>RBKR01000012.1:748523-1497047 GCA_004835665.1 Phoma sp. XZ068
GGAGCACGGTCAACGTGCCTCCGCTATGCTTGGATGCGTTGCTAGGGTTCGTGCAGTCAATAGCAGACCGCTTGGAAGAGGAGCCCGCGACTGAGGGCTTTCCCAGTGCCCAAGCATTGCGTGAACAGCGACTACGAAAAAAGATCATCATCCGCGGAGCTACGAAATTCAACGAGAAACCAAAGGCTGGTATTGCATTCCTCGTGTCGCAAGGTATAATATATGATCCAGACGATCCAAATGCCATCGCCGAGTTTGTCAAGGGCACAACTCGAGTCGACAAGAAGGTCTTGGGAGAGTTCCTCTCTAAGCGCGACAACGAACCCATACTGAAAGCTTTCATGAAGCTTTTCGACTTCCGAGGATTACGCCTTGATGAGGCGCTGAGACTCCTCCTGCACACCTTCCGTCTCCCCGGTGAATCGGCGCTTATTGAGAGGATCATCACGGACTTCTCCGAGGAGTATTACAATGCAGCTCAACCAGAGGAGATTGCGAACAAGGATGCCATCTTCGTGCTCACCTACGCTGTCATCATGCTCAACACTGATCAACACAATCCTAACTTGAAGGGCGACAAGCGAATGAAGGTCGAAGACTTTGCAAAGAACCTCCGTGGCGTCAACGATGGAAAGAACTTCGATCCCGACTATCTGCAGGCCATCTACGACTCGATCAAGACACGTGAGATCATTCTTCCCGAAGAGCACAACGACCGGAATGCCTATGATCATGCCTGGAAGGAACTGCTAGTCAAGGTCCAGTCCACTTCAAATATGATCATCTGCGACACCAACATCTTTGATGCAGACATGTTTGCAGCAACATGGAAGCCGATTGTGGCAACACTGTCATACGTTTTCATGTCGGCAACAGACGATGCCGTGTTTTCACGTGTCGTTCTGGGCTTTGATCAATGTGCGCAGATCGCTGCGAAGTATGGCTTGAACGATGCATTAGATCGTATCATTTCCAGCCTCGCATACATCAGCACATTAGCGCCTGATGTGCCACCCAGCACGTCATTGAACACTGAGGTTCAGGCCGATAAGAAGAGCGTCATGGTTAGCGAGACAGCCGTGCGCTTTGGGCGCGATGGCAGAGCGCAGCTGGCGACTGTCGTCTTGTTCCAGGTCATCAAGGGCAACGAGGCCGGCATTCGAGATGGTTGGAACCATCTCATCCGCATCATGGTCAATCTCTTCATCAACTCCCTCATCCCGCCGTACTTCCTTTCCTTCCAGAAAACACTCGCACTGCCACCGATACCACTTCAGAACCCTGCGCAGGTCATTGATCGAGCTGAACGTCCAGCTGATGCAGGCATCTTCTCCGCATTCACATCGTATGTATCAAGTTTCGCCAACGACGAGCCGCCAGAGCCATCAGACCAGGAGATTGAGTATACACTTTGCACAGTCGACACAGTCAAGGAATGTCACTTCGAGGACATTCTCGCAAATATCAGCCAGCTGCCTCTCGAAGCGCTGCGGTCATTGCTCGAGTCACTGCTTGAGCACATCCCCGAAGACGGCGAACCAAGGGTGATTGTGGTCAAGCCAGAGGTTCCGGGACAGGCTGCTCGACCAAATGGCAGCAGGATCAAGGGCAAAGGACCGCTTTATGACCCTAGCCTCGTCTTCGTTCTTGAACTGGCCACTGTGCTTGCTCAGCGTGACGAAGAGACCGTTAAGGAGCTTGCGAAGGATGTCACGGATGCTTTGTCGAGTGTCATTCGTGACGCACCGAAGCATCATCCTGTCGTCATTGCACGATCGGTCTACTACCTCCTTGGACTCCTCAAGGCCAGTAACGACTATGACTTTATCCGCGCTCCTGTTCTTCTGCACACGTTCTCGAGCTTCGACGAAGCCTTGCTCAAGGAGTGCTCGCAGCCACTCCTCCACGGCCTCTCAGAATGTTGCAAGGGTCCAGTCGCTCTTCGCAGTGAACTAGCAGGCTCGCCAGATTTCTGGACCATTCTGAGCCGTCTGTGTGGAGTGCCAGAAGCAGCGGGTGATGTCTTCCAGCTTGTTGAAGATCTTACCACTTCGCCTCAACCGTGCATCACTGCAGACAACTACGAAGCTACGATTGCGCTGCTAAACGAGTTCGCTACGCAAGCGCAGGTTGGCGCACGCGAAGAACAGCTCCACGATCAGGCTGCCCGTCGCGGCAAGGGTCAGAAGCCTAAAAAGCCCGAGAGCACTGAAGTTGTGGTCCGCGGCAGCAAAGCTATGACAATCGTCTTCCAATTATCGACCAAAGTACCGGCATTCATCGAGCACTCGCATCTTGAGACAACTGAAGGTATGTCAGCGCATTACTGATGTCCCAACTTTGACAGGAACAAATGCTAACACAACACAGCATGGACAGCATACTGGTCCCCCATCCTCAAGACCCTTGCTCACCAATGCCTCAATCCCTGCCGCGAGATCCGCTCCAACGCTTTTTCCTCCATCCAACGGACCCTGCTATCCTCCGATCTTGCATCCCCTGATCACAAAGAATGGACCGCAATCTTCTCCTCCATCCTCATGCCTCTCATCACCCAGCTCCTTAAACCTGAGGTCTACCAATCCGACCCACTCGGCATGAGCGAAACCCGCGTCCGCGCGGCGACCCTCCTGAGCAAGGTATTCCTGCACTACCTCGTGCTCCTGAGCGAAGTAGAAGCCGACAAAGAATTTCTGGACCTGTGGCTGAAAATCATAACCATCATGGACCGCCTCGTCAACAGCGGACAGGGCGACATGGAAGAAGCCGTCGGCGAGAACCTGAAGAACATGCTGCTCGTGCTGTCCAACGGTGGCTATCTCGTTCCGCCGGACGAGCAGCCGGAGAAAGAGCAGTTGTGGAATGAGACGTGGAAGAGGATTAATAGATTCCAGCCGAACCTGTTCGCGGAGTTGTTCCCCGAGGAGGTGGGCAAGCCGAAGCGTAGCAAGGATGAGAGAAGGAGCAGGGATGAGCGGCCGAAGGAGGTCGTTGCGGAGCCGGCAGCGGCGGTGGAGACGCAGGGTGAGAGTGAAGATGTCGTTGGGCAGGGGAAGGAGAAGGAAGGGGATGCTGAGAAGGAGACTTAGGTGCTCTTACTCTCTAGCTAGCCCGAGGTCGCATTGCATGTCTATAGCCATTAATAGATTACGATATTGTAGCGAAAATGTTTGTTCCTGCCTTTATTTGATGAACACTATCGCTTCTCGGTGAAGCTCTTGCTCGATCTCAATTATGCTTTGAGAACCCGGCAACAAGTCATCGGCGTTGAGGCCGGCGAACTACTGCCCGATAGCACTGCAGTGCCAGTGCCCGCCCAATCTTGGAGACTCGGATTGCAGGAATTATTCGAACGACTCAAGCACTCTCCGTACCAGTGTGCGGGCCCTGGAGAGTTATTCCTGTTGAACATCTAAACAACACACTGGCAAACTCGACAGGTGCATATTTCCAAAGCTTATATCGGCCCAGACATAATTACACATGGTTAGCCATAGAGGATTCGCAGGTCAGCCGATATTTCCAGAGTATTGGGATAAAACTCATTGCTGTTATTTCGTGGCACTGAGAAATCGTAGCTTATGTCTGAAAGTGTTTAACGAGCTCGAGATGAATAATGGAAGTTTGGGGTCAAGCCTTGAAGCTGGTGTCTGTGCCCGTTGGGAATATCATCTGACTTAGGTAAATCTTCCTGGTTTAAGACATGACTATGTTTACAACGCCATTGATGTCTGATTATAGCTCCTCTTTAACTGCAGTGCGACTTACGTATAGGAGATCGTTAAGAACACAAGCTACCCACCTTCACTATTGTTCAGAAACACCTTCTCCCGTTGCTATCCCAGCACAACAATCTCCCTTCTAAAGTGTTTCCGCCAGTTCCTCTCTTCCACTGGCCATGTATGTCGTTCTGGCTCCCGCCGGTGAGAAGTAGCCGTAAACTTAGCCACACGAGTGATGTCGATCACTGGAAGCAAAGCACCCGGAATATCGACGGTAACAACCCCCACCCGCTCGTAATATGTTCCATGACTTTGCAACAGTAGAAAGTATGCCTTCTTTTCCAGGATTCGGAATATATCTTGGAACTCTGGACTTTCCCGCTCTGGTGGCGGTAGCAGAACGCATTTAAGGGCCGAGTTGATGAGTTTATATGGCTCAATGTCCCATCGAACCTCTTCTATGACCATATGCAAATTGCCGTTGTACGGTATCGTAATGACATAATCCGTGACCGCCGCCTCAGCTTCATATGGAACGGAAGGAAGCAGAGTCACCTCCGAAACTTCCGACTCCAGCTGTAGTCGCTGCGGGCAGTCGAGCGGAAGGATCCCAGACTGTGGGACCAGGGCGGGTAGACTTGCGATTCCTTGTTCATTATGTAGAGATATTCGTCGGATATCGATGGACTCCTTGAATTCACAACTTCCTTCCCATCCAAGCGACGACCAGCTGGGGAAGCCGCTGCGTCGCCGGCGTGGAGAAAATTCGTGAGTCCATGTCAGTGCGATTTCTCCGCGAGGGCAAGATTGAGGATTGTCAAGCTCGATCGAGGCACTGGTGCTGTCGAAGTGGAATGGAACACCCCAGATGTGATGGATCCCCTCACTTATCAGCGTATTCAACGCCCCACTGATAGCATTCAGCGCATCTCTGTCAAATCTAAGAGCGCGCTTGCTGTATGCAGAAAGGAATCCGACAGCCTGAGTGAAAGGTAAATTGTCAAAATCCATCTGTAATCTCGCAGTACTGTCCCGCCGGGGCGTAAAATCATTCAAACACTCATCATCGAAAGCCAGCCCGCGCGAACCATATGGTGTTGGAGAACACATAGTTTCGTACCGGGTATGTGTGTTGCAAACGAATATCATCTGCCGATCAGTGAAGATCAGTCGTCTTCGAGATAAGAAGCCTTCTTGGTAAGTCCACGCTCGAGACGCCCACTTAGAAGAAGTAAAAACGTCGTACAGTCTTGAAATGGCCGGAAGAGCATAGAAGTTGGTAGAACCCATTGTTTCGGACTTCAGAGCAGATCGAAATGTTGGCCAAACTCCGGGCAGTCCGTACGATGGATCTTCTCCTGCTGCAGCAATTATGGTTACGTCTGCTGCCGAGTATATGTTACCCATCTGGGCTATTTGTAACCTGGTTTTGTTTGGATCACCTTGCTGGATGCACTGTCTTCATTAGCAGTAGAACAGCGCAGGGATAGCTGATGACATACATACCGGTCGATCCAAAGAAACCTGTATCCTAAATCGCAGGTCACCTGCATGCACTGCTGGATCGTTTTGGGCAGAAGCTCCCATTCTTCGAGGTCTTCAGTCTTTGGGCTTACTGTAGCACCCCAGACGTATGACAGAGCAATGAACGTACACCCAGATGATGCATCCACAACCCGTCTTTCCATGCAATCGATGAGCCTAAGATTCTGAAGACGTGGTTGGTGAAGCAAAGCACATTGCTCACCATGCACCGACTTGCAATCTAACAGCCACTTCCTCGCCAAACTCAAATCTACAGTCCGAGGGTAAAACGACCGTAGATGTGTCATCATCTGCTCGCGATCTATGCGCGAGACCAGGATGTGCGGTTTGTCAAATCTATCAGAAATGTAATTATTTGCAAGCAGACTGATGGGATTGTGCATGAGATCTTTGCTTGCAAGAGACGGATGATTGATGTTGTGCCTCATCTCGAACCGTTCATATTCATATGCGCCCTCGAGTGTGAAATAGTGCGCAAAAAAGCGACAAATCCGACAATTTGATGGCTCCAACTCCTTCCTAATAATACGTAGGCGTTGGTGTGCGTACCTATTTGTCAGATTTCCCCAAGGCCTATGGCGGCACTTATTGCAGAGGTTCGATTCTTGGTCGTCGACCTGTGTGGGTTTAGTATGAGCTTCTTCTGTGGGATTCTCGAACATGATTGAGCGGTTCTTCGTCTGTCAAGTCTGTGTCGGGGCTGGGCAGTGTTGGAGAAGGAGCGAGCTCAAGTGAGTCCATATGCGAGGCAGCTGCGCCTCGAGGCGCTAGGCTGAGAACAGAACCACTTCAGCCTGATCAGACATCCTGCCTTGTGTAACTATCTTGTGCAAAGCGGCAGCCAGTCCTGTGAACTGAGGCTCTAGAGTGTTGGCATTTCGGGGAGAATGAATGTTGACAAAGTTGTCGAGGACCTTGACTATTCGTTGACGTCCCTAATTGAGGGAAACCATAGCGCGCACTCAGGCCTTGTTAACAGAAGGCTACTATTCAATTCTAGGCAAATCATTCCGTGCTCTATGTATTCAGTGGGACATGTCTGCAGTATAACGCTTCGTTCAATTTATATCGCCTGTGACAGAGCTGTGACATAGACCGTATGAAGGAGCAGTCGGAGGGAGCAGACGGAAGGATCAAGGGGAAGGAACCTGCCTCAAATACTAGGCTCTAATAACAACAATATAGCAAAGAGTGAGATAGATACATTCCTGAAGAGGGAGCTTCTATATATATCTGCTGAACCCTTCTACCTAAATTGCAGCCCGACCGTGTGCATATCCACGATGTAGGATTCACCATCCCACTCAAACGCAGCATGCAATCCTCAACATCGGCTTGGTGTGCTCTTAAAATTCAGGAACGCTTGTACTCTCCATCTCTGACGGCACTCACTCTCTAAGCCAAAAGAAGTAACTGTGATGATTTTCATAGACCACAACAACCGCGATTCCGTTCCTTTTTGTAGTTACTATAACTATCCCTTACTTCTCGCTCCAGTAAGAATTCAACGCGCTCCGGGCCCTTGGTGATTCATGAGAAGTTCACGGATCACATGGCCTTGCGCCGGCGACGGTTCATTCGAAATCTGCCCTATGAAATTTCCACGGTAATGTATTGTCTTGCCATGGTTTCAACGGGTAACGGGGAATCAGAATTCGATTCAAGTCCGGAGAAGGAGCCTAAGAAGCGGCTACTATATTCAAGGAAGGTAGCAGGCGCGCATGTCACCCAATCCCGACATGGCGGAGGTAGCAGCAATAAGTACTATTACGGGGCTCTTTTGGATCTTGCAAGCGTCAATAATAGAGCCTGAACAGTGTACTAGCTAGTAAAAACTGTAATATTACTAGATTATAGGCAAATAGTATTGTACAATACCACTGTAGGTAAGAGTCTCGTGTAGGAATTATACTAGTAGAGGTTAACACTCTACCTACGTAATAGAGCTATAACAGTAGTAATAGACTTATTATACTACCTTTTCTACTTGGTATTCTGTATTTAGACTCCTAAAGGGTAAACATACACACTAGAAGGTGCAATATACACAAACAGGTACCGTTGGCTTATACACCTACACAAGCTCCCTTTACAGATTTATACCTAACCCGCTCTATGCAATTGTGCATTGTTACAGACTAAGTCTAAGGTGGACTCCTTCTATCTGCTCCTTCTTCCTCTACACCCCTGCTCACACCCTCCTCCCCGGCTGTCCTTCATTCTATCCATAATATCCATTATCTCCATCACATCTACCACCAGCCATACCACCAAACCAGACCAACTCTATATTACAGCCCACATACCGACACCAATAAGATCCTATTACACCCGATCTGCCCAAGCTATCGCTCTACAACTATTATTGATATAGGTGCTTGATACTGACATGTCGATCTTAACCTTGCGTCCGAGAGATTTTAACTTGACTGTGTATGGTTTGTTGAATACGGATGGTTGATTGACTGACTGAGTATCGTGGTAATCCGGCATGGACTACGTATAGGACAGCGTGAACTTTGAGTTTTGTCTTGCAAAGTTCAATTGCTTGGGCATGTGCTAGCACTTCTTCGCTGGAAAAGATTGCTGCGCGCTGAGGACGTGTTTGGGAGGTATAGCACAGCACGCCGCGTGACAGACACAAGGCCTGGGTATAAAACCATGCAATATTCAAGTCGGTCACTCGTGTCTTCAGACATCAAGTAATACGTTGACCCATTACTTCCCACCACACCACCTCTATCACCTCCCCTCTAACCCGCCGCATTCCTCACCTTCGCCGCCTCAACCGCCCTCTCCCAACTCGTCCGATAAATAAAAACACTCTCAATCGCACTCACTACTCCCAGCGCCACCGCCGGCCCAGCCCACAATCCATACAGGCCCCAACCAGCCCCAAACCCCGTGCCAAAACTAATCGGCATGCCGATAACATAGTACGCGAAAAGTCCTACATACCCGCCTATCTCCTGCCTCCCCAAGCCGCGCAAGATACCGTTGCAGTTCGCGGCCAGTGCGTCAAAGACCTGGAATGTTGCGCATAGCGGGAGGAGTTTGGCAACGAGATCGATGACGTCTTCGTCTGGGGTGAAAAGGCGGGGGATTTGGTTGCGAAGGAGGGAGAGGAGGAGGAGGTTTCCGAAGCCTACGACGATGGATGCCACGACTGCGACTTTTGCGGCGGTTTTGGCGGGGATGGCGAGGGTTGCGCCGATGAGGTTTGCGATTCGCGTGGAGGCTGCGACGCTCATTGGGAACGGGATTTGGAAGGTGATGCCTGTGATGCTGCCCAGGACGGATTGGGCGGCGAGTTCGGTTTCGCCGAGCCAGGAGGAGGAGAGGGTGAGGACTTCGAAGGCGAGGAATTCGGCGAGGACCATGATGAGCCCGGGCAGGGCGAGTTTGATCATGGGAGTCCAATTTTTGAGGGCGCGCCGGTCGAAGCCGCCCCAGCATTGGTAGCCGTCGATGAAGCGGACGTAGAGGAAGAGCATGATGGGGAGGATGTTTTCGGTGATGGAGACGGCGATGGGGGCCCCGATGAAGCCCCAGCCTAGGTGCCAGACGAAGAGCCAGTTGAGGAAGGCGTTGAGCGGGGCGCAGATGAGCAGGATGTACATGTTTACGGAGAACAGGCCTTGAGCTTGGACGTAGCGCTTTCCAGACTCGAATGCTGCGTAGCCCGGGGCGCCGAAGATGAGGACACGCAGGTAGAGGCCTGCGAGGCGCGCGGTTTCCTGCTCGGGGACGACGAGGGAGAGTATTTGAGTTCCGAATGCCCAGATGACAGAAATCGGGATGGTGATGAGCAGGAGGAAGGCAAACATGCGTTGCATTTGCAGACCGACGAGATGTGGACGGCCGGAGCCATACGCTTGGGCGCAGAGTGTGTCGAGAGAGGTGGCCAGGCCTTGGTAGACTGCATAGCCTGTGATGGAGGCAGTCATGGAGGCGAGAGACACAGCACCCAGCTCGGTCTTGCCAATGTGGCCGACAGTGAAGATACTAGCTACGGGAAGACTGTACTGGAGGAGGAAGGTCAAAATCAAGGGCGCTGAGCTCTTGGTCAAGACCTTGGTTTCTCGTTGCCAGCTTGTGTTGATCTTGCCTGCTGCAACGGCTTCGTTCCACTTTTTGTTGATCGTCTTGGGTGAGTCAAAACCGCCGTACGGTTGACCTGGATCTCCAGCCCCAAGAAGTGCATCCGACTCGGATGCATCCTGGTGATCGCCAGACTCTTCATCAGGCGTGCTGCGGGTCTTTCGCAGGATGGAAAACGACGTCTTTGGTCCTATTCTGGTCGTAGGCCCTACACTACCGGATCGCGGGTGCTTGGGTAGTAGCAGATTGTTATCGCGGAGCAAACTCCGCTCATCTTCTCTTACAGAGTCACGCTCCTTCCTGGACAGATAGCTGTGCTTCTTTGCCGACGACGACAGAAAAGTCCTTTCCGGGACGCTGGATGATACAATGGCCAGTCCTCGCGGCCCAGGGTTGACGTACGAGGGTCGGCGGTAGGAGTTGATCATGGAGTACTGACGGACGGTCGAAGATCCAGACGAAGAATCATCATCGCCGTCGGTGTCTTCAGGCTCGGATTCTGAATTGTCCTCCTGCAGATCCCGTGCAATTGAGTCCTCGGCGATGTCAGTCGCGTGCGCGAAGCCCTCCATCTGCGCGGCGACCTCGTTTGCAAATTCGTTGATGCCGGTGGATTGGCCAGCCTGCGCTGATGATGATGGTGGGGCCATGGCTCCTAGCTACCAAACTCTGTCTCCCACCTCTTGAAGGTCAACCGAAGGGCACCGCGATGCAATGGCAGCGGAGCGATGAGGGCGGAACGGGCTTTAAGCATGCTCAGGTGGAGACTAGACGATGTCCAAGAGCCTGTTCGCATTGACCCGCTAATCACCGAGAGCGGTAGCTCCAAGCGGCGGTACCGCGTTAGCGCGATGAAGCTAGCTCACGCCCTTGTGTCTTGCGCGATTGGCGGTGGCTTCATGTTGCTCGACATGCTGCGAGTGTGACTGTGCAGTGATTGTGCTGCGACTGTCGGACTGTGCTGCGATTGCCGATCGAGCGCGGCGGTGAGTCAAGACGCACGACATGGGTCAAGATGGGGTTGGAGTGAGGTTGTAGTTGAGCGTTGCAGTCGAGAATCACGGCTGTAGTTGTTGCTGGTCGGAAACGTGCATGACAAGCACGTGGCTCCAGGTTACACAGGCTCGTGCAAGGTTGGGCAAGCGTCTGATACTTGAAGTTTGAACGGTTGTATTAAAGTCTCATCTAACTAACGTCCTCGGTCACTAGTAATGGCGTCCGCTCACTGTTCCCATTTGCAGCGATCCCATTTGCAGCTCCCTGCTCGAGCCTCTTCTCCTTCCTATCCCTCCACAGGAAGCCCAGACTCATAGCCAACAGACAGCCCTGCAAACAGCCGGTGAATATAAATAAACCCCAAGCGCTCCAACCGCCCAGGCCAAGCCGTACATACAAACTCGTGGCAAAGACGAAGCTCCCCGGGGTCTGGATGCACATCATGGGAACCGACAAGCTACCGACCTCCTGCAGACGCCAGGTGGTGATGAGCTGGGGGATGTACTGTACAGCAGCCAGGGCGGTGGCCAGGAGACCGAGGAAGTTGGCCCAGCCGCGGACATGCGAGGGCAGGGCGTAGACGAAGACAACGGAGCCGATGAAGGCGATGATGAAGAAGGCCAGGGAGACGGCGAGGACGAGGACGGCCTCTTTCCAGGTGGGCATGTTGGAAGAGTCGGCGTCTTCAGCGTCCTGGTCGATGCCGGGGATGGGGACGCGCGGGAAGAAGATGAGGAAGAGGAGCATGCTGGGGGGTGTTAGTCGGTGTATGAGGTAGGCGAACGGCAACGTACATGAAGAAGAAGCATGTCCACTGCACGCCAATCTGGGCGATGCCGAGCAGGGCGGCGGCGCAGGGGAAGCTGCCAATCTCCTTGCAGCAGGCCATGTCGGCGGTGCTCTCGGGCAGAGTGAGGATGTTGGCGATGCTGGCGGTGCCCGAGACGGTGCCGAGGAGGACGAACAGCGGGCTCAGGCCACGGGACGAGCGGCGCGATATGATCTTGTAGTGCTGCGGCAAGTACGAGACGAGGATGCCGACGACGATGAAGCTGGGCGGTTAGCTAGACCATATATCGAGTGAGTAGAGAGGCGTACACGGAGACGGAGAAGTTGATTATGTCGGGATGGGCCAGCTCCCGACATCGTGCGTGGTCTATGGGCTTCATCATGGCGGCCATGGTGTGTGGTGTGGGGGTGCTGGAGCTCTGCGGCCGGAGCTCATGACGGGTGACGCAGACGCGACGGCAGCTGTACGCGACGCCCGTGGTGCCTCGGCCCGTAGTCGCAGGCCGACAACACCACCATCCACGATACAATCTACAACCTTATACCACCCACCATACATCTTCATACCGCCTCTCTATACAAGCCCCACCATACATCTTCATACCGCCTCTCTATACAAACCTGACCACACAACCTCGACACATACCGTCCAGCTATACAACCACCTCCCACCCATGCGCTCGCGACAATAACACCATGGAGTTCCTCCCCACGCTCCAGTCGGGCGTCGACGACCTCAAGCCGTCGCTCTTCGAGCTCCTCTCCGAGCAGCAGCTCTCGGCCCTGCTGCCGCCGTCGCTGCGCTACCTGCTCGCCATCGCCACGCCCCGCTACCCGCGCTACCTGCTGCCCGTCCTCAACTCGTTCGATGAGGTCTACGCCGTCGTCATGCTGCTGGTCGAGCGCCACTTCCTGCGCACCTACGGCGGCTCCTTCACCGAGAACTTCTACAGCATGAAGCGCGCGCGGGTGCTGCGGGTGAAGGGCGGCGAGATCCCCCGCGCGCAGCTGGGCGCCGCCGACAGCGTGCGCGACGCCAGCCGCCTGAACACGGGCGACGTGTGGAAGAACCTCGCCGTGCTGGTCGGCCTCCCATGGATGAAGCGCAAGCTCGACGAGGCGTACGACATCCACGCCGCGCACGCCAACCTGCTCGGCCCCGGCTACAACCGCGAGCGCGACGGCCTGCACAGCGGCGCGAGCATAAAGCAGCGCCTCATGTTCTGGTACAAGTGGTTCCTGCGCAACATCTACCCCAGCGTCAACGCCGCCTACTACTTCAGCCTGCTCATCTTCAACATGGCCTACCTCTTCGACACCACAAAATACCACTCCCCGTTTCTGTGGATGATCGGGACGCGCATTCGCCGCCTAGGATCAGCAGACCACGCCGCGATTGAGATGCTGTCACAGCCACGCAAGACGGGACCTGCCCGGCCAGGCGAGGGAGGCAGCATGTTCAGCCCGCGCAACCTCGCACGCAGCGTGCAGCCACGATTACTAAGTAGTCTGAAGATCCTGCTCCCAACCAGCATCTTCGCCCTGAAGTTTCTCGAGTGGTGGCACGCCTCCGACTTCGCACGGCAACTCTCTCGAAAAGCAGCCGAAAACATTGAACTCCCTCCTCCAATCCTCCGCTCACTCCCCCCGTCGGCAAGGAAATCAGAAAAGACCGACGAAAAAACCAAACCCAAACCCATTGATCCCCCCATCTCAGCCTCCTCTCTCCTCCCCATCCTCACTGTCCCGCTCCCCGCAGACTCCGCGCTCTGTCCCATCTGCGCCGGCCCCGTCACAAATCCCACCGCCAGCCCGACCGGCTTCGTGTACTGCTACACGTGCATCCACCGCTGGGTCGAGGGCGAGCACGACCGGCAGGTTGCCTTCATGGAGGGCGCGGCGGGCTTTGCGCGGGAGGGCAGCGACGTCGAGGCCGAGGCGTGGAGTAAAGAGGAGGGGAGTCGAGAGGGGCGGTGGGAGAGCGGGAAGGGGAGAGATGCAGTGACGGGGCGGAGGGTGTTGGGTGGGACCGAGGGGTTGAGGAGGGTAGTTGTGTGATGACATACGAGTACTATTATTATATTATATTATATTATATACCACTTATTTAAAATGAAGAGATGAGATGAGCGAATGAGTATATACATCGAGCGCTTTTAACCCCCCTGACTTATTTACAACCTAACCCCACCATCAAAATCACTGATGGATAACACACCATCAAATCACTGATGGATAACACACCATCAAATCACTGATAGATAACACCCCACCAAACCCCCCTATTCAACCCTCTCCCCCCCCTCAAAATCACGATGATAACACCCCGGATAAATCCCACACTCCCTCCCCCTCCCACCGAAAAAAACCTCCCTCTCCCTCAAAACATCAACATACCCCCTCCCCTCCAACCACCTTATCTTCCTCCTCGCCCTCCCCCCCTCAACCCACCCACTCACTCCCCTCACCCCCCTCCCCACCCCTTGCACACCCCTTCGCACATTAAACGACACCCGTGCTGCCAGTCGATCCGTCGCGAACGCAGCTTTGGACAGCATTTCGCCCTCGGGGATGAAAGGGTAGAGTACCGCGCGTGCCCAGAGACTGGGTTTGGAGGTTTGAGATGAGAGGGGGTGGGGGTCTGATCGTGTGTATGGGGGTGGGAGGTCTGATGGTGAGGCGTCTGTGGATGTGTGTAGATTTGGGTTTGAGAGGGTGCGGTGGATGCCGGGTGGTGTTGTGGTGGGGTGGGTGTGGCGCCGTAGGGGTGTGGGCATGGGGTTGGGGTTGTATGAAGGGAGGGTGTCGTGGTGGGTGTCTGGTGGGTCTTCGATGATCATGCCGTGGCGGCGGGTGTCGTTTGAGAGGGAGGCGGTGGGTAGGGTCCCGCGTCTTGATGAGGTGCGGCGGGGGATTGCAGGACCGATTGATGATTGTGATGATTGTGGTGGTGTTTCTGCGAGCGCGGGTCCAGCATCTTGAGCAGTGGGTAGCTGTATGCTCGACGTGGACGCGTCAGGTGAAAGCTCTTGCTCTCGCAGCTGAAGCGCAATGTGGCTTGGATTCAAAGGCAGCCGGGAGCTATTCAACGGCATGTCCATATTGCCGTAGACTCTCCTGCGAGTGCGGTCATGCGTCTCATGAGCCATTACATCTGCATCGCGATGAGGCTGGCAGACATGCAGCGTAGAAGGAAACAAAGGACATAGCGAAGGTGTCGAAATCATCGTGAACGATAGTAATAGTAATAGGAACAGCAATAGTAGCCTCACTCTCACCCTCTCATTGCACGAAATACGCGACAGAAGTAAGAAGCAGGAAAAGAAACAGCCACAAACGAAAGCATCTAGACAGACCCAACACGATAACTACATAAAGTGGTGCCACTACGATCGGAGATCTCGCTGCCCTCGGTTCCATGGTGATGGACATGTTGATTGCGGTCCAGCCCATCAGCTCATTATCGGTGCGTAGCCGAGCAGTTGAGCGGTTCGACCGATCAGAGGTGCGTTGGGCGTTGGCGCGGCCAGTAGAATCTACTGCTATGAGCATGCTAGTACGCGTCCCGCTCTTCGGTTGCATTGAGCAGCAGCGGCTTTGAGAACAAAGGACCGCTTGCGGCGATGGCGTGTTGGGGGATGCGGGGATAGCAAAGAAAATGGTTGTTAACGGTCTTGGCGTGAACCGGCTAATCCTTCCTCCACACATGCTCGTCGCTTCGACGTTGTTCTTGGAGATGTTGAACAGGAGTACTTGGGTGTTGGATGATTTTTTTTTTCGAAGACTTGAAAATAAAGAAGTCTGCCTCATCCAATGGCTGTAACGAATCGACATCCCACTTCCGCAAGCGTCATTCACCAACATGCGGGAATATAACCCAGATAAAACGTTTCCGGCATGCTGGTAGCGATCACTCACGAGGTAATGCCAAGCAAAGAAGCCTCAGGTACGCTGCTAGCGACGCAGATCATTGTGCATGCAGTCGTAGTGGCCGGTCTCCATGCGTTGGCGGGCCACTCCGATATACCCTGCTTCGTGATAGCTGGGAGCAGTAGTGTTCCAGGTCTCCGCCGGTTCTTCAACCATCAGTAAGGCTGTGAAACGCCTCCATCATCTGCGGTACCAGCTTCTCAATCTCCGCCAAATCAGTCCCGGTCACTGTTCTCGCCCAGCCCGGTCCTACCATCAACACCGTGATTGGAAGCTGGTTGGGCGCGAATTTGAACATGGAAGAAGTCTCGGCGGAGTAGTCCATCTTTGCGAACTGAATCCTGTCGCCTTCACAAGACGAGCTGCTCCTGGCCCAGGTTTCCCATCTCGAGAGGAAGGCTTGGCATGTCGGGACCGATGAATTGTAGACGTGGAGGATGGTTGGAATGTTGTATCTTGTGCATTGGTTGACGAGGAGGTCGTAGGAGTCTTTGTTGGTGATGACGCGCAGGGACAAGTCGTTGTGGCTGTAGTCAGCCATGTTGAGCTGAGCGAGACAAGATGACGGCTTGCTATTGTTGATGTGTTGTACAGAGTATGTCTGTGGTTTTCAATATAAAATATGTCTTTAGTTGGTATGATGTTGAGTAAAGCACCCGTTGCTCCGAAGCGGAGGTGACTAGTGCACGCCACATGTGTTGCTCGAAGATCGTCCGTCGCCTGTTACTACATGAGTCTAACGTATGTTGTCAAGTACACCTCAAATGCAAATCAATGTTGCAGCAACACTACTATGCAGCGCTTTGGCTGATCAGCGTGTCTTTAATCTGGGTGAAGCCACGACGAATGAACATCTGAGATGTGTGAATTAGTGCCATTGCTATAATGTGACCATGACGATTGTCAAGGCACGAGGCTGACGTTACAGAATCTTTGTATCAAATTGGCAGTAACCGCCCTACCAGCATATCAAGACTGCTCAGCCGAATACCATCGGTAATTGGGGTGTATTCTCCTGGTGGTTTTGAAAAGAGATGGGTGTATATCGCGCCATTGCAATGTCCAAACACACTCATCCGAAACACCTTTCCCCATGCCCGCGTCTAGGTATCGCTTTTCGTGATTCGTAAAGGAACTCCGGAAACCAAAGGGCCGACCCGTTGTCTTTGACTGCCCGAAAACGCCTGGATATTCAATCATGTCCCAATTCAGCCAGTTCCTGTGCTATCCTGGCTTGTTCCTTCCTCATAGCCTCTTGCTCACGTATCAAACGTTCTCTTCTCGTAGCCTTGTCTTCCTGTGTAGCCGTAGGATTCGGCGAGGAGCCTCCAGATGGCCGCAAAGGTACAGATAACGACGGATCGATCTTGGATTCTTCGGCGCGCGGGTGATTCAGGATCGATGAGATCGCGTTCGGTCGATGCGGTGCAGGTGTTACGGTTTTCGCAGGCAGCTCGTCCGGGTCCATGGTAGCACTAAGACTTCGCTTTCGCGGGGAGGGTGCGCCAGGCTGTGCAGTAGGGTTGGATGTAACGTTCAGCCTGCTGTTGTTGTGGTAGTGTGTGAAGTCGACCGCCAGAGGGCCTCTGGGTTCGGGGGTGTATTGTTCGCGCGATTCGACAGGATCAGGGGATGTTGATCCGTCCAGGGCAGGTGTTTGCGAAGTGCGCTGAGGTGGAGAGTAATTGGCAACAGAAGGCGCTGCTTGTGAGCCTTCACCTGCAGGGACGACTCGTTTTCGGCGCTTGATTTCTTGCTTCTTCATCGCCACGGGTCGGTGGGTACCGTGGAGCTTGTAGTAAAGACCTAATCCTCACTATTAGTACATCCACAGCGCATTTACTTTCATGTTTTACATACCACATGCGTTGCAGATGATGTGGCCAGCATCGTCCCTTCTCCAGAGTGGTGTGATCGTAGTGCCACAATTTTGACATGCTGGGATCGCATTTGTGGAAGACGACCCGGAACAAGGAGCCGGTGTACTGCTTTCATTCGTGCCATCTGCGGACTTCTGTGTCGTATTTGCTTGCTGCAACGCGAACTTGGCCGTCTTGGATACGCGGTTGTTAAAAGCAGGACACCCACTGCAGCCTTGCTGGCCTCCAGTGCCGTTACACCTACCCCCTCCCGGACATGTCCCTGCCGCCATTTGGTCCGCTGCAACATAAGTCGCGACTCGAGGGGAGGCAACATTCCCAGGAGATACATCTCGGTTGGCGGTGGCACTAGGTGTCGGACTTTGTTGTGCTGTAAGACTTTGTTGCGAAGGAGTATTGCGCTTGAGATTGACTGGACGTTGCTGATTTCTTGCTTTGATGTAAAGTCCACACGCATTGCAGACGGTTTCTCCTGTTGGCGAACGACGCCATAACGGTGTTTGAGTAGTCCTGCAGTTGCTTTATGCTGTCAGTATCTCCAAATCAACGTGGTGGTGAGATCTATGTATCGACCAATACACGATCTCGAAGCAAGCCAGGCGACATACCTGCAGACCTGCCCAATTATAGGCGCGCTACTTCCGCCGACACTCCGTGGTGGTAACGATAACGATGTCGAGGGAGCCGGCGATGCCGAAGCGCCCGCGATAGGTACGGCATCCTCAAGGGAGTGGTAGATTTCGGACTTTTCGTCCAGCGGTGTGCTTGGTTGTTGTTGCTCTCTCGATGGGGATCCCGTGTTTGACATGTGAGTATCTTGAGCCTGGTTCAAACGTCGGAGGTTTTCGGCCATTTCCAGTTCTTCTCTACTTGACTCCCGCGATAGGTGATGTGGGTGAGTGGGTGTTGGCGCAAGTGACGTGCCTCCGCTGCCTGAAGGATGCGCCATCGTGGCAGTGGCCTTGCCACCGGAAGCCGGGCACGAGGGACACACGCGATCTGGTGATGCGATAACGCAGTGTTGCCTGACAGGAACGGGGGTTGAGGGTGAGGAGAAGTGCTTCGGTACGGCGGACACGAACTTGGCTGTCGATCTGATAATTAAACAAAGTACAGGTACAGGGAGAGCGCAGTGGCGCAAGCGTGACCTCGGACGATATGCGGGAATCCCGTCCCTAGGATTTGGTTCACGGTGTTAGGTGTGTGTGTGTGGCACGCTGCAAGGACGGAGTATTGTTTTATGCGGCTTTCAGGTCAGCAAGGGAGGTTGTCATGCGCTTCGGTATTACTCCTCGTCATAAGTCGGCCTACGATAGTCACTGGAGAGGCCTCGTTGGCGCAGTGCCTTCGTTGTGCATAGCCAATTTGATTCACCGCCTTGTGCCCTGCAGCCAATCGCGCTCCTGGCAAAGTAAGCGGAGTTTAGCGCCATGCAACCCTGAACCGTGGAACCCTCCATCATTAGCAATTTCATGGGTACGCTGAAAATCGTTTCTTCGTGTACCTGTACATGACTATCGTTAATTGTGTTCTAGTGGAGCACTGCTGGGCTGCGCTAGACATCGCCCCCTATAGAACAGCTCGACCGTTGCCATGCAAAAAGTAAAAAAAACTTGACCTCGTCAAGGTTGCCTGTTTGCTAGCCATCCAGACCAAACAGGTCGGCACCCTGTCAGCGGACCTGCAGCCGTTCGCCTCGACATCCTCTTTTGAGAGGCCAGGGTTGTGTCAAACATCACTCTATTATTACGGCTATACATGGAACTCCAGGCAACCATATCAGAGTCTGGATGTTCCGGGCGACGGTATGGGTACTATAGCCTTGTATCATATTGCGTCAGATCTTATCGCAACTCGGAGATCTTGAACATGATTCGAAAGGAAGCCAAAGCCGATCGAGTAATCTCCGTGGCCAGTGCGCTAAAACTCAGAGCTGTGACCTGACGCCGGGTTATGCACACGCGGACGCTAAGACAAGCGAGCACGTGTTTTTAATATGTATGCTCAGGTTTGTAGCAATTGTTTAAATGTATACAAAACTTCAAACAGTAGACTCGGCTGCTCACAAGAGCCCTCCAAGCCAGCCTTCTACGCTCCTTGGATCCCTAAATCGGATCTCTAACGCCGCACACAAAACGACGCGGGCAACACCTTGCCGATAGTCAACTGATGTTCGCCTGGCCAGACCGGCCGCCCCATGCAACGCGTATTTCGTATAAGAAGAAACTCACGGAAACTCGCCGAGGCTTAAATGCTAGAAACTGGACTTGCGCTCGAAGATTCGTCAACCGCCGTCTCCGAGCGCGGATTTAGGGTTTTAGACTTGTTCAGCACCCCAGCCAGCGTCGGCATCGCTATTATTGTATCAGTATAGATCAGTCAGAGTTGTTCGCGATTTAGACTTACCGCATGTTCGCCGGGGGCTCGATCGAGGGAATGTACTCCAGGACAGCATACGCAAGACCAATAATACCAACAATGGTACCGGGTACAATGCGGTACCAGCCGTTACCGACAATTACGGAGCCGATGAAAATGTAGACTATAGGCTATCAGCATGCGACACCTAGCAGGAGCTGCAGTTTACGTACAGATTCCACGGCCGAGGAATGAGAACATGAACGAGGCATAGCGAGCGACTTGCTGAGGGATCTGGAACTCAAGCAGAGCAGTGCCTGTCGAATCGTAAGCTGATAGGTCTTGTCTTGACTTCATGATAACTCTTACCGGCACCGAAGATGATCAGATAGACACCGAGGATGATGTGCGAGCTACGCAACATGTCAGCTGTGTCCTACACTTTATCGTCATAGATTTTGTCGCAAAGCTCCAGAACTGCGGTCTGCGCCCGCACCGAACCCGTCCGCATGGAAACATTGCTCTTGCATAGTTTTAGAGATGTTTCCTGCTCCCCATTGGGCGCTGATGATGGGTTGCTACTCATAGGCCTCCTGCGCCAGGTTCACCAACCACCCTCATTTCTGATCGCCTTTCCAATCCAATGTATCCCATGATATGGCGCGATCTGTGGCGATGCGGTTCGGAGGCGCGATTCGGAGGTGTGGTCGGCGTTGGCGCGATGGCTGGGATGCGACGGTCTGAACAGGTGTACTCACAAGTCGTTGAAAGGGAACAATTTCGCGACACCGCCGAGAACAATAAAGGCGGCGACGGCGAAGTTCACCATGCGACTGCAGTTTGTTAGCTAAATGGTGCTCAAGGCCAATGCGGTACCAGATGTTGCTGCCTGAAGCAGAGCTCAAGCTCGGTCGAGCTTCAGGATCGCAAGTACGTACAAGATGTCGGAGAAGTCCATGTTGGAGCTGGATAGATGTGGATACCGCAGTTTGGCGACTGGTGATACGAGCTTCGCGAAGAGATGACGGGTTGTCTGAAGATGGGATGGGTGATGCGTGGCTGCTTGCTGTTGAGCTTGCGACGTTGCGTGGAAAGCCAAGCTTCCTCCGAAACGGACGTCATTGGTGCCACGACACCTGATTGGCCAGAACAGCATCATAATCCTCCACACCTCGCCTCAAAGTCTATCGATCATCGTACCATGATTGCAAGCGAAGAGTATCAGTCTATAATTAGATTGGATATTCCTTATGATCCTGCCCTCACACAATGTTCCCGACAAGGAGGAAGGCCTGCAGGGTGGCGCTTTTTGCGCACTGTTGGAACCGCTAGGAGAAACACTTGAACGAGATATATACAACGCCAACTCGTTCGCCAATGGCTTGTGCCAATGAGCATTATAATAGTGCAGGTCACTCGTCGTATTGTACGTATCTGCATAGTCAGCGCTGTCTTGCATTCTACATCAATTATAGAAAGATTTACTTCGAGAAATTACGGCTCTTGAGCAGTGAAGACAAGGGACGTAAAGCTGGCAAAGCAGGCGGATCTTCCGCAACCACTCTCCCGTTACTGGCACTGCTGTTTCCTAATTGATGAATAGTATGTGAAGAGTCGTACACATTAAGTTTGCGAGTCGGTCTGCGGCCGGACCAAGTCTTCGAAAAGAAGAGGATTGTCTGCTGAAGAAGAGAGATTATATTTTGCTTAAGGGCTGCCGAACCAAGCGGTAACGCTAGGACCTCAGGACGATGCGGAGAGCATCCACAGTACAAACAAGCTGCGGTATCATGATCGAAGCGACTGCATTCGAGAAACTCTCTCCAGCCAATTGTGGACTCTGGCTCAGGGGTTGTAGGAGCGTCGCTGATCCTGGTGTGCTCCGCGGATCGAGTGTTGCATGGTTTCCTTTGTGTTTTAGGCTCGATATCTCTCAGAAATTGGTGGTACACGTGGTCGCTTTCGTACATCATGGTGATCGAGGTAGTGTGTATAGTGTTGTGCCAGTTATCGAACATCCAGGAAAAAAACCGTAAGAAGTCACGAATGCTGTCATAATAAGCAAATACGTGAGCGGTGACACTTGCATGATCTTATTGAAGCGCTATCGGGTATCATGTATCGTCACCACCGCGGACGTGACCAGCTATCGCTTAATGTCGTGAATGTAGCCTTCGGTTTCTCCTGATTCGAACATTTGCCAATGATGGAATCTCTTCTCTATGGCTCGTCTAGCGCATCGCCGCCCCACACGTGGCTCTTCTCCTCGGTGCTGCTGCGTTTCTTGCTGTGAGGGCACCGAGTGCTCGGACGCGGGAATGCGTTGTCGAGCGGCCTACACTTCATGTGAGCACTTATCGAAAAGCATTGTGGGCTTGGCGTTTGTGAAGGGGATGAAGTTGATGCAAGTCGGGAAGTCTGTGCTCAGGGAGGGCTCAGAACCAGATCTTGATCAACTCCTCCGAAACTGCGGAAGGGGTGAGCACGCCGGACTCGGTGATGATTCCAGATATGAGATCAGGAGGCTAGCTTAAATGTTAGTATGGTATAGCTTACGCCCCCGGGTCAACGTACTGTGAAATCGACGGCGTCTTGTGCATCTAGACCTGTCGGTGCAGTTTTCAAGGTCATGTCTGCAATGGCCTCATCCACAGAGTCCTTTGAGCCTGTCTTGCTGGATTTGACATCGTCCGTGACCTTGAAGTCGAGCACCTTCTGCTCGATCGGCAGATCGAACTGACTGAGCGGGTACAGCCTGACGAACTTGTGGCTCTCGGCGACCACGTAGAACGGCTTGCCCTTGCTCTTGGCCAATAAACCCATCTGGTATGTTCCCATGCGCGAGATAATACCGCCGTTCTCGACGACGCCTTCTGCACCTACGATAACCATGTCCACCTTGCCCAAAGAGTACGCGACTGCTGAATCGGAAATAGTAGCAACCGGGACATTGTGTGCACGTAGGTCAGACACGGTCTGGTCGCCCTCATTCGCGTCCGAGGAGCGGGATGAGGGTACCACGTACACGACTCTGAAACGGATTGTGCTGGATTCGGCCGCCCTTCTCAACAATGCTCCCACAACACGCGAGCCACCATTTGTAAGCACGGTGGCTCCATCACGAATGAAGTGCTTGCCAAAGCTAGCAATCTTCTCTCGGCTCTGCTTAGCACGTTCTACGAACAGCTTGCCGTTGGACAGTAGGTGGTTTCGTATCGCTCGGAAGTCATCGTCAGGGCCGAGGTTTAGGCTTGCTGGACGGTTGAGGGTGGTAATGAGGTAACGCTGGAAAAGATCGGTACCGGCGGAGAGCGATATGGGATTTGCGATCGAGGCTTTCAAGGCGGCGGTATGACGTTCGAGAAGATCGAGAGTTTCGGCAACGGTCGATACTGAGCTCTGTGCGATAGCTTCCACCAGGGCTTCAATAGCCGCTACCGGCATGGTGAGCTCTGGATCATCATTCAGAATACGGCGATAGGTCGACACGATGTCGAATTCTGAATTTGCACTCATTTTGGCCGGTTGTCGAATGTGAGCGTTTATCGTTGCACTTTCGTTTCCCTTTCCAAAAGTTTTGGAGGGGCTGAATGGAGTCATTGCCAAGCACAACCCCCACAACCACCCATGAATCAGCTCGGCTTCCTTCAACCTTGACTCCAAATGAGGCGCTGGAACAACGCTCGCGAGACCCAGCAATGGAGCCAGGGGGCTGCACTAGACTCACGATGGACTCGAATGCCTGCTTGAAGCGCTAAATGGCCAGTGAATGAGGCGTTTGAACCCACTCGTTGCGCTCAGGTGACACACGTGCATGGGCACTTCCACTTTCGACCCTTTCCTCGTCGACTACATGGGATAAACAGCGGAGCACGAAGCACAGTAAAGAGCTTGGCCAGTGTTTGATGTTTCGAATATGTGCAGGTCTGGGGAGTAAGTTTGTTCCCCAGGTATGCCAAGTCGCATTCCTTACATCTTGTGTCGCATAATGGCTCTCCACCGGAGTCCGTGACATGACATCTCGGACATTCCAAGCATATAAGAGCCAGGCACATGCAACCTTATCGGCGAATTTGCATGCATGTTGTTGAGCCTCATCTACCAACTGCGGTGAGCTAGCGCGGCTTGTACATATAGGCCCACATTTCAAAGCGCGCTTGCTGGCTTTCGAAACTACTCAACTTGCGAGAATCTGCACAAAGCCCCTCATTATGATAAGCACACTTTCCGTCAACTTGTCCTGATTCTGTAGCTTGTTACCTTCACCGGAAAACTCACCTTGTCTATCACAAAATCGCCTCTTACACCACAAGACCACGACAACACCAAACTTCTACCCGGCCTATCTTCAGACCCGCCGACAATATGCCGTATATTATCAACGTCCCAGAAATGCCCCGCCCCTACATCACAAACAACCCTGGAATCTATATGGATTGTCTTTCCTGGGGTTGGCACTGCGAGTCGCGCCCATTCTCAGACTCTTACTGCAAAGCAGTTCGCAAGCGAGAGGAAGCGAGATACGAGGTTGACCGGAGAGCTGAGCAGCTCGAGAGATACTGGTCAGAAGGTGTCGCCCGCCGAGAACACACGAAAAGATCGATGTCCATAGCCAGCATTGGGCTCATGAAATCGCTAAAACCGTTCCAAGGATTCGGAAAACACGCAAAGCACGACTCAGTGATTAGTGTGGGGGTACTGGAACTACCCTCAGATGTTGAGGACGTCGATTTGAGCGACTAAGCGCATCCATCAGGATCGCGGGACCTTCCATTCAAGCGACGGCATTATCAATGGACGATATGAATTACGAAACCTCTTCTTCATTACTTTAGACTTTACAAACAATCTTTTCCATCTTACAATCTCTCTGACAACATGCATGGAAGACTTGTTTTGAACCTGTGACTAGTAGAAAGAGACGGCTTTCCCCTTGGCGTGCAGGATGTACATCCTCACTGCATCTGCACGTGCAACTACTACGCCGCAGTGGTGCTCAAGGAGTCCTCTGAGAACTAGAGGTATTTCTCTCGATGTATGAGCAGCCTGTACGCTTGCAAGATTCACCAAACTTCCTGGCCTTCCGACATCCTTACTTCTAGGCTTGAGTTAACTGGACTACCAAGCTGGCAGCTATTTACTACATGGGCACAGGCGTCAAAAGTTCGGCACAACACCGAAGCGCATGCAGCATAAGGTCCAAAATTAACATTCTGGCAGGAACACAGATCAGGGCAGAAGAGCAAATTCGACAATTATTGCACGCGTGAAGGGTATCAACAAGCCCAACACGGTTTTGCGACGAGGTGATATGGATCTCAACACCGCTAGGGCCAGGATGTTGACTGAAACTGGACCATGAACAGTATATACTACGACTCTTACAGCTATGCCTGGACATACGCAATATTTCGACAAAAGACACACATATCGATGCCGTTACCTGACTGAAGTCGAGCTTCGCGGTACTGTACTTCACATGGAAGCTGCATTTCCATGGCCAATACACCCATTCCCCAGGTGTGTCGCCCCTGGAAATACCTACGCTTAGTCAAGAGCTTGTGCTGAAGAGCGTTCACTGGGCAACCTGTCACTACCCACGCTCGATATCCATCCAACCGTCATTGCCACTAGCCAAGACCTTATTTACTCAGCAGGCTGAGCTGCCGCAATACTGGACACCTCAGGATATTCTTCTCGGAGATGGAACCAAAGAAATCGAACACCAATTCAACGACTCGCGTGCAGAGCTTGCTTGGTCACTGTGTAAACTTCCTCCTGCAATCAACAAGACCTCGCTGTGCACCACGCAAACGTCGTAAGTAAATTCCACGGCAGGCATTACGTGATAGTAAGATGGGAGTTCTCTGTGAGAGGATGAGGAAGCATTTGGGCAAGCAAACAGCGTCCAGTGGCAAAGTTTTGAGCGACAAGTCCACATCTGGTGCAGTAATAGCCATTGCGGCCGTAGGACTCGAAGTTTTAAAATTAGGTGTACTTCAAATACGGGTTGATAACATCCATCAAAAGATAAAGTAATTTCATCGTGTGCTGCGCCTCGCTGCCTCATTGTCACCATTTTCGAAAAAATGGCTCAATCGGGAAGACCATGTGTCTTTGCAAATGATACGAGATATAGGATCCAGATAGGTGTTCGGACAGCTGTGAAAACTGCAAACGATTTTGCGCGACGGAGGCTTTTAGTTAAATCTCTGTAGCACGCATTGGAGTAAACAAAAGTTTGTCTTGCAATCGTCAACCTCACGACGGAAATAAACATCGTGTCCCTAAAACGGCAAGGTCGGCCGCGCTATCGACAAATCGATCGAATCAGCCCCGCATTTACATTCCAACCCGTCGTCATCCAGTAACAACCACACACCAACGCGTACGCCACCCCGGCAAGTTCGTGTCAGCAGAGCCACGCAATGAGCGTATTGATACATAGTACCTGCAGCCACCGCGCGGCCAGCTAAACACTTCCGTGTACAAAGCCCCGGAACTTCCGGTTTCCTCCCTTGCTTCATCACTGCTCGGCCAAGCCTTGTCTTGAGAAACGAAGCTCGGGCTACAAAGCTTCATCCCTCGTTTAACAGCTTGTTATCGCTCGTTTTTGTGACATTATGAAGTTTGCCAGTGGTTTCGCAGGCCTCAGTGCCGTCACTGCGACACTGTTGGGCAGTGTCTCGGCAGCGAGTTACGACGACATCCCAGCGATTGAAGTCTACGGACAACATTTCTTCTACACGAACAACGGGTCGCAATTGTATGCCGAAGCTTCCCAAGGTGACCCGGGCCAGCGCTAACAATGCTTCAGCTACCTCAAGGGTGTCGCATACCAGCAGAATTACTCGCCCAATGGTTCTACCAGCTCCAACACCACCTACACTGACCCATTGGCCGATGGCGATGCTTGCAGGCGAGACATTCCCTACCTGAAGCAAATCTATACCAACATACTGCGAGTGTATGCCATCGACCCGACCAAGAACCACGACGACTGCATGGCGCAATTGGCCTCAGCCGACATTTACGTTATAGCTGACCTTGGCGAGCCTGGCACATCGATCGAGTCTAACAATCCTGAGTGGGACATCACCCTGTACAGGCGCTACACCGGTGTCATTGATGCGCTATCCAAGTACAAGAATGTCGTCGGATTCTTCGCTGGTAACGAGAACGTTAGCTCTGCTAACCAGACGGCAGCCGCAGCATTCGTCAAGGCAGCTGTCCGCGATGCTAAGGGGTACATCTCTGCGCAGGGCTACCGCAAAACGCTCGGTGTAGGCTATGCAACAGCCGATGTGCCCACTCGCGACGAGCTGGCACACTACTTCGCATGTGAGCCCGGCAACACAGGTAATGCTACTCAGATCGACTTCTGGGGTTACAACGTATACTCGTGGTGCGGCGACAGCAACTACGCAGCGTCTTCCTACGGCGAACGCGTCGACTTCTTCTCCGACTACCCTGTCCCCGTCTTCTTCGCTGAATACGGCTGTATCGAGGGTGTCGATGGCGGCGCGACGCACCGTCCTTTCACAGAAGTACAAGTCCTCTTCGGCAACATGACCGGTGTCTTCTCCGGCGGTATCGTCTACGAGTGGTTCATGGGCGCCAACAATTACGGTCTGGTCTCGCTCACTTCCAATGACGCCTCCGTATCTCCCTACCCTGACTTTACCTCCTTGCAATCCCAACTTGCATCTGTCAGCCCAACAATCACCATGCGCAGCGCATACACTCCCTCCAACTCTGCACCTGCATGCCCCACGGTAGGAGCCAGTTGGCAAGCCGAGGCCTCACCCCTCCCTCCCAGCCCGAACAACCAACTCTGCTCCTGCATGGCTGCCTCGCTGCAGTGCAACATCAAATCGACCAACGAAGACGACTACGCCAACGTCTTCAACTTCATCTGCGGTGCGAACCAGGACTTCTGCGCCGGCATCGCCCGCAACGCGACAACCGGAACCTACGGTGGCTACGGTGGCTGCGACCCCAAGGACCAGCTTGCGTGGGTGGCCAACCAGTACTACCTTGGTAACAACAAGGGAGCCTCGGCGTGTAACTTCAACGGCATGGCGACTACTCAGACCGCTGCGACGGCCAGCACGTGCTCGAGCCTTTTGCAGGCTGTCGGTACCGCCGGAACTGCTACTGCTGCGAGCCCCACTGGAAAGGGTACTGCGGGTGCAACGGGCGCGGCGGGTTCAACGTCGAAGGGCGCGGCTGCTGGTTTCAATGGACCCAAGGCTGTTGAGCATGGTGGATTGATTATGGGTCTTTGGACTGTTGTTGCTGCTGGTAGCTTGCTTGGTATGCTTGCATTGTAGACAGCAGAAGCAGTGGTTGAGACGGAAGTGTGAATGTAAGTCTAGATACAGTTTGTAGATTCCGATTAGCGTATTTCGTTTCCGTGTGTCTCTGAGACATTACGCATTTTGTGTACTTCGTACTATTCTTACATGTTATACAACATCTCCTTCTATGGGTATCGTGCATATTGTACAATGAATGCGACACAACTAAGGTTCTATCGTCCCAGGCCAACTGTATGCAGTCTCCGCATCTGGCCTCGCATCTGTTTGGCTGTGCGAACAGAGTCTGCGTCAGGGAAAGCGTCTCCAGCCGAAGCCTTAGGTCGGCGGAACTGCAGCACCGGCGAAGCAGGCTTCTGTACTGGCGGCGCTTGAGCGACTGCCTCTGCCTCTGCCTCTTTGGCATTGGTCGCCCGCTCTTTAGCATCTTCTTCCTCCAGGTCTTCCAAATCCCTTTCTACCTCCTTCAACATCTCGTCCGCTGTCCGATCCTCCCTCTTCTTCGTCCTCAACACACCGCCCCAAAGCGTCTCGAGGTCTGTCTCTCCCCGCTTCTCTTCAGTGAACATTTGCACCACGATATTGACTCCAGGCTTCACCTCTCTGAATCCAACAAACTCCTGTACATCATCGCCAGGCATGTGCATATCATCTGGGTGTGCTTCGACCTTGCTAAGCGTGCAGCAAATCCAGCCAGTGCGAATCCCATCGTCGATGTTACCCTCGGGCATAGCGCCGCCTACGTTAGCAAGCATGCGCATGCGCTTTGCCTTCCTCCGCAATTTGATCTTGAGTTCGTTGCGGCCGAGGAGGCCCGCGGCGTTGGCTTTCAGGCCGTGCTCGCGGCGCAGCCAGCGTGCGAAACGGTCTGCTGCGACGTGCAAGTGGCGTTCTGAGCGCGCTGTGCCGATGAGCATGATCAGCTTGGGGCCGAGCGCGGGTGGGGGGTCGAGGTCGCGGAGGTCGAGGAGGCTGAGGTCGTCGAGGCCGGCTGTGACGGCGATGTACTCGAGGAGTTCGGCGAGGATGGGCGGTGGGTTTGCGGGAAGGTCTGGGATTATGGCGGCTTGGACGGGAGCACGGGGGGCTGATTGCTGCTTGAGGTACCATGGGATGGCTGCAGCTGCTGGGGAAGGTGTGGGTTTGGCATCGCCTATGGACTCGGTGATTGCGTCGGAGGCTTGCTCAGGCGCGATGGCATCTTGCGTCGCAGAAGTCGTTTCTTCTGCAGGGAGATCTGATTCGATGGGCTCTTTGGCGTCTAGAAAAGCGAATTCTGGATCGGGGTTCGTCGGGTCATGCTTGTCCTTTCTTCGTGCTGTGCTCGTGCTGAAGGCTCTTGGTAAAATCGTGCTGGCGGTCCACGAGGCGCGAACGGTCGAGCGATTGGACGCTGATAAAGGTGTAGCTACCCTTCTTGCAGCGCCTCTGCAAGCATTGCAGACAAATCTCGACGAAACAGACATGATGGCGCTTGGTTGATGTGATTGTCGACAATGTTCAACGCAGAAGACTTTCTTGAACTCGATCGGCGTCGACACCCAAAATCGCCGACGAGGCGCCTAAGCACGTGGCGATAAGCCTTATCAGATGGGAGGGGCGACAGTCATCGCCGAAGCGGCTCGAAAAAAGTTGGTGGGGGATTTTGGTGCATTTGAAAGCAGACCTTTGCCCCAGACACTATATACGAACAGTCTCTCCACGCCACATACACCTGAAAACCTCCCGGAGAGGCCACTAGAAGAAGACCTTTCTTCTCCCACGAACACACACACATATACACAGCACAGTTTTTGAGATACCCACAGCCATGGAGATTGACAACGGCGCCATGGCCTTTGCGCCTCAGCAAAAGAATGCAGCAACAATTCTCTGCGCAGACTGCGGTGCGCCTGTCGACGGCACAATTTCCGGTGCCTTTTGCTACGACTGTATTAAGCTCAAGACCGATGTCACAACCGGCGTCCAGCGCGAGGCGATTCTCCTCATGTGCCGCGACTGCGATCGATGGCTCTCACCACCCACATCCTGGGTCGTTGCCGCACCGGAGTCGCGCGAACTGCTCGCTCTGTGTCTACGAAAACTCCGAGGACTGAACAAGCTGAGGATCATCGACGCCAGCTTCATCTGGACCGAACCTCACAGCAGACGAATCAAGGTCAAGATCACAGCACAGTCGGAAATCAACGAGGGCGCCATCATGCAGCAGACCTTCGAAGTCGAGTACAAGCAGAACTACCACCAGTGCCCCGACTGCGCGAAGAGTTACACACACAACACATGGAGGGCTTGCGTACAGGTGCGACAGAAGGTTCCCCACAAGAGGACTTTCCTGTACCTGGAGCAGTTGATCCTGAAGCATGGCGCACACAAGGACACCATCAACATCAAGGAAGTCCACGACGGTATCGATTTTTTCTTCGCACAACGCAATCACGCCACAGCCTTCTGTGATTTCCTCAAGGCAGTTGTCCCAGTCAACATCAAGGACTCGCAAGAGCTGATTTCCCACGACATCCACACATCGACCAAGAACTACAAGTTCTCATACTCGTGTGAAATCGTCCCCATTTGCAAGGACGATCTCGTAGTCCTCCCCATTCCGCTGGCCAAGAAGATCGGCAACATCTCACCCCTCGGCCTCTGCTCCCGTATTGGCACATCCATTCAGATTCTAGACCCCCAGACCCTCCAGACCGCCGATGTTGACCAAAAACTGTACTGGCGCACACCCTTCCGCCCGCTCACAGATGTCCAAGAACTCACCGAGTTCATCGTGCTTGACATCGAGCCACTAGGCAAGCAGGTCGGGCGAAACTTCCTGGCCGAAGCCACCATCGCGCGTGCCTCGGACCTGGGCCAAAACGACCAGACATACTACTGCCGCACCCATCTCGGCGGCATCCTGCACGTCGGCGACAGCGTCATGGGCTACCTCCTCAGCAACACCAACTTCAACAACGAGCTCTTCGACGTCCTCGAGCAATCCAACAAGTACTCGCAAGCCATTCCGGATGTCATCCTCGTTAAGAAGCACTACCAGCGCGCCAAGAAGAACAAGAACAAGCGCAACTGGCGCGTCAAGCGCATGGGCCGAGAGGAGAGCGAAATGCTGCCCCGCAAGCAGGATCAGGAGAGAATGGAGCGCGACTTTGAAATGTTCCTGCAGGACGTCGAAGAGGACCCCGAGCTCCGCGCTACCATGGCGCTGTACAAGGCGCAGCAGGAGCAGCAGCAGCGCGACGCGGACGCCATGGAGACGGAGGATGAGGGCGAGGACGACGACGGGCTGGAGATTCCGATGGAGCAGTTGTTGGACGACTTTGAGGATATGACCATGAAGGACTAGGTCGTTGGCATGTTGTTTGTATTGCGTGTTGTTTGCTGGGTTTTGTGCTGCATTTCGAGGCGTTGATGGGATAAAAAGGGTATGATGACGGTGGGTCGGTCGGTTGGCAGATGATCGGGCGTATATGGTAGTGTAGATACTCTGGTTAGCTGTGAGCCTTAATGGCTTGCATGACGTGAAAGAAGCTTCTCATCCTGGCATTTGTTCGTCATATCCATGTGTTCCTCCCAAGTATGTAAGCTGGTTGTAGTGCTAGAACTCAGTTGCTCCAGTCGTATTGTCCCGCAGCCTTTGATCATGATGTTGATGAATACATCCTCCCGTTCATTAACCTTATTTTGTGACTCGCCTAGTATTATGCAGTTCAACGCCTACCACGTAAACATGCTGCATCAACACCGCAAGCCTACTGAACTCAATAGCAGCTGTGATACTCCCGAGTCTGAGTTTCTGGGAGCTTTTGGGTAATCTTCTCGCGGCTTTAGTGGCGCACGCCCTCGTCGCTACTGGGTTCCTCGTTCATCCCTAGTGCAATGCTTCGACGCACATTCACTAGGATCTCGTAAACCTTCACCGAGAAAAGCCTTCCGGTGCTAAGAGATGACACGAGGTACGCCACCTGAAAATCGTATGTTTCGCTGCTTCCAAGATACGGCATATTGTTTCATCGTGCTATATCACATCTTGATGAAGCCGCGCGGTCGTATGTGAGAGATTGTGGGGAGCAGCGGTAGCCTGTAAACGTCATGGCTAGAAGGTTGGGGACAACAACTCGCTCGTTACCAGCAGACAGTCGTCATGGTCTTACCGCGCGACGCGATAACACCGGTAAAGCCCCAGCATTTAGGGCGGGCATAAGGTAATTTCGCTTCGAGTGCTGGATCTGGACGGTATACGCCTATCACTAACAGTCTTTGTCTGTGTGATCCCAGCGTATTGGCCGAAATTAAGGCGTATGATTTCATATATACTATGGATGTTTAAGCACTTCTTCAGATCGGCGTGGAGAGTGCCTGTTGTGCCTGGAGAACCTCGGGGAAGGGGATGAAAGATAGCTCCCGAAGGTGGGTCGCTTGCGGCTGAGTCGCGCGGTGCAAGCGTCCGCTGTCACCGGTTGGTGTACCCGTAGCCCGCTGCAGTCCATCTAGTTTTTGGCAGCATCGTTTTCTCTCTTACCAATGATTAGTGGGCCTATGAATCCTTGATGTCGGTCCTTCAGATTGCAGACGGTGTACCCCTTTCGTCAGCTCCAGAACTCCGACATCGCGCAGTTAGCTGCGAGGTTCATTGTGGCTAGGGTTGAGGTCCTTTGTTTGCAGCACCGCCATACCTAAGGTAGCGCGGTCGGATGTGTAAGTTGGTACCTAGAGACGCCGGGGTGAGAGATGTGGCATCTTCCTCTGTTGAATCCGTTGAGGAATGATACCTTAATGTGACTGTACGGCGCGGATGATACTTCTACACACCGCCCTCTCATATGCTTTCCAGACGTCGTCATCGCCAATTCTCAGCTCGGTGGGATATCATTTGCCGGCCCAAGCCAAGGAGGTCTTGCCTAATCAGTAGCTTTGTAAACTTTGACATCAAGGTTTAGCGAAGCGTTTCACCGAACGACAGCCGCCATAGCGCCTTTTGGCTTTTCTCCGAAGCAGATTGCAAGCAGTAATTCGACAGTTTCCATGTGATCCACACCTGGATCCATCAATTCCAATTGCAACCGGTTCGCTCCCTTGCGCTGATCAGTCGCACGAAGATGCACCAGCGTTTTTGCTCCATTATTATGCCTGCAAACCTTAGCCCTCAAATGGGCCGATAGTAGCAACCTAGGAAATTCTTTTGTCGCACCATATCGCAAATCAGTTGGTTATCACAGCTACTTTCACGTTTTGGGATGCGCTATGTCCCAATCAAGCAAACGACCGAACGTTCACACCTGTGCTGCGGGTTTACCACATCTCGCTTGCAGTCGATCCTAGAAAAGGAGGCTGCTCGGTGGGGTCATTGCAGCATGGAGTATCCACGCGTGCCATGTGGTACATCAACTTAAGGATACAGCCGCCTTTAGGGTACGACCTTGTGAGATTTGGCTGGCTGGGTTCGTGTTTTGGCACCGCATGCCTTTCGCTCTAGAAATTCCCCGCTAGTCTCTTTTGACATTCTGGGAATTCGAATATTATCAGAGCAGTCACTTCTCGACACTCGAGCAGGACCTCACCATGGCGACCGATAGGATGGATAGACTCGTTACCGAAATGCTGAAAGCATATCCGGATCCCGATGGTGCACGACCTCTAGCGAATTATCCTGCAACCATGTATGGGGTCACAGTTACATTCCATGTAAGTCACTCAACATACATCCTAAGTCCCCACATTGATTAACGATTGTAGGTTCTGAGTTGGGTAGCAATAGCCTTCCGTCTCCACACTCGGTTGAGAGTCGTGCGTGAGCCTTGGTGGGATGATTTCTTCGTCTTCCTGGCCGGGTTAGTCAACTTGGTGGCTGTGGTCGCGTTCCTTGGAGGTAATCCATTCTTTCCAAATGACGCCCACTGAGCTAACAATGTCTTAGCCATCAACTATGGTCTTGGTCATCACCTTGTCCACGTTCTCAAAACCCTTCCGACCTTGATGAAGTACCTCTATGTTACGAACGCTGCGTATCACACGACGACCTCTCTCATCAAGGTATCCCTCCTGTTGCAATATCTCCGCCTCTTTCAACAAGGAATGCTCCGTTACATCTGCATAATATTATTGATCTTCGTGGCGGCTTGGGGTCTTGCCTTCGCATTCCTTGCTTGGTTCCCTTGTCTACCGGTCTCTGGATTTTGGGATCGAAGTGTCAATGCCAAGTGCTATGCCTTTGGGTATCGAACAATGGACGAAGCGAGGATGACAATGCTCATATTTGCTGGCACAAACATGTTCTTCGACATTATCATCTTCATGATTCCACTCACGGAGTACTTCAGGCCAGGACTTAGGAAGAAGCAGCTTGTGGCGATGACTGGGTTGTTTGCCATGGGCTCGCTGGTCGTGCTGGTGGCAGTCCTTCGTCTTTGGAGTACGTTCAGACACAGCACGACCGCCATTCAGAGCTTCGATTATACGTGGTATTGGTGTGAAATTTTAATCTTCAGCTGCTTGGAAGTCGACTTCGCCATCGTATGCGCATCGATGCCTATTTTCTGGCCAACTGTTGTCGCCAACTTCAACACGATCTTCGTCACGAGGGAGGTTCACGTCACACACCAAGACCGAGTACAGAATTTCGAAATGGGTCGACCAACTTCATTGAACAGCACGGCAAGTCAAGAAGGCTTAACGAAGGCACCGAGCGGCGAAGAGAAGCCGTACTACTTTCGTGGGTTTGGCGAAGAAGAAAGCACCACTGTAAAAGGGCCAAGCTTGACCGTCTGCGAGCAGGAAGCTCGCCAAAAACCCATGCTCTAGGTACCAGCTAAAATCAACGTTCAATATTTCATGCCAACATGCTGTTTTAATACTCGTTCATTAAAGATTGTGGTGACTTGATGGACTGACAAGTTCGCAGCTTCTACAATCCTGAAACGTCTGTGCGCTCGGATGCCACTCCTTCCGCACCACAATCGCGGCTCACTCCCTCACTTCGCATCTCACTTCTCCAGGAGTTTTGCCTTCGCACTTGCCGTGCGCGCCATTAAGAGGTCAGAAGTCGCTTTCAAGACGTGTATTGGTGTTTGCGAAGACCAGGACAAGAGGCGGTGTCTCTGAAAAGCCCACGTCTTTGCTCAACTATGCCCCAGCGAGCTATAGCAGGGCACTTAATGCACCATGTGACTTGAGACGCGTACAGGTTCAAAATCACCACATCCAGCAATTCGCGTCGCAGCACAGCATGAGCATGAACGATCCAATTCGTAGCAGCCTCATATAGCCCTGAAGTGTGGCCTGATTTTCTCGGTCCTCGTTTTCGTCTTTTCTTTCATCCTGGGAGCCTTGGGCAGGAATACCGTCACTCACTTCCAAGCTATTTGTCTATCTAATTCCAAGTGCTGGTACACTTGCTCATCTAATATTCTTTTCAACGGCCAAGAAAAACAAGCATCATGCTCTCCACACTCTTCACAAACGTCTTCCTCTTCCTCTCTCTGCTCCATCTCTCGGCTGCCGTCCCAGGCCCAAAGCCCTCCATCGCTCAGGTCCAAGTCCGACAGGTCTCTGCCACACCCTCTCAAGCAGACCTTTGTCTCGACTATGAGCGCACAGCCAACATGTCCACCGTCGGCGCCAACAGTAGCTACCGCACCGTGCTCCTACAAAAGTCCAACACAGGCACCATTCTCAATGCGCGTATGATGGATGCAGCTATTAAGAAGCTGCCAAAGCTGACAGCGGATACGACTCTGAATTCCGCTTGTGGCAACTGGACGGAGATTGCCCTACGAGAGGCAGAAAGGAACTTCACCCTGGGAATGGTTGCGCAATTTACAACGGCGGGGCTGCCGGTGGGAATTAAGGCTGGACCGGAGGTTATAGTTATTGTTGCTTCTATTGTTTCGTTGTTTTCGATCGTGTGGTTTACTGGGTAGGAGGTCAGCAGATGGCCACTGACGATTTTACGCCGAGAATTGGTAGCTTGTGGTATGTTCGAGCCTGTACGAATTGAAGGATGTTTGCTGACGCACGGCGTCGTAGTTCACTGCAGTGGGACCTTATTCTGATGGACAAGAAGCGATATGCATGTTGTGAGAACCTTGTAAAGACATAGGCAACACTTTAGTCCAAGTAAATGTGTTTTGATTCACCTTCAAGATTCGAATTTTTTTGGCTGCTTCAAAAACTTCTCAATTGAAACATCGCTCCTTCCTCAGACCATGTGGGGATGTAAAGGAAATGCAAGCTTTCAAGAGAATCCAATATTGAGGAATAGCGCTTCACAATACTTGGTAAAGGCAGTGTAAGTATCGCAATCCATTATACAAGTCTGTGGCTAGAGATATGCTAAGCCAGCTATTGCAGATAAGTAGCACTGCAGTTAGGCTGTGATGCTTTTTCTCCTATCTCAAGCTGCATCTTATGGGATACATTTAAGGCTTCAATCCGGCAGCTGTCAATGTTTTATTCCAGTCCGGTGCTATTTCGCCCGCCTCGTTGAAGAACTCGGGGAACTTTTCGGTCATAGTTGCCCATCTGCGAAGGTAGTTAGCATCAGCGCGCCATCTGTACTGTTGTCAAGTGCAGGATACATACTGTCTCGGGAAGTAACCCTCATTTCCCTTGCCTTGTTTCTGGATGTTACCGAGGATATGCGTCGTGCCATTTGTGCCTTTGGGATAGGTGAAAAGGCTGGCAATGGGACCAGTGGTCACATAGTGATAGTAGCCAGAGCCTTTCGCCGATTCGATTGAAGAGTTGCGGACGTCCTCCAGCGAGGAGATGAAGCGGAGCGTAGAGGTGAAGCCAGTAGCTGCGCCAACTTTCTGTTTCATCTCGGTTTGGTAGAACTGTATTTGTCCGTTGTAAGTTACGGCCTTGATGGTTGCACGATGGACAGTGATGTTCGGCTGGATGATCTCCAAATCGAGTGTGTTGTTTTCCGCGTTCTTGGAAATATAGTATGTAACCGGACCATCACTAAACAAAGAATTTTAGGGCACGCTCGACAGTACTTGAGGTTTGAGGGGCTTACTAATAATAGTTCCCAACTGCGGTATTGTTGATTCCGCTCTCTGCTTGGTGAAAGTAGCTTGCATCGTCGCCAGTTTGGAAATCACCAAGAACGATAAGCTCGCTCCAATCTGCCCTCAGCTTCGTTGGACTTAGATGTTGAACTCGAAATGCCTGTAGAGTTTGAGATTTGGCGCCTGGAGTTTCGGGAAGGCCGTCAGGAATGACTGAGGAAAAGCCCTCGTACCACCAGGCAATGGTGTCATTCTTTGTTGTCAAGACTGTTTTCTTGTACGCCTCGAACACATCGATGTCTGCTGGGAGAGGAAGTAGACTGGGAAACGACATAGAATCATCTACATATGGGTATGGCAAAGCAGTAGATACTATTGCTGTTTCTGTTTCTGTGACGACAACAGCTGTCTTCTGTCAGCGTTTCAATGCGTTTCAATAGTGGCTTGAGCTCATTCTTCAGAAAATCAGACTTGGGTCTACTCGAGCAGCTGACAGGGGAATATGAGATGGGCTACACATACTACTTGCGGTCGTCACTGTCGTAGTGATGGTGGGTAGAACGAAAGTCAAGGTCTGAGCAGTAGCAGGCTTCGTTAGCTCAATCCCACATGACGAGTGAGCATATGCTCCCGCAAACAAGCTGGCAAGAAGTATGGCAGGCCTTGAGACGCTCATATTGTCAGAATGAAGCTAGTGTGAGATTAAATATGGGAGAGCGGGCTGAGAAGGATTGAGGTCTGAAGGAAGCTGCTTGATTATATGCATTTCTTCGACATAGCCTGGGGGCACTCCGTGGGAGCGTCACAGGGCTTTTGAGCGACATCGGATCGATTCGCACCGGCTATAGCTCTACAACTGCTTCAACATCTCTATCAATTGACTCATTGCCGACGTTTTACCAGAAGTGATCCTTCTGCTGAGATAGGCGTTCCCCATGAGGCTCTGCCTGAGTCGTCTATCTTACAAAGGCGCTAAGGGTATCGTTTACGGCCCCTCTTATCAAACGTGGAGAAGAAAATGTCCAGCAAAACCCCACAGTAGTACTAATATGTTCGGCAGGGCAGCCGAACCGAGTCATATGATAGCAATCAAACGAAAGAATTGACTCAGTAGCACCCTGCTTTCGGGGGAGAACCAACAGCTGGTGCCGACGGCCTGCACCCGGACACCAGACGCGCGAAATAGTGACCAACAGCAACAGGTGCTAGTTCGGAGCCTGTCGAGATGCGATATAGTGATAGGAAGCATGTATCCGCAACACGTCTGCAACACCATTTCTTACTATGCGGTGAATCGTTAACTTGCAATAAGCGCAACTACCGGCGTTCTCACATGAGATACTCTTATCTTCTTTCTACTTTGTAGTAATAGGGATTGTGGACCATCGGGTACCATCTGTATCAAGACATTTCACCGCACACCCGCCGTGAGTCTCCACTGCCTCAAATGCCGATCGCCTCAACATCTTCTGTTAGCAATTACAATGGGGTTAGCACCTCGGCAAATGCATTTTTCATGGCTACTGTTCACAGTGAACTTGACTGTAATTAAATGGCTGTGATATAAAGTGAATTGTCCGAAGCATCGAGCTGACTTGACAACCGCATTGGTCTTGCCCCAGCCGAACTCCATTCATTGCAGCCATGAAGCTCCATAATTATCCAGGATCTCTTTCTCTACTTTTATTGTCTACATCTGCGACTGCAAGTGCGTTTAATTACTCTACTGTCTCAGAGCACTGCGAAGACATTTACCAATTCACTGGAGATGCTGGCTTGGAGGCATCCACCGAGGTCACTAATGTTACGTATATTGCTGCAGACGGAGCTACTCCAGCATACTGTTCAGTGGAAATGTGGGTAGAGAAATACACCGGTGTACTTATGTAGTAAGTCAGTCTCATTGCATTATCTTGCTCTTGGGAAGCTCCCAGTCAGCGCTCAGCGAAACCAATCACATCGTTTCGAATGGCTTTCTGGTGAGACTTGTTGCTGAGAATTTTCTGACATAACTAGTCTTCCTGCTGAAGGAAAAGACTGGAAAGGATTCTTCTCGTCGCACGGGTGTGGCGGCTCTTGCGGCGTTACTGGACTGGATTACGCCTACGGGTACGGCGAAGGGCCGTTCGGCGCAGATTTACTCCGTCGTGGTTATGTTGCTAGTGGAACAGATATGGGTCACCAAAACTCCAATTACCCAGTGAGTTTTCTACTTTACGATCATTTGAAGACTCATCCTAAAGCGGCTCTTATAGAATCAAACACTCTCCAGCTGGTTAGCATTCAGGAACAACCGGACAACAGAGATAAACTTCGCTTATCAATCCACACATCTACTTGCGGTGGCTGGTAAAGCATTAACCGAGTTCTACTACGAGAAGCCCGTTCAACACTCTATATGGCGAGGCGGTTCGACAGGAGGAAGACAAGGCTTGATGATTGCTCAACGATTTCCCCATGACTACGATTCCATCCTTATTGGCTATGCAGCCTCAAATGAAACCGGCATTGGGGGCATTCAATTCCCCTATCTCGCGCAAGCGAGCCGGTACGAGAACGGCTCATTCATCTTCACCATGGCAGACATCCAATCTATCCACAAAGGAGCTGTCGCTGCATGCGACGCAAACGACGGACTCGTGGACGGCATCGTGGATCCATCTTACAAGTGTGACTATGATCCAGTATCTATCCTCTGTTCCGCTACCAAAACAACAAACTGTTTAGCCAACATGGACAAAGTCAATGCAGCTCGTAAGATGTATGGGTATCCATCCAACAGCAAGACAGACAAACTCATCAGCGCCAAATATGTTCCAGGCTCAGAGTTGGAATGGGCAATGTGGACTTCAATCAGCGGCTGGAACTTCGCCGAGTCGTTTACTCGAGACGCAGCGTTCCAACAAGATCTGCCTCTCAATTGGACACTTGATCAGTATGACTGGGAAACATACCCATACCAAGTTCAGGAAATGGAAGACATCTACGGAGTAGGCAGCGGTGATCTATCTATCTTCCGTGACCGTGGTGGCAAGATCATCCATTATCATGGCTGGGCCGACTCCAATGTTAGCCCCGTGTGGAACTTGAAGTATTATGAACAGTGAGTGGCATCGTTTTAGATGGATGACTTTGACTGACGAGCAATAGCGTTCTTAATTTGATGGGTGGTCTTGAAGAAGTTCACAAGTTCTACCGCTTCTTCTTTTTCCCAGGAATGGCACATCTCGATGTCAGTGATTCAAGCACGGTTGCTTACAGATGGAACCACTACGACTACCTGGAAGCTTGGTATCTCGAGGACAAAGCCCCAGAATCCCTGCTGGTCACTCGATACAACCTGACTGCCAAAGCACCTATTGACTACCGGAAGTACTTTCCGTACCCTCTCGTTCCAAAGTACACAGGAGAAGGGTTACCCACGGAGCCTGAAGATGCAGAGAACTGGGAAGGCGTCATTGTCCCAGAATCAGAGGCTGCTGTGTTTTAAGTATAGCACTATGTCCTTAAGGCCAAAAATTGATCACTGCATAATAAGAACGGTGGATACATTGCAGTTTCGCTTGAAATGCCTTAAGAGCTCAAGATCTCAAGCCTCACCAACACTGTTCTCTTCTTCAAGTTCTCTTTTCGCCATCTCCTCCACGTCAAACGGATTCAAAGGTTCACAAGGCATGTTCAAAGAACGGGCGAAACTGACATGCACCACATGCCACTTCTTTTTGAGTACGCGACATGTGTCTAATTGCGCAACATACGACAGCTTGAATGGTAGTTGATACAGTCTATTTTCCTGCGTCGCATGAATTCATGGACTGCAGCGAAACCATGTACATCGCCCTGTACTTCTAGGTTCCATTTGATAGCAAAGGTCGTAGCTCGGACATGCCAACGAGCAATCTGATTTTGAATGTAGAAAGCAGGAGCGCCACCACCGGACATACATACGGGGGTACATCTTTCGAATTTGGATCTCAAAGTCTGTGGTCGCGATTTTATACGTATTTTCAATGCACATCAACCCCACAGCACCACAAGTTGCTTTCCGCATCAAACAAAGTTGAGGAGGATTTGTTCAGAGAAGAAGGCAGCCAAGACATCGAAATTCCCTGAACCTGTTTGAAGCGCGGCATACTGCAACCTCTCGTCACTCCAGGGTCGGAGACATGCGTCAAGGAAAGAGGCATGTTGCATGACGCAGAATCTTTCATTTTCCGGCAATCAGAGCCACCATTCTCTGTTTTTCATGCGATAGAGTATTTTTCGGTTCTTGATGGCAGGAGCGAAAAACCACTCCCACATAGCGCGATTGAATATGTGTCTCTTGAAATGGGAAGGCAGAATCGGTTCCAGACATCGTGTTTTTCTTTCTCCGTTTTTCGAGCATTTCCAACGGAGCAAAATGTGATTGAGTTCAAAGACAAGAACGTCGCAGAAAAGTATGGATTTGTATGCGTTCTCATTAGCGCAATGATGCACAGCTGGTATCAAATTGTCGATATTGGAAAAAGAAGCTTTACCAATGAGGCACCAACGCCTCCCAACTAACCCCAAGTTCCACCACCGCCTCGCCCTGCCTTCCTCTGCGCACTCAACCTCCAATCATCCTCACCCTGGAACTTATTGTGCAGCGGCTGAATCCTCTCCGCCTTCTTCCTCTTGCTCAGTCGATCCGTTGGCGCAACCTTGAAGAACGTCGGCGCCGCCTCGACTAACCACTTCGGTTCAATGGCCGAACAAACATGCATGTACTCCTTCGTCGTCTCGACCAAGCTATGATACACAACGTGCTCGCTCGGCTTGCCAAAGAGCGAAGACGAAGGATGCAGGTACACCGGCGTACCTTCGACGAGCGTTTTGTAGCCTTCAGCGGGATCTTTGCGTGCAGAGTTGCGGAAGAAGCCTGAGCAGAGGGCCTGACGGACTTTGATTGTGTTTCGCCCGCAGGAGACGACGGAGTGTTTGTGGCGGGCCATGATTTGGAGGAGTTGGTTTCGCACGTCTTTTACGCGTTGCATGTTTCGTGGAATGACGAAGTTTTCGTGGCACCATGGCGTGCTGAAACCACCCTGCTTCCACCCGTTGTACACGTTGAGTAGAGTAAGATGGTCACCAGAAGGGTCGTTAAACTTCTGCTTCTTCTGGTCGGCCTGTTGCTGTTTGTCGCGCGGGCGGTGGAAGACAGATTGTGTGGCGCTTATCATGGCGACGATGGTGAGGATCTCGTCGGAGCATTGCAGGTCTACGCTCTTGATAAGCGCTTTAGACAGGGTCGGGTCCATGGGGAAGTCGGCCATTTGGCGACCTAAGCGGGTGAGTAGGCCTTCATCGTCGAGGGAGCCGAGTTGGTAGAGTTCCTCGAGGGCTGTGAGCATGGTATTTGTGGGCGGTGGATCCATAAAATCGAAGTGAAGGAGATCGTTGATGCCCATGGCTTTGAGCATCAGAATGGTATTAGACAGGTTCTGTCGCTGAATTTCAGGTATGGTCGTGGGCAGCATTTCATTTTGGAAGGCAGCTTCGGTATACAGGCGGAAGCACTTTCCTGGGCCTGTTCTTCCGGCTCTTCCACTTCGTTGGCGGGCCTGAGCCTGCGAGATGGGTGTAATCTGCAGTCGGTCCATACCAAGCTTGCCATCGTAGGAGCTCTGTTTTACGAAACCGGGATCCACGACGTAGTAGATGCCATCGATAGTAAGACTGGTCTCGGCGATGTTGGTTGCGATGACGACCTTGCGAGTACCGTTGGGTGCAGGCTCGAAGATACGCGATGCCACTTCGGAGGGCAACGCTCCGTAGATGGGCAATATCATCAACTCAGGTACGTTCGGGCCTAGCGCTTTCATGCGCTCCGATAGTACCTCGCAGGATGAGTCAATCTCTTCCTTACCTGTCAAGAAGAGTAGAATATCTCCAGCGGGCTCTGTTAAGTGAATTTGCATGACGGTAACTAGAGCAGCATCTAGGTAGTCTGACTCAGGCTCTCGGCTGTACATGACTTCGACAGGGACTGGATGTGCGTTAGTACGTTTGTTCGGTCAATGTGAAAGAGATTTGACTTACAGGTCCGTCCAGGAATCGAGAAGATAGGGCACTTGTAGAAGTACTCGGAGAATTTGTCGGCATCAAGCGTCGCACTGGTGACGATGAGCTTCATGTCTGGCCGACGCTTGAGGGTCTTCTTCAAGAGTCCAAACAAGACATCTGTGGCGATGGTACGTTCGTGAGCCTCATCCAGCATGATGCAGCTGTACTTGTTCAACATTGGATCGAGCAAGATCTCTCTTTGCAGAATACCGTCGGTCATGTACTTGATGCGCGTGTCTGGCGATGTGTTGTCTTCGAATCGAATGGTGTATCCGACTTCGTTGCCGAGCTTACAGCCAACTTCTTCAGCAACACGCTTTGCAACACTCATCGCTGCAACACGACGGGGCTGTGTACAACCAATGACAAGCTCGTTTGCGTATCCTGCTTCTGCCAGATACTGGGTCATCTGCGTAGTCTTACCAGATCCAGTGTCGCCGACAACAATGAGGATCTGATGGGCGGCCACGGCCTCGAGCAACTGCTTTCTGAACTTGTAGACAGGGAGGGATTCTCGTTGGTCTTTGATGCTCATGTTTGTGCGCTTGCCGAACGATGCGTCCTTGCTGTTGGTCGAGATTTTCTTCCATTCGGGCATTGCTTCCGTAGGTTGGTCTCTTCGTGTGTTGCGCAGATCACTAGCGAACTGTCGTTGCTGAGCCATAGGGTCATTCCACTGGCTGCTAAGATCCACATTCGCAGCTTCTTTCGCAGCCTTCTCCTGTGCCTCCTGTTGCCGCAGGTCTCGTCGCTCTTTCGCCAGTGTGTCTCCAGACATGGCTGCTCGGTTGAGCGAGCCATCGGGTGCCTTGATGATTCGAATTGGTGACAGTTCGAGGGACTGCTTGGTCTGACCAGCCAGGAAGGGCGGTTCCTCTTCGCGTACTTCGATGTCAACGTCCTCCTCTTCTTCGAAGCCTCCTTCGCCAGCGATGTGTGCATTGTAATCTTCGTCGATGTCCGGGTAATCTGACTTCGGGATGACACCTGATGCGATGAGTTGTTTGATCTCCCATCTTTCAGGTGAGGTCATTCGTTTTCGCATGCCATTCTTTCGACTGTTGAAGCCCTCTTCGACAACCGGCACGCTGCCGTCCATCAGGCCGGGTATGCCTCCCAGCGCTTGGGAGTTAGCTCCTGATCCGAATGATTCAATACGTCTTGAGGGTGCGAGGTCGCGCCCTGTCTGTTGGTCCACTTCTTTCATTGACAAGGACAGCCTGCCATTCTCCATCTTGATGACCTTGACCTTGACTTCTTGCCACCTTGAGAGGAGATCAGATGGGTGGTTGACACGCCCTCCCTCCTGTATCTGAGAAACATGCACCAGTCCATCAACCTTACCCTTCACGCCTTGCAAGTTGACAAAAGCACCAAAGTCCTTGACACCAGTGACTTTGCCATTGTAGACCTTGAACAGTACAGGCTCGTCATCGAGCTCGGGTGTTGGTGGTCGGCGGAACTCATCGAGGTCTTCGTCTCTGTACTTCTTACGGCTCCGCTGCTTGTCGTGACGTTTGACGGTCCTTGTGCGCCCAAACTCGTCCTCGAAGACGAGCTCGTCGTGCTCCGGCTGGCGCCGCCCGCGACTGCGCGATCTCGATCGGGACGCGTCTCTGCGCCTGTGCCTCTTGCTTCCCCTGTCGTCGTCGCTGTCGTACGGGCTCATGCTGCGCTTGCGCGACCGCTCCTTGGACTTCCCGGCTCCTGCGCCCTTACCAGCCAGTCCTTCTAGCATCGCAAACGTGTCGTCCAGCGCGTCTGGCTCCGGCGCATTAGTCGCAGGCGCCTCTTCGGTGTCGCTGAATTCGACCTCCTTATCTGCGATCGCGAGGCCCTTGAAAACGCGCGTCTTGCGGTCGCGGCTGTCGTCCGGATCCTCCGTTGCTTTGGCTCCATTCGCGCCCTTGCTCTTGTACTTGGGATGCAGCGTTAGGATCAGGCGATCGATGCTCTCCACCAAGCTGTGCGGGAACTCGGCGCCCATGGCCTCCAGCTGCTCCTTGAAGTCGGCGACGCCTTTTGCGCTGGCATGCTGGTCGATGACGAACTCGGCAAGTGTCTTGTCGGAGACGCCCAAGTGGTTCTGGATTTCCGACGTGACCTTGGACACGAGCGACAGGAACTCGAGGTTCTCGAGGTCGTCCATTCTTGCGGTTGAAGCCCGGGTGGGCGTGACGTTGCTGCTCAGAAAGTTTTGGGAGATGCGCCATGCGGCTCATCTTGAGCCAAGCTCGCCCCCGCAGGAATCAGCCACTCACGTTCCACCAGCTCCGCAATCAACCACCACGCTGACCTGTGTCCACTGTGCTGACCTACACGACTACCACCAGCGGCCTTCACAATGAGTTCTACACTATCCACAAGTGCTGCGCAGCGGTTCCGCCTCGCCACCTCGCTACTAGTCCTCGTCTTCGGTAACTATGAGCTGTGGCGGATACATAAGGGCATCCATCCGTACTGGACGCCACGCCTGGAAAAGGCCGGCGTAGTGAGGCAGCGCAACGAGCTGGCAGAGGACGCCAGCACCAAGCCAGATGCTGTTGCCGCAGAGCAGCCTGCGCCCAAGGCCTGGATCAAATGGACCGACCTCAACGGCGTCCCCATACCTACCCTCGAGACCCGCGTCCAACCAACACGGAAGAACTGAGGCTCGATACGAACGGTGTTGGACTACCGTACATGAGATATCTTCTATGTTAATCGTTCACTACATATCAGCAACGACTCGTTGCCAGTCGCACCCTTTGGAGAAGCGGCGCTGCTTTAAACCAGCTGAAGTCCACAGCATGTTGTACGGCGTTTTGGGCATAAAAACACGGCGTTATGGCGAAGAGCTGGAATTCGATGACCTCGTATATCGAATGGAATGCTTGGTCTCAGCGATTGATGGTCGCTGCTTTGGACCTCCTCAGCTGTGAATATTTCCTTTGCATGTGATTGCTGTACCGTTGCATGCCCAAGCGACAACATTCGATCGGTCAGAGTGGCCCGATACCCCAGAGTGATAACAACGGCAAGAGCATACAAGAGCACTGCATATCCAACTGCATCATGCATCATGCATCTGGGAGTCTTCGACATCGAGCAATTATGAGCGAGAACGGAGTAAACGAAGGCGCCATACCACGCTCGCTCCACCTTTCGACCGGTAAGATCTTATCTGATCGCAGAATTCCAGATCATTCTTGATCAGATTACGAAATGGAGTCGGCAGTGGCCCTTGCGCTGTGTTATGTTTGAAGACGAGCGAAGGCGTGATGTCCCCAGAAGATGGTGCAATCACTCACCACTTTGCCGAATTTGACCTAGCGCCAGCCACTCCGCCGACTTCAGCACTGAACAGTATGGCCTTTCTAGATCTCAGGCCATGGGCAGGACCGACCTGCCATATTCGAGATCGCGTTTCAAATCAAAGATGTTGTCACAATCACCGAAACATGAAGTCGAGGATAAGACAGTGAGACAGGGGCTTCCTTGACTCGAGATGAGGGTGCGCAATTGCTCGACGACCTTCAGCAGCACACTTCGTAGGCCTGGAAGCACTCAACGTAAGCTTTGCAATTGTCGTCACTACACGACAAGACAATCGAGCTCGTGTTTCCCCGGATCCACGTCCGTGTTACCAAGGAGCGAAATGCGGCTGCGTTCCAAATTGATATTACACGGCGGTCAGAAATGTGGAGAAAACGGCCGGTCCACATCTGGCAGGAGTCGTGATTGCGAGCGATGGCGCAATCTGCCATGTAAGCGTCTTGACATGAGTCTACGTGCTGCCCGAAGGGTATACCTATAAGTACCTAGACCGCCATTCTTTGCTTTTCCATCCTCATAACAAGTCTCAACAACGTCAGCCAAGCATCTCCATCACTGACTACTGCTCTTTCGAAACTATTCGCCCATAGGATTACAAGTTCGTCCAACCACTACAGCCGGGTACCTTACAGAAAGGATCGCCACCAATCAATCCCCGCTCTCCACCACCACTACAGTCGAGATGGCACCAGGACTTGTAGACCCAGCCTTCCAGTCAACTGACGCTGCAACCCCTGCAGCTGTCAAGCAAGCTGTCAAGCCTGCCAACACACACAATTACGTTCCAGGACGCACAACTGTCACACAACACGACGACACATATGAGTTTGAACACCTTCGACCACGCTTCCCCACCATCACATGGCCAGCACTTGAAGAGATCCCGTACGCCGACAAGGGCTGCCTCGGCGATGTCAACTTCAAGAACCTACTCTCTTCCGCCACAGAGGTTTTCGACTACAACCCTAAGATCGGCACAGAAGTCCATGGCGTCGACCTTGCCAACCTCACTGACCTTCAGAAGAACGACCTCGCAAGGCTGATTGCAACACGAGGTGTTGTCTTCTTCCGCAACCAGAAGAACTTCGGCATTGAGGAGCAGCGCGCACTGGGTCAGTACTTTGGCCAGCTCCACAAGCACGCCACCACAGCCGTTCCTCGTCAAGAAGGACTCGAGGATGTTCATGTTGTGTACACCGGCGAAGGCTCACCAGATCTTCGCTCCTTGTTCTCGCCCACCTTCCTCTGGCACTCGGACGTATGTACTCTCCTCTCTACTCCTATCTACATGACATACTAACATAGCGTAGGTCACATATGAACTTCAGCCTCCCTCTTATACCTCCTTGAAAGTCCTCACTGGTCCTCCCCGCGGCGGCGGCGGCGACACTCTTTGGTCCTCTCAGTACGCAGCATACGACATGCTGTCACCCCACATGCAGAAGTACCTCGAGTCACTTACTGCCTTGCACTCTGCAGATTTGCAAGCGCAAGGCACTCGCGATCTCGGTCGCACAGTGCGACGTGAGCCAGTTACAACGGAACACCCACTCGTCCGCACACACCCCGTAACAGGCTGGAAGAGCATCTTCTTCAACCCCGGCTTTGTCACCAAGATTGTCGGCGTCCCCAAGACAGAATCAGACCACATCATCTCGCTTCTCAATGAGATCGTTGCCACCTCCCCTGAATTCCACGCCCGCTTCCAGTGGCAGGCCGGCGACGTCGCCTTCTGGGACAACCGTGTTACCAATCACAGCGCGACATACGGCTTTGCGCCCCACCGTCGCCACGCAGTCAGGGTCTGCAACCAGGCTGAGAGGCCGTACCTTGACCCCAACGGCAAGTCGCAAGAGGACGACCTGTCTGAGCGCTATGGCATCCCCAAGGCCAACAAGGATGGCTCTGGTGTAGTCAACTACAACGACTAAGCCTACATCAGCTTACTTATCTAATAATGCTTCCGAAGACCTATCCAGTTGGAGGGTCGGAAAAGGATCTGGCGTCTGGTATATTGTAGCGTTTTAGCGAGCACTTGTTTCTCAGATACATCGACCAACTCACTGCGAGTGTCGCTTATGATACGATGAATACATATGATTACATCTTAATATTTCGTTTCCCATGCCTGTACGATGTGATATTATCTAGGTCATGAATACATGTGATCACCAATCGCGAGGTTTGACGCTAACTATTCAATCTCTCGGCTGCGTATATATTTTGTCACCTGTTATTCATCATTCTACACATTCTGCAATACTGCTCTTTTCCTCAGAAAAAAAAGTACATTAAAAAACGGCATGTCTCCTCCGCACTGAAACAATTCAGCCACGACAGCATGTTGGCCTTCTCTTACCATCGAAAAAACAGATCGATTTCAACCATGACGATTGCCTCTGAGCACCCAAAACACCTTTTCCGTTCCCATATGCCTGGATTTTACTTTGGTTTATCTTGCCTAACTTGGTTGACTTCCCCTTCTTCCAAAAGTGAGCTTGATGGCTGGAAATTTGGAGTCATGCCCATCGAAAAAGAACACAAATGGACTTCATGCCTATCTTGTTCCTTGTCATAATGGAAATATGAACACATGCTCGAGTGAGTGCAGAAATATTCGACGCGAACAATTCAATGCTCTGCTTCTTGTGCGATCAAAAACATGGATCCTCCGTTTGATGTCAAACACGGCTAACTCGGTTCATGAACTTGCGTTTTGGTGATCGAAATGCATATATAAATGCGGTTCAATCGGTATTACACTCATTTCACACCGTGAGTTCCACTGTGCTATTCTCAAAAGTCAGATTGCAAATGTCATGGCTTTCCCCTGTGGTGCGCCTCCAAACCTCCCAAGAGCTACAATGTGTTTGGATTGAACGAGACGTATTCAATTTCGAAATCAAGTTCAGGGTCAGAATATGGTTTGACAGGACTGTGCTTAGGCTGTATGTCACCATCCCAATAAGCAGCCTCGTAATTTCTCTCTTCTGGGATGTCCGCAATAACTTCACATTAGGTCAAAATCGCTGACTGAGCAGCTCATGTGCTGTTCCCGCCACATGCCGCATGTATTGTATAGTTATTTCCTCAAACGATAGTACGCCGGACTAGATGTTGGGTCCCGAAGATGATGAGCGCTCTTCAACCTTCGCCTTGGCAGAGTGCAGGGTAAACGAACAAACGCCGCGCTTCCATTTAGTAGCAAGTCTATTATGTGAACAGAGGGTTTTATAGCCCTCGTGCTTTATGCACAGGAAAGGTGGTGTATCTTACCTTTCCGCATATGGCACACTCCCTCTTCATCGTTTCATCATCCACCTGTAACTGTACCACAAGCAGTTCTGGGTATCGTCCAGTTCAATGATGAGAATTATCTTCCAACACCCACACCAGCACAACATCCTGACCTAATCCCCCGCCTATCCCATCCACAGCCAACGTTCCATTCAACTCGTCCAAGACATCGCCCATTTTCACCCCGCTCTTCCTTTCCACTCTAACAGAGAACCTTTTCACACCGCCAAAGTCCCTATAATTCACATTCGCATACAGTAAATCCCAGCACACACCACCAAGACAGAATACCGTCACCGACGTGGGCGGTCTGACTGCTAGGAAATCGTTCTGACGATGTCGTTGTTCGCCATGCACGAGCTCGTAAAGGCTGTCGTACGGGATATCGGTCTGCAGACATATGTTCATCTTGCCTTGGGCCAGGGAGTCGTATCCATCGATCAGATGAGACGCATACTTGGCGAGCACAGGGTGGAGGTGTGGCGATAAAGTGTCGAGGATCTGGCTTCGTGCGGCTTCGCTCCAGTAGTAGTACGTATCTTCCATCTTTAATTGCTTTGGTGTGGCTACTTCGTGAGTCACATATGCTTTGGCTTTGTCGCATACATCTTGGGGTAGTATTTGTTTGGTGGCTAGTTGTCTATGAAGGCTGTCGGGAAGAGGTCGAAGTTGTGGTGGCAAATTTGTTCTTAGCAGGATGCGAAGGTGGTGGGAAATTTGGAAAAAGCGATCGATGTCGTCCGCGGGGAGGAAGGATATGATGTGAACAAGCAGTTCGGGGATTTGCCATATTCGATGCATCGTTGGAGTGTCTGAGTGCGTTGGTTGTTGACCAGCGCAAGGAGGAAGAAATCGTTTCTACTTCTTCAGCCCTGAGGCTGACGTTTCTTTTGCGACAACGCATGAACAAAGCTCACGTCAGCCGCAATGTGCCAGATACCAAGAAGTGCCTATGGAGAGGCTGGTGTTGTGATAATCAATAAGCGCTTGTAATGCTAAGAGTCTTGACGTATTTCCTGTTTGGGTAAGAAACAAGCAGAAAGTTTGAAGCATTGTCAGCGTGATGACATAAAACGTACTCGTTACAAGGCTCAAATGGCCATCAATGATACTTGTACTATATTTTAATTGTGAACACAAATTTGGGGTATACCATGACAAAGCAACCGTTTACTCCTCGCTTCTTCGCCTGACGCCTGTGCTCGAAGATATCATCACCAGTTCCACGTACGGCTAGCAGCCGAAAAGACCGGTGGCTTCCAGATGAGTCGCTCTGGATCAAGGCTTCGCTTACCCTTCAGCTTCTCTTTCGCTTTCTGCCGCTCGCGCTGCTCGATCACTGCATCTGTCAAAACAATGACGTGCTGATTCTTGTTGTAGCGAAGCATGTTCAGGTTCTGCAGCGTATGCAGGACGTCGTTCGTCATCATCGCTGTTGCGGCGCCAAGATCGTCGATATTGGCTTCTACTCGACCGTCCATGAGCAAGTCGACAATAATCTCCTGCCAGTATGCTCGATATCCCAGAAGACCCAAGTCGGAGAGCGGCTTTTCAGGTGACCCAAGCTTGCCTTCGCGTTTCGATAGGATGTACGAAAAGTCGATAAGAAGCTTTCCGAAACCCTTTCGCTGATATTGAGGCAAAGTGAGAATACAAGCAACGTTGTACCCATCTGCTGATTCCTTCTCTTTACTGAAGTAGCCAACGAGATGACAACCGTGTTCGTCGCGCGTGCACATGCAGTAGAAGAGGAAGGGGTCAACGTCGTAGTAGAGGGTCTTGTGGTCCAGGAAGAGCTTTGAAAGCAAACAGAGATTTCGACACCATGTTCGCTGCCGCCGCCCGTCAATCTCGAAGAACGAGACATAGTCATCGCGGTAAATCTCGTTGCCGGGTGGGTGTAGCAGCGTGCACTTTGCGCGGTGGCGTTCGAATTGTGTCTGCTCACCATAGTACGAGAGACAGAACTCGCAGATGTAGACGACGTCTGAATCTACGAAATCCATGGGGTAGGGAGAAAAGTACCAGGGTTCAATTTCGAATTTACCCATCTGTACTTTCTCCAGGTTACGTACTCGAGAAATTTCGGTCTGGTTTTGTGTCATGGAGCCCGACGTACGCAGCTTCTCGATCTCATCCTCACGTGAGTAGTTTTGATCTGACACAGCTTTGGCTGCTGCGGCGGCGTCTTGGACATCCACCAAGTCCATCTCCTCATCCTCGGGCTTGGGTGTGCCATCAATGACTTCGCTAGTGATGAGCACCTCCTGGTTCTCCTTTCCGCTTGCCTTGGATGGTCGTTGTGCTTTACCAGGAACGTTGCTGGATGTTGACTCTGGTGTTCCTGATATTTCGCGGTCCAATTTACTACGCGATCTCTTGAGGTTCTTCTGATCCGACTTGGAAGGTGCTTTGTCTGTCTTCGAGGCGCTGCTCTTCTTTTTATCTGTCTTCTCGGGCGCAGGCCACTCGACTTCTCGCGACAGATCAATGCGATCTGCTGCGATCCACTCATCGAGACGCTTGTTGAAGTCTTCATAATGTACATAAAACTTTGTCTGGCCTTGGCGAGTAGCGATTGAGAGAAGTTCAGCTTTGCGCTTTTCGCCTTCCTACAGGGCGTTAGTCGAGGTAACTTGCGTGTTGAGTTTCTGATGTTCAACGAGGCGCGTTCGCACGCGCATCGCGGACTTGCTGCTAACTCACTTTCTCAACCCATGCTTTTACTCCGACCCTGGACACAAGCCATCAATATTCATCTCAAAACTTATTGCAATGGTGTCGCACATACCTAAGCTGCGTCAAGGTGGCGAATCCAGTTTCTACCGGGACCGGCGTGCCGGAGGGCTCATGTGAGTTCTCTCGGGGCGCCATAACTATGCGACAAGCGCCTCGTGATTATTATAGGTTTTGCGTCCTGTTGTGGGAGGTAAAGTCGTGATGAAGTGGGTGGTGTTGCGGTCCCTGTGTCGCGGTGGTGCCTGCCAGACCGCCTTTGGTCGCTCGTCAGAATAGCACGCTAACGCGGTCCGTTCAAACAAAAGTTCCTGCGGGGACTCGGACATTCAAACGCATCAACCTCGACAACCAGTAACAAGGACAATACCGTACACCGCTATGCCGCGCAGGTGACATCGATATGGCACCAGAGCTCAGTTCAAATTGGAAGAGGCTGCAGGCCCAACTTCAGGCCTCAAAATCCGCGACACCCTCGAAATCTCAGACTTCGACCGAAGAGCAGACCTCTTTGAAGCGCAAGCGATCGCTCAAAACCAACGACAAGTCTACGAATGCACCACGTCAATCTTTGAACGGAGCCGGAAAGTCCTCACCACACAAGTCTCCTGCATCGAGGAAGCGACAAAAAATGGAGGAGCCTGCGTCTGTTGGCGCCTCAATCAAGCAGCACAACGCTAAAACACTCTCACGGAGTGTCTCGACACCACAACTGAAGCGCACACCGCTCATCACATCTGAGAAAGATGCTGCTGTCGCGGAGGATATTCTTACACCCCATCCCGACTTCCCTGACATTGAGAACGAAGGCGTTTCTGAGACCGCACTCCCTGGCAAATATGTCTCACTCGATTGCGAAATGGTCGGTGTAGGCCCAGAGCCCAATCGCGACTCGGCGCTCGCCAGAGTGTCCCTCGTCAATTACCACGGCCACCAGGTCTACGACTCCTACGTTCAAATGCCTCCCAAAGTCGAAGTCACCGATTACCGCACAGCCGTCTCCGGTATCGAACCGAAGCACTTACGCAAGGACGTTGCACGCACATTTGAGGAGGTACGCAGTGATCTCAAGATCCTGCTCGGAGGACGTATACTCGTTGGTCACGCTGTGAAGAACGATTTGGATGTTCTGATCCTGAAGCACGACAAGCGTCTGATTCGCGATACCTCCAAATTCTCCAAATTCCGTCAATTGGCAACAAAGGCAGGATGGACACCTGGACTCAAAATGCTTACACAGAAGTTGCTAGGCGTGGAGATCCAGACAGGTGCGCATAGCTCGGTCGAAGATGCAAGAGCTACTATGGCTCTTTTCCGCCTCGAGAAAGACGAGTTCGAGAAGGAGATCCGCCAGAAGTACGGCAATGTTAGAATGCCCACAGCCGCCCCAGAGGTTGACGCTGATGGAGATGCGGAGGAAAAGAAGAAAAGAAACAGGAAGAAGAGCAAAAAGAAGAAAAAGCACTAGGTTAGAAGTTGTTTGTAGGTTGTTGATACTGGCCATGCTGTAGGCACATTTGTTTGTTTGTACAAAAGGATACCCCGAAAAGTTGGCGGGATATGATCATGCGTAGACTGGCGTTATTGGCGATAGCATCTATGGGCTACATTTTGTTTCATGAATGCACTTGTATTGTGCTGCAATTATCATTGCATGTAGAATCTTACTATCCTCAATCTCAACCGTGAAGTATTCCGGAACGATCGGAACAAAACAACGTGCACACACATACAGTATCCACCAACTATAGTCTTCAAACAGCCGCCCAAGTATCGCTCGAACCATTTCTGCCTGAAACGGTTCCTGGTTTGAGTGCTTACTATCATGAAACCCGAGACCTCCTCCACACGTGATCACGCCTTCTTATATGACCACTACTAATCCCGACATCAACACCACAATATTTTCGACGTCATGTCGCTCCTCAGCCAGGCCTACGATATCGCCTATAACCCCCGCAACACGAAATGGATAGCGCCCCTGCTTCTGGTGGCGGATGCGGCGCTCTGCGGGATCATTATTGACAAAGTTGCTTGTACGCGCCATCACGAGAACACGTGTTCCACACATACTGATGCTTGCGCAGACACAGAGATTGACTGGACAGCGTATATGCAGCAGATTGAGATCTATCTGAAAGGAGAAAGGGATTATAAGAAGATCGTTGGCGGGACAGGGCCACTTGTCTATCCTGGCGCGCACGTTTGGATATACAAGCAATTGTACCGCCTGACGGACCAGGGGCGCGACATCCAGAGAGCTCAGTACATATTCGCTCTGATCTACCTGGGTACCCTTGCGCTTGTCATCCAATGCTACAGGAAAGCCAAGGTACAATGCCTTGAAGTCGACGACTTGTCATGAAGCTAATTAGGACAGGTCCCACCATATGTCTTCCCGCTACTCATTCTCTCCAAGCGGCTACACAGCATCTTTATGTTGCGCTGCTTCAATGATTGTTTCGCTGTGCTCGGACTCTGGGCTGCTATTTATTGCTACCAGCGCAATCAGTGGCATCTGGGCAGCTTCCTCTATACCACCGGTCTGAACGTCAAGATGAGTTTGCTGTTGCCGTTGCCCGCGATGGGCATCCTGATGATCCAAGCCTTGGGAAGCAGAGAGGCAACTACGCAGGCAATGATCATACTCCAGGTTTCGGTATGTTTAGTTGCGAAGATGATGGATGCATTGGCTAACTATCTAGGTTCTCTTTGGGTATCCATTCAGGAAGCAGAGCTTCAGCTATTTCGGACGCGCATTTGAATTCACCCGAGCGTTCTTCTACAAGTGGACCGTCAACTGGCGATTCGTCTCTGAGGAGACGTTCTTGTCAAAACCATTTGCTCTCAGCCTTCTGGCTGCCAACGCTGGACTACTGCTATACTTCGCCTACACACGCTGGATCAAGCCCTCGAAACGCACACCCCGCCAGTTCCTCAAACTTGTGATGCCTGCCCAGGAACCCAGAGATCAGGATATCATGACGAAGAGGATCACCCCAGATTTCATTATGACGGTTATTCTTACTGCAACCGCTATTGGCATGCTTTGTGCAAGATCGCTGCACTACCAGTTCTTTGCATATATCGCGTGGACCACACCGTTTCTGCTGTGGAAAGCTGGTTTCCACCCGGTTGTTCAATATGCGCTCTGGGCTGCCCAGGAGTGGGCGTGGAATGTGTATCCGAGCACGCCAATTAGCTCAGCAACCGTCGTAGGTGTGCTAGCTGTCACCGTGGCCGGCACATGGTGGGGAACGCGGAACGAGTTTGTAGGCGCAACGAAGGGTGTCATCGAGGAAGACCATGAGCATGCAGAATAAGCTCACTCGTCATCCGAATCAGAAGGCGGCATCTTCCCAACTGTCGACTCCTCCTCGTCGCTATCCTCGTAGGCGGGCTTCTTGACGAATTCCTTAGGCCTAGCATAATCAGCACATCATAGATATACCCCAGTTATAGCATTTACACCTACCAATACGCCTTCTTCCTCCATGCCTTCTCATCTCTCACGATATTCACAATCTCGCCGTCTAGCTTGTTATCCCTCTCCGCCAACGCAGATGTGTCCACAATGACGAAGCTGCCGCGCTTGATCCACACCGTTGAGCGAAACTTGGGCTCGAGCTCCGCGAGAATTGACTTCCCACCAGGCAGCTCAGCGTTGTACAGGTTCTTGCCCTCTGCCTTGACGATGCGCGCGATGAGGTGCGATTCTGGCAAGACATCAGGCGGGGTGATGGTGTCCTCAATTGTAGCGAGAACTTGGCGCTTTGGACGGCCCATGTTGACGGTGTGGTGTTGACAGTGTTGCGTGGGCAGATCTAGACGCGTGTGGCTCGTGAAACCGATCAAGAAACCGATGACAATTTTGGAGGGGCTCAGGCACGGGCTCTGCAGGGAAGAAGCCGCCGCTCGGTAGCGGCCGAGGCGGCAATTCTCCCCGCAGCCCGACCTCGCAACCTGCGAACGGTTTGGGAAATGCTTCCACCGCCCTTCAAGAAAGTCTGACGCCCTTCTCTATCCCGAACTGCGTTTCTCACGCGTCAAGTGTTCGCCGGATAGGTTCCTCTTTGCGTGTTGCATTGGTGGGATCGATGGGTGCTGTGAAGCAACATGCATACCGTTCAGTCATGACAAGCTCACAAATCCTTGGGATCTTCATGAGCAGTAAGCGTGCATCACTGTATACCTATCTCACTGGATGAATGTCGGGCCAATGCTGCACCGGTAATGCGCGATCCAAAGAATCGTTTCGCTAGTGCGGCTCTCCGCATCAATGGCTGAATATTGGACGGCAATTTATCAGCAATGACACCCGTGACTGTCGTTCTTTCCAGTCACGGTTATCGTGAACTTCCCTTTACAGAACAACCCCACATTTGTTGCCCCAGCCGCTTAGCATTTAGTTCGTCTCCTTCTGCTCGCCTTGAGTAGCCGTCTTTTCATCCATCTCCACGCACGCAGAGTTCTGCACGTAGCTTGCAGATTCTTCAAACCTCTCTGCGTCGGCAAGCCTTTCAGCAGACGAGAACCAAAATGGCAGCTTCTAGCCTCCATAGCATGTTCGACATCCAATCGGTGGCTCCTACCAATCCTGCACCAACGTACCAGAAGTCAGTTGGGAAACAGCCTCACATTGGAATTTTGCCAGACATCGAGCTTGAACCGATTAAAGCGGGCAAAGACAGCAACAGCACCTACTTCGACCACCATTCTAAGACAGGAACCGAGACACCAAAGACACCAAAGACACCAAACGACCTTGAAGCAAGCTGTCCCCCAACACCTCGGCAAGATGAAGCAGTTGGTTTGGTACAGACGTGGAACAACCCACCGATGAACAAGTGGAGAATCTTATGTTGTTGTATAATCTACTTTGGAAACGGGCTCAATGATGCCGGTAAGTTAGCCCACCAACTACTGAGACATCTAAATGCTGACCACGTTCAGTCGTTGGTGCTCTGATTCCGTACATGGAAACTTACTACCACAACTCCCATACCATTATGTCGCTTGTCTTCGTTGGCAATGCTGTAGGGTTCATCGCCGCTGCGCCTGTGGTGACATGGGCGTTGGCCAAGCTGGGAAGAGCGAAGACTCTGATCTATGCAGAGGTATTCTTGATTGCCGCATACATCATGCTTGCTTGTACTCCTCCATTCCCTGTTGTAATCATCGCGTAAGTAGTCAGCCGTCACTATTATCCTGCGCTGACACCCAAACAGCTTCCTCTTCATTGGCTATGGTGCAGCAACTAGTCTGGCCTTGAATAACGTGTTCTGTGCAAACATTCAGCCCTCGAGTGCTGTTTTAGGCGCAGCTCATGGTAGTTATGGCATCGGTGGCACAATCGCCCCCATTATTGGAACGGCCATGGTCTCGCAAGGCATCCTTTGGTCGCGCTTCTACTTCATTTTGCTTGGACTGCGATTCTGTTGCGTCGCCTTCATAACCTGGGCATTCCACAACTACGAAGAGGATTCGTCTGACACGCTGCTCACTGCTCTCGAGATCACAGCCAGCCGACAGAATGCCGCGGCTGAGCCTGGGTCCAAGAGGAAGGAACTGAAACTTGCTCTGCAGAACAAAGTCACCATCTTTGGCGCTCTGTTCATTTTTGCTTATCAAGGAGCAGAGGTTGCGGTCTCGGGCTGGATCATCTCGTACCTCATCAACTATCGGGATGGAGATCCGGCAAAGGTTGGATATGTAACAGCTGGTTTCTGGGTATGTCGTTGGAGTCATTCAATCATGAAGAACACGTTGCTAACATTACGCAGGCTGGTATCACGATTGGCCGATTTGTCCTTACCCACGCTGCACCCAGGATCGGGGAGAAGAACTATGTCATTGGACTTACTCTCGGCGCTACGGCGCTTCAGATCATGGCATGGCAGATTCCCAACGTTATCGGAAATGCTGTAGCGGTCTCTCTCCTGGGTCTATTGCTTGGTCCAGTCTACCCGTGTGCGCAAACAATCTTTTCGCGCCTGGTGCCTCGACATTTGCAAACAACAGCAATCGGCTTCATTGGATCAGCAGGCAGCTCGGGTGGTGCTGTTGCTCCATTCACGACTGGGTAAATATCCAGACTCCCCCTTCCCAAGGTTTATATTAACAATAATGCTAGTATCCTTGCGCAAGCCGTCGGAACCTGGGTGATTCACCCAGTGGCGCTGGGACTGTACGGTGCAATGCTCGTCTGTTGGTTCGCCCTACCCAGAGTCAACAAGAGGACAGAGTAAGACCGGGAGACAGATTAACAAAAGTCGGTGATCTTGGTAGTAGTACCGATATTGCACGTTCTGGAAGTGGACGGCCTGAAGGTTGTCATGACATCATGAATCACAATGTCGGACTTTCCGCTCTTTTTGCAACACTCGGGATCCGAATCGCATGCAATACAAAAGTTCAACCCAATCCACAAGATTTCAAGACGTACGGATTTAACTTAGATCAAGAACATCAGATCATAACTACTGTCTCAACATGTCGACAACCCAAGCCATCCAAATCCTCAGCATATCCACTGCCCTCTTCGCCTCCGGCGGCATAGCAACCCTCTCCGCCTTCGACATTCCTCTGCTGCGCTCCCAGCCCGCATCACGCTCTCTCCCGATGCTGCGCTGGCTGTTCAGCCGCGGTTCGCACACAGCACCCACCGCCATCATCCTCTCATCCACTGGCTTCGCATACCTCGCGTACAACGCCCTTCCTCCTTCAGCACGAACACTCAGCACCGCACTGGCACATGCAGTAAAGGGGAAGCCAGGCTATTTCCTAGCAGCAAGCGCACTCTGTTTCTCAACAGCCATGTTCACGAGCGTATTCATGATACCGACCAACTTCGAGTTGATCAAGCGGAATGAGGATCTGGGCGGGAGCCATAGTGAGAAGTCGGCGGCGTATAGGGAGAGTATTGGTGCGGGACGGAGGACTGCAGAGGAGAGCGTTAATGGCAAGGATGATGTTAGTCAGTGGGCTGATTTGAGCGGTCCGCAGGAGAAGACGGGGAAGGAGGCGACGCAGGAGGGAGAGGAGCAGGTTAAGCGCCTGTTGACCAAGTTTGAGAAATTGAATTATGTGAGGGCTGTGCTGATTGGTGCGGGTGGTATTGTAGGCCTGATCGGAGCATTGGCTTGATTGTGTTGAAGTATGAGAGCAGAATAGAGCCTATAAGAGTGTAATACTGTAACGATTTTACGATTCCAAGACATTTGTACGATTATCTGATACACATCTAGCTAGACATACCATACTAAATTACTATTTTATCAAATTAGCAGTTACAACTACTCTCTCCTCAACAACCCCAAATCATCCTGGTAAACCACATCTATCCAGTCACGCCAAGCCAAAATCTCACACCACCGCCCCTCCCGCACCTAGCCGTCGATCCCACGCCCCACCCATCTCCCGCCCCCAAATCCGCTCATCTCACACCCTCCAAAACCCCTCACCATCTCAGCCCAGTATTACTACTCGCAATATAATCTATTCAAACCGCCATATCTTCCATCAAAGTAACAAGCGCATCCTTCGGGGTGCATTCCTCCGCTTGGTGTAGTTGGTTTATCACGTTCGACTGTAATAGCTTCATTGTTATCGAAAGGTCCCTAGTTCGATTCTGGGAGCGGAGAACAACTTACTTTTTTTTGCGCTTGCAGTCCACAACTTGCTGACTTACGATGCGAACGTCACGGTAGTAGCGCTGTGTAACTTTTCTTTACTCGTTGTTGGCTTGGTGTGGTGAGGTGCTGCGGAGTGGTTAAATTGCACAGGGTCGTTGCATGTAACTGTGAATTTTGGGTGGAAGAATAAGAATAAGAATATGGTCGATATGGATACAACGCTAGCTCGAGCACAAACAAAGGTGCCGCCGCTATGAGAACAGGGAAATAGGAAAGCAGGTCTATGTAAGTCGCTCAGGTCTAGAAGTTCATCATATCTGCGCCGTATTAGCCATGCATGGTGAATATGAGTAGGGATGCTCGACTTACCACGGCCAAAAAGCGCCCTCTTTGTCCAGTCCATCGCAAGGAGAACTCTTGTCCTGAGACTGACGGACTGGGCAAAGTACACGCTTCTCCAGAGGTACACGGCCAGCAGCCCGCCGCTCAGTCCGTAGCCGTTCCAGTCGAAGATGGCGGCGTTGCCGATGTAGGCTAGGCTTCCGAGGTGCTTGTACTCGAAGGCTTTGTACACGGCGTCGTCGATGTCGCCGTAGTCCATGTCGTTCAGCGTCATGCCGGGTGCGGCCTGAGCGATCTTGTTGAACTTGCGGCCTAGGTACTGACCCTGCTGATGTGCGCGCTGTGCTGTAGCAGGGAGAGATGTGAGCTTCGAGTCGATCTGGAATAGGAGCTCTCTAAGCTCGCCAAAGTCGAGGGTGCCCGACTTGTCCGCGTCGTACTGCTCGAAGAGCTTATCCAGGCGGCGCAAGTGGTTTGCGGCTTGTGGAAAGCGCTGCTTGACGCGCTTGGCGACACCGAGCCAGTCTGCGTAAGAAATTTGCAGCTTCTCTGGGTCCTTGCCCTTCTCCCAGGCGGTGGTGCGGAGGAAGTTGACAATGTGGTCCGAGACGTTGTTTTGGACGGTTGCGCAGTCGCCAATCGCGTAGACGTCGCCGAGAGGTGAGCCGCTCAGGCGGAGGTGGGTGTCAGTTTCGAGGGCGTGCTTGTTGTTTTGGCCGTCGAGCTTCTTCGCGAGCGTCTTGGAGAATTCAGTCTGCGAGACACCCGTGGACCACAGACAGAAGCCCATAGGGATTTCCTTGGTGACAATCTTGGTGGCGTCGCCGTCGCTCTTCTGTGAGTAAAGGATCCTGTCGGGCAAGACCTCCTTCACGCGAGCGTTTGTCTGAATGTCAACTGCATCGTGGGCGAAACGGGTCTCAGCGTACTTGGACAAAGCCTCATCGTAGGTGTTGAGGATATGACCACGAGACTGGATGACGTGGACGGAGATTTCGTTACGCAGAATTCGCGGGTATTGCTTGCACAGGTCCTCGTTAAGCATGTCGAACAGTTCGGCCGCAAATTCGACACCGGTGGGACCACCTCCGCAAACGACAAACGACAAGAGCCTCCTGCGTTCCTCGTCGCTTGTTGTGGGCAGGCATGCAGTCTCGAGGTTCCGAACGACAGCATTACGGATCAACCGTGCGTCGCTGATATCCTTGAGGAAATGGCAGTTCTCAAGACCCTTGACTCCGTGAGGATTTGTTACAGAGCCGACACCAACCACCAGCTTATCGTAGGGAACGTAGAAACGGCTCTCCTTGCCATCAGCGCCGATAGACGAGCACTCGATGAGCTTCTCAGAGAAGTGAACGTCCTCGGCCTTTGCTTTGAGGAAGTGACCGCGCACCCTTCTGACAATGCGCCTGACAGGCTCGACCAGCGATCTCAGCTCGAGAGTGCCGACGGTTGCGGACGGCAGCATGGGCGTAAAGAGGAACGTGTTCGAGGGCGAGATGACGGTGACGTGATATTCATCAGGATTCAATGTCTTCAGCAGCGCAACGCTGCCCCAGCCTGTACCGAGAATAACCAGCTTTGGCTTGTGCTTGACGGCCTTGTTCTCCGGGCAGTCGTCATCATCGACGAAGTGGTCGGCAATGGGCAGATTCTTTGGTCCACCTCTCCGTGGGTTCAATGCCAGCTCTGAGACGGGAACATCGACTGCATCTGGCTCCTCTTTGTACGTGGTGGCATCATAGATGAAGAAGGCGACGACGAAAGTACCACTAACAGCCACGAATGTGCCCAGCCATGCTGCTGTGCGCCATGCATAACGCGCAAGTCGAGAGTTCGGCGATGGGAGCGGCTTTGTGGAGAGCGAGCGGGCGAGAGAGGCGTTGTCTTTGCTCAATCGCGAGCTCCTGATCGCAGCTGCGCCCAACAGCTGCGCGCGTCTTGTTTTGGACTCGGGGTTGCCATTGCTTGTGAAGAAGGTGCGGTTCTGCGAGAGGGCCGTGCGAGGTACTCGTCTGCACAGCGGCGAAGCTCTGTAGGAGGCATTGGAGATGCGCGACAGCGATGCAGCTTGTCGTGGGAGCATCGCGGCGACTGGGGGTACAGCTGGCCGGGCAGCTGTTCGGGGATCGAAGGGATGTAGTCGGGTATCAATTAATGAAATCTAGATGCAACGTTCAACGCATATCATCGAGGATAGGGTCAAAGCGAGTGTTGTTGAGACTTGTCCTCTTCCCAGGCGAACGCTCGTGGCAGAATTATTGATGCTAAGTGATGTTCCAGCAGCGCTGACGTCAAGCTCGGATCGGAGCTAGCGAACGGCGATCCAGCTGCCACCAGGAAAAGCTCAACGCTACACGTCGGCGTCGGCACTCGCGGATGTTTGTTTAGTACTTCCGTATGCTTCCATCTGGTTTAGTCGCGGCTCTTTCGGCCTGAGGTCGTGCGACTTGAGCAGTACGAGCCTCGGAAATAGCAACAACTTTTTAAAGTGAACTCAATCGATTCTAGTAGTACAACGCTTGCTATGCCTCAAGATCCAGCCTTGGATACATTATGTACATGTCTTGTCTTACACACTCACTAGCAGGACCAGACTCCTACAGTGCCGTCCTTCCTGCCCTCCACCAGGTAGCCATCCTTTATTCTCACACTCTCAATAATGCTGCGTCGGCCCTCTTCCTCAATGGCACCAGGTCCGCAGTTCCAATGCCTTCCATCAGTCTTGTCGTAGACCTTGACCACGTCCTCGCCCGCAGCGGAGACGATACGACGGGCATCGAACATCATGCTGGTGACCGCATGGTCGTACGCGTAGGCGTCGTAGATGGATCCTGTGCGGAGATCCCAGATCTATTTCTTGTCAGTAACAGTGTTGTATGTTGGCGTGAAAACAGGCACTTACTCGAATACTCCTGTCTGCGCTCGCAGTAACGAGATGCACATCATCGAACTGCAGCGCAGTGACCGGCCCTGTATGTCCGACCAGACTGCGGTGCACTTGACCACTTCTCAGATCCCACAACCTAACCATGCCGTCTGCGGTACCGCATGCCAGCGCAGCATCGAAGACTTGAATTGCGCCGACAAAGTCCGCGGATGCATCCATGGCTCGGCCAGTCCCGCGCCACTGTCCATTGTTCGCTGTGTCTGTTGCAGATGCTTGGGCAGCGGCCCATAGCACATCGAGAGTCTGTACGCAACGGCCCTTGACGAGATCCCACTGGCGGAGTGTCTTATCGGCTGAACCAGATACGAGTGTGTCGCCGCGGAAGTGAAGCGCCGTGACTTCATCAACATGGGATTCAAGGGAGAACATGGGGCAGTCTTGCATGATCGTCGGCGGAGGCGCAGGCGGTGCATCTGCAGCGTTCTCAAAAGCGAGGCCGTCCTCATCTTCTTCGTCGCCCTGCTTGTTTATCCGGTTGTCGAGGGGCGCGTATTCGGCTTTGCTGAGATCCCAGAGGCGGATGGAAGCATCCTTTGATCCCGTTGCAACAATGTTTTCTTCAACCTGCAGGCAGCGCACAGAGGAGAGGTGACCCTCCAACATGCCAATGCAGCGCCCAGCGTTCAAATCCCAGACCCGGACGGTGTCGTCCAACGATGCAGTGACCAGTGTTCCCCATGGCGCGTCAAAGTCCAGAGCTGTGATGGTGTCGTTGTGTGCGGGCAGTTCCTTGATTTTAGAGCCTGCTTCGAGGTGTTCGTGTAGGATGGGCATCGATATGCGTCGTATGGGCCGTTTGGGGTGTTTCTTTGACTTTGGACTTGGGATTTTCTTGTAGATCGACTCAGACATGAAGCTGTCCTCGGCTTCAGCGTCTTCTTCTGCAGTTGATGGCCTATCGGGAGACTTGGGGGCGAAGGCCGCTGCATCGTCCAGCTCCTCCTGTAGATCCTCGATCTTGTTGTCTACTCCCAGCAAATCCTGCTCGAGTTCGGCCTCCTCAATCTCCAGGCCTGCGAGACGATCCAGTGTCATTTTTCGTAGCGTGTTCAGGTTCGCGATCTTGTTGTCAATCTCGAGAATCTCGGCGACACACATGTGTTTCCGCACGCCCATCATTTCCAGCCTGTGGCTCATGCTGTGCTTCTGATTCTTTAGCTTCTGCATGGACGGCGGCAGATTCGCATCCTCGTGTTCAACCTCCTCCCCAATCAGCTTCTGTCCCCTGCCATTGCGCTTTCCAGTCTTGGTGCCCGTGATCGGCTCCTCTGGCAGGGAAGCCTGAAATCCTTGGAACAGCGAGAACTCATTGTTGTCCTCGGGAATGTTGTTCAGGATCTCGTCGGGGATGAACGACAGCGCCCGTTGCTGGATCTCGGGGACGGATATCCTCGAGCGCACGATCTCGCGGGGCGTGGTGTTGGCGAAGGAGAAGACGGAGCGCTGCAGCATGGGCCGTCGAATCTCGCGGTGGAGCTCGCCCAGGGCATTTTGGTAGTGCTGCGCGACGCCATCGGTGCCTATGAGGCTGCTGGCAGTTGCAGTGACTTTGCGGCCGAAGGCTTGCAACTGGCGCGTCTGGCATGGTTAACAGTGTTTGTAGCGTGTGCGATGGGCAGTGCTTACGTCAGGGAGCGTGTCAATGAGACTCGCATCCTCGTGCTCGGGCGGTATCAAGGGCCGCGGGCTTGTTGATCTCCCTCGCCCGGGCGAGCCTGGGCGGCCGGAGGGGGGCATGCGAGCAGCTGTGGAGAGATGTGCACGTGAGTTGGTGTGTTGCAGGCTTCAGTTCATGGCATTGTTGTGTGCACACGTGCGGTTCGTGAGGATATCGATGGGGGGTGTGGGCGTGGTGAAGCGTCGCTTGGAGGCGTTTTGGATTGCGGAGCTCAGACTTCGATGTTGTTCGGCAGTGGAGCTCTCCAGGTGCGTCATCCCAGCTCCCTTCCCATAGCGCCGACCTCGCTCGGCGGGTCTCTGTCTCGGTGCGCCCCAGTCACCATGGCCTTCCTTACATTCTACACGCCCCGTGAATTTCTACCTTCTGCTCACTCCCCCTGCGGTTGCCCTTGAGCACTATCGGCCAACATGGACACAGCAATCGACCTCTCCGACGCCTCCAAGGCCCTCGACCTCGCCAACATCCGCTTCCAGCTCATGTGCGCCTCTCCATTCCCCACATATCCCTCGTAAACACTCCCTGACACAGTGCAGCCGCCTGGAAGACACAATCACCTTCCACCTAATCGAGCGCGTCCAATTCCCCCTGAACAAAACAATCTATGTCCCCGGCGCCGTCGACATCGGCGACCCCTCGCTCTCCCTGCTAGACTGGATGCTGCGCGAACAAGAACGCCTCCAGTCACTCGTGCGCCGCTTCCAATCCCCCGATGAATACCCCTTCTTCCCGGACGCCCTCTGCGAACCCATCCTCAAGCCCCTCGACTACCCCAAGATCCTGCACGCCAACGACGTCAACGTCAACTCGAAGCTAAAAGAGTGCTACACGTCGCACATCCTACCCGCAGCATGCTTACAAAAAGCCGAGGGTGACCGCGGCGAATCGCAAGAAAACTACGGCAGCGCAGGAACCTGCGACGTGCTGTGCTTGCAGGCCCTTTCGCGCCGTATACACTTTGGCAAGTTTGTAGCCGAAGCAAAGTTCCAGAAGGAGCCGGAGCGCTTTGCTGCGCTGATCAAGGCCGAGGACCGACAGGGGATAGACGAGGCTATTACGAATGCTGCTGTGGAGAAGAAGGTGCTGGAGAGGCTGAGGCTAAAGGCGAAGACGTATGGTACCGATCCGGATTTGGCTGCAGATGGCGTTAGTAAGGTCAATGCGGATGCCGTTGTCGCCATGTACAAGGATTGGGTTATTCCTTTGACGAAGGAGGTCGAGGTTGAGTATTTGATGCAGAGGCTGAAGGGGACAGAATGGGAGTAGATGATACCATGGGATTGGGTGATATGAGAATAGAGCGCTTTCACACTGAATACAGGATACAGGTCTCAAGAATCAAGAATCAAGACTTAAATTGGTCTGCTTCAACTGTCAGTCCTAGTTCTACCTATCTTCTTTTTCTACTGGTTCCTCCCATACCCTTGCAGTCCATGCGGCTTCACAGGCTGCTGATGCGGCGGTACTTCCAAGTTTCCAGCGTGCGTCAACATGCCAACATTCGCACTCGTCTTGCTCGAGTCGTACTTGCCTCCACCAAACTCAAAGAGGAAGTTCATCGGGAAGCCAACCTCGAAGGGAACAGCCGAGTCAATGTCCTCAATCTCGCTCGCACTCAGCTCAATACCAAGCGCCTCGATATTCCCCTTCAAATGCTCAATCTTACGTCCACCCACAATCGGATAGACAAATGGGTACTTTGCTCGAACATATGCCAGCGCAATCGATGTGATGGCTGTGTTCTTGCTCTTAGCAAGGGCCTCGAGCTTCTCGGACACCTTGATGTGCTTCTCAGATGCGGGGCCAAAGTTGCGCCCTTGCTCGTTGTTCTCACGCTTCTCCTTGTTGGTGAAGTTTCCGCCGCCGAGGGCACCCCAGGGGCACAGAGCCATGCCTTCCTCGCGCGCCATGGGGATGATTTCGCGCTCGAAGTCGCGTTCGGCGGCAGACCAGCGGCCTTGGTAGACAGAGAAGGGCCGGAGGCCGTGATCGCGCGCGTCTAGACTTTTGTTAGCCGTGTTCATGACATTAGGGAAGACTGGAGAAGACTTGAGCACTTACATTGGTTGGCCTTGCTTACCACCCACGCAGGTGTATCACTAACACCTAGGTACAGTACCTTGCCCCTCTGCACCATGTGGTTAAGTGACTGCATCAGCTCCGGGATGCTTGTGGTGAAGTCCCACCAGTGGACGTATAGCAAGTCAATGTGGTCGGTCTGAAGCTTCTTGAGGGAGGCCTCAAGGGAGAGGTGGAGCGACTTTGAGGAGTTGCCGGCAAAGTTGGCAGGTTGACGAGGCCTGTTCTTTGAGTCGGGGTAGAGCGTTGAGAACTTTGTAGCAAGGACAATCTCATCACGGCGGCCTCGCTCTTGCATCCACTCGCCGATCCAAGTTTCGGACTCCTCATTTTGGTAGTTGTTCGCACTGCGATCGTGTTAATGCACTGGCGGCCTAGTTTGAGCTGCGGAACGTACGTGTCGATAAAGTTGCCACCTTGGTCGTAGAAAAAGTCTAGAATCTCAAAAACGGTCTTCTTATCGCACTTGCCCATCATGTCACTCCATGCATCGCCAAAGTTCATAGCTCCGAGGCATAGCGGTGAAACGCGGACACCTGCAGTCGGGGAGAGGACGCGCTGAAAATCGAGCAGCGACTTCGCAACCGGGGGATCGCCGAAAGGAGAAGGCATTTTGATTGCTCAATTGATTAAGATAATGTTGCTAAGATGCTGTTCTTGAGCTCGAGAGGCTTGCAGTTGACGCCATGCTAAGGCGGGGGGTTCCTTCTTCTTATACGCTCCTAGCTCTTTCCCGCGACCTATCGTGCTCATGACGTCTAGCGGGCCACAAGGGTCCATAGTTTCAGAAGTGCACAATGGACGAAGCTGTATCGCGGACGAATGTCAGGCAACGGAGCTCGTTGAAGTGACGCATGTGGGGAAGCTGCGGCGTTACCCAGCTTAACCCCGGAAGTTCCGTTACTGCTAGGATGCAATTTGGGTTTCACACCTGCCGGCAACAGGGCTGTGGGCGCGGAAACGATGAGTGGAATTCCGAAGATAGACAGAAAAGAGGTGTATGAATTCCATAATCGCGGTGATTGGCAGATGTAAGCATGGGTACGCAGGAGAAACATCGACTAGCGGTCAGCACGTGCATATACTACATACTACCTAGGTATCTCGGTCTTTTTCCACAGGTAGTTTTCGCCGAGTCAGGCTTCACGGCTAATTCCTGATTCTAATGCTCTTTTGAAATCGTGGCCAATACTCGACCCGGGAGATGCAAGATATACATTGAAAAAAGCTCTTAAGTACTCCCGTAACCATCCTCAAAGTTCAGCAACTCCTGGTACTCTTTTGCTAACTTGGTCGAGTCATGCGAAGCGGTCGAATCGTGTGACGTATCGCGCCTGTGTAGTGAGCCGTACAAGGAACTCACAGAATCATTTCTGTTCAGTTCGTTGGCTGCGGCAAATGGGCGATATGCCTTGTACGATGATGCCATACTCTCTTCCAGCGAGGCATTCATGTGCTCAGGGCCAGCAGGTTGCGGGCTTGCATACGATGAGTACCTGTAAGCGTTCGTTTGTGGCGTGGAGAAACCTAACATCGGCTCGTGGGACTGGTGATGGGCACGTGTGCCCGATCCGCCAGCTACTAGACTGGCGGGCAGCGATGCAGTTTCGACGGGTGCGGACGTTCTGCGCGGATGATCCGGCTTAATGGCAGCAGAGGCGTTCGGAGCACCATAATCTTGAGTGGTGCGTCGCTCTGCATTTGGTTGCATGATAGGGTTGGCCGGCAGTTCAGCGATGAATGTGGCTTTTGATGGCGCCGTCGCATCAAGCTCAAATACGAAAGGTGGCTGTATTTGGGGATGAGGAGCAGACTGTTGTCTCTGGTGTTGAGGCCGCGTCAGCGTGGCATTTTGGGGCTTCTCGACGATGCCATTTGGCCCCTCGGGGTTGACCACATGAAGCTTTCCACGTGGCGGTACACTCTCGTCCTGAAAGTATTGCTGGCGCGGAGCCTCCACTTCTTCAGGACTCACGACATGGAGACTCCCCTTCTGAGATTGTATTCCCCGCGCTGACGTTCCTGTGGAGTCTGAACCAGTAGAATTTGTATGAGCCGTAGAGGTTCCTTGACCCAGCGGAAATCTTTGATTAATGTTGTCGGTATTGTTTCCCACTCGCATATGTGCAGGCTGGAAACCACCTCCGTACTCAAGCTGCGAGCTTGCATGGGTTTGCTGTAAGCTGGTAGGCAGTGATGGGGCTGGCAATTCATTGACATGATTCATCTCGTGATGACGCTGCTGAACTGGGATGTTCCTGACATTTTGAGCGCTAGCAACCAGACTTGGTGCTGTATCGTTTGCGGCCATCAGGTTTGGCATGGACTTGCGCGCTTTCCTGGCTGCAGTCGCCGCTGATACTGGCTGAGGTTTCCCATAATTGACACATTGTACTCCCTGGATTTGAGAGAATCGTCTCGGGTCTTGCAAGTGATCCATCGACTGTGGCCGTGCAACTTTTGGAGCTTGATGATCCGGTGTGCCACTGCTACTGCTCCTTGGTCCGCTAACGTTGTGGTATCGCGAGCGAGGCGTCCTTGCATCACAGTTCTGCTCTAATCCTCGCTGATGTGACTGGACAGTCGTTCGGGTCTGCGGAGGCGGCGGTGTAATGGCCATAGTCGGCGGTGGTTCCGTATCGAGAAGAACTCGGTAACATAGGCGTTGGTCTTCTACATGCAGTCGCGTGAAAAACAGAGTGCCTAGAAACAGCTCTCTTACTTCTCTTGTGCTGAGTTGATTGCGGATACGGTACACTTCAGCACTGGTGTTCTTGCAGAGATACAGAATGTCCTTCCTCGGATCCCATAAGAGGTCATGAGCCTTGCAGTACGATAGCATTGTAGCCATTAGGTAATGGATGTTCAAACTCTTGAATGTCATCTGCTGACCATTGGATATTGTTAAGCCGAGTAGAATTAGGTTCTTAGTAAGGTTACCGCCTGCTGGAGTGCCATAAGAACCTGGAACTTGTCAATATTAGAGAACATAGCAGTACTGAATGACGGACCTGAAGGAACCAAATCTAGTTCAATACTTGCATTCACCGTGCAACCTTGATCCCTGTAGTCTGGGCCGGTCCATACAAGTATTTTGAACGGAAGGAGCGGATTCACGCCTGTTGGCAGCCGAATTCTAAGTTATCAGCACGTGCGAACAGGTACGAATGGATAATACCTACCGCTGGTCAGACTCCAGTTTTATTTTGAGTCGCTCAAAGTCTTTATCATCGTATGCAATATGCAGATCCGGCATTTCACGCTTGTAACCTATACAGAGCATCGACAACCCACCCATGAAGCCGCCGACGAACTTCTTAGCATCGAATAGCGCTTGAACATGGCATGCAGCTGCTAAAACGTTGGCCTTAGGTGGTAGCAATTTCCCTTGCTTTCTCTTGTATGTGTTGAAGTCGTCCACGTTGTAGTAGTTCCCCGATTTTGCCATGTTGCTATTCGAGATCACGAATCTGATCCGACAGTAGGAAAAGTGATAGGCGGTGTCCAAGGTTGTAGGAACTTGCGAAGCACCTCAACGGTGTTATTCGGAGGCTGCGTAGACGCTGTTATGGTCTAAATAGAACCGTCATGTAGTTGGGATGCCTTTGGTGTGTACGGCGCTATTGGAACCCAGGTGTTGAAGTCGATTAAAAATTGGCGCATCATCATGCTATAAGCACAGAGCGCATGGCTGTGAGGCTTAGCGCCAAATCCACATCCGTTCTTTGTTTCTTCGTACGGGAGGTGGCCCTTCCGATTGGTCTAAGCTGAACTAGATGACAGCTGAACAAGTGTGGTGTCAATGCTCAGCTGGAGGCTGGATGCTTGTCCACGTGTGTGTTAGATCAGGTTCAAGTTGTATAAACTCTTGCGCTGCCACATCAAGTGCAAACGAGATTAACACTTTCAACTTCATGGTCCCGAGTATCGAGAAAGGAGTGGTGTGGAGTAGTTGGTGTGAGGCTGTGGATCTGTGATCTATTCTTAGGCGATCTTGCGTAGGCCCGTGCGCAGCTCACAGTGGAACGCTGCGGCTAGCTGGACTGAGTAAGCCACCCCAGGATTAGATTTTGAGGTCCAGGATCACGCAAGGTCTGGTACGAAGACTTCAGACATGTTCCTATGCTGTCCAGTGAGGATGTTTTGACCAGAAGCTTTTTCACTGCATCCCTTGTGATACAACCACGAAAGATGGATGGGTAAATCGATCATCACAGCAAGGTAACTTTATGTGAACTTGCTCAAACTCATTTAATTGTTTGTACGATACATTCGTAAGTTATGACTTTGCTTATCATTCAGATGCCGCCGCCTGGATGAAGAGTTAGCATCGCAGCAAGCAACGACAGGCCGAAGCGGTGTAGCAGTGCCTTGGGGGCACGTACCTGACCTCTCTACCCTCACGCTGTAGTCACCGGCTACTCTATCCCTCTGCTGATCAGCCAACGACCTCGACTTGATCATCAGGTAGCCTCCACCAAGCGACATGGCTGTGATGAGAGTGAGAGTGCGTGGACTGCCGTGCCAAGTTAGTCTTCCTAAAGCGGACAAAAGCTCCAGAGGTGCGAGAACGTACGTGAGAATCCTGGAATAAGGCATTGGTGCGATGCAGATGGTCTGTGTAGAAGAGAGGTATTTGCAGTGATGGATTCGGGCGTCTCCTTGAGAATTCAGGTGATGTTGAGGAGAGAATTGCCTCTCAAAGCATGTCGCGTGTCCATGATGCCAGTCGGCTTGGGTCTCGGTTACACACCCCCGCACAAGATCCAGGCTTCCGTCGAACCATTGGCTTTGTTGACCAACCACAACCGCCGCAGCTCCGCTCGCCACCGCTCTTATCGGCAGCGGCAGAAATTCGAAGTTGGTGAACTTTTTGTGTTGCGCTTTCACTCGACATCGACAAAGATTGCGCGCAAGTCGAACCCCCACAATGCCACTCCCCAAACGACAGGCCATTCCTGCGAAGGGCGCAAAGGTCGAGAAGTCAGCGAAGCCTGCACAACCGGCAGCATCAGGCGACTCTCGCTTTTCCAATTTTGAGAGTGATGCTCGATTCAGACTTCCGTCGAAGAAGCACACCAAGACCAAGCTCGATCCTCGATTCTCGCGACTACGAAGCGACCCAGACTTCTACAATAAAGCGACCGTAGATAAGTACGGTCGTAAGATTTCCAAAGATGCTGGAAAGAAGGCTCTTGAGAAGCAATACGACGCAGAGAGTGATGAAGATGGAGAAGAAGAACTCGAAGGCCCACAGGTGGAGAAGAGGGATAAGTCGGTGCTGAAGGAGCTAGAGAGGGTGCAGAAAGAGGGCTTCGACCCAATCCGCGACGGTGGACTCGAGTCTTCATCAGACGAGAGCTCCAGCGACGAAGAGGAGGAAGAAGTCGAGGAGCAGGTGGAGCTAGCTGGTGACGACAATGAGGTGCCTACTGGGGACATCTCTTCGAGGTTGGCGGCGGTCAATATGGACTGGGACAACATTCGTGCGAGCGATATTATGGCTGTTGCAAACTCGTTTGTACCAGCGGACGGGCGCATTATGAGTGTTGTCATCTACCCTAGCGAGTTTGGTATGGAGCGAATGCAGCGCGAAGAGATCGAAGGACCACCGCGAGAGATCTTTGCATCGAATGCGAACAAAAACGAAGACAACATTACAACGCTGGCTGACGACTCGGACGCATCCGACGCCGAAGACGACGAGTCAGTCAAAGAGGAGTTGCAGCAAGGTGAAAATGGCGAAGAGTTTGACTCGACCAAGCTGCGGAGTTACCAGCTCGATCGTCTGCGCTACTACTACGCCGTCATTACCTGCTCGTCTGCAAATGTGGCCAAGTCTATCTATGACAACCTAGATGGGCGGGAGTACTTGACCAGCGCCAACTTCTTTGACCTTCGATTCGTTCCTGATGGAACTGAATTCGACCAGGACCCCAGTGACAAATGCGCAAAGCTACCAGACGGTTACAAGCCCAACGAGTTCACCACCGATGCACTGACACACTCCAAAGTCAAGCTGACCTGGGACGCCGAGGATACGACACGTAAGGAGGTGCAGAAGCGCGCATTCTCAAGAAAAGAAATTGACGAGAACGAGCTTAAGGCATACCTCGGTAGCGACTCAGAGTCATCTGAGGACGAAGAGGAGGCAGCTAAGACAGACAAGGCTGCCAGCCTACGAGCAGCTCTCGGTCTTGAAGCTCCTAGCAAGTCTTCGAAGCCAAAGACTACGTCATCTTCGAAACGAGATCGCGACTTCCCAAAGCCCGACGGAGAGATGCAAATTACCTTTTCTGGAGGTCTGCTCGGCGAGGGTAAGGGTGGCTCTGTCTTTGAAAATGAGATACCGCTCAATGAAACTACGCTCGAGAAGCACATACGTAAGGAGAAGGAGAGGAAAGCCAAGCGCAAGGAGCGGATGAAGGCGAAGAGAGAGGGGCGTGATCCTGACGCCGAAGTTGAGGAAGTCGCAACTGCTGCAGATGGCGACGATCCATTCAACGACCCATTTTTCGCTTCCGATGGCGAAGATGTCGAGAAAGCTGAGAGGAAGGCAGACAACAGGTCGAAGCGAGCCAAGAAGCGCGAAGAAAAGGAAGCAGAGGAAGCAGCGAACGCCGCGGAACGAGCTAAGCTTGAGCTGCTTATGGCTGGCGATGAGGATAACCAGATGCGTCACTTCAACATGAACGAGATCGAAAAGGCTGAGAAAGCAAAGAAGAAGGGCAAGAAGGGTAGGAAGAATGCGCCGGTTGTGGAGGATAACTTCAAGATGGACACAAGCGACCCCCGTTTTGCGAAGCTGTATGAGAGCCACGAGTTCGCTATTGATCCTACAAATCCAAGGTTCAAGGAGACCTCTGGCATGAAGGCTTTGCTAGAGGAAGGTCGTAAGAAGCGAAAGCAGGGGCGGGAAGGCGACGAGCCGGAGAGGCAGCCTAAGAAGTCGAAGAAGGTCGACGAAAGTGGCGATGTGGATATTAAGAAGCTGGCCGCTCGTGTTAAGGCGAAGAGCAAGCAGGGGTAGTTTGCCTCCATGAAGACAAATCCCCAACTACCTTCCAGTTGTTCTTTCAAACCCACTGCCTCATTGCAAGGTTACGAATTGAGAGAAGATATATAGCTATTCGCAGCACCTGTTGTCTTTTGAGTAGTCTGCTAGGCGATGTAGATGTCAAGAAGGTGACTGCTAATGTCAAAGGCGAAGAGCAAGCATATAGAGGCGTGGCAGTGACAGTTATTTTCAATATACCCTTTCCCATCGTCTCACTTCAAGATGGTCGTTCGACGACCTCCATGCCAGAAGTCTGGCTACTCCCAGCCTTCCCAGCCTGTATTTGCAGTCTGACGCTTACAACGTGACGCTGTAGGTTATTTCTCAAGAGCAACACTTTCATCACAAATCTAGCCGCTGCTAGTAGGCGTGGGGTGATAGCGATCATGGGTTGGCATCGCACCAAGATCTGAGACACTTGACGTCATTGCAAGCTAAAAATCTAGTCGGCAAGCACCAGCCGGTGATCTGGGGTTGCATACTACCTTCACTCTGGAAACACTTGATCAATCACTGGGAGTCCTTGAGTATAGTTCTGAGTTCAGGAAATGAGACTCTGCTAGATACGTCACAGTTTCAAATGCCATGAGACGGCGCTGCGCTACTTGTGTGCCAACAGGCTTGTGATCTTTAGCTGGATGGGCATTTAGACTTTCAACAATATTTCTGAAAATTTGGCCGGAAGTCGGCTACGGACCAGCCCGCCTGGACCTCCACCCATGCCAACTACTATGCGGGATGACGAAAGAGGACTTGATCCTGAGGAAAGCTCTTAACGTCTTTTGAAGGCCTGCTTGGACTGGGCGACAAGTTCCCAAATCAACAACATGCGTTTCCGCGAGAAAACGCGCATCAACTATGGGCCAGACGATGAGAAAGATGAGCCACCTAAATTTGTCGGTCTCAGAGACCGTATTGCACATTTCACATGGTGCGTCCTGCATTTTCAGAATGGCAACACTTACGCTGACATCAAATAGGCCATGGTTCGCAGCAACAATGTCTACAGGGGCTCTCGCGGTCGTGTTAGGCAACACACCGAATACATTTACCGGATTGAAGACGATCGGAAAAGTCGTCTTCATCTTTGACATCGTGCTCTTTCTGTTGTTCAACGCTTTGATGATCATACGTTTCGTGCTGGTTCCACGCAAATTGCTTGCATCACTACATCATCCTGTCGAAGGACTATTCCATGGCACATACTGGGTATCAGTTGCTCTGATACTAAATTGTGCGTATATTTACGGGAACGCTGATACGGGGCCATGGTTCCCAAAAGCACTCGAAGTCTGCTTTTGGATATACTGCGGTATTGCGTTCATCATCGGCGTCGTTCAGTACTCCATGTTCTTCCGTCTTGAGCGTCTCAGTGTGACGGATGCTGTACCAGCTTGGATTTTCCCTATCTATCCGCTGTTGGTGGTTGGAACACTGGCAGGAACCATTTTGCCTGCTCAGCCAAAAGGACCTAGCTGGAACATTTTCATCGGAGGAGTACTGTTGCAAGGTGTTGCCTGGGTTGTCTCATTCCTCATGTATGCCATATACATGCAACGACTGATGACGGGCTCGTTGCCGTCACCCGCAACGCGTCCGGGAATGTACGTGTCGGTTGGTCCTGCAGGTAAGTTCTCCTTGTTTTCAAGTGGGATGAGCCCAGTGCTAACGGTGCATAGGGTACACTGCAGCAGGATTGATATCTCTAGCCAACCAGGCACCCACCTTCATTGGCGCAAACTACTGGACGGATAGTTCATCACACGACGGAGACATTGTGCGCATTTTTGGTATCATGGCCGGTCTCTTCGTTATCCTCTTCGCATACTGGTTCTTCTTCATCACTACCGTCGCTGTCCTGGCCGGTGTCCGAAAGATGTCCTTCTCCCTGAACTGGTGGGCTTTCATCTTTCCAAATGCTGGTCTGACACTTGCGACCATTCAAGCTGGAAAAGTTCTCAACAGCAATGCGTTGAACGGCATAGCTAGTGCGCTGACTGTCTTACTTGTCATCATGTGGTTCGTCACCGCATTCTTTTGCGTTCGTGCTGTGTATCGTGGAGAGATCATGTGGCCCGGCAAAGACGAAGATAAGACAATGGAGAGGCTCGGGTGGGGCTGGAAGAGCAATAGGGATAACCCCGAAGCAAGGAGAATCATCGTATGGGAGGGTTTCGGTTGAGTTTCTCCTGGCTGCATCCTAATAGTCAATATAATGTGTCAACTTGCATGATGTTTTGAACGAGTAGCACACGGCCACGATAGTCAAACTGACCAAAATTTGGTGTTTAGCTTGCCCCCTCCCCCTCCTCACTGCCGTGATCTTGGACTGTATTGGCGCTTCTTGGACCACAATTGCATCATCTTGGACCTTCCAGGTTCAGAGCTTGGGGGTTCCACCACACAGTCTCGTGACGCTCTGGCTTTGAGCGGGCGGAATGCTTGGAACCAAGGGTTTCCGCCATCAGCTGCGCTATCTCTTGGGGTTTAGGTAATGAGGCCAGCACGGATCGAATGAGATTGGGTTTGGGCCGAATGCGGCTGGATTTAATAGCGGTTTTGGAACTTTATTTCCGACCTACGGTTGGTGTCCCGACAAACCTTACTTTGGGGGCTTGACGTGGCTTCTGTAAGGTTTCCTGGGATTCTGCTGCGCTGTCGACAGGGTGATTATTTGGTATCGCTGAAAACAGCACATTGCTTTCAAAGCAAACGAACACGAAATCGACAACGTGCCTTCCTGCTCTCATACCCAAGATGCTCGATGCCGATGCGGTAAAATGCTAGAACCTTCGGTCACACTATCGGTGATGCCCAGAAACGCCCAGCAACAAACGTTGTGCCAGCCCCGCGGTCTCGTCATTGTGAACCCACACTGAAAGAAACGTGCTGCATGCGAACAGCGATTGTAATCACTCCACATGGTCGAAGTCAGTGCTTCTTTGTAGTCATCACCCTGTGCTTCAGTCATCCGCAATGTCGTGAATCGGTGCTATTGTATCCCCGAATTCAATAGTCCATACGGACGAGAGTAAAAATAAGTAAGCACGAAACACATCGGCGCCTCGTAAACACCGACGCATCACACTGCAGCGCTGCCTCAACATCAATGCGTAGGCCGTGATCAACAGCCCACCATCGGTAATGAAGAGTGAGTCTAGACTCCGCCCTCGACACACTTGTGTTCCCTTGGCCACCCATTCGGTCTCATTGTTGGACAGGCGAGCGCTTGGCCGCTCCGCTGCAAGGGTAAAATTGCTATGAAGCCTCTTGGTTGGCGACAGGCGGCCCCGCATCTCGTCACATCAGGCGCATCAGACAAGCCTGCACAAGTTATCGCCGCGCCCGACGCTCGGATAGGACGGAGCTGGCATGACTGTTCGCCACGCGTTCTGCTCTCGGAGCGCGAATCAGCGCGGCGGCTCAACCGGCGGAGATAGCGATGTATGCCTGTCGCAACGCCTGCGCGCCCCCATTGGACAGGAGTGCAGGGGTGTCGCTTGCATCGGGCCTAGTCTGAGTTGGTGCGATGGGGTTAGGGTTTTGGCTTTCTTGGGCGCGGTAGGGGTGGGGATAGGCGTTTGCGATGGTGCATGGGGATGGGATTCTGAAGCCTGGAGTGTGAGTATATGTATGAGGCTGGTCCCCACCTGAAGACGTTCAGTAAATATCACAGATATCCCAATTTAATCAATACCCATTATTGACACCAAATCTACATCGCATCACTCGATATCAATCCACTACAACATCGAATGTCCAGAATGTCTTCCCCAGCAACCCAATACGTCTACATCCCCAACCTTGTTGGCCGCCAGATGCTCCGCATTCCTCTTGAGGAAGTCGAGGCTGAGGACATTATCACCTTTTCCTCCACTGTCTCCCAATCATCGGACGAAACAATGGAAACCGCGCCCTCGCACGTCCGCGACTCTTCTCGCTCCCCCAGCATTTCATCTGCCTCGTCTGTCGAAGAGACAGAGTGAGCACGTTATGGGTGCGGGGTACGCAACTAAATGCATCGAACCAAACAACCAAAATCCATCAACCACTGTTGTACAACAAGGCGCCGGAGTTCTGGGACAAAGCAAGCGACTCGAGATGAAGTCGGACCCTTTTGAGGCTGACATCATTCGACAAAGTCTACCAAAGTACGAAGTCCCTAAGAGGAGGGGTATTTGCAGACCAAAAGACCCAACAAAAATCCGGTGAAGCACGTTATCGACGAGTCGAAGTGCGGGCTGACAAACGGTCACGATCGGCGAATGAGGGAATCATTACCAACAAAGGGAACTTCCCGAGATCGCGAAGACGGGTGACGGAAGGGGAAGGGAGGCACGTTAGTGCTTGGCAGGCATGGGTTGAGAAAAGTTCTTGCAGATACCCATTTGATCTTTACTACTTTAATAATAATATCACATCATACCACCAGATCGACGTGTCTTTGCTCGTGTTGTTGTTGCTTTCAATGTGTCCAAGCTCATGCACAATATCACTGACGGCGGTACTTTCCTCGACATCATTTCGATCTACTTAATCTTCTGCTACCATTAGACTCGGACATTTACATTACTGGCTTCCTTATGCGTACCGGAGATACATAGATTACGTCGGCAGAACACGGCACTCAGACGTCTGAAGTCTCGCGTAGCATTGCACCTCACCCTACTTCTGAAACACAGCCTTACATAACAACCTCAATCAGGCTCAACAAGCTTTCTGTCAAAGTCTCATCTCCCAGACTCGACATGGTTCGTCTTTGGTTTTACCACAATGTCGCAGGTATCGTGCGATGGTGGACAGAGCAGAGAACGGACGGAAGGTGACACCGCAGGCACACCAGAGGTGCGAACATTTGTGTTCGGTATCAGAAAAGTGCTCACTCCTCCACTCCACTCTCAGCACATGCTTCTCCGCTGCGGTGTTGTCGGCCGAGATTGTCCTGGGAACTTGTCGAGGGCAGCTCGAAACTGGTGCCTGTTGACATGGAAGGTTGATGACACTCCAGGCAGCATCTTGCAATGGCAAGCTCAAGCTATGATTGACTGGCAAATATCAATGCTCGCGAGCTATTCCTCTTGGATCGCTCTATGTCGAGCACCTGCCATCGAAGTCACCTTCAACCCCGCACGCCATCTCTGACTTCCTGTAGAGCTGAGCAAGGTCACCAAACGCACCAACTTCTCACCGCCATGCTAATTATGCATCTTTTCGAGGAGCCTAGTACTTGTCAACGCTCGGAAGTCCTGACAAGCCTCGTGCAGCGCGAGGCACACACTCACATTCAACTTCAAGAGGAGAGGTCATCTATAGAAGGAAACGATGCGAGCTGACCTACAGCACTCAGCCTCACGAAGCTTAAGCCAAAGTCAAGCGAAGTTTGTGAAGCTTAGCTCGAAAGCGTGCATAGAAAAATGAGCTGAAGCTTGATAAACGTGCCTTTTCCAGAAGTGTGACACACTCCCTTCTACCCTTTCGATATTCTTCAAGTCTTCTCGCAGCGTACGGGACTAAAGGATACTCAAGGCTAATCGGAAGAGGAGATACGTATCTCAACGGCGCATCTCCAGCATGATCACCACCTATCTCTTTCTCGTTGCAGCTGCACTTTTCCCCAATGCGATGGCAGCAATGTCTTTCAACAGCACCACCGATAGTGTGCATAGCTCCTCTTAGCGGCTCCTACAGTGTCCACCAACGATATAATTTCTACGCCATACTCCTTTTCGTGGTTTTCTGGCAAAAAAAGACGGCTCTTGTGCAAGGAGCCGCGGGTGCGGTCATGGTGTTCTCGGGGGTTACTGCTGTGCACGCATTCGCCATGGCCTGCTTCACCACCAAGCACCGGGCAGTAATCGACATGGATATAGTCGGCGCTTGGGCGATACTTGGACCAACGACAGCGTTTTTCTCCTTGATGCTGCAATGGTCGACAGTTTTGAGGAAGTCCAAAGCAAGGCCCGTAGTTCAAGTATGGGGTCTTCTAGTCTCAGTCGGTACGATTTGCTCAACTGTCAGCATTTGGCGCCAGTACGACGTGTCCTATCCATGCGTTGAAATGGACACCAATTCCACTTTGACTGTCGTACCTTCTGGGCTGTCAGGGTTCAACGGGCGGTTCAACTGCACGCCAGCATGCTTCGAATTACAGCATTTCTTTAGGAGCTCGTCGGAGCTGCTTATCATCAATATGGACCGTGTCTTCGATGAATCATTTGACGGTATTTCCGTCTGGCCAGGCATGCTGGTCACAATCGCTGGCATTCTTAGCCTGTTTGCTTGCCTATCAGAGGACTCGAACAAAACACCGTTACAAATTGAGGTGGAAAGGACACGCCGGGAGTTCGAACTTCGTGTGCAACGCGAAATACGTCGCCATGGCAGACAGGCACCTTTAGATACGTTCCGGATGCGACGCCTTCAACCCAAGAACTCAAACTACTTCAAGTTGCTCCAGGCCGCTTTTGCGTATGGAAGTCCACTTATCTGCACCGTTGCTATCGTGTGCAATGAGATTTATTTTCTTCATCCACCTACCTTACCCTTGGGGGAGATTCCGAATGCTGTTGGGCAATGGGGCGCTTTGGTATCTACAGCTCTCGTGCTTATCTCGACATTGGTCAATGTAGCTGGAGCAGATGGCGACGCAGTCACCGCGCCTGCAACAGCTGCAGTTGCACACGATGCTGGCATACCTCTGACTTTGTTGAGTCCTCAAGAGCCTCATAGGACTTCTATCGATCGACCAGAAGATAGGGGCCAGCAAAATCAGGAGAGAACGGGAGTACCTGAAGGAGTGTCACCGTGAACTGAACATAACGCTGGAAACCCGGCAGCGCAAGTTAACGACAATGTTGAAGACGAACATCTAGCTGTTCCGGAAACAATGCATCTCAGGCATCGCCGGGCAACAACGAACAATATCCTTCGAGCCGATCTTCGATAACTTATCATTGGCCTAAGGGTGACTTGACTTTACTCCCATGGAGGAATGAATTGTTCAAAGGGTCTGTCTTGTGTTTTAGCAACTATTTCACGACGTTGAATGACGTTTCGAATGCTTCATGAGTTGGCTAGCTTATGACAATTTTTCCTAGTAGACAATGTACCCATGCGAGCGCTGTCTTGGCCAATACTGAGGCTGACGAAACTCAGCCAAGCCACCAGCAAATCGTGCCGATGCGGCTGAACCTTGAAAAAAGTGAAAGGCCCGACTCAGAACGTGAGTTGGCGGCGACGCTCCGCTCCCGTTGATCAGTGGATAGACGCTGCGACACCTCGTTTGAGTGGTGCGTGTTGTTGTCTTTGCAGGAGAGACCCAGACTGCTAGCTGATTGTGATTTTCAGTTATAGAGTGCATGATGACGTCAACTCCACAATTCGGGATCACGACGGACAGATGCATGTTTCAATGTACCTGTGCTGCAGTGAAAGGGGGTATGCCATGGTTTGCGAGAAATCGATAAATGCGTGGCTGAGCTGCAGTGGTGGAGATGTGGAGATTCAGCCTCACGTCACGCAAAATCAAGATGGCTGGTGACGGTGTGTGTTAGTCTGTTATATACAGGGTGTCATGCCGACGATCATAAAGGGAAGTGGTGACATGGCTATTAAGTGAGATCATGGAGTTGCAGCAAGCACACCTTCCTTCCGCGTAGTCCGTGAAAGACGTTCAACAGGTTTTCAGGCTTGGCGCGCGGATAGCGGAAGGTGCAGACGATCTTCTTGCATATGCAGGACTTTGCTAGTGATCACAGCTGGGGAGGTTGGATGATGCTGTGACCGGGTGCTGTTGATGTCGATGTTACTCTGGTGTAAATAGGAGGCTGATAAGACCATTAGATACCGCGTGCGAGGCTGGTGATGGGCCCAGACTGTGAATGGCAGTTGAACGTTTTAGTCTCCATTTGGCAGAGTGGAGCGCAACTGCCCAAGGGATGCTGTGGGGAAGGTGATGCGCAGAGTCGAGATCAAGCTTTCAGGCCTTCTATTCTTGCTGCGTGGGAGGCGAGACAATAAACAAGTCGCTTGCCGGTTTGCTTAGCTTCCACAGTGTTCCTAGCTTCCACGACGCTCCGGATACGGTGTCTGCGCCTTCAATCGTCATTGATGCTGACATGGAAAAATCACCGTTCGTCTTCAAAGGGCATTTTCTCAGTGCGTGCGAGTGGCAGAGGATAGACAACGGCGGCAAGATGCAATATGAGACCCATGCTCGAGGACCCGTTCAAGCTTTAACCTCTGTGTGTAGATCTGCGTTTCCGAAATTAGAAGCCCGTGCACGCTCGTTCTCTCTTCATTCGCTGTCGCACAATCTGACGATGCCGCATTGGAGCTGACGCGTTGCCTGTTCCCCATGGTAATCCCCTCAGGTGCGAGAGCCCACATGTCTCCAGAACACGCGTTTCAGTATGCGCGCACCAGTCAATCGCTGTCGCGAATGCCCTGCTCAGCGCCTCAATTGCCATGACGTTGTCTACGGGAGTGGAGCCGCCGATGTCTTCCGCCGCTTCCACTCAACAAACATGCGACGGCCCAAGCCTGCGCCATGCGTCACTTCCTGTGGGCGATACTGCTAGCCTGCCATGGTGCTTGTTATTAGACTTTCCCTTTTCTCGCCAACCCCGTCCACTCGCTGCAAACAAAAACAGTCCTGTCGCTCCTGAGCCGTTTTCCTTGTCCGCAGTTTTTAGCAGTTGTTATTAACGGTAGCTGTTGTGCACATTCTAACAGCTATTCACCATGGTGCGTTCGTTATCTGGCGCTGCCGGCCTGCGGAACCTCGCCCTGCCGCTACTTTCGCTATCACAACGCGCACTGGCGCAATCATCGATATCGCTGTCGCCGTCCTCCAATGCACCCAGTGGCGCTTCAGAGTACCTCGATGCCTCATTTGCAGGCTTTGGCATCGAGCCCTCGAACCTGTTCTCCTTTACCGGCGGCGACACACCCAATGTACTCACTATCAAGCTCCTGCAGAACCTCGCAGACTACTCGGGCGCGCCACCACACATTCGATTAGGAGGCAACACACAAGACTACATGCTCTATGAAGCCGACTACACAGATATCGCCTGGAAAAAGAACCCCAGCTCGACGGCGCAGGGCAACGTGGCTGCAGACTCGATGATCATTGGGCCAGGGTACTTTGAGGCATTGAACCGCTTTCCCAAGGACACGCCCGTCACATATGGCCTCAATCTGGCGTACATGGAGAGTGATTGGGAGGACCGCATCGTGGCTGCTGCCCAGGGTGCCGTCACGGGCATGACCAACGTCAAGTTGTACTCGTTCGAGGTTGGCAACGAACCCGACCTCTGGCTCCAGAACACTTTCCGCACCGCCCCTTGGACCGGCGAAGTGTACACAACCCAGTTCCTCGACCGCGCCGAAGCCGTTTACAAACGTGTGCTGCAGCCAGCGGGCCTGCCGTCGTCCTTCTTCGAGCCTCCTGCGACCGCTTCCACCATCGGCACGACCTTCGAAATCTCGCAATTGGTCAGCGATGGTATGATGGAGGGCAGGAACGGTGACAACTACGTGACGGTTTGGAACCAGCACGACTACTTCTATTGTAAGTCGTCACTGCTCGACCATGACACAAACAGACATGCTAACCCTCTACAGTCATTGGCGTCACAAAGACACCCATGACCCTAAACGACCTCATGCAATTCGACCAAACAAACACTCAGTTCGCATACTGGGAGAAGCAAGTCAAGATTGGTCTCAAGACCGGCTTGCCCTATGTCCTCCGTGAGATGAGCTCGATCGGGCCCATCGGTATGCCTGGCGTCTCTGATGCCTTCGGTGCTGCGCTCTGGACCCTCAACTTCTTCCTTTACGCCGCATCCCTCGACATCTCGTCCGTACAGATGCACATGACCGACAACTCCAATGCTAGCGCGTGGCAACCTATTCCCCAGTATGGCCGCGAGCCTTTCATTCGAACCCTTTATTACGCCCACGCCGCTATGGCTCAAATTGTCGGAAATGGCAACGGAACCACCCAGATTGCCAGCATGAGCACCAGCAACGTTGGCTCTTCATACGATGGTCGCATTCGCGCTTATTCTATGTATGCGCACGACAACCTGCAGGCTGTTGTCCTCCTCAACGGCAAGCAAGCCAACGAGTCTCTGTCCGATAAGGGCAGCTTCACATTTAACGTCAACTTTGGCTCTTCCAACGCCAACAAGGACGTCTACCTGTCCTACCTGACCGCCGACGGTGCCGACTCCCAGACGGGAGCCACCTGGAACGGCATGACCTATTCTGACACCACCGGCGAGGGAAGTGTCGTCGACACCACTCTCCACACCATCACTCTCGACGGCTCTGGCAAGGCCGCCATCCCCGTACGCGACTCGCAAGCCGTTGTAGCCAATATCGGCTGGCAATTAGGCAGCACTGCAGTTCTGAAGGGTGATGGAAGCACAGCGAGAAAGAGTAATGCTGGTCTCCGCAACACTCCCACTACCTTCACAGCCGTGTGCGCAATGATCGCCACCACCTTTGGTCTCTTGGCTTTCAGTGTCTAAACCTAGACACTTAATTCGAGATCGACTATTTTCCTTTGTTATTGCATGACTGGGTACAGGCTATACAGCATATGACGGCGTTGCATTGGGAAGCATTTTCGTCTCTTCTTACTTTGTTATGCTCCAGTTGGAGATAGTCACGACAAAACTGTCCTTTTCGTTTAGCGTCTGGATACACGCCTATGGTGTTGTGTATGTATTGGATTGGCGTACATGGCTCTAGACATTTATACAGAATAACAACATGTTCATACTCTAATTACTGTTCAGCATGTCGTGAAGTTGCATTTACAAATTTCTGAAGAAAGGTCGTGTCGTTTGTATATGATCGAAAATCAAAGTGTTCCTTGACTTGTCTCCCCAATCAACTCCCAGATGATCTTACCCTGTAGCTTGTTTTTCTCAAAATTGTGCTGATAAAGTGCAACATCCTCACCACTATTACCCCCACGTCTCAGCGCCGCCGCAAGAACCTCAAAGAAACTCGGAAGCAACGCCTCAGTATCGCTCTTAATCTCCGCGCTGAAAATATCGCCTCGGCCCTCGACACAAAGTCTTCTGCACACACTCTCGATGAACTCCGTCCGAGCGGCCCCTCCTGTAACAATGTCCCGTCGTGCATCTTGCGTCCGCTCAGCCCACTCCCTCACAATGCTCATGTGCACGTTCGAATGTATAGATGTAGGTGGTTGGCCTGCGGCTGCGCGCTCGGGGAGTCCTGTGTAGGAACTTTCGAAGCGCCCGCGGATACCGAAGACATGGACGAGGTGCTTTGTGCGCGCCTGCCGGACGGCTTCTACGAAGTCGCTGGTGACCGCCTGAGGGTTTAGAGTCGTCACATCGTAGAAGGGCTGCGCGCAGCAGGGAGCGCCGCAGCGGAGGACAGATGCGCCGAAAGGGTTTGCGAAGGGGATGAGTGTTTTGTGGGATGCTGCTTGGACAGGGTTGATGAGGGCTGCAGTATGTTTGGCGAAGATGGAGAGGAGGATGTTCAGATGCTCTGAGGTAGGGACGCAGAGGTTTGAGTCCACGACTGCGGGAGCGAGATGCTCGTCGTGGCTGATGCGGGTGAAGAAGGTTTGAGCTGTGCAGTGGCCGCGTTGGGTGAAGAGGAGCCAGAAGAGGAGGATTTGGACCTTGTGCATGGTCGTTTTGTCAGTTTTACTGGGTATATCTGGCAGGCATACGGATAGGCGCTGCTCGAAGCTTTCGACGTCTTCGAGCACAGAATTCTCGCCATGATCCATGGGCACCAAAGGTCCGTTAAATTCTCGGTAAATGACCTCGAGGTACTTCTGCTTCCATTGCTCACGGCTGTTGTCAGCTCTCTGCTGGAGTGCAGCCTGAAGGTCAGCAAGATACTTCGAAGCAATCGAGTGGAGCATCTTCGCGGATTGCAATCGACTGACTGTGTCACTCGAGAACGCGCCCGTATGCTGGCCAAGGTCAAGTAGGTTGTTGAAGCCAGCCATTGGGTAGGTGACAGCGAAGCTTGCAAGTCCACTGTGCTCAAAATCCTTCGCTGCCCATGACAGCGCTTGCGGAAATTTGACCCATTCTCCAGATTCACTGAATGTCTCGCGGGTATACGTGTGCTGGAGAAGCTGATCAAGCATCCATTGGAAAGTCTTTCGGCGCTGTGTAGCTTCGTGCTGCTCATCAGGAGATGTGTGAGAGTTATCCATTCCAGCTCCTGCCCATGATTTCGTTTGCATGATCTTCTGCAGTATGGACATAAACAACTGCGAAACTCCTGCAGCTCCAGTTGCCAATCTTGCCGTCAAGGCCGAGTAAAGCTGGTCGTTGATGTACTTCTTGTTGCTCCCATCGTACTCAACAGCTGGAATGATAGCTGTCAACCGTTCCTTGTAGATGGACATGTTGTCAGGTCCGAGCAGGGCGCATTGAAAGCAGATGTTTTGGCTGGAGACCAGATTGACGTTCTTCATAGATGCTCCTGCAGCTAGGGGAAAGTTGAGCGCAAAGTCGCATGTGTTGTCCTCCTTGTTCCCAGAATCAGCCTCCTTGAAGCAAATAGACATAACCTCTTCATTGCCACAGCAGACAAGACAGTAGCCTTTGTACGAGGGCGCTTCTAGATCCAGCTTGGCAATATCAACCGTGGAAGTGGATTCGACAACTTCGGCTCGCCGAGCTCTGTTGCTCCTACGACCAATAATTTCTGCGCTGTAGCTGGCAGCCGCAATGGATGCGAGTGACCTGAGTGCTGCATCCACAAGCTGATTTCGTTTTCTCAGAGCTTGCTCGATCGCTGAGCCCGCAAGATCGGCGATTGTTTTCTGGTAATCTCGACGATTCCCAGCATGTGCTTCCCGTAGCTGTTCCTGAAGGTTCCTACGGTCTTCGCCGCTTGTTGTCGTGTCAGCCATTCTAGCAATAATTGCTGCCGCGCCGTTTCGGTCTTCGAACTTTGGTGCCACCTGCTCAACTTTCTGCGCTTGAACGAACGCCCGTAGCTCGGGGATGCGCCTTCGAGTCTTGCAGGCAACCGCAAGAGCATCGAAGGCCTCATCGGCCAGTAGGTTCATCGCATCCGTTTCTGAAAGTAATCCGGAAACGAGGAGGGAATCGAGGTCGACCTTCACAGGGCCACCATATTGCTCCTCCCATACTGAACCGAGGCTGATTCCGCCTGTATCTTTCGCTCGCGTCTCTGATGTGGCAACCTTAACGCTATTCTTTTGACAATGCAAGAAGAAGTCACTCTCACTCGCAAAAACCGGCAAGTCATTCCAACTAGTCAGATCTTGTGCTGATGTAGATCCACTCAACTCTGCGAAACATCCCTTCCCTGCGACAACGTATATCTTGCCTGTCTGTGTCTCCTTGAAGAGAATCAAGGTGTCGTGCGAACTGGCGAAGAAAGATATGCCGACACTGATGTTCGCTGTCCCGGGTGAGCTACCGCGTGATCCAGTAATGAGGAACACGAGCGGCACGTTGAGGATCCCAGCGTCGAAAGCCAAGTTCGCAAGTTGATGGACATCGCCCTCGTAGATCTCTCCATCAGTGAGCAAGAACCACACATCCGCCTTTCTGATGGTGGTCAAAGCTGCAGAGTTTCTGAGAATGTCGCTAGGATACGTGCCGCCATGATTTGAGCGCCAGTCTACAGAGCTGAATCGATAGGTAGGGTTGTCGCATTTCGAGCCCCATAGGGATATTGTGTCCGCCACATTGGCATGGCTGTCCTGAAAAGCATCGACAAAAGCGCGCTCTTTACGAAGCACAGCACCCGCCGTAGATCCAGAGTCATCAACTGCAAAATACTTGCGGCATTTCAAGAGTGGCGTGAACTCGATCTTGCTATCTTCATCACTCGAAGGGGCAATCTGCCAGGGTGCCATGATAGTGTTGCCGCTGGATCTTTGAGTTTGATGCGCGAATGCGAAAGCCGAAGTTATAGTAGCAGGTGATCAAAGGTCGGTGCTAGGTATTCTGGGAGGTTACGGCCCGTGAGGAAGGAAAAAAATGACGACCAAAGAGGACGATCCGAGGCTTGAGATGTTGCCAACGGCGGCTGCTCAATTTGAGAAGCTGATGGTGGCTTGACTGAAGCGACAAATATTCTCTTTAATACACCCAGGAAGCATAGCGCTTTGACTCAGCTTCAGCGCAACCTGGGATGGGGGCCTGATAGAAGTGCATCGGTTACCAGGCGTCAGCCTATGGCCTTTCCATTTACGGTTAGGTCAGAAAGATGTTGCTGTACACCGTGCCTTGCTGCTGCAAGCCTCCTCGTATGAGGAGGAAAAAGGGGCGGGATGGCCATGTGCAGCATCTTCATTGTGGTGTCGCGGTGTTGTTGAAGTCACAGTAGGCACAGTGGGGAAGGGCGGAGTAGTACGAACATGCTAGCTGCTGGATGCCTACACATCCCGCGTCGCCCTTTCCCTTTGGGGTTGCGACTCGCTCAGACAATTCCAGCCAAGGTGTAGCATACCAGTTTGTACACTAACAAAAAGATAATTCGGAGTGCGAATCAGGGATCGCGTAAGAAGTCTTTATATGTTGATTGTGGCCATGGGGTGTGGGATCGGATACTTATCCCACAGAGATCCTGACGTCGCAAAATCTCAAAGTCAGACGCCAACGACAATTTCGACATAAAGCGGACATGCTGAAACGGCGAAATCCTTTTGGGGCATTATAGTCTTGTTTCTCATTTTCTACACGTGATACCACAACATCCCCGAATACTTAAGGCGAAATGCAGCATCATCTTCATTATTGCCATCATCAACAATCAAGCTTTCGTATAAGCGCTACCACTTCCACTGAGAATGAGTATGCCAGGTAACCCTTAGACCTCTTGACCACAGGTCAACAAGTGCCTCTCGCCGTCCGCAGGGACTGTCCAAGGAAGTTCGATACCCCCCAAACTCCTCGTCGTCAACATGGTGGCATTGACGGGGCTTTTAGGAATTATTTCATGTCCCTTTGTAGCGAGGATAGAGAGAACATGGGCGGCGGCCTTGGCGTTAGTGGTAAGAGTTTGCGGGTTTGGGTTGTCAATTGTATCGCACGCTTGGTGGTAGCAAGGATCTTGTTCAACGCCTGTTCCGGTGTGTAGACCTCCCACAGGCTTTCCGATGTTCATGAAAGACTGGTAGTCACTGCCACCAGTGAATCGAGCAGCGGTCACGTTAATACCCTTCTTAGTGAAGTCTTCGACAAAGAGCTTCTCGATCGCAGCGGAACCCGGGGCACCCGTGAGATTGAAGCTGCTGCCATCTCCATCGAAAACGCCGAAGTAGCCGCGAGAGACCATGTCGAAGTTGAGGTATGTGAGAATATTGTCAGCCTCAGTAGCGTTGAGGTTCTGAGTGTAGTATTTCGATCCGAGCAATCCATTCTCTTCGGCGCCCCACCAGGCAAAGCGAACCTTGTTGTTGACTCCAAAGCTCTCGAGAGCTTTACTGATCTCAAGGATGAGAGTCGTGCCTGAGCCATCGTCATTGATGCCTGCACCTGCCTGCACACTATCGAGATGAGCACCCAGCATGATGACGTTGGTAGGGTCACCGCCCTTGGTCTCAGTGAAAACATTTTGTGTGATCCTAGTCTCGACGATCTGCGTTTGCTGGAAGTATGCTTCTATCGCTTCACCCGCGTTGAGGCGTGCTACAAGTGCCTCGCCGTCGACCTTGTTGATATAACCTGCAGGACGGTACGCCTCAGGGTTTGGCGCCGAAAGTGTACCACCTGTCACATTGCTCGTTACATCGCTGTAGATGATGACAGCGGAGGCTCCTGCAGCGACGGCAGGCTTGACACGGCCTGCTAGCGTAGTACCATCGGGGCAAGTTCCACGCTGTACAAGAACGATCTTGCCTGCAACATCTAAGTCGTTGTATGACTCTTTTGTGCATCCCTCAGGGCCAGAAGCACCAAGGGCGAGAGGCAGAGTCAATCCTTCTGGTGTCGTTGATGGAGAGTAAGACAGACCGACAACATGATACGATGTGTTGCTGACGCTAAACTTGATGGAATCAACCCGGTTGAACAGAGCAGGGAAGTCTTGGACCCATGTGCGGAAGTTCTTGGACTTTTCGGTTTGCGAAAGGATGTACTTGACGCTGGCTGCGTAACCTGGAAGGCCAAAGGCGCGGTTGCCACCGTTAGCTTTTGCAATGGAATCGAGAGCCTCGAGATTGCCCATGAGTCTAATGTATTGTCAGCCATATGATGTTGATATTTGCCTGAAATTGACCTACTTCTTGGTTGTAATTTTCTCTTGGAGCTTCTTCGACGAAACTAGCGCCCTTCGGTCATCTACCGCTGCGGCAAGCGCCTGTGCTGTACATGACAGCAGTATAAGAGCGTTGAACTTCATCTCGACGGTACGACTACTGTGAGTTGTTGTTCAGTGAGTTTGGAGAAGCGGCGATGGGGTGCCACCACCTCATATACCCATGGCCGGACGCTCGCTACCGTGAACGCGCACAACGCCATTCCATTCCACTGTAATCGGCGCATTTGGTGCTTCTTTGCGGTTGCTTTGTCGAGAGAGGCAGTTACCAAGGCTGCAGATCGTAGGCGCCAAGAGCGGACATTAACACCTTCCGAAGTGGTGAAAGCGCCGTCCTTGGCAACGGCTGCTTGACACTGCCACAACTTAAAGCGCTCCTTATCATGAGAAGCGATCAGATATTTGTTAGCTCAAGGTAATAAGTAAATGTGAGGGATTGGCCAAAGGGAAAACAAAGCATAGGTCAAATGTATTAGAGGTAATCCTATTTCGAGGCAATACCAGTGCCGCAGTAATCCGCGTACTGAGCAGAACTGGACTTCGGATTTCCCCACCAAGTGGGAAAGTTCACGTCATGTCCACTTCCACCGTTCACAGCGAATGTCAGGATAAACATCATGACCTTGGCACCAGCATCAAATCCGCCGCCCAGGATGTAGTTGTACTTTCCGAACCAGGCAGGATGTCTCAAGCGAACCCACCATTGCGACCACAGACCAGTAGCAACTTGCGACCAAATGACCGAGGTTGTTCCAGCAGTCGTCAGAGATGCATTATGGAATATGACGGGAGACACAAGCTTCTTGACGTCCCAACCGTAGATTGTCTTCCATTTGCAAGCAATGAGCCAGTGAATGACGGGAACCGCTGCACCGATCAGGATTGATAGCGGAATCCACCCATAGCCATCTGGACCAAAGCCGTAGATGTACTTCGCAAGGGACCAGGTAACCGCGGTTGTGTTGAGCGACTGGATTTTCTGACCACTCCAGACTTGGTTGCCAATAGGGTCAAGGAGAATTTGTCTCCTATTGGTGACGATGGAATCCATGATGACATAGTTCAAGGCTGTGCCAAGTAAGCTGCCATATGTTTGAAGCAGGAACATGGTCCTCCAAGGTATCTTCAAATATTGGGCCATCTTCATGTCGGTTGCTAGGAACACGGACAAGACAGTAACTTCGTGGCTGAACATCGAGAAATATAGATTGCCGACAGGTTTGCCGGGCTGTATAACACCACACAGCATCTTTGACAAATTGTTGGTGGATATGCTCGTTCCCAAGAGGCCATATAGGCAGAGAGAGAATGGGGCAATAATACAACCGAGAAGGATGGCGACTACATATGCCCATGGGTCAAGTGTGGTGTGTCCCACGTATATGGATGCGAGGCCGAGGAAGAAGCCAATTACTAGCACAGCGCCGTACCACCACATGGGCACATTTTTGTAATTCTGCTCCATGACCTTGTAGTGGGGATCGGTCTCCTCCTTGGTCCAGGCTTGTTTCAACGCTTGCTTGATCTTGGGTCCATGGAAGAGCCCGATGTGCATGAACAGACCTCCAATTGCAGCCATCGCAGCCATGTTTGCCCAAACATTGGTAGCCGTGAGCCGAGGAAGGCCATGGATCGCCAGTTGCTCGGTATCAAGAAGAGCAGATTTACCAAACACTGCAGTCTGGTTGTAGACTTTGCCTGTGTTTGCATCAAACATAGCTGTGGACATGAAAGGGTACTTCTTCGCACCCCAAGCGCCGCCATAGTAGAGGGAGAAGCACATAATGTACGATAGGACGATTCCAGCCCAGCTGTTTGCCTGCTGTATCAATGGCAGGGACATGTATTTCGACGTGATGTACTGCCAGTCGAAGGAGAAGTTGAACAGTCCTTGGCCTTCGTTGGAAGATATGCCACCAAAGATGGTCATGAGTGTTTTCCTCGTCGCTGGTTTGGCCTTCATCGAAGCAAGACATGGTATGCTAACGCCGTTGAACCATGGCCAGATGAATGATGCGATTGGTTCCCAGAAGAACATGGCGATGGACGATATTCCGAATACGCGTAACCGACCTCTATTTGCTCCTTTAGGTTCACGATGGAACGTTTGATAAATGGAGATCATAGGCAGGCATTGCCACCATACCATTTCGCTAGCTAGGCTGCCGTTAGTTTCGGCGCACCAACCTCGCTGGAGTGATGTACTTACGATGCACGATAATAGATCGTAAGAGACCAACCATACCATAACCAAATATGGAAGCTGAAAATATGGTCAGGATCGCCGTTGCAGGTGATGTTTCACGATTGTAGAATAACCGTTCGGCTCCGAATACTTGGACAATGGCCGCGCCGTTGCCACTTGACGTCGATAAGATCGAGGAGACCGCATGCTCCTTCAGACCAAAATGTCCAGGGTTGACAAAGTGGACAATGGGCCCAAGCCACGCAGCCTGTCCCGGAAGATACTTGTGGACATGTTCGCGGCGAGGCAATGCCTTCGACCAAGCTGCGCCAATGACATATGCCATTAGGCAGAGGAAGACTGACGCGAAAGAAACGTCGACCGGCTTGTAAAAATAGATCTGATTAATACAAGCAGCCAAAGCAGTAAGTCCAGAGCCAATGACGAACGACCGGAATGTGAGAGCTGGGTCGCGGTCGTCCTGAGTGCTTACAACATACCGCGCAACATCGTTTCCATCTTTGATGACAACGGCACCTCGGACGAGTTTTGTATCGGCTTCATCAAATCCTTTCTTGTCTTGTTCTGCCATCAAACGATTGTCGGAGGTATCATCGTTGACATCGACACGCGTGATATTCTTTGTAGGAGTTGTGGGCGGACGAGATTCGTCTCCAGCAAAAGCTATTGACTGCTCTCGTTGCACTTGCTTGGAGCCAGACGTGTCCATATCTTGTAAGAAGGACTTCTATGTCCACGTGCTAAATCTTGAGAACGATTGTGAACACCCATGCACTGGCGTTCTGTTGCCGTTGTAGAGAGGTGAAGTGGCTTCAAATGCTAGAACAACGGCGCGTACAGCTGCTCTGTATCAAACGATAGGCGCAAGTAAAAATCCGTATAGGTTATCACAAATCAGACCCTATTCCCCAACGACCTGTGTTTGAATCTTATACATTCTCACTTTGCATCCCGTAATTGAAACGTCTGAATTTTCAGATTGCGGAATCCAGACGCTCCACATTTGCGCAAGGCAAATCGGTCGGGAAATGTTTCCCGAGCTATAGATACTCCCTCCTATCTTCGGCCTGATGGTTGGCCCATAATGTGCTGGCAATGTGTAGATTGGATTGCGACCCGCAGCTTCATGTCAGCTATTGGAAGATGCAATAGGCGCCATGCCTGTCGGAGGTAGGTACAGCAGACAGCACTCAGTCGAAGGATCGACTATCGCGAAATTCAGGGGAGAATTGCCTTTGACGGATGCCAATGCGGATGATGTGCTTTGAAGAAGGATGACTACATGGCTTGGCTCAGTGCGGTGCCCCACCACCTCTTCGTTCTCGCGTTCGCGTGTTGGGCGAACCTCCCTGCTTTAGTAATGGAACTGCAGAAACGCAAAAGAAGTTTGATGCAACCTTACAAATACTACTATAGCCATGTCAACCTCCGATGCTTCAAGATATACCTAGGCAAGCACCTTTATCTAGGATCGATGGTTCCAGATCAGGTATACTGTATGCCCGGTCTGGCTAAAGCAATGTTTAAGGTCTTATTAGAGTATATATACGCCAAAGCCATGGCCTGACCGGCAACAGCTGCATATTTTCCTAACGTGGAGAAGGACGAACTGTGGTTTCCGCCATTCATCCACTGCAATTCAGGACCTCAAACCTCGCCCAACGCTATTCCCAGAACAAACTGCGGAATACGTATTAGAAGCTTTCTCTCTCAATTGGACCCTCACATCTCCTCGTATGGATTATGGGTGTCCCACGTGGAGCTTCGCGCTCCTCACTTGCTGCATACGCTTTCCCATGCGCTCTGGTTCTCAACAGCTCATCATCTCCTTGAAGATCAAGCAGCCTCCCAGTGCAAAAAGCGCCACCGCAAGTGTGCCGCAACGTCAAGAATCTTACGTTATGCTCCTGGATCGATACGAGGCAGAAAAACGTTGCCCCGCTCTGCACAAATATAATAAGCCTGCGCCGCAGATACAATGTTACGCTATCACAGTTGATACCAATAACGAGTACCCTGTGATGAGAGTGCGCGATGAATTGGAGACAAGCCAGTGCCGGTGAAGGATGTTGGTTCGGGGTAGACTTGGTGCCATATGTAGACGGCCACTATTCTGGCCTCAAAAGCCCATTCTGCCTCGACTCTGTTCGCTCCTCAGAAGCTCGAAAGCATTGATGATTCCGACGACTTCCTCGTTTAGTCCTGATCGTTGAGCCAAATACGCACCTTCGAACATCTTTCGTGCCTTGATGTCTCTTCTGTTCCCCGAATGTACAGCGTGTCGTATACTTTTGGAAATTCCCTCACCAGGGTAAGCAACAATACCAACAGTAGCAGAAGCCGTTTTTGAGGTGAAACCTAGTATTCCTTTACCAAGGCCCTTTGCGAAGCCAAGTGCACCGTCTTTTTTGGCATCCTCGATCGGACGTATGAAGAGATCAGAGAAACCGTCGGCCATGCCGAATGCGAAATTTTTTCCGGCTTTGCTAAATCCACTTTGGATGTTCGTGACTTCACCATGGTCTCTGACTTCCTCCCCATATAGTTTTGGGACCGCTCGGAATCCTTCAGCTGCCGCTAATGGTATGTCAATGATGGCACCTTTGAAGAAGGCCATGTTGAATTTTCCGAAGCCTTTTGCTCCGGCGGCAGCCATTCTACCAGCAGTGGCTGCGTTGTGTGCAGCATTGCTTGTTCCTTCGGTCTTTGCTCGATTCAACTCTTTCACAGGATCGTAAAGCATACCTGTTGTAGCTCTGCCCATGTTGGTCACAATCGACATGCTTGCAGATCCTGTGCTCGTTACTGGGTCCCAGCGTTTGTTTGTAATATGTATGGTCTGGGTTTCGTAGCTGATAATGTCAATAAATACCCACTTAGTTGTAACTGTTGATCGACTCACTTGCTCAGATCGTTTGGCGATATCACTCCATTATCGATGAGGACCTGCGCCACGAGCTTTGACAGTCGGATCGAGGCTTTCTTGTATATCCACGCTGCGGGCAAGTTATGCATGATGTTGCAGGGCATCGCTTCGAACGGTAGATTGGCGTGGAAGGACTGAACTGCCGCGCGAACACCTTGCTCGTCGGCCATCTGTGAAGATATGTGCTGTGCAGCTGATTTGGTTTTCGGTGCGAGAAGAAACTGAATCGCATCTACCAAGGTCTGACTGGATAACAACTTATGCGGTATTGGTCTTGGTCCCGCGCCAGCTTCGGCGATCATGTCTCCCCAGAATGGCTGATCACCGAAAAAAGGGACCACGAGGGTTGGGCATGCGTTCTTCAGGCCGCAAGCGGCCGTGCCTGCACCGCCGTGATGAACTACAGCCGTGACGTGTTGGAACAACCATTCATGGTCACAATCGCCAATGAACAAGACATTGCCGGCTTCGTCGGGGAGACCTTCACCTAGATTACTCCACCCCCTAGATATGATTGCTCGGACACCGCAGAGTCGCACAGCTTCCAGAATCAGTGAGGTCATTTTGGCTGGATCCTCCAGGACGATACTACCGAAACCAATATAAATTGGCGGTGGACCAATTTGTAAGAACTGTACGATTGCTGCTGGCGGCTCGTAGGGAGGTGGATCGCGGAAGAAGAAGCCGCATACGTCGATATGCGAAGGCCAATCTGCAGGCTTAGGAACAAGGGCCGGCGACCAGCAGTAGGTAAAAGGCACTTCAAGCGCCTCTGCAAGTGCAGGACCAGCCATAGTGGGTATGTATTCTAGATCCAAAGTGGCTCTGAATTTGTTGATAATATCCCCGAGGCCTTGCCATGTGAGAAACTCCACAATTCCGTAAGACGCATAGTTGATGTGTGCCGGATCAATTTCCCCGACCTTGAAATTAGCCAGGGGATGTGGAAAGGCCCTTGTACTGCTCCATGGCATTGTGAACATCATATGAAGCGGAACACCGAGTGCTTGCGCGCAGTGAATGTGGGCGAAACTTGGCGGGTTTGCGATGATAGCATCAGCGACAAACGGTTCCTGAGTGTCAAGATCTGCTTCCACGCATGACTTCCAGCACCCATCGAGGATTTCTGCGATCATCACTCGCTTGCGCTTGATGTCACCTTCTCGTAAGCTTTTCATTGACGGGATCAGACCAGGATTCTTGACCATGTAAGCCATGAGCTCTTTTGGGTCGCCTCCAATAGGATAGAACTCTAGATTGGACTTCTTGACGAAATCCTCAAACGTTTTATGGGTCGCTAGCCGAACACGGTGACCGCATTTCTGGAGTTCTTGACCTAGTGCGACAAAGGGTTGTACATCGCCGCGACTGCCTACGACCTGAATGACAATGTTCATGCGTATACTCCAGCCTCGATATATTGTAAAGCGGCGACTGGGCTCGAATGGCTCCTCGTTTACCTCGGGCACGAGCTTAACGAGTGTCTTGGTAAGGCGAGACTTGAGGTCGATTTCGATACGGCCGTCATCTGAATGACTTAGGTTAACTCAGACTGTTTGCTGAACAGCTACACTTACGTGTGACGCCAGTATAACCTGGTGGAGGTATATCCTCTCCAGCATCTAGCTCAAGGAGCGAACTTGTTGTGCTGGCGGCACGAGAATTGTTATACGAATTTGACGGCTCGATTGGAGATCGCATTTCGTAACCGTACTTTTGGTTTGAACTCGATCTGCTGGCTGTAGGTCTTGAACTTGCCGGCGACTCTAGGGTGTATGGAGGAGGGCCCGTACTAGACTGCATTCCGTTATCGTACTCTCCCCATATCGGAATTGGCGCCTGTGTGCTGTCTGGTCGTCCCATTCTGTCAATTCTTGAGGTTAAAGTATATTCTTTTCAAGATTTTGCGGCTGTTGGAGCTCTATAAAGAGGAGCTTCAGTCATTGGACCGGATACGCGTATGCACGGGCCACAATGATACAATGATGAGCTACTTGTAGCGGACCAACGAGACGCTGGCGCAGATTTCAACAAAGCACCCCTAATGGCTGCAATCATGGCTGAGCCTCAAAATACGACGTATCCGCAAACCCGTGTCGCAGCCACAGCTAAGCCTTCGGGAACCGTGGCGACCACGGACTGAAGTTCGGCTACCCCTACAGCGGCGGTGGATGGCAATACCTTCGTATACGAATGTGGTAATACGATCTTATTTTCCAGTCCTGTACTGAGGCCCTATACAGCTGTATATGCTGCAAGCACAGGTGCAAAACTTCACGTCGACTGCATGTCGACTGCACATGTGTTTCGCTCCAGAAAGTTACATCTCAGTAGCAAGCACCTCTTCTTGAAAATTCGGCATTACGGTAAGGTACCCGATTATGATTGGCGTTTGCAGACCACTTCGCGTGCTCTTGTATAGTCGTCGATTTTGGTCGTCGGCGTCCCAGTTACAGGAGGTTCTGCCTACCCGGTATCGGCATAGCAAATCTTGTGAAAGAGCCGTCGACGTATGGCGTGACCTATCGAACTCGAGCCGGCCGGATTCATCTTGACGTGGATGTAAAGCTTCGACACTTACAAACTTACTCCTCGTCCGTAGGGGTGCACGGCAGTGTCATAATCAACGGCCAACCGGTGTTGAGTGAGGAGGAATAGAATGGAAGAACGAAACCGAGTGCGAAAGATTCAGCTACATCAGGGCGTGATCAGTGCGTTACCGATTTAGACGCTATCGAATTGACGCAATTGATCTAGGACGAAACATGTTTGCGAAACATGATACATTAAGGGGGCCCTGCGGCTCGCTTTAAAGATATACCGATCTTGGCACAATGAGCTTGACTTCAGAGACACGCAAGCTAGATGTGCCGGGTAAGGTTCTTGGCGTAATGCGGCTGGACTTGGTATTGAGCGGCCGTTTGTAGGGGAGAGTCCTTGAAGTATCAAGGCTGTCGAGCTATATAACAGCAGAAGCAGCCATTTCCGCTTTCCTGCTTGACCTTCTTGTTCGATTACGACCAAAGCAAAGTTCGGGAATCAAAGACAAGCTTAACACAAGGCTGGAAGCGGAGCTTGTTCGCAAGGTGCTGGGATTTCGGAGCATTGAGCTGCTCCGAATCTGCTCGGGTGCCACGTGCAGGTTAGCTTCATCCTGCCTAGCGCCGGTACTGAGATGGAACGGCCCTTCTCCACTATTTCCTTCCACCGCGCCTCACCAAGTCAGATAAAGAGTTTGTCAGTGTGAGTTGCAGGACGTGTATCATCAATTAGCATCTTTGCATTGTCTGCTATGTGTACACTCTCACTCTCCACGACAATCTATCAAGTGCGCTTGCATAATTCTCCCCATTGGTGGGACTTTTCCAACCTCGTTGCCAAGCTTCGTGTGCATCGTTCTAAACAGTGGCGCGGAAACATAGATTGAAATTTCCTATTTACACTCCTGGGAAACAGCCTAGCTGCATATGCAATTAGTGTATCTGGGGTACAGCTGCCAGGATTCGGTGACATCCGGTCATGTGTCTCAGGCATCAAGCTCTACACTACGTAAACGTCTGCGCGATGACTCCATTCCATTTAGGCACGAGCGTAACGTGCCTCTTTGCGAATGGTGGATGAACTGACACTCTCGAAGAGCTTGGAAATATGGATAGTATAAACAACGGAGGAATTGGAACCTCAGTTCGCCAAGTGGTGACTTAGTCGTGCGATATTTAAGGGGCCTTTCCATGGAGATCACGGCAGAACAACACTTCTTGGTATTCTCTTGGTATAACGTCCACTCTGCTATATATCACCTATCCCCGACATCACCAACAAACCATCCAGCAAGCACCAAGAGTTGATCTCTGTTCATTCTTTCCATTCTCTTCGAGACTTCCATTCGTTCTTCAATCACATTCTTTACCAACCATCAACATGCGTTTCTTCGAGATTGCCACCGTCCTTGCGGCCGCTGGTGCCGCTTCAGCCGCTCCTATGGAGAAGAGGGCTGCCGCCGTTGATGAGCTGGTCGGCTTTGCAGCAGGCACCACTGGTGGAGGCAGCGGTGCTGGTACCACAGTCAGCGATTGCGCTGGTCTGACTGCTGCCGCCAAGAAGGCTGGTGTCATCAAGATCAAGGGTACTCTCACTGGATGCGGTATCGTTAAGATCCTCTCCAACACGAGTGTTCTTGGTGTTGGCTCCAACGCTGGTCTCACCGACGGTGGCTTCCAGGTCAGGAAGGCCGACAATGTCATCATCCGCAACCTCAAGTTCTACCGCGCGCCCCAGGGCAAGGACCTAATCGACATTGATGCGTCCACCAAGGTCTGGGTCGACCACAACGACTTCTCTTCCGTCGGCATCACTGGCGACAAGGACACCTACGATGGTCTCCTCGATGCTAAGCACGGCGCTGACTCCCTGACCTTCTCCTGGAACAAGTTCCACGACCACGTAAGTCCACCAAAATTTCGATCCAATCAATTCATCTGACAAGGCAACAGTGGAAGGGATCCCTCGTCGGCCACTCCGACAGCAACTCTGGCGAGGACACCGGCAAGCTTCGCGTCACCTACCACCACAACAACTTCATCAACGTCAACTCTCGTCTCCCTTCTGTCCGCTTCGGAACCGCCCACGTCTACAGCTCCTGCTACAACGGTGGTATCTCCGGTGTCAACAGCCGTATGGGTGCTCAGGTCCTCGTTGAGAACACCTCCTTCACGAATGTCGAAAGGGCCATTGTTACCAACCTCGACTCCGATCAGGAGGGATTCGCCAACGAGCGCAACAACGTCTTCACCTCCTCGACCACTCAGATCACCAAGAAGGTATGCATATACGATGACCTTCTCTCAAGCAATGCTGACAGTAATAGGGTACCTGGACTCCCAGCTACAAGTACACTGCTGATCCCGCTGCCTCCGCTTGCAGCATCGTTGCTAAGTCTGCTGGCGTTGGTGTCGTCACATTCTAAGCGCTTGAGAAAAAGCACTCTGGCAATGCCTGTCAGCCTAAGGGGACGCCTGGCGGCTGACGGTGATTGCATTGGTAATGCCGAATGGAATCATCTCACTTCTTGTACATACAATCCTTCTTGAATATACTTTATTTGCTGTTTCAGCTCTCTTGAACTACTGAAATAAATTATTGCACCCACTTCCCTTGATTCTTGACCATAGAATTTCCGGCATCCGGCTTGGCTGTGAACCTGACCTTGGGAATGATCATCAAACTACTTGAGTATTTAGCCTCCAATCATTTGGCGTGCCGGTTGCAAGCCACCCTGGAGCTAAACAATAGCCACATGCTCCATCGAAGCCCTCGGCTTGTGGTACTATCATAAGCAGCTGCAGGACGACGTATATATGCTCAACAGCTGAAGTTCCAACTCGTATTTGTCCCTCAAGATGCTGACTCCGTTTGCACACTCACATATTAGAAGCGCTGGCCCATTGCACCCTGCAGCGAATCCTTAAGGCCTTCATACTGCCACTTCCAGCCGGTCAGTTCCCCAGACAGTGTCTTTACTTTCTCCTTCTCCATTTCCAGCTCCTTCTCTGCTTTCTTTTGACCCTCTTCTGCCATGGTAATCCTGCGCTCAAGATCCTGGTTCTGAGCTTGGAGCTGAGCCATCTGATTCTTGTCGGTTTCTGAATTGCACCCAATTGCTGCAACACGTTTGTCTTGAAGTTGTGGGAGCTCTCGTCCATAGCGCGGATGTGATCATCAAACGTGAACATCGCGGTTGGGTTGTTTGTAGGACTATTCGTGTCGACGTCGGCGATGAGATTGGGAGGTGTATCATCTAGAGGGCTGTTAGAAGAACTATCTCTTACAGGTTGTTTCGACTTAGTCCTACCTGGCAAGGTGTCGTCATCATCCATATCATCACTCACAGCGCTGGCAATATCGCGACACGCAGCCCGAAAGTGGGTCTTGAAGAACTCCAGTTTGGATTGCACAGCGTTGTTTTCGCCTTCAAGAAAGAACTTATATAGAATGAGGGCTTCAAGGCGATCAACGCCAGCTGGGTGTCTGGTCTCGATAAGGTATTTGTAAGGCTCCACCAATACAAAATCCGCTAGACTGGTCACTTGTTTGATGTAACGGATGACACTGTATGTTGGAGCGATAGGCTCGCGACACCCATGTTTGAAGAGCTCGACGTCGTTGTTGGTTAAGATGCGAGCGTACACGTCACAACTGTCCGTTGATCCTATTCTCAGTGCGATTATGCACATTTGGTGCAGGCTTAATCTGGCATCCACATACTCTGCATCGACGTATATCCTCTGAACACTAGGCGTCCAAATGTTTTTGAGCGCTTCGAAATACTCTGAGAACTCGCGCCTTGCGCAAGCTTCAACGTCTTCGAGTGAGCCAGCTTCGTAGGACATATTGACTGGTGGGACGCGAAAGTCGATAAAATCGAGTCGGATTGTGAGGCAACAGCGACCAATTTGAGAAGTAGAAACGGTGGACTAGCTGGCTGTTAAATAAGCGGTAGAAAGGGAACGCACACGTAAATATTGCAACAAACAGACACCTTCACTTCACCACGCCCAACCCTGGAAGGCACCGAAACGATAACATGATGTAACAGCTCTGGATTTCACAAATCTTTGATGTATGTAGGCATTTTATTTTATCCTTCTTGCGCGGTCACATGCTATGACATGTTTTTTCGTCGGATGAAGAGCAGTGGCGAAGTGAAGCAATCCAAACTTCCAACTCAAACCGAGTTCTCGTGACACTCAGCCCTGCGTCTCCAGAGCCCCCTGCAGGACGCGTTTGAGCTCGTTGTACTTTTTCTCCCACCTCTCTGCCTGCTCTGCCTTCTCTGCCTCCTGCTTTGCCTTCTCCTCTGATGCAGCGAGGTCAGCTTTGAACTTCTCGCGTTCCTCCTCAGCGCTGACCAATTTGAGCTCGAGAGTATGGTTCATGGTGCGAAGCTCTTCCTTCTCTTGAAGATCGGTTGCCTGGGCTGCACTGATCCGTGCCTCGATGGTGCCTTTCAGTGCCGCGAACATCTGGTCCATAGTTTGCGGATCTTCTTGGATAGCAGTCGCTGATAGACTAAGCTCGTTGCGGGGTTGTGGGACAGAGGATGCCATAACGGGAGGAACTTCGTCCTCTGCAGATGCCATAGTTAGTTTTGAGTGGGAGAAGAGGGCTATATATGTAAACTTACGCGGACGAGTGGAGCTGTCAACGGTACCTGCTCCGCGGGCCTGACGTGCCAGGCCTGCAACGATGTCATGACAGGCTCCTTCGAAGTGCTCCTTGAAGGTCTCAATCTTGACCAGATTTCCCTCTTGCGTATCCCTGACAGCCCATAAGAATTGTATGAAGGCTTCCAGTCGTGCCGCACCAACTTCATCTTCTCCAGGATGAATCCAACGGAACGGTTCTTTGTACTGTGTCATTGGATGAGAGGGATCATCGTGCTCGACGATATAGGGCTCGTATTTGAAATTGTAGCGGGGACTTTCGCATTTTTTAGGCATGTGCTTGATCTCTCCTGAATCGTAGACTTCGTGGTAGAGCACCAATATGCCTGAGTTGCGGGACATGCTGGCGTAGACAGGCCAGATTCGCTGCCCAGTCACTCCGATAACAATAGCGAGGTAAGTACGCTTCTTGGGATTGACACCCTTGAACTCCTTATACAAACTACTGTGGAACTCATGTCTCGTGGGGACGAGATGGTGACGCTCGATGTAGGCCTTGACCTTGCCGAATGCATCTGGGAAGGACGCTTTGGCCCATGTCTCGATGTCCGCGAGTGATTCGCCCGTGGCAAACAACGAAACCATTCTGGCCGTTGGAATTGAGGAGATAAATTGGCATGTTGGGTCAGTTGTGTGGTGAGGGTGTGTAAGAAGGGTCGCTTAAGACTTGAAGAAACAAAAGTAAGAGAGCGACACCTTCACCTCAACAAGACCCACTTTGACAAACGGTGCGTGGAACTGCGTGCAAGAACAATCTCTTGGTTCAAATGCTCTATATCAAAATTGAAACCATCTATGGCTTCAACAGCAGCTTTCCAGTCGTCTTCCTCCCCTCAATATCTTCAGTTGCGCGCTTGACGTCCTCCAGCGGGTAGATGTCATGGATCTTAACGTTCAGGCCGTCCTTCTCGATGAAACCCCACAGCTCCTTGGCATACTGCTGGAACTCCTCGCGGGTAGCAATGTAGTTGAACAGCGTGGTACGCAGAAGCTTGACATTCTTCGCGGACAAGCGTCTACAACATGTTAGCACTCCAAAAACTCGTTTAGAAGTGAGAGGACTTACGCAAGCGCGAAACCAGTAACAGGCCCAGATGCATTGCCGAAGCTGACCATCGTGCCCTTCCTCCTCACAACCGCAAGACTGCTGTCGAAAGTGTCCTTACCCACGGAGTCGAATACAGCGTGAACGCCCTCGCCGCCAGTAATCTCGAGCACCTCCTTCACAAACAAATCCCGGTTTTCGGCATGGTACTCAAGCAACACCTCGGCACCATTCTGCTTCGCCAGCTCCCTCTTCTCAGGCGTCGATGCCGTAGCAATAGTCCTTGCGCCAACCGCCTTCAGCAACTGGCATAGCCACAGACCGACACCACCAGCGGCAGCGGTAACGAGAACCCAATCGCCCTTTTGCACAGCATACGCCTCTCTGATAAGCGTGAGAGCAGTGAGGGCCTGGAGGGGGACCGCAGCGCCGATCTTGGTGCTGATGGAGTCCGGGATGGTGACTACATAGTTGGACGTTGCGGCCGTGTACTCCGCATACGCCTTCTGGCCCATATAGGAAACACGGGCTCCAACGGTAAGATCAGACGGCGCATCCGGGCCTAGAGCAGCGATGGTTCCAGAGCCCTCGCGGCCAAGGATGTAAGGGAAGCCTGGGGGAGGGTAGACACCTGAGCGGAAGTAGCTGCGGTGTGTTAGAGAGATGAAATTACTGAAGGCGTGTACTCACGTGTCGATATAGTTAATACCAATATACTCGTTCTTAATAAGTACCTCATCCCCCTTCGGCTCAGGAACAGGTACATCAGTCTTATACTGCAGAACGTCCGTCCCACCCGTCTTCTCAATAACAACCGCCTTCATAGTCTTAGGAAGCGACGCCATATTTCGAACAAACACAGCTCTTGGACCAATCTGGTTGCTCAGGGACGCAAGTCTTGCAGATGCAATGGATGAGGAAGCAATTGATGAAGAAGCGGACAGTCTCAAAGCACGAGCAGCGTGAGATACCAGGGACATACGATCGAAGAACACCTGCAAGCAATTTAAGCAGATGTTGTTTGAAAAGTGTGGAGATTTATCCGGTGTTTGTGGTGGTGGAGGAGGTGATGATAAATACAAAGGTGGTTATATCCGAATGAGCCCCGCTTTCCCGCGCACGTCATTCCGCGAATGTTACATCTTAGCATTGCTTTACAGCACACGATGTGGGTGTAAGGCCACTCAGCACCCCAATTGATGAGGCGCTGTCACATGGGAGGACAATTCAAGTATTGGTAAGCTTCTGATGCGTCTCGGATAAGGTACGATGTCCGACTTCGGCCTCGGCTTACACACTTCTGGTCAAGAGACCGAAGTATTTTCCAGTGAACTATGGATTGAGACCGACCAGTAGCCAATCGAGAGACTCACTACAGTCGTGGTGATTCGAGCACATAGCATGACCAAGTCATGCTCAAGAAGAAGCAACGCAGACATTCCGTCAAATGTTTGACCGCAAAGGTCAAGGAAACCGCATGAAGAGAACTTTTCCAACTCCGCACCATGTAACCAGGAACCCGGCCCAAATACCCGGAGCATTCAAGTGGAAAATAGACCGTAGCCCTTCCCGTACGCTTGCAATTCATCATTCCGCCTCGCCAAAGACATCGAGGATACCTTCCACCTCCTCGCGGTGCTCCTTCGACAGGCCAGATTTCCTATTCAACAGCACGTTAGCAATCTCTCTGGCATGTGTGAACGCCTCAGAGAAAGTAGAAGCAGGCACTGAGAGTATCAGCACCACTCGTGAAGTAGGACTGACACAGGGTAGGGTGTAGTGAACTTACAGATCTCGTCGAACTCCTCCTCAGCGTCACTGCCCATGACGGTCTGCTCGGGAGCATCAACGAAGACGTCGCCGTCGTCATCGACTGGCTCGGGCTTGACGATAGCGGCCCCAGCCTCCTGCTTCTTGTCGCTCGCTCGGAAGCCGTTCTTTGGCTTGGGTTTCGGCTTGCCCTTCGCCTTGGGGGTGGACTTGACGCGCTTAGGCTTGGTATCCTCGTCCTCGTCATCCTCGGAATTCTCCTCCTCTTGACGGGCAGCCTTCTTCGCGGGGGTTCGCTTGCGCTTTGGCGTGGGAGTTGGGGTGCCCTCACCGTCGTCGTCGTTGAAGCTGCGCTTGGACGGCGTCTTCTTGGGAGTTGCGAGCGCCTTGTTGGCCTTTCCTGGAGTAGACGGAGGAGCATCACCCTTCTCGAAAGCGATCTTGAGTCGACTATAACGCTTCGAGCAGGCGCCCTTGGTGCTGTTGCACGCGGCGGCAATGGCCCCCCAATCGTAGACCTGCCGGTGTCAGTGCCATGTACTCAACCAGTGTGTCTCACTTAGACCATCACTTACCTTGTTGTGCGCAGAGTGCTTGACAATCAGCCAAAGCAGCTCGGAGCTTGAGGCTGCTGGCTTCTCGCCCTTAGCCATGGCTTGCTGGAGCCGAGACCAGCGCTTCGTCACCGCACCCTTCTCCAGCTGCAGAGCAGCGCAGATGGGGTCCCAGTTGATCTGGACGTAGCTGTTAGTATGTAGGAGACTGAAGTGGGGGAAGAAGACTGTACTGTAGCAGCTCCGCCTTGAGTGAGGAGAAGATAGAGAAAACGGTCATTCTCTTCTTCGCTCGGCATGCTGGGCAGTTGTAGTTGTTGTGTGGTTTTGATGTGTTGTGTGTGCTGCTACCTTAGTAATAAAGATCAAGCTTGTCCAAAGGTTGGTGTTGAGTGAAGGAAGGTCGAGAGCTCGAGGGGAACGACAGTCTACCTTTATCCCTGGTCCATCTGCCTTCACCGTGAGTACCTACAGACTCCAGACAGTGAGGGACACGCTAGCATAATTAGCGTAGTCTCGCGCAGGCGCAGAGGTACCGGCAGTGAGTCCAGTCAGATAGCGTCATGGTGAAGTGAAGGCCGGCGTTGAGAATTATGGGAGGTGGAAGTCGAGTGACAGAATTAGGCAGGAGCAGCTGAACAAGACAAGTAACAATACCGTTGAAGAGACAAGGAGGAGCAGAAGCAGTCAACATTGTGGGGAGGGCAATATGTCAATATCAGAGAAGGAGTTCACGACCTCACGCAGCGTGCCTACCAAGCAGATACAGCCTGCTTTGGAACAACACGGCAGAAGAGAGGCATAGTGGACGCCGTCAAGGTATCAATGTAACGGCCAATCACGTAGCATGCATGGGAAGTAGACACCATCTTCAACGCGATAGAACAAGGTAGAAGAAACTATACAGGTTAAGAAACGATGCCAGTCAAGAGCAGAGGTCGTGAACTTTTGTAGAGGGCAACACATTGATAGAACAAAAGTTTAATACCTCACGTAGCATGCACGTCAATCAGATACAACCTACTGTACAACAACACGGTTGAGATATAGACATGAGCAGGACCGGCTGGTGTTATAGAGAGCGACGTGCCGACATAAGAGAAGAAGTTGACGCCTGACATTTCCCTTCCATCAAGCAAGTACCCACTCCCTCAAACACACTAGCTAGACAACACGCACATTCACAAGACACTTTAACACAAAAGCACAAGGACAGAGAGACATCGAACTTTGAAGAAAAGTAAGGGTATCCATACACCACACCACATAAATCTACTTCCCCCGCATCCATATCTATATCCACCTCCATCCACGCCTACTTAGCAGCAGGCAACTCCCAATCCTTATAACTCCACTTCTCACTAACCGTATACTTCTTCTGCTTGGCAAACGGAATATGGCGACGCGGCTCGACAACACCACGCAGCATCATACTGCGGAAGCGGTCTTTGAGGAGGTTTCCCTCCGGTTTGAGGGCGCGCAGGGAGTCGCGGAGTTCGTCGGGGAGGACGACTTCGAGGGGTGCTTCCATGATACTGGGATGAGTTAGTGGGATGTAAAGTAAAGGGTAGGGTGTGGGGGACGCACGGAATCCGACCGAATTGTTTTTTCCGGAGTTCGAGCTCCTCGCCATCATGCACGTCAAGCGTGCCGTTTGCTTCTGCTTGGATGGCGAGGGCCATGCTCTTCGCTGCATCTCTCGATCGTTCTTTTTCCTCGACGCTTTTCGCAAGCGCTTTGATCATTTGGACTTGTTGCTCTTTTGCCTTCATTTTGGCGTCGTGCTTGGCTTGGCGCTCAGCTTCCTTTCTCCGCTTGATCTTGTTGCGCTGGGTTGCGGATTTGCGCTCGGGGCGCTTCGCTTTTGTCTTGCCTTCTTCCTCGCTGAAGCCCTCCCATTCGCTTTCCCAGACGGATTCCTCGCCAGAGTCGGAGTCTGTGTCTGCGGCGGCGCGCTCCATGCGGTCGGCCTCTTCTTGTGCTTCGGCCAGGCGCTTCTTCTCGTCTGCGACGGCCTTTTCCGACTCCTTGATGAGCAGGGCCTGCCACTCGTCGAAGTTGGGGTTGTAGGATTTGCCGGCGGCGGGCTTGCGGACGGCGGGGATCGTCTTGCCGTCCTTTGCGAGCGAGACGGGGGCGCGCTTCAGTGTGACGGGCTCGACCTTGGGCTTCTTCTTCTCCAGGAACGAGAACTGCGGGTCGTCCTTGACCTCCTGCACGGCCCACGGGTCGTAGTCGGCCGTGGTGCCAGACTGCACGACATCCTTCTTGACCTGCTCGCCGCCGTATGCGATGGCGCGCAGCCTGTCGTACTCCCTGCCTGAGACCTTGGCCTTCTTCCTCTTGCCCTCGTCGTCAAGATCGGAGAGGCGCTTGCGCGAGGGGACGGCGGGGACGGCCGAGCGCTGGGCGAGGATCTGGTCGACCTTGAGCGGCTTGTGGCGGGATTGGACTTTTTTCTGGATGGCGGCGTCGCCGGCGGTGTCGACTGCGAAGAGTTGGTCCGAGGGCTTCTCTGCGATGACGCCACTGCATGTGTGTTAGAACATTGCTGTGCGTAGAAACAGTGCATAGAAAAAGCGCTGCGGTAATCGAACATTCGCATACCCTGTGATAATCTGGTCCCGCACTTCATCCAGCCCGGCAGCAACCTGCGTGACGTCGACATTCTTCCTCCAGGCCTTCTTGCCCTTACGGCTCTTCTGCTTATACTGTGCCGGCGCAGCTTCTGACATGATTGCTGTATGTGATGTTGTGAAAACGCAAAACGAACAATCTCATCCGCAGGCTCTGGACTTTCCAAAATTTAGTCGCTCCGCGCTAGCGGACGGGATCCCTGCACGTTGCGCCGCCGGGCGGTGTGGGGACTCGTCTGCCGGAAGGGAAGAGCAAGCGGTCGGTCGGTCGGTTGTCTCCTATTCAAACACGCCCCACGTCTACTTCCCAGGACCCTGCATCTCGCTCAGACGCACACGAGATCTCTGGGATCGGCCGTTTCTTTGACACGCATCCACGATGGCGCAATCGGGGTACTCGAATCCGCTGAAGAAGTTCAAGTGAGTTGCCTGGCGCGCCACCATCCATGTGCGGGAGGAGGGAGCTATGCTAATGCACGCAGGCTGGTCTTCTTGGGCGAGCAGAGCGGTACGCATGTCGTTGATGTCAAGGATGGAGGAACGAGTACTAACGCCAGCAGTGGGCAAGACGTCGCTCATCACACGCTTCATGTATGATTCCTTCGACAACACCTACCAAGCTACCATTGGCATCGACTTCCTCTCCAAGGTGCGCCTCACCGCCCTCCTCCTCCTCCACCGTCTCTCTGACCATACAGACCATGTACCTTGAAGACCGCACCGTGCGCCTGCAGCTCTGGGACACGGCCGGCCAGGAGCGCTTCCGCTCGCTGATCCCCTCGTATATCCGCGACTCGTCCGTCGCCGTCGTCGTCTACGACATCACCAACAAGAAGACGTTCGAGAACACACGCAAATGGGTAGACGACGTGCGGGGCGAGCGCGGCAACGACGTCATCATCGTGCTGGTGGGCAACAAGACGGATCTGAACGACAAGAGGGAGGTCACGACGGCGCAGGGCGAGGAGGAGGCCAAGAAGAACAACCTCATGTTTATTGAGACGAGTGCAAAGGTCGGGCATAACGTCAAGGCGCTGTTCAAGCGGATTGCGCAGGCGCTGCCGGGCATGGAGGGTGAGGGCCAGCAGGGCCAGAGCCAAAGTATGCATCTTGATGAAGTTGAAGGGCATGTGCTAACGAGTGCAGTGATTGACGTGAACATAAACCCCAGCCAGCCACAAGAGCAGAACTCGTGCTCGTGCTAGTTATTATTTAGATTCCATGTGGACTGGAGATTATTATTTGCGTGGACTGGAGATTATTACCTGCCTGGTTTGGAGATTGTCGTCGCGTTGCTAGTTGGCCCACCAGCGTGTTGTCATTATTTGTATTAAACTCACATCGAGCAAGGCGTTTCACGGGCATGGGCGGCTACAAAGCCCGGGCGAGCTGTCATCTGTAGTATAGTAGCTTTATCAGCCGCGGCCATCCATCAGAGGTCATCGTCACATCGGAGGCCCATGACGTAATGTCTCAGATTGGTCGATGGCGTTTACGGTGACGATGAGTTGTGGTGGTGTTGTGTTTACATTTGCCAATCTATGCTGCTGCTGTGCTGTGCTGTGCTGCACTGCTCTGCTCTGCCGCTCTGCGCTTCCCAGGCGCACTGCACTGCCGAACAAAGGCCAGCCTGAACCGATAACGCCAGCCACGGACTCGACCAGCCCTCGCAGAAGCGTGCAAACGATTTACATATACAAGAATATTACAGTGGCTGTCGCTCGCGGGCAGAGGGCGCCGCTTCCCGCCCGTTTTGGAGTGAGGTGTCGAAATGCCAGATGCTACATGAAGTGCCATTATGCGAAGAGAGTCGGTTACTCGAGGTCGCCGGCGGATCCCGACTCGGAGGGTGTCTTGCTGCCGCCGACGGGGATGGATGTGTCGACTGCGATCATTTCGGCGAGGATGTCGAGGACGGGCTGGGGGGGTTAGTATTCAAATATATGAACAGTTTCTTCAATTGCATGCATTGCATACAATTGGAGGTCACATACCTTGGGCACGGTCTTGTCGTAGATGTTGATCAGTTCCCGCGGGTTGGGGTAGACCTTGAGGGCGCGGTAGAAGCACAGGGCGGCCTCGACGTTGTCTGCGCCTGCAGGGGGTCAGCTGTGTTCCATCTCTGTTGACGCCATCATGTACCCTTCTGCACCATGCTCTCGCCCTGGGCGACCTCCTGCATAAAGTAGGCCTCAATCTCCTCCGGGTCCTTGGGGAAGCCCTCCTCGTTGGCGAGCGCAACGGCGTCGCGGATGGCCTTTTTCTGCTCGGCGCCCTGGTGCTCGGCCTCCTCCTTGGCGGCGCGCTGGGTGCGCTTGCTCTCCTTCTTCAGGGCCTTGCGGAACTCGGGGTCGTTGCGGCGCTTGTTGTCAAAGTAGACGGCGTATGCGAGCAGGCCGGTGACGACGGTGCCGACGCTGATGGCGACGATGGTCGATGTTTTTATCGACGACTGCTGCGACATGGTGTGTGTGCGGGGGGGTTGGCGGGGTCGTCGGCGAGGATTGACGGGCGGCGGAGGAGCGAATGGGTGGGAGGGGGGATGGAGTGATGGGTCGGCGTGGTGACGATGACTTTTTAGAATCTTGGGCGGACGGGAGGCGGTTCAACAGCGGTGGTCGGTGCGGAAGCTGTCCCGTGCAGCGATGTCATGCACTCACCACTTGTCACCACCAGTCACCACCACCAGTCACGGAGCATACCTGGACGAGAGCTTGACTGCTGGACGCGAGACAACTGAATTGCTGGACGCGAGACCATTGAGCTGCTGGTCACGAGAGACACTGAACCCTCCTGGACACTGGACACCACGTGAACACCTGCACGCCCACACCTGACACATGGACCGCTGAGAGACTACGACGCCATGTCGGAGAAGCAAAAGGGCATCTCGCTGCGCAAGAAGCGCGGCGACAAGAGCAAGAAGAATGTGCCCACCATCAGCGCCCCGCGCCAGATCAGCGCGCCCATGCCCGCCGCCGCTGGCATGGCCGCCGCCGCGCTGTCGTCCGGACGGCCCTCGCAGGACTCGAGCCGCTCGCGCAGCAGAGGGCCCGCCGATGAGGGACGCGCCCCCCAGCCGCGCCAGCGCTCCGACAAGACGGCCGACCTGGTCAAGAGGCGGTACTCGCAGAAGGTCATGCAGCTGCCGGCCGACTTCCCCGGCAACGGCGCGCCCATGCCCGACCTGCCGCAGATGCCCAGGCAGTACAGAGACAAGAGCCAGGCCCGCGACGCCCGCGCAGATAGGAGCACCGACGGGCGTGGCCTGAACGTCGACATGCGCGCCCTGCGCGACCCCAACCTGCAGGCCGAGCAGTACGTCGCCTCGATGCTGGCCGACGCCTCCGAGGACGACGTCCGCCGCTACCAGGACGAGCTGCGCAAGGCCAAGCACCGCACCTCGGTCGACCTGCAGACCAACGTCTACCAGAACCGCACCCAGTTCATCCGCATCAGCAAGGAGGCCGAGAAGCTCAAGGGCGAGATGCGCACCCTGCGCCAGCTCATGGCCGACCTGACCACCACCCTCGAGCAGACGGCCTCGGCCACGGGCGCCGGCGACACGGTCAGCGCCCGCCGCGCCAACCGCAGCTCCATCGGCGACCTGAACCAGATCCGCGCCGGCCAGCTGCAGCAGCTCTACCGCGACGTCGAGGGCTCGCAAAAGTACCTGCCCCCGATCCCGGGCCGCTACATCGTGTGGAAGTCGCGCAGGTGGTTCGAGCTGGACTCGGCCACCCTCAAGGCCCGCCGCCGCGTGCGCCTGCTCCTGCTCAACGACCACCTCCTCATCGCCGCCGAGAAAAAGGCCCGCAACGACGTCGCCAGCCAGCGCGACCGCAACCGCTCTGCCGTTGAATACGTCGCCCAGCGCTGCTTCCCGCTGCAGGACGTCCAAGTGTCTCGTGCTCCTGAAGAACGCATCATTATTCGTGCGGGCAACGAGTCCTTCACCTACGACACGAAGCAAGAGGATACTGGAGACAAGATCACCTTCCTCTCCACCTTCCGCAAGACCAAAGACGACCTGCGCAAGAGCCAGGAGGCCGAAGTCGAGGAAAAGGACCGCACGCAGGACAGCTACAACCACATGCTCTCTCGCGACCCTGGGCTGCGCAGCCAAACGGAGCTCCTCGAAAACATGAGCGACGGCGTCACCCACAACAACGTCAGCACCTTTGTCGACATCGACGGCCAGACGCGCAACATCCGCTGGGTCGAGACGCAGCTCGACGACCTCGACATTGAAATCGCCCTGCAGCACTTTGAAAACGCCGTCGCCAAGGTCGAGAAACTCAAGATCCTCACCCAGAACATGCGCGGCAACGAAATGGCCAAGACGATAGTCACCTTCAAAGTCAAAGAGCGCGCTGCCACGCTGGCAAACGTGCTTGTCCGCCAACTGGCCGAGGGGAATGCCTGGAACGGCCCCATCGGGCAGCACGTCACATGGGTGAACCGTCTGGGCTTTGAGGACCGCGCGAGGGAAGCGTACCTCGAGGCGCGCAGCAACATGATCAAAGCGCGCTCACGGTAAGTCTACACCCCACACTTGTACTTATATTACTATTTACTGACGACAACTCAGGCAATGCACTTTCGAAGGCAACCTCCCAGACTACATCTTCCAAATCTCCTACATATACTTCCTCATCATCAAAAACACTGTCTCCACGTTCCAAACCTGCTTCCCCCAGCCCCTCATGTCCGCGTGCGTCAAGTGGGCAAAGGAACACGTCGATCACTTCAACGTTATTCTTAGACGGCAGCTCAGTAGTGTCGAGAGGGAGGGCGAGATGTGGAAGCAGTGTCTTGATCTCGCGCAGGAGCACGCTAGTATGCTGAAGGAGGTAGGGTTGGATTTCTCGGAGTTAGTTGGGAGTGGTGTGAGTGAGGAGGATGGGGGGAGGGACGTGCTGCAGGCTGGGCCTGTGGGGTTAGGTGTGTCTGCGTGAGTATATATATATACAAGAATACATGGTATTATATCTGTCCTATCTACAACATAAACTCAAACACCCTCCTCCCTCCCACAACCCCATCTTCATCCCCCGCCACCCCCGCATACACACCCCCTCCCTTCCCCACCCCCCGCCGCGCCCTCACATTCTCCCGCACCAACACCCACCGCAACACCCCCGCCAACACCGCAACAACCACCATAAACCCCGCGCACACCGCCATACCCCTAACATACCACGGCCCCTGCTCCTCCGGAAAAATACTCGTGCCAACCAGCGGCCCAAACTGGCCTATGACATTCAAAATAGCCATGCCCGTGCCCTTTTTGCTATCACTATCCTGATTATTAATAGTCCACGTGATAATCACAGTGATGCAGCTGAAAAACCCCGCTATGGCAGGGAACAGCGCAAAGTATCTCAGCAGGGTATGCGGGCTGCGGACGGAGCCGAGGAGCGCAATGCAAGTGTACCCCATCGCGGCGAGAAGGGCGTGGGCGATGATGAAGGGGGAGCGGGTTTGCAGGCGGTCCGAGTAGTATGCTGTTGCTATTACGACGAGGAAGGCGAGAAGGTAGGGTGGGGCGGTTAGGCCTTGGGCGGTTATGCTGGTGAAGCCCATGTCGCGGATTATGGTGGGGAGGAAGACGGGGATGCTGCCGAAGGCGACGTTGCAGCTGAAGAGCATGAAGGCTGTGAGGTAGCATTTTGGGTCTTTGAGGGTTTGGAGGACTTCGGGGAGGTTGACGCCTGGGGTTCTTCGTGGGTGGGTGTCGTCGTCGTCGTCGTCTTCTTCCTTTTCTTGCCGAAGACGGAGGATGGCGACTTTCCGCTGTCGCGGAGTCAGCCATTTGATTGTTCCAGGACCATCCGGGACAAAGCTCCACGCCCAGACGGCTACTAGCATGCTTGGGAAGCCCTCGAGGAGGAACAGGAGTCTCCAGGGGCTGAATGGACTGTGGGCAGCTAGCTTGGTAATAACCCATGCGAGCATGCCGGCGAACGCGGACGACAAAGGACTAGCGGAGATGAACAGGCCGGTTCGAAATGCTAGTTCGCGTCGTCTGAAGAAGAACGACAGATAGAACGGAACGCCGGGACTGAATGCAGCTTCGCCAATGCCGAGAAGTGCTCGCAGGATCAAGAGCATGCCAAAGGACGGCGCGATTGATTGGAGGCATGCTACGACGCCCCACGAAAATATGCATATGGAGATGTAGATGTGTGGCGGCACTATGCGATACCTTCTGAAATCAGCACAGCTTTGAGGTAATCCAGTGGGTACCTACATCAACGTCATCCACTCGAACCCGATGTAGGTGATGTAGAACGCCCAAATCAGCCACTCGAACTGATTGGAGCTCAGTTTGAGGTCCTCTTGCATTCCTGCGATGCGAGCATTGCCAATGTCTGTTAGGAGAATCAATCAGTGCCTGAGAATTCCACTGCCCGCACCCGCAGACTGCACATGGACAGCACTCACTCGTCCGATCCAAGAAGCTCAAGCAATACAGCAAGGCCATGAAGCCTACAAGCCTTCTATCCAGCTTCCGCAGCACCGTTTTGTCTTCATCGGGAGTGTAGAGCTCATAACTTTGCACCGAGTCGAACGACAGCCGGCGCGCGGTGTGATGGTCCTCGTCGTCGTCGGCAATGGGAGATGGGGGCACGGAATGGCTGATTGGTTGCAATTCGTAAGCATTCGACTCATTCATCAATGGCAAGTCGTCGGACGATCCTGAAGAGCGCGATGGTGTAGGACGTGGTGAGGTCGAGTCCGTGCTACCGGAGGCTCGGTCGCGCCTGGTCGACGAAGGGATATTGGACGGCATGATGCGTTTGGTCTGGTTGTTGCAGATGAATCATGCGGGGTCGAAGGAGTATTCGATTATCATAGCGATTGGACGGTTTGGGTGAAGCCGGCTGCGCGCCATGTTCTCGCGACAAACATGCTGATGTTGTGTTCAGCTGCTGCCGGCTTCCGCGAGGGATGACGTTGGGAGCGTCCGTGCTCGCGACTACCCCAGATTTCAACGTTGCGGACGGCGCGAAAACACATGATTGATGAATGGGCAGCGAACTTGTGTAAAGACTTGGATGCCACTAGGAAGTCATTTGGTATCCACTAAGAAGTCACTTGGCATTCAGCATGCTGTTGGTATGGTATTCAGCCTTCGAGGACAGGTTGGCTAGGAGTGTATCTACTCGTTCAATTGCGTTACTTATTACTCAAACCATAATCTTTTTTGAGGCTATCCATGCCTACTCTTGAATTTCCAATGGTTTACAACTTCGAGACCCGCTCCTTTGCCGCTTCCCAGTCCTCTTCCTCGGATACGTCGATACCCTGGTCTGCTACCTTCTGGATAGCCGACTTCGTGTCCTCGTCACCATCGATGACATCGAGCCAGCCACTGAACCCAGTCTCCAACGCCGCAACGATAGCATGCGCTGTGGTCTCGCGGCTAGTCTTTCCTCCTGATCCAATCTTTCCAACCTTCACACCACCAGCCTTCTCATCTGTCAAGGTACCGGGTCGGAGACTGATGCCCGCAAATCGCTCCTTCTCAGGTACGCCATCCTTGGTTTCCTTTGCCAGCCGCTCGCGGGACAGTACTGTCAGGACCTCGTCCGCTGCGACCTTGGCCTTGTAGTATGTTGGCAAGATCTCGTTGTTGACCTTCTGCGCGTTCTCCCAGTCAGAGTCACTCCACCAGCTTGGCCTGCCCCTTCGGCTGGACAGGTAAGAGACTGTAAGGAACTTCTTCACGCTAGGCGCGTGAATGCTAGCCTTGGTGAATGCAATAGCAGCATCGTGGTCGACAGCAATAGTGGTCTCAGCACCACCCTTGCCGCCAGCACCAGCGCTCCAGACTACCCAGTCAGGCTTCACGCGGTCGATGATCTGCTTTGCGTCCGACTCGGACTTGACGTCTGAGACGCTGGTCACGAGTACATTGAGTTTGCCGGGTTGGTTCTTTCCAAGAGCTTCGATTGTGGGCTTTTGTTCTGCTGCTCGGATGACTAACGTTACGTTCCAGGACCGCGCGAGCAGAAGAGGTGTGAGAAATTGGGCGACCTTGCCGTGGCCGCCAATGAGAAGAACGTGGTGAGACATCTTGTACGATTTGAAGGCCTCTTGCACTGCAATTGGAGTTTTGAAAGGTTATGGCTTTCGAATTGAATTGTTGGTTTGAATGGAATGGTTATAATGTCTTTTAGAGTGATCCTCGGTTATGTCGATGCTGCTGCTATTAGTACCTTCATGAGTAAAAGACGAGCGATGACGTTGTTGCTAAGTCCGGCTCGGCCCGATCGAACTACCACCATGATTCGTCCACACTCGAAGACACGATGGGCCTGCTTATAAACGCACCGATTGCGTGAGAATTCATCGAATCTTCCCTTTACTTCGCCATACTTGCTACGACAAGCGCGCGGATACAGAAGGCTGGGTTCATTTTCCGCCACTAGTCCACAGCACGGACCTTCACTACGCAACATATCGTGAGGGGAGCTGTGTCGCTAGCTCCTGCCTATCAAGCACAACTTGACATCATATGCCATTTGGCCTTTGAGCTTGATGATCTGAGTCTGTAACGCGATTTGTGCTGATCAAGTGGGCATTCGACGCGTCGTTACGCGGCTTTAGGCAACAGTGCAATTGAAGTATTTGCATCATTACATCTTTTGAGGACATTCCCTGATCCTGGATTGTACAATGGCTGCCGAACATAAGGCCGCACCCAATTCGATCGCTGAATACATTCGCAACCTGGTCAAACTTCCGAGGGAGCTGCGTGATTTGGTGTATGTCGAACTATACGGCAACGCTGCGCCAATACCCCTCGATAATGTTCAAGATCATCTTCCAGGTCTCCTAACAACTGCGACTACCAATCATACGATTGATCCAAGTCTTGGAGCAGAGATCCTGGAGGCATTCTATACCCATAGCACTTTTACTGTCACCTTCCCGGATTCTGCGGACCAGAATGGAGCGTGGCCATCTGTCAAATGGGGTCCGCATCCTCAACACCTCCCGCTCATCCGAAAGCTCATCGTCAACGCACATGAGGTAGATCTTGAGAGAGCTGTTTCTCTCGAGGATTTCGAACATCGGTGCTTGGACAGGACTCATGCGGCTCATCAGACGAGAGCGGCTTGGGAGCACCTTCTGACGCTACCACGACTTGAGCTGCTGACCGTGCGGCTGCAAAAGCGAACGAATTTCGTCTTCTATTGGGCCGATCTTAGCCCGATCCTTATCCAGTTACGCGAGAGACTTCCTAAGCTTCGAATGACGTTCAACGTCTCCTTTGACACTATGTTGGAACGTTGCTGGAATGATTATTTTTGGGAGAACGTTGCCGATCCAGGCAATGTAATCCAGGAGCCGTACAAACCGATGGGCTTTGTCGAAGTGACGGCATTGTTCAAAGCACCCACTAAGGAGCACATCGCGTATGTGCAAGAGCACTTTTCCCGAGACTCCTGGAAGTTGACTACATATGGCCAAGATATACCGAGAGGCTTGCTTGATGAGACGGCGGCACAGCGGAGAGTACTGGCACCGTACTACATTGTCAAAGAGCCAGCATTGCTGAAGGTACGGATGATGGAGCACTATGAGGTTTATAAGAGGATGAGAACAGCGGAAGCAGAGCGCAGTGTGTGATCAGCATAGATGCGTCGGGACACATGCGTTCGAGCTACCGAGGAATAGAGGACGTCAAACAGTACGTCTTCAATGTCGCACCCATTGGAACACAAGCTGCTTGTATCGCTAACGAATATCAAGCAAGCCCGATCGAAAGAAGAAGAGCAGGCGACTAGCTGGTGATCTTCTGGCTACATTTCCGTATGATGGCGACTCGACGTCGCGTGAGCAGTCCCGCATGCGTAGAAAATTGCATTTAGCCTCATCCCTTGTATTCCTTCGAGCTTTGAGCTTTGAGCTTTGGTCCAGATCATGGCATGATTCTTGCAAAGTGCGTAATCGTCTTCCAGAATGGTGCAGCTTGTAAGGAAGCTTTCAGTTCGTCGATCGAGGGAAGATATATCGATACAAGAACCGTGGGACTTCGATCATATCAGACCAGATTTGTAATTGATCCTTCTGGTTACTACCTTCGACAGCACGTACTTCGTCACGTTGCCAGGCGATACTGCTAACATCTTGTGTAAAGAAAACGAATGAACAAGAAGAAGCTCGGGCGGTGTGAACGCGACCGCCCGTTCTGCCAGAGTGTAAGTTGGCAATACTGATGTGGGTAGGATCTGTCTACGAACTGGAGGTCGGGAGCAGTAATTTGCAGGAAATAACTCCTCACGTTCGAGACTGTTGATCAAGATCCGTCACCTGCCAATCACGGCCTGTAGTGCTTGCATACCTTCTCGAACGTCAACAGCACGGTTTGCATGCCATACAGTTGGCCCTGCAGGATTGCGGCACAGCATCTCGTACCACATTAAACTGGAGCATACGCAATGCCTAGACGCTGCATACTTTGCAAAAATATTGCTACCAAGTCCAATTACCCGTCCGCATCACCTCAGACAGATGCAGAGACGGAAAGTGTCCGAGTTCGTGATGCGAGGTTGTGGCGTTGCGGGAAGCCTAAGTTCGGCAACACGGACCCTTGAAGGGCGAATGAGGAACCATCGACGGCCGAAAGGGCAACACATTGTGTAAACCAAAAGATACAGAACGATAGACAAGCCTTTAAACGACTTGTCTATCATTTAAACGGATACATTGTGACAAACGAGCACACAGTCAGTCGGCAAGCCACATCGCCTTCACCAATCCCCTGTTCTCGTTCGACCCTTATCATCCGGGATGCGCACTATCCCAAATTCAGACGAACCCTTATCATGACCAAGGCTCATGTCCACCACTCCCCAGACATCCCTTCCTGGCGAAATGCCGCTTGTGACTCGGTTTACTTGGCCCGATTCTCACTTCTCTCCGGCGCGATTGGCTTCCTTGTACCCTTCTCTGTGTTCTGGTGCTTGTACGATACTTGGGTACGATCCTTCGGCGACTCATGATCGGCTTCGACCACCAACATGGGATACAAGGAACTTGTGCTTATCAGTGCCAAGCAGAGTGTTCTGCAAAGAGTTGGGGGCGCAGCTTGGTCGTAAGAAATGGGAGCACTAGCCGGGAAACTGTTCCCTCCCTAAGAACGATACGGGAAATTGACGGAAGAGGATGAATCCTGAGGCGTTCATATGAATCGAGAGACCCCCTGCAGGTCTTCTTTCTTTCTTTCAGACCTTTTGTGTCAGTCGTAGCTGAACAAAGCATCCTCGGCAAGATGGAAGCTCCAGTGGCAGTGAGTGCACCCTACTACCATACAGTATATTTGCAGGCAAAGATGTGCTTGTCGATATGTGAAGAGACACACTGACATGTTCATAGCCTGAGTTCAACGAGTCGAAGCCCAATGGCGGCAACCCCGACGTTGAGAATGTTAACGCTCAGTACCAGGGACTTGAGTTCCACTATCTCTACCTCATTATAATGGCCTTCTTAGTCTGGCTCATCATCCCTGGTATTGCTTTCTTGTACGCGGGTCTCGCACGTCGCAAGTCTGCGCTGTCCCTTCTGTTTCAGTCCCTGGCAGTCATGGGAGTGTAAGTGAGAAGCATTCATGTGCTCAGTATTGGACTGACCAAAACAAGCGTCTGCTTCCAGTGGCTGTTCTGGGGCTATTCTCTCGCCTACTCGCGTACGGCCAGTCCTTTCATCGGTAACATGGAATACTTCGGCATGAAAAATGTCATGTCCGCTCCATCGCCTGGCTCCGCCTTGCTTCCCGAGATCGTATTTTGCTTCTACCAGATGCTCTTCTGCGCCGTGACCGTACAGCTGGTTATTGGTGGATCTTTCGAGCGTGGTCGTATCCTGCCTTCCATGATCTTTGCTTTCTGCTGGGCGACGGTAGTTTATTGTCCGATTGCTTGCTGGACTTGGAACTCGAACGGCTGGCTCTTCAACCTCCCCAGTCTTGATTTTGCTGTAGGCTCATCTCGATTTATGACTTTTGCATGGCAAACAATGACTGACATTCCTACAGGGTGGAGGTCCCGTCCACATTGCCTCCGGATGGTCCGCTCTTGCCTACGCATTTGTCCTCGGAAAGCGTCTGCCTAAAGGTGACAAGATCCACAGCCGTGCCCACAACCCTACACTCGTCTTCATCGGTACCGTCTTCATCTGGTTCGGATGGTACGGCTTCAACGGTGGTTCGGCTCTGAATGGAACTATTCGGTCGATGCTGGCTGCCTTCAACACCAACACCGCTGCCTGTTTTGGTGTTCTTGGCTGGGTCGTTGTTGACTACATTCGCACCAAAGGTCACTTTTCCGTCGTTGGTGCCTGCTCAGGTGCCATCGCTGGTCTGGTTGGCATCACCCCCGCGGCTGGTTACGTCTCGGTTTGGATCGCTGCATTGATCGGTTTCCTTACCGGTGTCGTCTGCTCTCTTTGCCACAACCTCGACAGGTGGATCAAGATTGACGAAGGCATGGATGTCTTCAAGCTTCACGGCATTGGCGGCATGGTCGGTTCGTTCTTGACTGGAATCTTTGCGCAGTCTTGGGTGTACGACCTCGATGGCATGGGCCCATACGATGCTCTCGGTGCTATGGATGGCAACGGCATTCAAGTTGGCTACCAGCTTGCTGAGATCTGTGCTGTTGCTTCTTACTCCTTCACAGTCTCCTGCATCCTGCTTTATGCTCTCAAGTTCATTCCCTTCCTCCACCTTCGTGTCAGCGAGGAGGCTGAGATGATGGGCCTTGACCTCGACCAGTTCTTCGAGGAGGAAATTGGTGACTGGAGCATGATGCACCAAAACGAGTACAACGCCAACGTAAGCAGCGCAAGCAGCCATGTCAATCACGAACCAAAGGCGAGGGAGGGCAGCTAGATGCATACAAGACGTGCCACTTATGGCGCAGCAGCACATTCTGGGTAAACTCTTGCCGTGAACCGCAGGACTGTTCGCAAGGCTTGCACCATAAACCCTTACGAGACTTTGTTGCTATAACCTGGCGATGTAGTCGGGGTTCAAATTGAACAATATAGTATGTAACTATAATCCACATGATCCATTTCGCAACCTCGAAGTCGCTGCGACCGATCCTTTCCTCTTCATGAATTTAGTGCTGTGTACATTCACCAATTGGACCTGAGCTCACCCTTGGCCTTCATCACAGTCGCTGTCTTGAAAGCTAGGGATTTAAAGTCTTCTGTATTACATTTCTTATGCAGTGCGTTACAGTCACATCCGCAAGACAGAAATAGAGGTTCTAGCTTGGCATGCATGCGGCTGAACCACCCCATCGCGTACGGCTTCCATTTCAGAACATGAGGTAACGAGGCTCCACGTGACGCCCTCTGCACCCAAGAATCTTTTGTCCATGTGCCTTTCAAGGTCTTCTAGACAATCCACTTGATTTACTGACTGACACAGACGCTGTAACCTTAAGTTTGAACGTAGAACGTGCAAGAGGAAGTCAAACGAGAGAGATTGTGATACAACACCGTCAGGAAGACTCACAACATTATCATCAGCGCACGAACATCCACACCTATCTCAGCCCGCCATGCCCTTCGGACCTTTCGCTCTGCAATGGCGCGCACCCTCGCCCAACCCACCAAAACCTTCAACGCCCCTCCCAGAAGGCGTCACGCGCCGCTACATCGAAACTCCATCCGGCCCGCTTGAGCTTCTGTCCGCCATTCCCTCTGACTCTAAATCCTCAAACCCTCCTCTTTTCTTTGCTCATGGCGGCTTCGGTTGCGCCTCAGTATGGCTATCATACATGACTTACTTCTCCTCTCGCGGCTTCCCTTGTTACGCCATCAGCTACCGCGGCCATGGGAATAGCTGGTACCCTGGGTTCTGGAGGATGTACTTCACTCCTCGCGGGGCAATCGCTGACGACCTGGTTGCTGGAATCAAAGAAGTGGAGAGGTTAGAAACTGAGCGTCGACGCGCTGAAGAGAGGGTTCCAGTCGTCTTGGTCGCCCATTCGGCGGGCGGCGCATTGAGCCAGTATGCGTTGAGCAGAGGACTGGTGACTGTGCAGGGCTTTTGTATGCTGGCAGCAGTTCCAGGTTTTGGCTCGTGAGTATCACCCTCGTCCTTTCCAGGGCGCGAGAACATCTAGGCTTACTTTTGAGCAGCTGGTCCTGTTACAAGTTCTGGGGTCTTACCGCCCCAATACACTTTCCATACCGCCTGTTCCATCCGCGATATATCCTTGCCACGACAAAGCAGGTCCACGATGCTTTCTTCACTGCATCGACTCCAACCTCTGTCGTCAAGGAGCTCGAGTCCATCCTTAGTCCGTACGAGTCTATGCTCTGGCCTATGCAATCCTTGCCCCGCTTCGTCACCGGACCAGACGTCATCAGCTCAATCGTTGGATGGACACCACGCAAAGCTTCTGAAGCCAACGAACCTGCCGGAATCGCGCCGAGGTTTCTGGTATTGGCTGCTGAACATGATGTGTTATGTACCCCAAGCATCTCGAGGGATGCGGCCGAGAGATATAGCGCAGCATTCCATCACTGTGTCCGGGTCGGGAAACTGGATGGCATTTCTGAGAGCAATGTCAAATCGGGGAGTGCTACTGGTGGTGAGCGGGACGGTGTTAGCTTTAGGGTTGCTAAAGGGTTGGGCCACCACCTTCAGAATCATGTTGAGTGGGAGAGAGGCGCGGAGGAGGTTTTGAGTTGGGTGCAGCAGCTGTGAACTGTCATTTTCAGCTTGAGGAGTGGTTTAGGATGCTTTCTGTCGGTGTTTGTGGGAAGACGCTTGCCGCTTCGTTGAAGTTTGTATTATAAAAGCTTTAGGGGCTGTACTTTAACTCCAACCCTTTACGATAACCCGATCCACTCCCAGACCCTCGTCCACATCCGAAAGTGCCCTGTTCTATCCTCCACTTTTTTGTCGGAAAATGGCAGTTGTGGCAGCTCCTTTCCCTTTTGTTATATATCCCGCTTCCCTTCCGACCCTTCCTCATATCCCTATCGATACTTCCATTCCTCCAAATACTAGCGAATCGAATTTGTTCCTTCCCGCATCCACCATCATACTTCATGGAGGGATATGCAATGCCCGCGAAATTTAAGAGTGGGCGTTCCAACTTCACCATACCACAAAGGGCATGAGGATAGTAATTGCGAATACGACAGACGTCGCGAAGGACGCACTGTGTACCAAATTCGAACTACCAGATTTCTCGCTTGACCCACTGGGCCAAACATTCCAGTGGCCTGTCGCTGATACAGACTTCGTGACGGGTGTGCGTAGACCTGAGGTTGAGGGCGACACGAAGCCAGTGGACAGCGAAGAAGGTTTAGTAACTAGAGAAGAATAGATGTCCGTGTTCCAAGCAAGAGACGAAGTTGCAGAAACGCAGACCGCTGAGCTTGTGACTGAGGTCCAGCCTACTGGCTGCGAGGGATCAGTGGAATGGCTACTGCAACAACCAGTATGAGCTGAACTGGGAATCCCAGAAGCACTACCGTATGTTATGCCTTTCGAAGGCGTGACAGTTATGTACACTTTCGAGAGTGTAAGGAAGCTTGTGCTTGTTTTAGCGCTTGACAGGTAACCCGTCACCGGAATTGTGGGTACCACTATAGACACAGGAACAGCGCTAATGACAGCTCGGTGCTGGGCAGAGCTCGATGCTGCGACAGGAGATTTTGGTATGAAATTCATAGTGGTGCCAGAGCCAGATCTCGTCGAGTAGCTAGAGATATCAGGAGTTGTGATAACAGTCGTCAAAGACTTGCTAGGTATAGGCTTATAAACCATGGATGGGGTTGTTGCAGAAGGAACAACAGAGGTGAGCAGTATCCTAGAAGGTACAACCTCGGATGCTGATCTCGTACCAGAAATCAGTGTGGTTGTTGTTAATATAGTGATCGTAGATGCTTTATAGCCTTTTCTAGAGCTGGACGAGCAGATTGCCATGCTAATGAATCGATCAGAAGAATTCCAAGACTGCCGGGATGGGGCTCTGGTAGTTGACTTTGGTTTAAGTAGTGACACTGACGAAGGCGAAATATAACCCATGGTAGAGCGCAAAGAATAGTGAAAACTGCTGGGTAACTGCCTAGAAGAGTCCGGACTATAACTCGAAGACACTGTAGAAGGCGACAAGTAAACTGAAGACATCGATGAATGCCTGCTACAACCGGAGATTTTAGTAGGTTCTTCAGTCTTGGTGAATGATTTCGTACCCGGAGCGTTGCTGCTCGTGATGACCTTCGTAGTGACAACTGGCGTAGTGGCCCCGGGCTTGGTGTGTGATGCTGTGACCTTGGAAGGATGATAAATTCTGGAAACCGACATGGGAGTATATGATTCAGTTACTGAGAAAGAACGGTGAGTCGGATAGCATGAGTGTGCAGAGCTGAACCAGAACGGTGGCCCAGCCGATGTGTTACCCCTTGACGCGCCCGTAGTAGCAGTGACCGAAGTGTTACCAGACAAGGGAATTGACAGAGAGCGAGTTGTAGTCAATAAGGTACTCTTGCTCAAACAGGTCTTTAGTGGAGCCGTTGAAGTCGGCTTGTTAGTTGAGCAAGAGCGTGTAACGCTGGAAGTGGCAGCAGGTGAAGGCTTCGAGGATGATTTGGCCGTAAGCAAGTATGTCGTAGTAACAGACACGCTCATGAACGAATAGTTTGCTGATAAGTTCAAGCGCTTAGAAGAACGTACCACCGTAGACGATGCTTTACCTGCTGAATCTGACCAGCTAGGGAAAGTATACGGCACAGCAGGTTAGCTTTGTACATCCCAAGAACCCACTTGTTTCCTCTTTGGAGGCTGACGATCTCGTTCTTCAACCAGCACATCCCGCTTAAACCATCTTCAGTTTCGGCTTGATAAGACATAGCAGTACAGGAAGAGGTCGCGTTGCAAAGATTCACACACTTGTCGATATCGGCGACCCGCCGATTGGAGAGATCGCCTAGGTAGAAGTCGAGGCCACAATGCGTGATATAGCCTCTGTAGGTTTCCCCTTGCCTAAAATCGCACCAAGGTGCGACTTCATGCTTTTGCGGTTGACTGCTATTAGAGGGAGTTGGTGTGAAAAGCAAGACTGTTGAGATAGGGTTAGAAGAAACTACGATACCCAGAGCATGAACCTTACACAAAGCAATAGTATCGATCGAGACGTGACTAGTGGCGTTACCCAAGAGGGAAGCATCAGTGAGCAAGATGTGGCAGAGCAGCATCATTAGGGCAACAAGCCAGCCGTGACTGGCCGCCATGATGGAGGAAATGCTGCTGCGAAATTGTGACCGAAGAGACCGGGGACGGCGAAGGAGGAGTGAGCTGGAACTCTTTGAAAACGAAGTGCAAGTGTTCAGCAAGACAACAGGTGACGAACAGGTCTCAACGAGAAAACGAGGAACAGCCCTGTGGTTTCATACCAGCCAAACCGCACAACTTGCATCGTAAGATCTTGTCTCCACAGTCTATTCCACCCCTCAAACTACCTTCAGTGTGCGGAAAGGTCTAGGGTTCCGTCTTACGACTTGGGAATCACTTCCAAACTTTGGTGGTTGTCAAGGTAGGATAGATGTGAACGTTCGGGTATGGTTGTAGCCGGACCCGAATATGTGAACTATTCAGATTGCACAACGCATTTTGTAAACTTTCACAATAATATGCTACCCTTTGCACGCATATGGGGTGGCTTCAATCCAAATTTTCAATCTTCTTAGCGGATATCACGTAAGTCATGGCTCACTGTCTGTGGCAAGTTGTGTAAAACTAATACCATTAAATGCGATACAGACTCGCAAGAGCCTATACAAGTTTCAAAAAGAGAGAAATTTGCGTACTGACCCAAAGTTCCTGCTGGAGTCAGATATCGGGATTCCAGTCAAAACATTGGCCCTTAACAGGGTGTCACTTGAACCGAACTTTGGCAGTGTGCCGCAGATTACAGCACATCTGTCCTCTTGTAGACCCCGTGCTGAAAACCAATCTTGTGGAACCAGGGTTGTAATCAAGGCATGAAGTTGATATCAAGGTGTCTTCCACGCCGCTAGAGCCCACACGCAGGACTACGCATGTATTTTCTGCTACGTTCGCAGTCATTCTTGTGGAGCGGTGCGATCACGGGTAGACGGATCAGTGAAGCAAGGAATACGCGCAGCTATCGCGGATTTGAGCATCGGAGGGGTTTATTTTTAAACATGGATTCGATTACAAAGGTACTCGTGAAGTTCCCTGTTCGTTGCCGCGGAAAGTTCGCCCGAGGGTATGCCGAATCAGGCCGATCTCGGTTTGCTTCATTTGTAAGCTCGGCGCGCGTCAGCTTGAACGCGAGAAAACTGTATGCCAAGGAGGAAAGTGCGATCAGAGTGTGAGATAAGACGAAGTGTGGTCTATGTCAAGTTGTGTCATTTAGCAAGGTATCATGATATCTGTGCTGCAATATGCCCCTTCCAATGACTTGCAGGGAGCCATGTGCACCTAGAAATGCCGCCTTTTGTGTCCATTTCCTCCTCTACCCAATGCTAAGCTGCCGAACGAGATCGTTTGCGAGTATGTGCTGCACGCGCAATCTATGCGTCGACGTTGGCCTTGATGGCGGCCTCGAGAGCCTTGGGGTTGGCACCGACAACCTCGGCAACCTTGTCACCGTTCTTGAAGAGCAGGAAGGTAGGCATGGCGCGAATGCCGAGTTCTTGTGCAACATCGGGGACCTCGTCGACGTCGAGCTTATAGAAGCGCGCGTTGGGGTATGTGCTGGAGAACCTGTGCGATTTGTTAGAATCGCTCGAGAAATGTGTACAGATGGACTCACTTGACAACCTGAGGCGCAATGACCTTGCAAGGACCGCACCAGGTAGCGAAGCAGTCAAGAACCATCAGGCTGGACTTGTCGCCGAGCGCCTCGTCGAAGGCCGTCTTGCTGTGACGCTGTTAGCAGTTTCTCACAGACACGCCCATGCCGGTAAGACATTGCGGCATTGCGACATTGGAGGACTCACGTCTGAAGGTTGTGCACGCCGGTGTCAGACATTCTGCTTGTGTTGGAGAAGAACTTCTGTGTGAGAAGAGGTCGGTATAGGTTTGCTGTGGATGTAGGGTTGATTGAAGCTGTTTGCAGACGCGCAGAGGTAAGCAGTGATCTGGTAAATCGTGACGTTGACTGGGCGAACATGGTATATGTACACCAAAAAAAAGTGAGACAGAAGATTAGAAGATTGATAAGGCTCGGCTGATAGAATGAACTGGACAAAGATGCCTGCTTGTGCCGATTACAACGCGGTGACAAAGTGATCGCTGTGCCGCCAGTTTTAGATTCGGCAAAAGGGCGCGAATCGTCGAGTCCCTGCACAAAGGCAAAAGGATGCCAAATCGTGCACACACGCGAAATAAGAAAGCAGATACGAACGGGAAACGGGCGACTTACGGAGTACTGCGTGTTGTAGGTCTCAGCAAAGGCTGGCGGAGTTTAAGGGAAACGATGATTAATGCTAGATTTGCCGCGGGTGGGCTGCTGCAACCCCCCATGACGTGCGCACTTGCCCGAGACCCCGCCAAGCTCCTGCCATTCTTCGTGCAGTACGTGCTCAGGCAAGAACATTCGTTGAAACTGTAGCGATTGTCTTAGCAACATCATCTTAGTGTACTCGATAACCATTGTGATCAAGCCTTCCCTTCCGCCCTTCTAATGCAGCATGCTGTTCTGCTTGAAAATCCGTGAGGCCCAAACTTCGTGCCCCACCAGATCTCCGGTGTCAGCCCAACATTTGGAGGGGCATCTTGCAGGTCGGCTAGCCTTCGATAATACAGGCACAGGGAATGACAGTAGCGTTGCTCCTCAAAAACAAATGTTTAAGGCTGTCAAGACAGTCGTACTTTAAACTACAGGGGGCCATAGCAGGCCATATGGCGCGTGAGCGCGGTACATCTCCAAGACCCAAATTGTTCCTAATTCCTACATTTGGTTGGAAACACTAATCTTGAAACTCAGATGCACCGTGTAAGAATAACCCAATGAAAACGCACCTTTGCGCTCCCAATGGCTGTGGCCAGCCAATCGTCCCAAAGCCTTGTTGAGATCGAACCAAAAGGAACGAGACGGCACAAGAGACTGCAGCTTGCAGTCTTCATACTATACAATGTGGTATCACGCCCGAAAAGACATAACTCCTCAAATCAAATCAACGCCGCGCTATGCAGTCTCTCAGAGACAAGCGCCTTCCGTCAGCGGTCATCTGCAGGTTTGCAGCAGATATGTAATCATCCACCGCCGGGGAAATCGTTCAGGAAACTGCGTGTGCCAACCAGAAAAACAAAACAGTGCGGTCAAGGAAATGTGTAAAGAGCGACTGAGGTGAGCACAATAATGACAGATGATTACAAAGGAAAAGCAAAAGGAGTGGCGTGGTGTAGCAGTCATGCAGTTTCCCTGAAACGATCTCTCGGCGCCTCGAAATAGATCAACTAATCATGCTGTGACAGCCTGCTGGGTGAGGCTGTGCTCGATCGCTTGTGGATGTCCAAAAGCTTGGCCGAGCCGGCACTAAGGTGCCGCATGTGATGTTTGCCAAAATCCACACTCTTCGCACGTTGTACCGTGACCTGCTCCCCTGAATCATCCGACTGTGGCGAGTCTGGTTCCATGTCGAGTGGCTTCCGGGATTCCTCGGGTGATGGCAATGCCGGGTCAAACATGGTGAGGAGGCCTTCCGCAGATTTGACTCGGACATTTCGGTGTACAACGGTAGGCTGGCGGGCAACACCATCTTTAACATGCTCGTTGTCCATGGACCTTCGAGCAGATGGAGTGGGCTCGTTTTCTTCGTCCGATTCGACGGCAGCGTCCAGAGTGGCCATGGCAGTGCTACTAGCTTTCCTGTCCAGCGGCTCGTTCGAAATATTTGATCGGCGTAGCTCGTCTGGTTGCGGTGTTAGTCGTTTGAAATACTCGTCATCTGCCATTCCAAGCTCTTCAAAAGAGTTGTTAAAGTCAGGATTTTGCTGAACGGCCGATGAGCCAACGCTGGATCGCATCATTGACTTGTTAGAAATACGTTTGACCGGCTTGCCAGACAGCCAAGACCCCTCTGAGTCTACCGATGCGAGCGATTGTGACATCTTGTTGCCAACTGGAAGACCCGGGCTCACAGGCGAATCTGAACGAGCAGTGTGTGCCAACCCAACGGAGCCTACGCGGAGGTCTGCTGGGTTGTGAGTTCGACGACGTGCAGCAATTGCACTTGTCGAAGGTACCTCAGGTGACGCCATCCGGGAATCGGGCGGAGAGATGGGAAACTCGGGTAAGTCTTCTCTAAATTTGGACATCGTTCGGCGAGGAACGCTGGACGGCCTCTTGATCTGAATTGGAGCGGTGGGTACGGTTGCCACCAGATGAGCTGGAAGTGGCTGGCGAGACATCGACTCTCGCGAAGTGTTTGAGAACGATGCTTCAGACGGAGTGGCGCGTCCAGGCTCTTGAGAACTTCGCTTGCCTCGTCGAAAGAATGACGCGAATGCACTCATTCGCCGTCCATTCGAGCTGCGTCGGCGGAAGCTAGAACCCTTGTTGGACGTTGCTGTGTCGATGGTATCGACAGGATGTAGTGACCCGCTTCTTGTGGGGTCGTAGTGTGGCTCGACTGATTCAAAGGGAGACTCTTCGGCCAGCCTCTCGGAGAGCAGCTCAGGCATCATAGAGACGTTCGATGGTCCACGAGTATGAACGGGACCGGCGATGTTGCCTCGAGAGTAGCGGACAGCTTGAGCATCCGAAATGATCATATCCTCCATTGGCGTCTCTATGGGGGTGGGCAATTGACTGTTGTCATTGCCAGTGGGTGTGGTAGGCTCCATAGTCTCAAGTCGGTGCAGAGGTGGCGGTGTGAGCGGACGAAGCCATGGCGGAGTCGATGGTGTTGCTGGACGTACATCCTCCATGGGAACCACAGGTTCTTCAACCGGCTCTGGCTTGTGCACTGCTACCTCTTTGTTGATGCCGAGACCAACTGCTCCTACGGCGTCAGGCCGAGTAGGTACTGGTGGCGTACCTCCAGTGGCAGCATTCTGTTTCTCTGCACGCCGTTCAAGTCGACGACGCAAACGATCTTGGTCTGCCTTGGCCTTCTTCTCGTGGCGTCGCTTGTCCCTGTCGAGAATCTCTCGCAGTGCGCCGGCATCGAGTGTGTCGGCGAGGTCATCGATCCTGCTCGTCCGCTTCCACTGATTGTCTTCCTTGGAGCTAGTGGGCCTCCTTTCTCTACGAGAATTGCCTCTTTCCAGACGAGCGGTTGGTGATGAGCGATCGCCACTGTAGTAGTATTGCGAGCCGACGGAGAAGCGGATGGTTGGTCGTGGCGCGAAGATGTCGAGAGCGCTGACGCGGAAGGCACGAAGTTCGGAGTTGCCGGACATGGACGAGTGTATCGAGTCTTCAAGGGGCAGCGAGATGTTGGACTGGGCGCGGTCGAAGCGTCCGCCCTTGACTTTCTTGCTGTCTCGACGTAGCATGCCGCCCGAGTTGCCGGCGGGCCGTTTCTGTGGCATTGGTAGAGTCATCGCGCGGATCTCCTCTTCGCGTATGTGATCATGCTCTTTCCGCCTCTTGCTAGACTTCCGGCGGACCAGGGATGTGTCGTTGGGAGGACCCCTGCGCAGTGACTGGGGTCGCTGTAGCTTTCCCCGCTCTCTTGCTGTGCGCAAGCTGGTGTGGGAGGGAGAATGGAAATTGTAGGGCACGCCGCTGAAGTCCTGGGTGACGGGTCGCAGGTGCGGGCTATGGGCCAGGCGGCGTTGCTGTGGTAGGGCGGTGATGTCTTCTGCACTCGGGTTCGGGTTGGGCAGACGCGCCTCTTGGGCAAGACCAGGGTCGAGCGGTGGGTCGCTGAAAGGATTCTTCTCGACGTTGTGCAAAGACGTTGTGGAGCGCGAACTCCTTCTTCTCCGGCGGCCGCCGCGCTGGCTGGGTCTATGTTGCAGGGCATCGCTGCCAGGGCCCTGAGTCGCGATGGTTTGCTCTGCGACAGGCCCGCTCCTGTCCGTAACCGCGGTGCGAGCCTCTTTTAATTTAGCGGCTCGTCCGCTCCTGCGCCCAAACGGCCACGGCATGGGTGCACGATGGCCGGCCTGGCGAGGACTTGTGCGGTGGTGGTGGTTTGCTCAACTCGTCGCCGCGCAAAACGTGACCGCGCGAGGCGCGAATGAGGCGGGCGGTGGTGCACTGATACCTTCGGCCTATCTGGTGTTGGTGTCGCTGCACTGTCGGCTAGAATGCATCATGTCTGACTGGCAGGGTACTTGGCGGCAGCGGGAGCTTGGGCGAACAGCAGCGTGTCAGGCAGGTGTCAAAATACAGGCCAGTGTGTGGGAGAAACTGGGAAGTAATTCGAGAGGCGGCAGAGGAAGGGAGAGGCGGCGGTGATGGAACGCCCTGGAGCTGCCAGACGGCGTGTGTGATGTAAGGGAACAGTCAGTCACGCAGCGGCGCTGCTGAACCTTGAAAAGGCTCCGGAGGGCTGTGACGAAGTCAAGCCCTGGAAGCCCCCACCACGAGGCCACCAAAAATACCCCTTCAGCGTTCTTGGTTCGGAGAATTGCCTGGCGCACGCTGGGCCGGCCAATGCCACTCCCTCAGCGGTCTGCGCACAGGCGATGGATGCCCGGCTAACGAATAGACGTTGGCCTTGGTTCCTCTGCTGCCTCGCTGCCTCGCGCGCTGCTCAAGAAACGCTGCAGAATGCCATGGCAGAGGATGTGCCGGGTAAAGCAGGTCATGGCGACAGAGTGTGCCTGGTATCCACCTCAATTGGACGCCAACAACGCTCCCAGTTGATCACTGATGATCCCTCTGGTCGAGCCTTCCTTCTTCACGAGCAGTGGGAAGGTGCAAGGTGCTAGGTCCACTGTGGCCACGCTACTCGGACGCCTCCGATGCCCATCATGGGATCCGTGGCCGCCACAGCCCTCATCAATGCCTGTGCCAATCACCACCGTCAGCACACAGGTTCCCATGATCAGTGAATATCCTTGAGCACCGTTCAATCTCTCGACCACGACTCACAGCAAGTCATGCCCTTCGTGTCACCTGCCTTTGCTCACGCCGGCAATTCTGGCGACGAGCAGAGCCTATGCCCAGTGACGTCCATAAACTCTAGACCTTTCGCTAGCGACAGATCACGCTGAGGATCGCGGAACCGTGCATTCGAGTCCTGCGAGAAAGTATCGAAATCAGCGGGACGTGGAGAGCCACGTCGGTTCTGCATCCGCCAGCAACAGTATCAATACTAGCTAGATCTGCGGAAGCATATCATTTCCACGGGGTTATCTCCTCTCCAATCATTGCATTAAGCTCAGGATTTACGCCAGACGTCCCCAGTGGACGAGACCTTCAGCGACAACGTTCTACAGCTCATGCACTCAGGTACCCGGGACCCTAGGCCATCCATTGATGCAAGCTGGCGGCTCTTATCAATCCGTATTCAAGGTCTGCTTACGAGCGCATCGTTGCAAATGATACATCGACTCGGACGGCTCCATGTTCAATTTTTTCTTGGTTCTCGTGTCAAATCAGCCTCTTGAAGTTGTGTAACGAGAGGAGCATGGCATGCAGCTGTTTCAACTACTCGATGTTGTGTCCGAGCATGTCTCACCTTAGGCTGCATATCTGGCAGCCAACCTCAGAAGGCCCGTGGATCTTCAATGCTCGATATTCTGTTTAGACCGTCTTACTGATGTTGCAATAGCAATTGCCAACCATTCGTTGTCAACACTTGCATCGCAGTGTAACAGCGTGTCGCTGGCTTTGACGTGCCGATGTTCCAAGCAGCGGTACGCTGCTCCCTAGCCTCCGACAAGTATTGGTACGCCATTAAACGGCTCCTTTTGTGGAGCCTTACCAGGACCCTTGAACCTTCTTCGCTCCTGCATGCCGGCATGACTGCGTTAACGCCTGCACATTGACCGATAAAACTTCAACATATTACACACGACCGATTTCTGCTTTTCGTTCGCTGACTCGATGCAGCGGACGAGAAGTCATTGCAATTTGAGGATTCTGTTTCAGACTGTAGCGACTCTTGCTGTAACGCTGTGCAGGAAGCAGCACATACACAAATGTATCCGCCAAAGCTCGAGCTCAGACAAAGATACCGAAGACTAACATCCAATCAAACGGTACCTGCTGTGTTGTACAAACATAGGCGACAGCTCACCGTGCTCACACCGCAGTAGTCACCGCAACGGGGAAGCAGATGCGTGCATTGAAGCGAGGCCACAGCTTTGCGGGTACGCTACAAACAATCTCCGAGTTGCTGGGACGAGTTCCAAGGTGTCACGATCTTCATCGATTGTCGTGGAACGAAACACTCAATAAACGATTGAATTCCTACGTGGCCTTTCGTCTGTCTCTTTTGAGTTTAACAGATTGTTGTATGCCGCAACGGTCGCTTCTTTGAAAACAAACTCGTAAGCGTCAACTATCACAACACGTTGCCTGTCATCATAGACATGCAGTGGTTCTTCCTGCCGCAAGACATCGTCAAGAAAATTAGCACTGAAAAGGTGTTGTGAATTTAAGCAGGTCAATTGTGCATCTGAGTCAATGATGTAAGTCTGTTACTGTCCACAATGGTACACAAAGAGGCTACGTCTACCATGCATACCGCTGCTCCTGCTTCGTGATCGATTTCTCCCCACAACTCAGTTTGCAGCGCTTGATTTGTATCGCCAAATCAATGGGATCTTTTGCACCGTGGCTGTACATACTTTTTCAATGACTGAAGCACAGAATAAGACATATTCTAGCAGACGTGGTGCTGGGAGCTGGCTGCCCTGCACCTCTCACCAGGCTGAATTCCCCATGTTGGCTGCTTTGATTTGCGTACAATCTTGCCTACAAGGCTTCTCTGGTTTCTTCGGTATCAATTATTGTCATGCTGCTTCACGTTCCCAGCCAGTCCTACCGGGAAAGCCTACCTGCTTTCTCCGGATCGGGTCAAGCGTTTGTTTCTTCCACGCCAACGCTTTGTTGACAAAACAACATCGGTCAGAACATCAACATCAGCACAACACAGCAATAACAAACCCAACAGCGTACGGCCGCAACTACCTAGAAATCGCAATCGCATTCAAAGCCCATCATGTCTTACGGTCCGCGCATGAGCATGGCTCCGCGCACCACCTCACACGGCGCGCACAACCAACGCGCGCCCGCGCCGCAAGAGAACGACGCATTCATGACGCTGGTATGCACTTTGTCCGATCTCGAGTACGCATTTCTAATATTTGCAGCCCGATTCCGAAATCGCCGGATGTATAACAGACATTGGCATTGCCTTCACCGTTGCAGACCTCCAGAAGCCCAACCCCCAGATCATCCAGAAGGTTTTCGAATGGCTCGCGGAGCTTCTCATGAACACAACCCGCGAAGTGGTTGCGCCCGCGATGCGCGCTGCGGCAGAAGATCTGTGTGGCGAGGGTGCTGAGCGTCTGTTCACCAGTGACACACGCGATCTGATGGCATTCTTCGTCATTCTGAAGAAGCTTTTGCGCGAGGTACTACCCCAACAGGCACATTCTGCATAGCAAAGTTGAACGAGATCTGACATCCATAGTGCGGTATCCATGATTTCACCTTCGCCGACCTTTACAAGCCTACGCACCATCGATTAGTTAAGATCTTCTCGTACATGATCAACTTTATAAGGTTCAGGGAATCACAAACGGCAGTCATCGACGAACACTTCAACAAGGCCGAGCGTACAAAGCTTCGCATCGAGCAGCTGTACAATGACAAGGAGACGAAGGAAATGCAGCTCGCTGACCTCCAGCGCAACCGAACGGCCACCGAGAGGCTTATGCAGGAGAAGAAGAAGCGCAACGACGAGCTCAAGGACAGGCTTCTGGAGCTGAAACGGGGCCAAGAATCAGTCATGGAGAAACTGGAGCGAGCGAAGGCGGAGCAGGCCAGGCTCAAGGAGATGCTGCAGCAGAAAGTCGAGAACAAGGAGAACGTTCAGCGCGAAATCATCAAGTTGAAGCCATACACACAACAGAGTCCGACAGCTCTCGAGGACTCACTCCGCGACCTGAACGACCGCCTTTCTGCAGATAAAGGCCATATCGACACCCTGGATCGCCGCGCCCGCGCTCTTCAGACATCGACCGATTCGTTCGGAATAGTCATTAACGATGTCACATCCTGTACACGGCTCTTGACAGACGTACAAGCCGACCTAGCGAAGGAGGAGGAGGAGCTGGCTAAAGCATCACGACACAGGGACGCACTCGCAGATCGCAGCAACAACGTTAGGGACGTTGAGAGGCAAGAGCGACTATTACAGAAACAGCTCAGCAACGTCAACGGGCGAACAGAGAAACTGAGGACGAAAGGCAACGAGGAAGCAGAGCGCGCACGCGTGCGCATGGAGGAGCTGCGTGACACGCATTCCAAATTGGCCGAAGAGCGAGGCGAGAAGGGACGCGAGATGGAGAGGCGGCGAGTGCGCATCGAGCAAACTGAGAAGAAAATGGCGGAACTCAAGGACAACATTGAGAATGAGGTTCATGCGGCCCACGACGAGTACCTCAAGATGGAGAGCCATATCAAGCTTTACATTACCGAGATGGAACAGAGCATCTAGGAATGCTGCGCTGTGTGTACGACGTTGCGGGATCCGGATTGCAGTCCTTCAATATGTTATGATGGCGTTTAGATGATTTTTGATACCTCCTATTTTTTTTTTTGCTTCAATACCATGCAATACCACTTCAAAGAGTTCTGGACTTATAACTGGTCGCGAAACGGTGAACCATGAGTTAAGAAGTCATTAGCGTTATTTACCAAATGCTCTAACACAACGCCCATGCCATGCGTAACTACATTCCAAGACTTGACTTCATTACCACTCCACCTCTTCTCTTCACTCAAACCCCTCAGCAAGAGGATCACTCTTCTCGCCTCTCTCCAGCGCCGGACTCAGCGGCCCGACATCTCCCTGCACAGGATTGATCAAGCTCTTCCTGTGCGCGCGTGGGCTTTTATCCAGCGTCTCAGCCACCTCCTCGACATCGCCGCCCTCCTTGTCATCGCCCTCGTCGTCAGCTCCCCCCTCGACAAACCCTTGATTCATCAACCGCAGCCCCAGAATCTGCTGTCTCAGATCATCCACATAGCGCTGCATCTCCTCGAACGGCAGTCTGGCGGCTCCACCATCCCTTGTCTCCGCGCGCGTGTTGTAGAGCCGTAATGCATTGTCCAGACACTTCTCTGCCTGTTGACTGCGATCGAGCCGCCACCACGACTCGGCAGCCAGTACTGCCCAGAGCGCAGCTTTCCGCTTACGGTTGCCGAGACGGTATGTGCCAATGCCAGTGCGTATGCTGTAGCATGCTGATATGCGCTCTGTAACAAGTGCATGGCCTATGGTGCCTACAAGGCCTGTCTCGAGAATGCGTGTTCCCCAGCGCGCAGCGTCGTCGGCGGCGCTCGAGCCCCGCAGACGTAGAAGCTCGGTAGACAGGGCGAGCGTGCGGAGAGCGTAGTACGGTGCGGCGCTGCGCTGGCGGTCGGTGTAGGAGTAGGATGCTGCTTCGATCCAGGTATCGATGTTCTCAGAACGGTTCTTTGAGCTCATAGGTATTGGGGCCATGAGCGCAGATAGAGCGGCCATTTCGCTTGCGCCAGCATAATGCCGCCATGCTTTGTCGTTTTGGAAATCGGTACGCAGGATGTCATAGGTCGAGAGTGCGAGTTTCCAGTCTCGCAGCATGAAGCAGTAGTCTGCTAGCCGGCGCATGATGGCTTCGGGTGCGTCGGGGCGGTAGAAGCCTTGTAGACTGTCGTAATTGGAGTTTGAGGAGGGTGAGGCAGAGGCACTGTTACGAGAGCTACCGAAAGGTGTCCATCGTTTAGAGAGCGACATGAAGCGGCCTGAAAGACCACGGCGGCGAGATAGAATTTGCTCATTCCAGGTTGCGGCGCTGCGCTCCATGTTAGGTATTATAGATTGCGTAACTAGTTCTCGCATGAAGGTGCGGAGGCTGCTGATGTCTGAGTCGGGGAAGTAGGGTGTTGGATCAGTAATGTCGTCTGTGGTTTCTGGAAGGAAGATCAGCATGAGTTTGGAAGCACACTGCAATATAACTGACCTCGCTTCTGGATCTCTGCTAGCTCTTCGCCGGCGGACATCCATTCGCAAGTTGGTAACCGCACACTGTCATCATCTGACGGTATACATTCCTGACTCTTCAGCCGAAGTAAGTGACAATGGAGGCCGAAATGGCGTTTCATCGAGTCGAATGTTTGATTCGACTTTGCAATATCTCCGTTCTCCTCGTCATGCACAAGGACGTAATACCGCAGAAAGTCATTCTCCACCCATTGTGGAAAGCGCAAATCACCATCGTGCTGTCTGTTGTACAGCCTTCGGAGTTCTTCGATTGGGTGCGGATTTGACGAGCTGATTGCTATTATGCCAGCGACAGGATGCGCAAAGGTTTCGTGGGGTACAATTGGTAGTCCCGAGAGCAGCCGCCGTAGGTAGAGGGTGTAGAATGGTGAGTCGGCGCCTTCGGTGTGCGCAACTGGCTCTCCCTTGTTCATGTAATCTGCATTTGGGTCCTGGTGGTTGAACTCAGAATACTGCAAGTGCCGGTCTACCACTTCCTCTATCTGCGGTACGTCTCCGCCTGTCCGCCGAGGCCGCCGTGTGGACTCTGTGGATGCTCTCTGGCCACCCCGTAGGTCTGGGTATGCATCTTCGACACCAACGAAACGCACGCCAAAGTCGTCGTGGCTCTTGCTTGCACCGATGCTGTCCCTTATGGTGACTTTGCCCGGTACCTGCTCTCCGAAAGGTCTCAGTAGCTCAAGAAATCCTCCATCCAGCCCCTTGCCCCTGATCAAAGCCTCGGTTTCGGCATCTGCCAATACCGCAATATGTGGCACGAATGCGCGCTGTATGAGGGTCCGGTACTCATCCGACACGCCTGGCGGTAGACTGGTAGGCGTTCTTATTCCACTAGAGCGTGACCCCGGCGAGAAGACGGAGCCAGGTACGGCAGACGTGGTCGGTGTTGCCGTACCTGAGCTAGGGCGCGAGTTGGCAGAGGTCGAGATGCTGGTGGTCGATTCGAATAACTTGGAGAGGCTCGGATTTGACCGGCGATATGGCAGCGACGCCAGCGAAGATGCGGGCGACGCGCGCTGCTTGGGAAGCACTGCGGAGGCTTCTACATTTTGCGGGAAGTTTGGGGGCTTGGGCGAGGCGTCCGGCGGCGGCGTCATGGGAGGCTAGGGCGGGGCGCCCGTGGGGTTCTGAGTGCGCGCGGGTGGTCTGGGGTTGTCGGCATGTATCTGGCTCTGTTTGTAGATATACAGCGATTGTATGCGGCTTTCACGGTGCGCAGGGTGCTGTTGGTGCTGGCGTGCGCCGTGAGTGACGATGGCGGTTGCGGCCGCTCAGCTTTCTGACTGGACGGACTGCGGCATCTCCATCAACACACCACCAGCCCGGCCATACCCCTCCATTTCTGGCGCTTTGCCTACTGTCGCTCCTTAACTGCATTTCTAGAACTGAGGCAATGCTCAGAGGGCTGTAAGCACCGCAAGAGATAGCGTTGGACCCACGTGCATGTCTTTGAGTCGAGCCTGCCGTTTGTGTTCACCTCGAACATTTTCTCTTCTCTCCATACGTGACTTTGCTTCACCGGACCGTCGACTCACCACCTTGACTCAACACCGAACCTCGTCAGTCGCTATTGGCCTGCAGCGCATGTCAACGACAGCATCCTCGTCTCACTTGCAAGAGCGGAGCGCAAAACGACGAAAATTAGAAACCCCATCGCTTCGACTGATACATCCATACGGCACAATGGCCTCAGAAACATCAGCGAAAGCTGGAGTTCAGCTCGAGTTGACCGAAGTCGAGACCAAGCTTCGTCAACTATTGTTGGATGTAGCTGCCTACATTGACGAGCAACCCACCTCAAAAGCAACCGCGGTGGAGACACCAGAGAACCTTGCAAATGAGAAAATCGTACTACGGTGGACGGGAGGTTGGGTGCGCGACAAGCTGCTCAAAGTGGGCAGTCACGATATTGACCTTGCAATCAACAAGATGACTGGCGAGCACTTTGGTCTGAAACTGCAAGAATATCTGGAGATTCCCGGCAATGCTGAGAAACACGGTCTGGTCGACAAGAGCGAAAACACAGACAAACTCAGCGGCAAGGACAAGGCTAAGAAGATTGCACCTGGCCTTCACAAAATCGAGGCCAATCCTGAGAAGTCTAAGAACCTGGAGACTGCAACAACGAACATCATGGGCATCGATTTGGACCTCGTCAATCTCAGGAAGGAGACGTACAACGAGGTCTCTCGCAACCCGCAAATGGAGTTTGGCACTGCCGAAGAAGATGCTGTGCGTCGAGATGCCACAGTGAACGCAATGTTCTTCAATCTGCATACATGTCAGGTCGAAGACTTCACGGGACAGGGCTTTAATGACATGGCTGCAAAGATCATTAGGACTCCGCTTGAGCCTGTTCAGACCTTTAAAGATGATCCCCTTCGAGTATTGCGGCTGATCCGCTTTGCTAGCCGGTTGGACTACACCATCGAGCCGAAGACAGAGAAGGCTATGGCAAATCCTGAGATCCAGGACGTGCTCAAGATCAAGATCAGTCGAGAACGCGTAGGAATTGAGTTAGAGAAGATGCTGAAGGGCCCTCGACCCTGTATGGCGCTTGAACTCATCGACCGGTTCGGCCTCTACAGAACTGTGTTCACAGATCCTACAAGACAACTTCCAGCTGAGCCTGATACGAGCTTATTCCAGCCAGCTTATGAGTTCGTCAACTCCATTGTTCAGGGCAGCTCAAAGGATTCAATCATCACAGAACAACTTCTTCGCAATGCGGACGAGCAGTACCTTGCATGGATCTGCGCAACCATGATGCCATGGGCTGACGCACCCACCGTTCCTCATCAGAAGCCTCTGCAACGCCCCTACTTTTCTGCCTATCTTGTCGCTCGCGAAGGATTCAAAGCTCCAAACAAAGTATGCGACGTCGTTGCTGCTTCTTTAAGTAACAGTGAAGAGATTCGTGGCCTAGTAGCACAATGTGCAAGGGGCCTTCAGCGACCAGACACTATCAACCCCACAAGCGATGCGACTGCTCGGGATGTTTTAGGAATGGCCATTCGCCGTTGGGGATCGACATGGAGAACACAAGTTCTGTTTAATTTGATCTACGAGGTTGTACTCGAAAACACATCGCATGAACGTGAGTACTCAACTCATTGTTATAAAGCGTAACGGCTAACAGTTATAGAACTACTCCGCTCATACTCGTCATTCCTTTCGCACCTCGCCAAGCTCGAAGTCCTTGATGCAGACACCTTCAAGCCTCTCCTCAAGGGCACCGACCTTGCCAAAGCGCTCTCCATCAAACCAGGCCCATGGATGAAAGATGCTCTAGACGTGGTCATGGCTTGGCAGCTTCGCAATCCATCCGCCACAGACCCTGCTGCAGCCATCGAGGCCGTCAAGGAGGCCAGAGGGAGTGATAGTGAGCTTCCCCCACGTCTCGCCTCGCACTTTCTCAAGCTTACCATTCCACCTTTCTTCCCGCAGACTAAGTCATCAAAATCATTCGACGTGTCACCCAAACCCGCTCCGTGGAAGGATGCTCACAACGATTATGTCTTGGGTCTGCTGGATTGGTCAATCCGAGCGATGGACAGGAAAGCAATAGAGCTGAACTGGCACTTACTGGTCCCACCTATTCTCAAGATGATCGACGATGCTGAAGCCAAATACAAAGCGAAAGGTTGCCGGCTTCTTACATCAGTTCTTGTGACTCTGCAACCCTCTAACATGAGTTCCGATACGCCCAGAGACAACTCGAAGCTCAAAGCTAGCTACCCATCAAAGCCGTCCACAGCCTTCCTCAACCGTACAGGCTACCACGAGGTCTTCGCCTCCACCCTCTGGCCTTTGCTTTCGTACATTCCTTCGCTGACCTCCGAAGCTGAATCTGTCACAATCTTCGATGCTGTCTACGAACCGTTACTTGCCCTCGCGATCCTATCCACATCCGACGGCAAGAATTTGGCTATCCTTGACAAGCTCATGCGCGAAGGCGTTATTGCTCCTCTATCGCATTTCCCCACGCCTTCCACGTACCCCGATCTCGCATGCGCAATCATCCGTCAAGTCCGCGAGATTGCGCCTCGAATGGAAATCGATGCTGTCAAGCACTTGCCCAGCCTTATCCCTCTACTTACGAGTATCATACAAGACCCCTTCATCTTAACCCGTAAGGAACTCGCGCTCGCAGTCGTGGGAGCACTGCAAACTTTAATTCACAATACCTGGCCGAGGGTTCCGTCACACAGGGGAGCGATTGCACTAGGGTTGTGTGTGTTACGACAAAGGGTTGAAGAAGAAGAAGATGAGCAGAGTGGAGGGGAGAAGGCACACGATTGGGGAATAATGAGTGACATTCGCAAAGAACTCAAGGACACAGCGGAACTACTAGACGTGGTATTGAGCCAAAGTGAGGTCAGTGAAGATTGGAAAAAGGAGAAGGCAGGCTTGATAGGTGCAGACGAGTGCTTGGAAAGGTTCTTTGAGGAGGACAAGGAAGAAGGATAGTGGTCATAGTAGTCGACTTCCACAACATATACTTACGCACATATACAAGACCACCTTTAAAGGAGAAAAAGTTTGCACAAAAAGCATCAGGCTGATCAGAGCACAGTTGCAGTCGTGCTTTCTGGGGCCACTGAATTTGCGGCACTTTCGTCGCGTGTGACTATACCTATGAGTCTTGCGCAAAAAGAGTGATCGCCATCCAGGTTAGCGGGAGTACAGGCACTTGGCTCGACAATTTCCCACCAAAGATGTGGAGATCAATACAATAAGTGCTCATCTCCGGATAGATGACAAGTAGTCTCTTACTCGTCCTCCAGTCCTGCAATTCTCACAATACATGGACAGCAAAAGCACTGACTTGGCATTCTGCCAAACCGACCTGGCCGACCACAACTAGCAGTATGAAAATTGTACTTGCAGCTTGAATCGGACCCATCGGTTTGCGAGCTAGAACTTGGGCTCCATCGCACAGGCAGATTTCCGACGCCGCAGCATGCTACTGTTGGTGGTAATGTACTTGAGGCTTGTGTCGCGTGCAGTAGCTTCCTGTGGATATTGAATTTTAGACATGGGATGAGGCGGTGAGACAGTTTTGCCGCCATATTCAGCAATTGACAGGGTGTGATTTGTCCACAGGCTGATCTCGCATGATTCGAGATTCCTCCGCGTTGTGTGGGGAGAACAGAAGCAGCAAAGCGTGAAAGGCATTGCTTGGTGCGTCATCTGTCCTATCGCAGCGTTCCCCACAGGCGAGCGCTGACCGCTGACTGGCGGGTCCGCTCTCGGCCCTGCGCTTTCATCATCATCGGCGAGTAGAAGAATTTTGACCTGCGCCTTCTTGACTCACCTGAAGATAACGTACTTCAAATATCCGCTAGCTCCCAACCTCCCATCCTCCTTCATCCACATTCACATCCAGCTTCCAAAATGTGTCCTACCTGCGAACCTGAGCAGACCAATGGCCATGCCAATGGCACCAACGTCACTACCAATGGCAACCACGAGGGCTTCACCGGCGTTACGACACGCAACAACCCTCGTCCAGACCACGTCAGTCCCTACAAGCCCGTAGGCGACTTCCTTTCGAACGTCTCTCGCTTCAAGATTATCGGTACGTCATCCGCAGCTTCTGCCGGCGCAATCGGAGCGTCGGCGCACAACGATTTCCATCGACAATGCCATCAAAAACGGCAAAGATAAAGAAATGCGCTAACGAACGAATGCAGAGAGCACACTCCGCGAAGGCGAGCAGTTTGCCAATGCCTACTTCGATCTCGAGGCCAAGATCAAGATCGCTAAGGCACTCGATGAATTTGGTGTTGATTGTACGTTTATCTCCGCGGCACAATGCCATGTGCATTTGGCAAGTGCTAATCGTTGCAGACATCGAATTGACCAGCCCTGCTGCTTCCGAGCAGTCAAGAAGGGACTGCGAGGCCATCTGCAAGCTTGGTGTAAGTTTAACTTCCGATCAAATTACGGCTCATCAGTCTCTGACTCCCCACTAGCTCAAGGCCAAGATCCTCACCCACGTACGATGCCATCTCGACGACGCCAAGATTGCTGTTGAGACCGGTGTTGATGGACTTGATGTCGTTATTGGAACCTCGAGCTACCTCCGCGAACACAGCCACGGCAAGGACATGACATACATCAAGAACACCGCGCTGGAAGTCATTGAGTTCGTCAAGAGCAAGGGCAAGGAGATCCGTTTCTCTTCTGAGGACTCTTTCCGTTCAGACCTCGTCGATCTGCTCTCTATCTACAGCGCCGTCGACAAGGTCGGTGTCAACCGTGTTGGTATCGCTGATACCGTTGGTTGTGCTTCTCCTCGCCAGGTCTACGACCTCGTCCGCACACTCCGTGGTGTCGTTTCTTGCGACATTGAGACCCATTTCCACAACGACTCTGGCTGCGCTATCGCCAACGCATACTGTGCCCTTGAGGGAGGTGCTACCCACATCGATACCTCCGTTCTTGGTATCGGTGAGCGTAACGGTATTACGCCTCTTGGTGGTCTCATGGCCCGTATGATCGTCGCGGACCGTGACTACGTTCTCTCCAAGTACAACATCAAGAAGCTCAAGGAGGTCGAGGATCTCGTTGCCGACCTTGTCGAGGTCAACATCCCATTCAACAACTACATTACCGGTTTCTGCGCCTTCACCCACAAGGCTGGTATCCACGCCAAGGCTATCCTGAACAACCCCTCGACTTACGAGATCATCAACCCCCAGGACTTTGGCATGTCTCGTTACGTCCACTTTGCCAGCAGACTTACTGGCTGGAACGCCATCAAGTCCCGTGCTGAGCAGCTTGGCCTCAAGATGTCTGACGCACAGTACAAGGAATGCACAGCCAAGATCAAGGCCATTGCCGATATCCGCAAGATCGCGCTTGACGACACTGACTCGATCATCCGTACCTACCACCACAACTTGCACGCCGAGGAGGAGCAGCCGCTCCTGCCTGGTATGACTGAAGAGGAGAAGAAGAAGTTCGTTGAGGCCGAGAAGGAGCTCAGCGGAGTGCGCGAGAAGAGAGCGCTGGACGCTGCCGCAGACGCAGAGGCTGAGGTTCCAGCCTCCAAGAAGACAAGATCGGCCGCCGTTGCCTAAGCGACTGAATGTGTGTAAAATTGGGTATTTGGCGTTTCTTGCTTCCCTTTATTGTCAGTATCGGGGATTGTACTTTCACGGCATGTCTGCATATTCCAGTTACGGAAAAGTCGTTTTGTTTTGATACCTCAGATCGACGAGCTTTGACAGCTTGTCGCAGCACATAGAGCACGCTGCTTGTCTATGGGCGCGCGCAAAGAAGCCAACAGTCAATGGCAATCTGAAATCTACATCTGATGTCATCCATTCATTACCAACCAAGTGATGCCCGCGGAAGAGAGCTGGGCACGTGCCATTAAGGGTCCAGCCGAGCCCGCCATAGCGACAAGGGGTTCGGGAGGCGGTTTTGTTATTTTCCCCCTGCGATTGCGGCCCACCTACTTTCCCCACCAACACCTTGACTGTCGTTCGTATTGCTATTGTACCAGTCGCAACCATGAGCTCTACCGCCACCGTTACCGAGCAGCCCAAGATCACGGCTGAAAACGTTGTGCGCCTCTTCCCCGATGTCAACACAACCGTCATTGGAGGGTCGCACGACTCCGCCCGCAACGACGATGCGCTTGCCGGCTACGATGAGGAGCAGATCAAGCTGATGGACGAGGTCTGCATTGTATTGGACGATGACGACAAGCCTATCGGAAGCGCAAGCAAGAAAGTCTGTAAGTAATTGCCGCACGCACGCCGTTCCCAAGTGGGATGCGCCATTTCTGTGTCCATATACTAACCCGCCACAGGCCACTTGATGGAGAACATCAACAAGGGACTCCTCCACCGCGCCTTTTCTGTCTTCCTCTTCGACTCCCAGAACCGACTCCTCCTCCAGCAGCGAGCGACCGAGAAGATCACATTCCCGGACATGTGGACAAACACCTGCTGCTCGCACCCTCTGGGCATTCCTGGAGAGACTGGCACAACTTTGGAGGAGTCGGTTCAAGGAGTTCGACGCGCGGCAGTTCGCAAGCTCGACCAAGAGCTCGGCATCAAATCCTCTCAGGTCCCCATCGATGACTTCAAGTTCTTGACGAGGATACACTACAAGGCGCCTAGTGATGGCAAGTGGGGTGAACACGAAGGTAAGGATGTCTAGGCGTGGGTGAACAAGGAGGCCCCAAGGGCTACACCTCCACCATCATCTTCTGGCAAGGCAGAGGGCAATGCTGACAGAAGCACAGTTGACTACATTCTCTTCATCAAGGCCGATGTCGACCTTAACATCAACCCCAACGAAGTTCGTGACAGCGTCTTCGTCACTCAAGACGAGTTGAAAGCCATGTTCCAGGATAAGGCGCTCAAGTTCACACCATGGTTCAAGCTCATCTGCGAGACAATGCTCTTCGAGTGGTGGAGCCACCTCAACTCCGGCCTCGAGAAGTACCTTGGAGAGACAGAGATCCGAAGGATGTAAATGAAGAAGTAATGAATGATACCACGTAGAAGAAGAGATGTTCTAGGGGCTTGAGAAAGGTGCGCAATACCCGTTTAGTCTTACTTGCGAATCCGAGGGGCCGCGCACGCCAGTATTCCGAACAATCGGTCCAGCACCAATCGTACTTCCGAAGGACGAGGCAACGCATGCAAGCTCGGCCGGCGATAGATACCACAACTGCAATTGATCACAACAACACGTCAAATGACCACGCCCCACGTCTTCTAGTCATGAAGTGCTGCACGTTCGACCCAACGTGCATGAGTCTTTCCTATCACTATCTTCTCATGACCAATGTGGCGGGAGATCTTCGACTTCTCGAACACACTTGACTGATAGGTAATTAGTAGGTACCAGCCCGGCCCGTACTTCGTTGCGGAACAGCTTCGAACAAATCAACTTAGAACGGGACCCGCGGACGTTGGCCTGGTTCTCACGATAGCGGAGGGGAGCGAGCAGTACCCCGAGCAGCCCTTGCCTTTTTGAGGAGGTACAAGCGGCGATAGACCAACCTACTCCGGCCACCCCACACTTTCCCAACGCCACGCTTCGCACGCTTCACTTCGATTACACTCCTTGTTTGTATTGGAAGTCGCAGATTTTTGTAGAGAGCAAACGACATAAGAAATAGAGGCTACGATGCGCCGTTCAGCCGCATTGCGACGGTATCATCCGAGCTGCATTTACCAGTAGCGTGGCTGGAAGCTAGGCACATGATAACAGTGAAAGACGCCGCGACAGGCTCCAGAGATAGATCCCGCTGCAACACTAGTGCGACCTCCACCTCTACCCGGGAGGCTTACGATGGCAACAAGGGTTGGGGCGGAAGTATATCATCGGCTGCTCCCTCCTTTTCCTCCTTGCAAAGAGACTTCACTTAAGCAATCCAAGCTTCAATTGTCTTTTTCACTTCCATCAATCAAGCCAAGAGTTTACACTTCACGACGAACGTTAGCTACTCCCACACGGGCCGGTTTTCGTTCCTATCAGTCTTCTCTCCGCTGTGCATAACGCCAAGCCAGTGTACCGCAGTGCTGTCATCGGTCTTGTGACTAGCTACCAGCGACTTGAAGAGCAGCTTACGTTTGGTCGTCCATCCATTCACACACGCAGTATTTCCACGAGCACATCTGCACGACGATAAGCCGCCTGTCTATTGCCGATCCTAAAGGGCGCACGTCGGTCATACGTCGCCCTATTATCAGCCCGTCATACCCAGGCAGCCCGCCTAGCATCGCCTATTGATGTCGGTTGATCTACGACAAGCATTCCAATCTCTACGCTACCCATCTCGAGTCGAAACCGTCTCGAGATCGCAGCTCTCTAGAGTACATACAGGAGATACTACCCGTCCATTAAAACCGTAAACGTTTCGTGAGACTACAAAGGTATACTATGGCAGGCAATCGACGGTCACGGCTCCTGCTAGCCCGACTTGACTGCCCACATCCGCTTGATACTAATTGCCACTTAGTAGCAGTGCTTGAACTGTGTCCCCTTCTTCTAGAAGACCAAGTTCGACTGTTTGATCTCCCCGGCCATTGCGCCCTGTCTTAACGATAATCTCCACGCTGGCGTATACGACTGTCCCCATCATCAGAAAAAGCGGCAGATCCCATTTGAATACTAGTAGAAAGTTACGGACGAAACCGCAATCATGGCGAAGTCCTTTGGTCCAGTCGCTCCAGTCGCCTGCAACATGGTTGACACCAAATACACCCTGAAATCTGCTAACGTGAAGGGTCATGAAGTTCCTACCAGCTTTACTCTTCTCAAGCAGAAGTCTCCCGCTGCAGCTGTACCTCCGCTCACCGACGGCGTACGTCTGGTCACTGTAGATGAGTACAAGCAGGCAGCGGCCTGTCTGGCTGAGGCTTTTGCTGAGGATGATGTTGCTCGTTACTTTATCGATGTGCCTGACCGTGAGCATTGGACTGATGAGGAGAAGTGGGCTCTGCATGTTGAGATCATGGAGTACATTACTTACGCTCACATCCTCAAGGGTTTGGTGACTACAGTTGGAGACTTCGAGGCCGTTGCGCTCTGGTACGTTTCAACTACACTCCTTCCAAAATTGTGTACTGACACTTTAGGATGCCGCCCGGTCAGAACATGGACGACTACCTCACCATCTGCCGCAGCGGCCTCTGGCGTCTCAACTACCGCCTCTCAGCCGAAGGCAAGCGCCGCTTCTTCAATGAGTTCTTCCCTCTGCTCCACGACACCATGCACGCCACCCTCGGGGAGCGCGAGCTTGACACCTGGTATCTAGTCTACCTTGGCACTCGTCCTGCTGGGCGCGGTAAGGGTCATGCTCGTAAACTTATCGAGCATGTCACAAAGATGGCCGACCGTGAGGGCAGGGCTTGCTACCTTGAGTCGAGCAATGCGAGCAACCCGGCCATCTACAGGAAGTTTGGCTTTGAGGAGCGTCGCACGATTCATCTACAGCGTGCGGAGAAGAATATTTCTCTTGACATCATGGTAAGAGAGCCCGTTAGCCAAGAGAAGAAGGGTGGCATGTAAGCAGACGAGCAGCTTCAAACATGATGAGACGAGCGCCGATTCAACACGGAAAGCTCGAGCAGATGATTCAGTCTAACTTCTAGTACCTCATGTTCCTTCAACAGGAACATTTTCATTTTCTGCGCTTTTAGCTTCTTTCAGCCGGCTAGATAGTCAACTAGGACGAGCTGCTATACCGTCAAGATCTATACTACCGCTCATCTTCTTCTCATCTGTGAAATGTGGAGACGTTCAGAGTGGATCGAATCCTTTGTGATCGACGCACCATTCGATAGCAGATCGCGTATCTGACGTGTTTCTGTTATTGCAATCAACAAAATCTGTGACTGCATCTTCCCGCGGCTGACCTTGTTACGCATGTGGTCGCAGCCCACTGTTCGGTAAGGGACCGTTGTTTTGGTGTTTTGGTAAGGACGCTGCTCACCACTTATCGCATTTCGCTAAAGCACGTGGTGCTACAGGCTCATGTTTATCTGTTTATCGTGCATTTTGCGCGGGGGCTGTGCCAAAGTGCGGTGTACGAGGGGAATGATGGGATAATTTGCTTTGTCGCATCCTGGCTCTATGAAACGCAGTGCCAGCGCAGGTGCTCCCATAGCCACGTTTGACACGGCTCCCTCTCATTTCACGTCGACTTTGATCGTCGACTTCTCCTTTCCCACGCTACGTCACATTCTTTTCCAACACCGTTCACTTGCTATTGCACCGTAAATTTAGCGGCGCGTTACGCTGTCACGGCCTCGTCACCTTCGCTCTCGACGTTGTCATTCACAGCAGATACCTAATCGATAGTCTCTCCACTCCACCCCCGCAAGTAGGCAACCCCAAGCCTCACCCGACCCAAGCGCGTCGGGGTCTGGACGAGCGTGCAGCCTGCCAGCACATCACCCGAATTTTGGCTGGACGCTGCATATACACGTAGACACGCGACTGCCTCGGCCAGGCTCCGGTCCACTCCGTCCTGCCCATTGTTTGACAGAAACCACCTCCACAATGGTGACGCAACGACGGTATTCGGTCACCGGCCAGACGCCGCCAGACGACGTCGAAGCCTTGAAAGCAGGCTCACCAAAGTTGCATGCCCTCGATACCAGCGTGCAGACCAGCTGCGGGCTCTGCGAAAGCGGTGCAGAGGCGAGCAAGGCCCTCGAAGACGCCGCGACGGCGCAGCTGCGAGGCCGCAAGATGTCGCCCACATGTACAATCACCCGGACGTCCAGCAAACGCTCAGCAACCCAGCTGCCCTCGCCGAGTTCGCCAACATGCGAACTACCGCCCAAGATTGCACGGTACAGGCTGAGCTACAACGAGTCGGGTATGGACATGGACACAGATACAGACTCGGATATCACGGATGTGTTTCGAGACCGCAGCGAGAAAGAAGAGGAGGACTGGATGACCAACAGCCAGGTCGTCTCAATGCCCTCAACACCAGACTTCTCGCTGCCGCTCAGCGCCTTGTGTCTACCTGATACAGAAGACGAGGGCATCGACGTCGAAGATCTCGCACTCTCACCACCACACTCTCGGAACCACAGTCTGAACTGCGCACACCTCGACGAGAAAGCGCTCCAGCGCGACTGGGCCGTCTTCAAACAAGCAAGCGCCCTGCTGGAATCGCAAATCATGCACCTCGAGTACCTCACGCCACCAACCCAGCCACAAAAAACCAGCAACCACACACCTGTCACCTTCCTCACCCTGCCCCCCGAAATCCGCTACCAAATCTACCGCCTCGACACGGACCTCGTCAAGAGCAAACCGCTATGCTACTGCCTCGAAAATGCCGGCTCCAAGATCCAACACCCCTTCGCCAGCGTCAGCACGCAGATCCGACGCGAAGCCCTCGCCATCTTCTACAGCTACAACACCTGGGCCATCAAGACGGAATACAAAATGTTCTACGAGGCGTTCCAGGACTGGATCATCCGGCTAGGCGACGGCGCAGGCCAGCTGCGGCTCGTTACACTGAGCGTGCGCGGGAAGCTGTTCAAGCCCATGAAGACGCATCCGCAGAGCGTGGTTGTGAATGGGCAGGTTGTAGTGATCCACACGGGACATGCGTCTGCGGGCGGCGTGGGCGTGCTGCCGAGTCCGACGCGCGAGGAGATGTACAGTCCGCCCGATGGGGAGGCGAGTTTTAGTATCGATTTGAGCGAGAAGTATGCGGGCGGTAGGGTGCTGCTGACGCGGAACGATGGGACGAGAGACGCAGGTGAGAAGGGGAGAGTGCAGCTCGAGAAGATGGTCGAGTCCATCTGGGAGAAGCGGAGAAATGGTACGCTGAACGGACAGGACTGGATCAGTCTGGTCGATGAGTTTTTGAGCTTCGTCGGCATGATTGGCGGCGCATGGTAGGCGCTGCCCGAAAAGTACCTCAACAGCGACGAGGTACGTGTTACTGCTTTCTGCATGGTAATCTTCCAGCTCTTTACTTCATAGTCTGCGTTCAAGCCTGCATTTCTTTCAAGTCTACCGGCGCATTTGGGGAAGGAGTTTCGAAAAAGGCATAATGGCAACATAACCGGCGTAATGACGCCTACAAAGTAGCGACAGATCAGGAGAGATGTCAACGGGGCAATGTTTTCAAGCTGTAGATATCTTCTGCCTTTATCGTGGAGAGCTCGTAATATGTGCATCCATTCATGCATGGGCGACGGTAATATGAAGTACTTCCAACAGCCTTTGTCGAGATCCAGTAGCATGATTTCTACCTGATGCGTATTTCGAGGGATTTGCCATCCTTCAACTTGACCATCCCATGTCTCGCATCACTCGTATACATGCGTAGACCTGGTCTCTGTAGACCACAGCAACACACGGTAGAAGATACGCTGCACAGGTCGCCGGAATAAGCACATAAAGTTTCCGGTAAGAAGCGCCCCAGTACTGCCAATCTGAAATAATCCGAAAAATGCCAGACGACGCAATGAAGAAAGAATACAGCAAAAAGTACATCATGCCCAGGACGGCGCGGTTTCTCAGTGACCGCGGTGTTGGCAGCTCAAAAGTCAGTGCGAAGAGCACGCTCACAAAATACATGGCAAGCATTATATAGGGTGATGGAAACTCGGTTGCGATGTCGAAGGGTCCCACTGTCATGAAGCCTTCGTCCCAGGTAGAGAACAAGTACAGAGTCCAGCCACCGCCCCACAGCAGGGCAGTGAGGCCAGCGTAGACGGCCGCTTGGAAACTGAGGCTTTCATTGTAGTAGTGCCGTGCAGGATCAAGCCTGGCTTGGTGTATTTGGTGGTAGAACCTGCGCCTGGTTATTCGGGATGGAAGACTCTGGCAGGTCATTCGATATAGAGAGATTTGCAGTCGTGTCAGTTGATTGCTTTGGATTCAAAGAGTCCGCCTTCACGTCTGCAATGCCACAAGGTTAGCAGTTGTATCGACATCCTAGCTATGTACGTACTAGCCACGTAACTTTCAATCAAGGTTACGATCGGAGCAACCAGGACGAGCACAGCAACCATCTGGCCGTACGTCCATTCCTGGCTACCTGTCTCTTGAATGAGGGTTTTCAAAGGCCACAGCTCAGTGGCACCCCAGGTGAAGCTGACTACCAACCACCAAACCTAGACAGTTAGCATTCGTATCGGGATTATACCGCCGCGGGACCTACCTCAAAGGCTTTCGAAGTGTATATATCTAGGAGACTCTGCAGGACAAAAGTCAAAGCTAGGGTTGGACAGTAAAGTAGTACGGTACCCCACGTGGGTGACGCTTGTTCTGAATTCGTGAAGCGATACAGCTTCTGGAGTTGAACCATCCACTTCTTGCCCAGCCAGGAACTCACACGAAGGTACGCAGCGGTAGGTGCATCATAAAGACGCCATATCCGGTTGATCGCTCCGAAGGCCAAAAGAACAGACGAGCATACAACACGGTCTCTACCTACTTTGAACTCTTCCGAGGCATATACTCTCAAGTCTTCGTCTGCATTGGGTGGTATCTCATGATGACTCCAGTAGCAAATGGCGTGGTCATACGGTTTCGGCATTGTGAAGTCGATCAAATCAGATTCGTTCCACGCATAATGCGCAGTGGAAGTCAGCCCTACAATCATCAAAACAATCAGGGTGACCATGCCAGGTAATCTCCATAGCTGTGCTGATTTACGCGCGCGGAAATAGTCGCGTAGGAAGGTCAAGCAGCAGAGATGAGTTACAGTGGAGAACCAGGCCAGGTGGACGACTCTTCGCCAGTGGTACGCAGATATGCCGCATCGTAGTTGAGAAAACCCGCTGATGATGACGGCGAGGCCAGTCAGTAGCTGGAGATCGCTCATCAAGAGCATGCACTACGATGATGAGAGAGTGTACAAGGGCAGGAACAACAAGTGAGATGCATACATGTTCGAGGGCGGTTCGCAAGCGCTTCCATCGATCGATGCTTGTGTGTGAGGTTTTCGACTTTAGCCTCCAGAAGAGTAGGTATTGGTCAATCGGATTCGACGTAAGGTTTTGATCGCTCGGTGCAGAAAATGTATGTTGCAGGTCGAGCGCATGCACATCCGGACGGTATACGCAGATGTAGTATACCAAAACAATTCCAACAGAGAGGCCGGCTGTTATGGTGTAGGCAAGGCTGACCTGTGGCACGATTAGTTGCTGGCGAGTGGCTTTGTCGCTTGAGGTGCTTACGCCGACACCTGAGATATCGGCATTAGAGGTCAGATTCGTCGGTGGATTAGAACAATCGTAACGACAGGTATCCTCCATGTGTGGAAGTACTTGGGTACGAAAGGCCTACTCGAGGCGCGACTGAATATATGTCCAAGCATAGCCGTGATTCTCACCCACACGCCTGTCAGATATCCCTGGGCGCTTCAGTGATGATAGGTTGCTTCGACTCATGTGGATAGTGGCGTGCAGGATGCTGCAAGTCGCTGATTGAGATGGGGTGTCAGCTGCAGCCTCACATACACCTGCCCGCTTATATCGAATAAGGCGCGCTCCTTCCGAGAACACAGCCATACTTGCCTTCCACTGCAAAATCCACGACGCAAAGTTCTGCTGGCTGCCTACGAGGCCAAACTTATCCAATGAATGTGACAAACTCGAACGGTGCGTCAAGTCAGGACTCGCATACAGCTGAAAAGTTACAGTCCAGGCATCGATGTTTACCATTTGGGTCTTCACACCGGTTTGTTGCACTTGACCATACTCATAGGGAGGTATCGTGGACGTACGATTACAACTTCTCGTGCCACAAGATCTGTGTCGCAACGAACAAGTCCCTCTTCGACAAAGCCACCATCGTTTCCAGGATCTGTGTTAGGTTCCTAATCGTCGAGAGGGGTTTGGATTTGCTGTAATTTGACATACTTGATGTCTAAAGTGAGCATACACATACAATAAACGCCAGCATCGATTCTTGACTTTCCAGGCGTGATACTTTTGCCTCAGAAAAGGATATCAGCCTCACCTTCCGCCGTCTTGCTTACCTTAGACGATCTGAGGTGTAGATGGTAATACGGACATCCGGGTTCCGAAGGCCCCTTTCTCGGCTGCCCAAGCCGTTTTTGACCGGGTCCAATCTCGGATCTTGAACGTCCCCATTAGCACCAAGACGTACGATTTCTGCTGAGATGTTGAATGTATAAGTTGTTGCCTGCCATCAACCACTATTACTCACCTTCGTTTCGTATCACGTTCGCACCCACGATGTCGCGCCTCCTCCTCATCGTCGGTGCCATTCTCGGTCTCCTCACGAGCGCCATGTACATGGTTGAGCCGTACCTGGAAAGCCTCTACATCTTCACGCCTCGCGAATTGCACCAGCTATCCAAGAATGCGCTGGAAATCCACGGCAATGATACGGCGGGGGTTGTGTCTTACATTGTCGACAACCTCTCCAAGAACCATCCGGATCACGTGAACCTCGATGAAGAATGGATCTTCAACAATGCCGGCGGCGCAATGGGCGCTATGTACATCATCCATGCTTCTATCACCGAGTACCTGATCATCTTTGGAACTGCTATTGGTACAGAAGGGCACACAGGCCGCCATACTGCCGATGACTACTTCCATATTTTGAAGGGCGAGCAGCTGGCGTATGCTCCCGGTAAAGGAGTGTATGAGCCGGAAGTGTACCCACAAGGGAGTGTGCACCATCTGAGGAGAGGGGATGTCAAGCAGTACAAGATGGACAAGGATTGTTTTGCGTTGGAGTATGCCAGGGGATGGATTCCGCCGATGCTGTTCTTTGGCTACGCAGACAGTGAGTTTTTCAGGCAGTTTCTAAGTGTCGATGAGATGCTGATGCCATTTAGCTTTCTTCAGTACGCTGGACTTCCCGACGTTGTGGCGGACATCGTATGTGACGGGACGAGAGATGATTGGAAACCTGCTGCAGGGGAAGATGTGAGCGTTGGCTCAAATGAACAATCCGGGGGAATTGAATGCGACTCGGTATTGAGCCAGAAGCGTCTAGTCCAGTGCCAAAAGCAGATGAAACGTATGCAGCCTTGCTGTCAGCCTGCCTAGTCGGGCGTGCGGTGGCTTGCGGGGTTCTCATTGTAGATACGCAGCACGCGACATGGTGGGCGTGATCTAAGGCAGGAGTCTCGATAGCCGAATACAAATGTCTGAGATACTGTTTGTGAAAGCCATGTGTGGTGTAGTCTCGAGTAGGACTCGGTTGGCAGAGTCGTACAGGTACCACAATTGTATGACGCGCAGCTCAGGAAGCAGGCAAGCTTGTTACGGCTTGTAACCCTCTGGAACATGATACTCGCATGAGATCATGTCTGCGCCAACTTCAGTGCTTGCTTGGTGGAGCGCGGTCGAACTGCTTGATATCTGCACCGAGACGTGATGTCAGCGTTAGACGCGCCCCCAGTTTACCCGGTTGCTGCAAACGCCCGTGCGGCGGGCGCACGTCACGGATTGGCAGTACGCGCGTCGCGTTGGCAGGACTCGCGTGAGCGAGTAATGCATACCCTTGCGGGTTATGCGAACAAGTGGCAGGTCGAGCGTGGTCAGATGGCGTCTGGTGTATCAGGTAGCGGACAGCTGCCAATTGAGCGTTGCAAGTGGTTTGCTGATAGTGGTGGGGAGTGATGAAGGAGGTGGTGCATGAATGCCAGCCCCGGTTGAGGCTGATGTTTTGAAACCGGCAGCCAATGGGGAGCTGCAGCGCCCGCTATTTCCAGGCCATTTCGCGTGTGCACTTTGCGCCATCCTGGGGATGACAAGGCTGGGGCAGGGACAGCCTCGCCTGCGGCCGTGTGTGCAACAATCTACCAGAGACAGGCACGGCGTGTTGAGAGCAATGCAACGCAGCGGCGGCGGGGCAGAGGTGCAGTGGCATTTCAAGCTGTCGCTGAAATACTCGGTGCAGGCAGCCTCAGGACGCTGAACTGCTGGCCTGGCTCGTTCTTCTTCCCGCTGCAGATCGGTAGCGGTGGCTTGTGTTGAGCGCCGGACTGCGCCCTCGCCCCAATCCCCATCGGTGTCGCTGCGCCGTGCGGCCCCTGCAAGGAGATGTGCGAGAGCCATCCAACGGGCCTTGGTCAATTCCACCCGTCACACTTGCACGCCGTGTCTGCTGCCTCTGCGTCCATAGTCATTGCCCCTCCGCCCGTCTCGCTGTGGGGGCGCCGCATCCAGTACCCGCGACAAGACACGCTGCGCGCGGCGACGAGCAACCGCACTCACCTGCGCGCCGACAGCTCAGTACTCGGAAGGGAACGGCCCCGGATCATGAGCAGAGCGCATGTCGCGCCCACGACGACGAACACCACCACCAGCCCCGACCTGCGTCTCGACACGCCCCCGCACTCTGCCCGCCAGCTCTCGCCGTCGTCGGTCTACTCCACCGACGCCTTGGTCGTGGCCTCGCCGCCGGCGATGCCCTACCACATCTCGAGCCCCATCGGCGACCCCTTCTACCCCAAGCCCGAGGACTACGGCGGCTACCAGTTTGCCCGCCTGCCCCAGCGCCTGAGCGCCCGCATGCCTCTCGAGATCCTGCCGCGCGCCCACTGGCTCAGCCGCGTGCGCTCGTGTCTGCGCCTGCTCATCATCGTCCTGAGCGGCTCCGTCGTCTTCATGTTGATGCACACCCTGGGCATCTACCGGGGGAACCGCTACCTGGAGCTGCGCAAGGGCGAGATCCCCATGGTCTGGCCCGCCCACACGAACCTCGCGCCCACCATCATATTGGTCGCAGTCGCTGGAGCCAACTTCATGGCCTCGGTTGCCATCCTATCCCTAAGCTTCAAGCGCTCCTTCCGCCGCCCCATCCGCTCGAGGGACCTGTACCGCGTTGTGGTAGGGAGCATTGGAGTCGTGCTGTGGGCTGCCGCCCTCGTCGTCTTCCATTTGCTCGACAAGGCGAGCAAAGCCAGCCTGGGCCGATACTCGTGCACAAACCAACACCTTGTGACCAACGGCCGGTATCAATACCGCGCCGTGTGCGAGGAGCAGGTACGTCCCTCTACCACACCACCTCTCTATCCTTGCACTAACCACCCGCAGAACGTCGCATTCTACACCGCCATAGGCGCAGCCTCCGCCGAGCTCCTCACCCTCATCACCCTCGCCGCCTCGGCCATCAGATCAATGCGCGACGAACCCCCCCTCCCCACAATACAAATACACGAGAAGAAGGACTCGAACCACCTGAGCTCAGCATGGAAGCCCTCAAGACCAAAAACGTGGATACAATAGCATCAATGCCACTTCTTTCCGTCTCTTCTGTTCTGTACATACCATACAGCTCGCTCACCCACCCAATCCTTTCGTTGCATTGCATGATACCCCGGCTCCAGCTTTCCTCCTTTTCTTTTCCTTGCTATCCTTTTCCTTATCCTTTCCTTTGCGTGTGTTTCCTTTTTCATGACTCCAAAAACAGCTTCGGCGTGGCGCATCTCCGGCTCTGCATTGCATATCCCGGCGTTTCTCGGTCCCTGTAATCGCTGATGGAAGCCATTACCTTTTTCTTTTTTTTTTTCTTTTTTTTGAATACAAAAGCATTGCTGAGGAACAAGTGTCCGAGGAAGAGGAAGACTGGACTGAATGACGAATTTTGCACGTATAAGCTCTTGTAATCAGAACGATATAGCTTCAATTCAAGTATCCCATCTCATCTATGCTTATCATGAAATGTGATTCAAACTCATTCGTGCTCTACACACCAAGACGAGAGGTCTTCGGGAACAACCAAGCTAAGAGGTAAAATGTGTCATTGCTAACTACCACCCATATATGCAAAAGATCAAGTCGTATGCAGTTCCCAGAACGCCAAAGCCAAGTTCAGGACGCAGGCCCAAGCACTTTGGCACCTGTCACTCCCGCTGGCCATGCATATGCAACCCATGCCATGCTTGTATGCTATGCAAAACTAGACAACAGGATAATCAGGAATATAGAAACAATAACGCACATGCGCGCTCATGGCTAAAGCATGGAAAGGGGGTATCATCAACTCGTGTTATATCATCGCGCCATCATCGTTTTTGGTCTTCGTCTTCGTCTTCGTCTTCGTCTTCGTCTTCGTCTTCGTCTTCGTCGTCTATGACGTTATTGTAGAGGGGCTCGTCACCGTTTCCAATGCGGGAGTCGCAGTTGGTGTGGGTAGTTGTGTGCACAGAGGCATCGTGGCCGCAACCGGTAGGGCGGACGGTGCTGGCGTTGCTGGTAGTGCTGCTGCTGTTGCTGTTGCTGCTGCTGTTGCTGCTGCTGGTGACGGTGCTAGTGCAGGAGCAGATGCGGGTGCGGGTGCGGGTGCGGATGCAGGTGTTGGTGCTGATGCCTGTGTAGGTATTTGTGAAGGTACAGGTGTTGTACCTGTAGATGCAGGAGTGAGAGGAGCAGGTGTAGAGGATCGAGTCTGGGCAGGTGAAGGTGTGGGGTCCGTTGTTCGAAGGCAGCGAAGTTTAAGTGTCAGCTTCGGAGCCCTTGCCGCCGGCACTGGTGGGAGATCGACCTGTGATTGCTGAAAGCTGGACATAACGCCACTCGACTCGTCTGACGAAGTCTCGCTGCCTTCAGGTGTGGAATCGGAGTCGAAGAGGTGGAGGGGGGAACGACGTTTTTGGGTCCGCGAGGCTTGGTCATCATGTTCGCCATCTACGCTCGGACTTGGCCGTTTCTTCGAAAGTCCTTCTGCGTTGAAGGTCACATTCGGCTCGCCGACGTGGGGCCCTGCGGCGTTGCGTACTGAGGAGTAGTGTTCCCAAGTCTGTGGCCTAGTTAGCACGCCACCTGTCCATTACGAGTCTGGTCAAACGTACATGATAGGCAATGTGCAAAGTCCTCCTATCATCTTCTGCGCTCAGATCATCGTTTTGCGAGTAGTATAGTCGTGGTGAGAACACGTAGGTGTAGTCAGCTTGCCAGAGGCGAACATGCACGTTGAGAGCTGAGGCAAACGCCGAGACCTCCATGTTATCGGCCCATTCACCAGGCTGCCCCATCTTCTCAACATGCTCTTCGAACTGCTGCTGTAGCTGCTCTTCTGTATAGTATGTGGTATCGATGCGTGTCGGCTGGATACAGGTGGTGGTGCGCTTAGGGTTTCTCCGCAGATTGTTCACAGCCATATATTGACGGTAAAATTCAGAATTATCCCGCATGTGCTCGATAGTGGCTTCTCGAAGGAACGCGTGCATCTCTTGGTTGCCGTAGAGCTGATCAGATAAGGCGTTGAACAGGCAGTTGCCTTGCACACAGTCAGCTGTGGACATGTTGAAAATAATTACTTCAGACTCACCATCACCTCTAATATTGCTGGCATATAGGCCATTGGATTCTAAAATGGGAAACTCGGGTGAGTTCGCTCGCTGCTTGCGGGGTGCCATCTTGACAGCTGGTGCAGGCAGGTCGCCAGACAGGAGAAGTCGGTGTACAGGGAGGGAGGCACAAGTGGGGTGACGCGGTCATGGAGTATTTTTGAGATGCAGACTGAAGCACAGGATGTGCGATATATTCAAGCACAGGGCCAGCCACCACGGTTGGTGAAGGTGTTGGCCCGTAGTTGAGGGGAACGTGAACTCTGGATAACTTTGTGACGCGAAGCTCTGGTAAACGGCCGCAGGGAGGGACAGGGATTGGCCGACTTGGCGACCTGGGAACAACAATCACCGCCCCTGGTCAGAGCTGCTGGAGCTATTCAGGAACCTGATGAAAGAGCACGAATAAGCGATTGGTAGTGCCAATACGGACTGTTTGTACCCAAGGTAGCTCGCTGCGGAGGAAATAGGAACGGCAGGATTGGTACAGAAAATTTCTGCTACGTACCTCGGGAGCAACGATGATGTCACGGTTCAGAAGAGAGCTCTAGCTTCCAGTCCGGTGCATAGCCGATGTGTGGAAACGCTCATCAAAAGGACGGTTGCAGCGCTGTCTCTGATATGACTGGGTAGCTGCCTGCAGCACGTTCCAGATGGTGAAAGGAGAACCGTGAAGCGCGCCGAAATGGTAATCAGCAAGCAGTGCAGCCTTGAGCTTAAGTGCAGTACAGGTAAAGGTCAGCTTGATGTGTAAACAAGAACATGTGCCCGCGCGTTTTGTCTCGTGCCTGCTTCATTGTGCGCGCCTATCGGGCTGCGCCAATCACTTTGCGGCGGGAAACCCTCTGACCCCGCCCAATCGAGCTGTAGATGGGCCCCAGATAAGGTCCCATGGGACAACTATAAAGCGTGATCTTGGCTGTTGACAGGGAAATAACCATCAGGCAGCAACACATAGTTACTGAACATGTCACAAATCAATGTTGTTGTCGTTGGGTAAGCATCACTATCTTGGGTTCGGTATTTCCTTGTTAGGAACCAAGTTTATGCTGATTGGAACCGTAGTGCAGGCGTCACTGGACTAACAACGGCTCTTGTGCTGTCCAAGCACAACAACTTCAATGTTACAGTTGTGGGCAAACACATGCCCGGTGACTATGACATTGAATATGCATCACCGTGGGCCGGGGCAAACTTCATGCCGGTTGGCAAGGAAGGCAGCAAGCTGCGCGCCTTCGAGAGAACCACATGGCCAGAGGTAGATCGATTGTGTCGAGAAGTACCGGAAGCCGGTATCCACTACCAAGAGTGTAGAGTGTATGGCAGGAAGAAAGACGAAGGTACCGCTGTCGGCATTTGGTTTCAAGAGTTAGTCAAGGAAGATCCATGGTTCAAGGATCTTATGCCAGAGGTAAGTCCCTGTCAATTTCCCTTCTACCGCAACAACGCTCTCGTTTCGAGAATAGGAGAAACGTGTAGGTGTTCTAAATATTGCATGTTTTATTGCTGTCGATATAAATTTAGATTTGTTCACATCATGAATACTAGCGTCTCACACCATGAGCATCCCTACCATTAGCTGCTCGAAGTAAAAGATGCATACTGACCATACGAACAGTTTCGCGTTCTGGACAAGTCAGAGCTGCCACCCTCTTGCAACACTGGCACTTGCTTCAAGTCCGTCTGCATAAATACGGCAATCTACCTCCCCTGGCTGCTGGGCCAATGTCTCAAGAACAATGTAACAATAAAGCGTGGCATCCTCAACCACATCTCTGAGGCACCCTCTCACCATTCTACCGGTGGCGCATCCATAATCATGAATTGCACCGGCGTGCTGGCGTGTAAGCTCGGCGGCGTGATGGACACCACAGTATACCCCGGCCGTGGCCAGATTGTAGTCGTGCGAGATGAACCAGGCGTTATGCATACCACCTCCGGTACCGACGACGGTTCAGAAGAAGCCATGTATATCATGCAAAGAGCAGCAGGTGGAGGTACCGTTATTGGCGGCTGTCTGCAGCATGGCAGCTGGGCAAGCGAGGTTGATCCGAATCTTGCGAATCGAATCCTTCAGAGGGCTGTAGATATCTGCCCGAGTCTTGCGCCAAAGACGGGGAAGGTGACGGAGCTGAGTGTCATCAGGCATGGTGTCGGGCTGAGGCCAATGAGGGAGGGCGGTATCAGGGTGGAGAAGGAGAGGATTGGGCAGGAGTGGGTGGTACACAACTACGGCCATGCGGGCTATGGGTATCAGAGTAGTTGGGGAAGTGCGTGGGAAGCAGAGAGTTTGGTGTTAGAGATCTTAGAGAAGGACGGCAAGAGGGCGAAGTTGTAAGCTGACTGCATATCTTCGATTGAATCGAATACCGCACATGTGTTCGATCATTTGTCGCCCACTGAACCCGCCTTGCTGCTCTTTACAGCTGCTAAGACCTTATCCTCTAAGTCCTTGACGGTGCCGCTTTGCACTAACTTCTCTTTTGTGCTGCTATCGAAGGTAGGCGCGACGTTGAACGCGTTCTTGCAGTAGCTAAGGTATACGTTAGGATACAGTTGCATGATCGGATGCTGATAATACGTTGTGAAGTTGGCGAAGTCCTCCTTTACGAATCCAATGTCTGCCAACCGCGTCTGTCCGTCCAGTTGAAAGTCATCCGGCTTCTTTTCCATAGCCTTGAGGATGGTTTCTACCGTAGCTTCGGGGTGCGGCTGTACGTCATCGCCAGGATCTGGCGAACCGGCTGTCATGTTGGAAGTGGAATGTAAGCACGTCGAAGCTAGATATCAACTGCTTGCTGTGGATTGTAGTAGTTGATGACACGTCATTCAGGATAGGCCTCGTACAAGGTATTGTGCAAATGTTCCATCAAAATCTGACAGGAGATCGAATCTTATAAGTCATTTGCCGAAATACCTCAAGTACTTACGTACTAATGCCTTGTTTTAGGGGTTCGGGTGAGGCGTATTGACAAACAGGACTCGTTGCGGGGTAAGACCGAACGTGCCACAACTGCCTCCTTCCCGATCATACAGCCTCAAAGAACCAAGCCCTTCTGGAACCGGATCAGCGTCCCAACGACCTGACTGGTGGACACCGTTACCGCTGTTGTGAAGGCGAGCGGTTGTCGTGAGCACCCCGCAGTCACCCCATTAGCCACACTGAGTCCACGTGCTTTGCACAAGGGAATCGGCAACGCTTATGAGGTGTGACAGAAGGTGCTAAAGCGTGTCGTTAGACCGCAGACCAGGTTCGAACGTCCGCTACTGCAGCCTTGCAAAGCCTTGGAGCCAATAGGTAAATCTGCACTTTCGTTGAGCCTCATCAGGCTTATGCATTTGCGGATTGTTGTTTCTTGATGCAGTCGACTGCTGGCTTCAAGCTTTTCGAAGGCAAGCTCCAGTCTTGCAGCTTTAAGCTATCGTCTTGGGTTAACATCCATAACGTCTCTGCTGCGGTGATCCGAATCTATTGTGAATGTCAGTCAGCATCTTGCAACAGGAGCTGGTTGAAATACCTTGGGAAAAGGATGTAATAGCATGCTCGTCACTTTCGCGAGGGTATCAGCGCGAGTAGCTGGAATCACGCCAAGTCCACGATACACGTCCAGGGCAAGGTGCAGCTTCTGTATATGTGTAGACTTGAAGTGGGCCTTTTGTACATTGGAAAGAAGCTTGCGAAAGCTGATTTTGTCAGTATTGAGCGTCGTTTTGGTTCAAAATGGGTAGCTTACTTGAAAGTCGTTGAGATGAGGCGATGCATAATCCGCATGTCAAAAAGAAACGCCCAACCTTCCAGCAACGGAAGTAACACTCTATCGTTCTCGAGCTCCTTCTTAAGCAGATCCATTAAACAAGTGGCGAAATCTACTAGCGTAAATTCCTTGCCGTTTGAGGTGCTAGCCAAGGGTAGCGTTGTAGTGAAGTCGAGAACTGCTTCTCTACAATTCTGGACAACTGACTCCGATGCCATGCCCGCAGAACTAACAAGCCCTTGGCAGATGGACTCTCTGATGACAGGGGAATCTGTCAACTGCATTGCTGTCAACGCTGCTCTAAAGTACACCCTCGAAGAGACATCGTTGATCGGCGGCACTACAATGTCAGAACCTTGAGTGAGCCAGCCCTCGGCTATGATAGCCGCCGCTCGTGCCCTGACCTTGTCCAATTTCTCCAATGACAGTCGTAAGACATCTGCACATATTAGACGGTCAGAGTCGGTCGTTTGATCCCGGAAGAGGTTCGCTTCGCCGGCTGTTCTGACAGCGTTCAGAGCTTCTAGCCTCACCAGCGAACCAACGTCGCCTCGCTCGGTGACTGTATAGTCATTCAAAGCTATGTGCAATGCGACTGCTATCCTATCTTTGATATTGGCTGCCTTGGGTGCTTGATCGTCCTGAGTAATCTCCTGGCAAGTCTTAAGCAACGTGTTCAGCGCTCGTAATGCTACCGTCCGCGCTTCGATTGCTACTGCTGTGGTACACCTGAACATGATCGTCCTGAGGATGCGCAACTGCAGTTCTATGATCATTTCGCTTGCGAAGGATGTTGACACTCCGTAGGCTGATCCGAGCGCAATCGCATGGCCAGAACAGCGAAGCCCACTGTATGAAGCTTCGTTCTCTAGTTTGGTTAGCCAGTCGGTAACCATGGATTCTGCAAGGCCTGAGGTAATATTCTGCAGAAGTGCGAGGACGTGGCCAGCAACATTGACTATCGATATCAAGACAGTCTCTTCATGTCGTGCGAGGCACAGATTCACGATGCGAGTAATCTCGCCGACAGGTATTTTTGGGACCCAATAGTCTTTTGGCAGCGTGATCATGGCACGAGCTAGAGCTGCAATGAAGCTGCAATATGACGACGCTGTGTATTCTGGTCGCATTGCTGGTGAGCTGAACGACTTGTCTTCGAGTTTGAGCTGATGGTCGAAGAGGTCCCATAAGTGTATGAAGGAAGCCGGCCTATCCAATCCTTCTGAAGTATACTCGGCATGGTTCGGGACATCTACAAGCGCAGCAAGAGCTGCTACGAGTCCTTGACGTTCCTCGACCTCTCGAGGTCGCAGTATTTTGAGCTGGGCGCAGATCAGATCAGACATTTGTCGTACTGTGCCCGGCATCTGATTCCTTGATAATAAACCTATCGATTTGGCTGCGAACAGACGTGAGTCAGAATCCAGTGAGCCGGTCCCTCGCCATCCCAACAAGTTCTCGAAGATAGCTTGCCAGTACATTGGCTGCAGATCTCCAGCCTTGACTGCCACCTCGCACATAGCTCGCTGCCGGAGGCCGACTGCATGGAAGTCTACAGCTTGAACAAGCGGAATGCCCTCTTGAATCTTGTTAGGATGACGGCCTACAAGCTCCTGTAAGGCTGCAGATGAGCCACGTCGAATGTTGCCGGCTGGGTCGAGACATGCGACCACAACGAGTTCAATTGCCAATGTTTGAGGTACAGACATGTCAGGTCGATGTTCAGAGGCCCGAATCGATGAGGTTTGTACCGCAAGAAGATCGTCCGTAGAATAGCGGCGAGATAAGGCCCAAATGCCGAAGCAAGCAGCATCACGTACATTGGTTCCAATGGAACCACCAGTGGGTGAGCGCTGCTCGAAGCCAAGGGACAGCAATAACGCATTCAGGACGTCTGGCAGCTGATGCGTCGGTATCGCCTTCCGGTAAAGCAGATGGGACAGAGTCAGGGTAAGGCCGTGCCAGCGAAGCGGATTGACTCCACTCAAGTTGCGCTTGGCGCCTTGCCAATACACGCTCTCGTTAAGTGACCCAAGGATAGCCTCAATGACCTCTTCAGCCATCTCTGCGTCAAGTTTCAGAGTAATAATACTAAGCGCTTTACTGGCCGCGTATCGCACTGGTGAATCGCCATCGCCCACTAATTCCAGTAACGTCTCAACGACCTCCTCAAGCGCGGTCATGGGATCGAGTCCCGAGGGAGCTGAAATTGCCTGAAGGCAATGTATGACAATGTTCCGCATAGTCTTCACAATCAGCTTGCGTGCCACTGCAGAAGATCTAAGGAATGTCAGGTTGTCTTGGTTCAGAATCCGTTGACAAACTTGAAATGCCGGAGCTAGGAATGGGCCGATCTCGTCGTTGGTCGCGGAAGCCACGAGGCCTGACATGAACGACAACACGCCGATACATCTGTGTATATCGGCAGTATCCTCCGCAGCGTTAGAAAAGAATGTTAAGGACCACTTGACGAGGAGGTGGAGCAGGCCGAGTTCTTGCATGTCTGGACGCACACATAGCGTGACCAGGAGCTTCGCAGCAGCAGTTCGTTCTTTTGATGCAGACTGTAGGCATTTGAAGCAGATGTTGAGGACTCGAAGAGTGATGCCAGGGACCTCCGCAGGCAGCTCAATACCCAGGGCTGTTGAGGTTTCCTCTGATGATTGTAAGGTCGATATCGAGGCGAGTGGGAAAGGCGCAAGCAGCAAGTGCGACAGCCACAGCAGGAGAACATAACGCTCTGTCCAGGGTACTATTGACTGCGGTAGAGATCCATCTTCTGCGGTCTGGAAGTTCTTTCCAGCTTCAAACTCTCGTAGGATTGGTTCAAGGTAGCGTGGCTCGTTATTAAGGAAGCCTTTGATGACCTTCTCAGCCCTTACTTTGCAGAAGAGATTAATGATGTAGCATATCGCATGCGAGAGAGGTACATATCCCTTCTTCGCCTTTTCTCTAGAAGTTGTCTGTAGCAAATCAAGATAGGCAGCAACTAATGGGGGAAGAAGGTTCTTCAAGTGCGTATCGAGAAGCTGAGGATCTTCTTGGAATGGTTCAATCTGTTTCAAAGATCAATCATCGCTCTAGCGAATGCACGTGTAGAACGTACCAGAGCGCATGCTCGGTACATGTCCACCTCTCGCACATGCTGGCGAACGGGGGTTGTTGTTGACCCATTCTGACGCCCTCGTACTAGTCTTGGAAGCAGCCCCTCGAGGTCCGATAGTAGTGCAGACGACGCACGCTGGAGCTTAATGTCATCGTCCTCGCCGCTCATAGTGTAGAAATGTTGTATGAAGTAGAGTTGTGGGGTGCGTAAATGCGCAGCCTTGGCGACGCGACTCAGTCCCTGCCACTTTGACGCGTACTACTGACTCTTCGAGTTCTCACAGTTGGCGACGCGGCTGACGTGCAATTGCTTGATACGTGACAACCAAGACTCTCAATTCACACGACAACGCTCACGATGACGGAGGCAGATTACAAGGACTACCTTGCTGCGCGTATCCTTACTGAGAGCCAGCCGGTATGCTCTGATCGAAGCTCGCGTGCTTTGTCCGATTCTAACAGTTAACAGGTTACTTACAGGCTGCTCTCAAGGGCGCTGCAAGTCAATGTCAGCGCTGCAAAGTGGTATGTGATCAGATCTACGATCCCTAGTAGCCGGTACTAATACACAGTAGGATGCTGTTCGACTTCCACCAGAAGCAGAACGCGAAGAAACAAGACTCCATCCACGCAACATATCTCATTTCAGGTACAAAGCGACTTGCCAGCGAAACGAACGGCACCAACGGTCGAAGCGGCGAGGATGTCAGCATGCGCAGCTCCCCGTTCATGAGTTCTATGCCAGAACCCGAGGAGCAAGAAGAGGATCCTGTCAAGAAAACCACCATCTTGCTGGTTCGAGAAGAGGAGCTTGCAAGTACGTAATGCGCGAAGGTGCAGACGTGACTGGGCTGATAAGATACTGCAGAAACCCGTGCCGAGTTCTCAGAAGAAGCCTCTATCCACATCTACAGCCTGGAACCAGGACCACTAGAGGTATGAAGCGGAGGGACTAGCAATGGGTCAGGGCTAAGAACGACAGAATCTGAACGTACTGGCATCCTGCAACCACGAGGTGAACTCGAAGTTTCCTGACGAAGATCCACTGGAACGATGGCGAGTATATGGGTCTATCCAAAACCCTTATGTCAAGGTAACAACTACTGTTCCATCTTTCTCAACTAGAAACCTCTTAGCTAATGCTCCCATAGCGGCGGACGGCCAGATACGCGCCTCCTCCAACTGCTGCTCCACCCGCCAAATCAGCTGCGAAGCCTGCTGCACAACCCACCGCGAAGCCACCTGTAGCTGCACAGCTTAGAAAAGAAGCCCCCACATCGTCGCACAAAGGCAGCGCTTCTGAGGAGAACATGTCTGCACGATCGACGCCTCAGCCCAACGCGGCCCCTAGCACTCTGAAAAGGTCAGACTCTACCAAGTCTGTTGGCACAAAGAACAAGGCTGCTGGTGATATCTTCAAATCGTTCGCAAAGGCAAAGGCAAAACCGAAAGACGCGGCAAAATCGAACGAGTCAACGCCTGCGCCCGTTGAAGATGGTGAGTTTTATAAAGCGTTCTTAAAATGCAATGCCTAACGCTACCAGAACCCATGCAAGGCATGTCGGAAGACGAAGGTGATGACGATGAGCCTGAAGTTCAGGTCGACACCGAGAAGATCGAAGCGGCAAAGAAAGCCCGTGATGAGCGTGCTGAGAAACTCCGGAAGATGATGGAAGACGACGGTAAGTTTGGGATAATGTGCTGTCCACGCTTTTGACTGATCGGCCACAGATGAAGACATGCCGGATGCCACTGCCGCGGAAGAGAAGGCATCTGAAGCTTCTCAGCCTGAGAAGGCTGAAACACCCAAAGAAGAAGAGCCAGAGCCTACCGTCACTGTACAGGATGGTCGAAGAAGAGGCAAAAGACGAGTCATGAAGAAGAAAACCGTCAAGGATGAAGAGGGATACCTTGGTAAGCACTTCTCAGCGTTCAAGTTAAACAAGGCTAATTACAAGCAGTGACTAAAGAAGAGGCTGTGTGGGAATCTTTCTCAGAGGACGAGCCTGAGCCAAAACGAGCGAAGCCTGCGCCCAAGCCAGCGGCAGCAAAGGGCAAGCCTGCGGGCAAGAAAGGGCAGGGAAGCATCGCCAGCTTCTTCAAGAAGGCATAGAAAGCTGCAAACACAACTTGACTTCTCTTCCTCCCTTTCATACTCTGCAGATACCCCAATGCGAAGACAAGTTCTAATTCTTGCGTCTGCCTCAACTTCAATTCGTTCGCGACATATTGATGCTTGCCACCTGTGTTATTTCCGTTTCGCAGACCTGGAACCTTACAATCCTCGCTTTCCCTTTCCAACTGCTGCATCAGTATTGCGTCCCAAAGAGGTAGTAGGTGATCCCGGTAACCCACATATAGCAGACACACCAAAGGACGTCACACAGCCTCCACGGGTACACAGAACGGTCGAGCAAGTCAAGATCTGTGTGCAACCCTGCTTGTAGCACGTTGTGTGGCACGGTGCTGTGGAGAACCAGTGCCTGCGTAGCACAAGTCGGCGAGTTGTGAGAGTTCGCTTCGGGGGCATCCGTGCATGGGTAGATGGTGGGAACGGCGGCATGTATCACGAGAGGAGGTGTTGTTCGTATGTTGATCACTATACGATGGTTTGATTGCCATTCATCTCTACCCTGTTGGACATACCAGTATGGGCTTGCTATTGCTGTGGGTCTGCATTCTATGGCCATAGCTCCTCTGTCCTCCAGCCGCCGTTATGCCGCGCAGTCTCACCGTCCCACGTGTATCTGAATCGCCTTCCTTTCTCCGGGTTGCTGAGATCGGTCTGTTCGACGACGTCTGGTACGATAACCACAACGCGGAAGTTCTTCCTTGCAACCTCATCGTGAAGGTCTTCCGCCTTTGATCCAAGCCGAAGGCGCTCCTTGTCAAATGGCGCGGTTACTGGTTGACCTGGTGGTGGGTTCTTGAAGGAGCCTGAATGTGGTATTAGTCGCACAAACTGTTCTCGCAAAATGGACTATGCGTACCCTTGATGGCAGGAGACTGGTTGCCGAAGAACCCTGTGAGCTCCCTTTGCCAGCTCCATTCGTTCTCTCCACTCTCCTTGAGCGCTCTCATCCTCTTGCCAACCTCACTCTTGACTGTCCTCACACCACTGCTCTCCTCGGAGCCCTCAATATCGTCAGCAATGACGTACGCCTTACCTGCGACGCGCCATTGCGTCTGAGTCTCTCCCTCAACCCACCAGACGGCCTCAACGGGACCTCCACCGCCGCTGCCCTGGATCTGATCACCGCTCTCCGCATGCCCAGCGCTTGTCCTGAAGATCTGTCCGACCTTTTCCATACGCACATCCGTCGTGAAAGTTGGGCAATCGCTGTGGTAGAGCTCCGGGTTGCGCTCGGCATCATTGTGCTGGTTCTCTGGCAGCTCGGCCCAGAAACCACGGAAGATGCAGTATCGGACGCGGGGTACGTATTCGACGGGTGAGCCTTCGGAAGCTTTATCGAGAGTACCGAGGACGAATTGGGGAGGCTTCATTTCATTGAGGTGCTTGTTGAAGAGCTGCTTCCATGGTGCTTCGGGCAGCGTCGAGGCTGCAGGTGCGGTGGTCGACATCGTGCGTAGAAGACGCGAAAGTCGGAATGCCGGTCGTGAAGCTATGATGGCTGTTGGTCGGTGTTTCCGGGGGTAAGTAAGAGTGTTAGTGAGGTGTTGATGATGGCATTTGAGCTCTCGATGACATTCCCATGTAGTGTCGTCATATATACTGCGTCACAGCTAGCGATTTTGGTAGCACTCGACAAATGAGAGTGTTGACCGAGACTAACATTTGGCAACGCATCTTTGATTGCCAATTGTTCGACTTTGCAGCGTGTTTTTGGGACTCAGGGTGAACTAGCAACTGTGCTGGAAGCTGTACCTCTGCTTTCTTGGCGCTGAGTTATCGATAGGGAAAGCACGAGGCAGGTGCAAGTCATTTTGGTCGTAGGATCAAAAACAATTTTCTCTTGATGACAAGAGTGCCAGTCATTTTTGACACGCACATGTTTGCCCGGTCTTCGCGACTTCGAGCTCTCAAGAGCTTTGTTGTCTAATTTGATGTCTCTCAGCTTCAAGTCTAACTTCACACGAACACTCATGCATAGAAAAGCAGAAACGAGCCTGAAGACACAATTGGAGCGGGAGGGGCGTCAGTCAGCGATCAAATCATACTTTTTCCTCCAATCGTCCACCAGCAGGCTTGTTTCGTACCTTGCTCCGCCCAAAATAAGCAAAGCTAGAGGGCCGGTCCGACTGCCTTTCCATTCTGAGCAATCACCGGTGAAAGGTGATCGATACATCGAAAGATCTTTCTCAGCATATTAAGTTTCTGCGGGTCAAGGAAGGACTGCAGCGCGCTTCGAGAAGGTCGCCGACCTGAGCCGCCAGGCGGGGAATTCGTGTCGGAACGTTGCATCTAGGAACCTGCAAGGTGCCTGCGACAAATGGTTGCACAACAGATACTCTCGAGCGTTTTCGTGGTCATCCTCAAGCTTCGGAGCCTGTATGTATTTGGCATCATGTCAATGTAAGAATGTCGGTGGTGTCCCAAATAGTGCAATGCTGAACCTAAGGGCGGGCCACCCGAAAGGCACCGAAGGGGATACCGAGGTGTCCATTTGCGTGATCTGGACTGTTACATGCGAGTCGGTCGGTTGTGGCTGGCTCCGTCCGTACGCATGCGCGCTCGCTGGGCGAACCACCCCTCTGGATTCCTGTTGGCCGTATTCAGATACATGAAGCGAAAGACTCTGCGCTGTTCTTGAAGCGGGTTTTGTCTTTGACCTTTCAAAGAGCCTCAGATACAGGTAGCGCTGGACGCGGTGGATAGGCTCCGTTAGTTATCGTAAACCTGCGCCTTTCAGGTTCTTGTTCTTCTTGACACCAGAATGACAATCCCGAGTGGCAGTCGTCCCTCACATCCCTTTGGCGACCAGTCGTCTAGCGTTAATGTTCGAAGCGCTGAGGGGTTGCTACGATGTGTTGTCTGATGCGTCAGGATTGATCATGTGCTCATCCTTTTTCGAGCAGCGTCTGCGAATGGATGTCACTTGCAACATCTTAGCAGACGTACTATGGTGATCAAGTCGAACACGTAACTTTGCAATCTATTCACACCGCAAGATATGAGCAACGAGACACTAACCAACGTTAGTCCCCCGTTCCGCACCGTCTCGCTTCACATCGTGCCTCCGCAGGTTCGGCACGGGAGAGGGACGCCATAATGGAGTTGATTGGTTGGCAGCCGCAACTGACACTATTACCCGCGCCGTTTTCGTCCAGTGAGGGGACCTTGATGGGGGGAGAATCCTTTCAGTTGCGTGTCTGAGCCTCGTAGCAGGCGTGCTGCCGGCGGCACAGTTACGATTGTCTAATTCTTTCAAACTGCGCGGCTGTTGCTCGCAGGTATCGCACCGACGGCACAGCAGCGTCGGAAGCCTTGCTCCCACAAATCAAGAATAGGCAGGTGATGCCCTTGAAGTATAATTATGCGCTTATGTTTTAGTCGACTACAATCGCGTAGATCATCTCATCTCCTCTCCCGCAAGTGTTGATCAAAGCGTCACAGCGTTTCTCTCAAAATCTCAACGGCTCCATCGTCGCCCATCTGCAACGCAGTAATGCAGCACAGAGCACCGCTCATTGGAACAAACATGTTCGTTGAGGTGCAGAGACAATGAGAGACTCTAGAAGTGCCCAGCCGCCCAGACCAAGGTCGACCATGGCTGAGAGCGAATGCGATCGGCAACGCGCCAATGTGGCACAAAAGGGCCGTAAGCCTAGCAAACGAACCGTTCATTCGGAGCAGTCTGCGTTCTTTGAGTCCTTGCGCCTGCGGACTCCGCTTTCTTCTACCTGCACGCACATGTAATGCGCACGACCGTAATTACCTGCGCGTCCGTCCGCTGAAGCGTGGCCTGTTGATCTTTCCATCCGTGTTATATGCAAACCCCTGCCCGCCAACCCGCGCTCTCTCCACATAAGTCGCCGACCACCAACCTCCGCTGCAGGCACGTTACCTATACTCCACCAACGCCCAACTCCACTTTACGACCTTGACGACTGCTCGCTGGACGACTGGACGACTCTGCTTCCGTCCTTGTACTTACTGTCACGCCCACCACTCCCTCGCGCTACCTTTACCGTCCTTGACCGACGCATCCGCCCCCCGCTTACAAACCACCCGATACAACATACCTCTTTGCACGAGACCTAATCGCCCAGCATGTCAGACATCACCAAGTCATTCACGTTCCTGCAGGAGACTATACCACAATGGCTTCAGGACATCACCAATATAGAAGAGAAGGTCACCAGCATGCAAGAAGAGATCGCCAGGGTATCTGTGTCGGCATCGCCGTTTGCGAAGAACAAGACAGGGTCCATGGAGTCGATACGACATGAGAATTTGGATGCTGTTGCGGAAGAACCTACGCCGTCAAACCCCACATTAGCCAATCCTCTTGGCAGCCGCAAACGCAAGTCGACCTCGGTCACCTCTGGTCGTGCCTCAGGACCCACGAGATACCGCCAAAAGACGATGGTGGTCGTCAGCTACGATGGAGACATGCAGAAGTCGTTCGAGCTGCTTGTACGGGGTCTGGCAACGGGGCGCAACATGCTAAGAAAGGCGAAGATGGAGGCGAAGATGGCAGAGATGGCTGCCATTGCTGGATCGAGTGACGAAGAGGACGAAAACGACGACGAAGAGGATCACATCATGTCGAAGATCAGCTACCGACCACAAATGACATCCATGCGAATACGTGCCGCAGCGGCGAGAAGAGGTCGAGGTGGCCGTGGTGGCGGTCCAACTCCGCCAGCGGAGCTGTTCGAGACAACAGACAAGACTCTAGAGCAAGCACAGGAGCTGTGCGAGAAGTCAGCGCATCTCACCCTTCGTGACGGCGACTGCAGAAGTGAGCTAAAACTGGCCCGTATGCACTTGAACAACGTCCTCTCCACCGCAAAGACTGAAGTCAACAAATGCGCTTCCAGTCAATCGAGACCAGGACAACTATCACAAGATCAAGACACGTCCGATACATCACTGTCTTCAATGGAGCCATCTTACAAGAGACACTTCCCAAGCATCTCAGCGCCTAAGCCGGTTTCTGAATCAGAAGCAAAGTTAGAGCCCGTCATGACACAATCGACCATCCGTGCGCCGGCTGCACCCACAGTTACAGCGCCCAAGACGATGGACATCGAAGTCGATGATGACAACGAAGACGAAGATATGGACTTCGTCATGCCACCTGTGCGCTTCACATCACGGCGAGCTGCACGCGCCTAAAAACATTCCATTGCACATTGTTTTAGTCACATCTGCGTTTGAGCGATTCAACTGAGTACTTTTTCATGGCGTCTTAAGGGCATATTTGAAGGGGCAACATACTAGGTCGCATCATGCCTGTTATGAAGAGAATACCCCATTTGCATCAACCACATTGAGATGGCAGAAGGCATTGCCACTCGTTCTGGCTCCTCATTCTATGTTCACGCAACGTCGTGATTACTCTCACTACGTTGCAGCCCGCGGCAGATGCTGCTGTTGCTTTGCACTACTCATAGCGATACCCAATGCTAAACTTTATTTACCACTATGATCATACCCTTTACTTATATACTTCTCGTTACGCTCTTAAGCTGCTCGTTTCCTATTTATCATGGCCTTGTTGGGTGCTGTGTTGAACCTAGGACGTGCCTGCCTGCTGCACTCGTCCTTACCCTCCACGGTCAACTTGAACTCGTCATGTGAGCCACACAAGCTCCAACGTCTTTCCTAAGACCTCTGCTCCGCCATTATCCTGCATATAATACCACGTTTCCCAGCACCGCAGCGCTAGCGATCTTCTGGTAGGTTCACGTTCACCCTCACCCGCAGTCTATGCTCACACCAATGTTACAGTGCGGAACCAGCTCCAAATTCTACATATCGCAAGCAATGGCGTCACCTGCCTCAAATGATGCCGACGAAGCCACGGACAATTTTCCTGAAATCACCGTTCACACAACCTACTTGAGCTCAGATGCAATACATGAAGTGCGTTGGCTGGGAGATCTGATCAAGACGTACACTAACACGATGTTAGGACGATCTGGACTTTCTGCCTCCCAGTCCAGAGCTTGGTATGGCTAGAGGAGGTGAAGTTGACATCAGTGACGCAGACTGGTCCCTTGAAAATGATGAAAATGAGGACAAGAGTGCAGAATCAAAGCTGCATGTAACACCTGTAAGTGCCTATCCGTGGTGCCTGATACTATAGTCACTGACATTGACAGTTCAAGGCCATTGTCACACCTGAAGATGATGCCACTTCTGAGGCTGGCGAGGAAGATCTAACGGTCAGACACCCTTCGATGCGACAAACTAAACAATCACCGCCTGAGAGCGCCCACGGAGTGGTGCCTGAATTCACGAGTGATCAAATCATAACATCTGCCCCTACATGCCTGCCCATACGTCGCAGTGCCAGAACAAAGAGCACGCTTGTTTACGACCAAAAGTATCACCCAATGGATGATATTATTCGACCATCACAAGCGGCCAAGCGTCGCTCATTGCACGGTGAGGGGCTTGCGCTTGGAGATGACTTGGATGATTCATCCTCTGAAGACCCTGGCTCTGATGCAGGGAGTTTGGTTATCGAGGAGGGCAGTGATGATGAAGAGCCGCATCCGCCCACAGGGAATCAGAAAAGGAAGCGATCCGAGTCTCGAGCCTCGGAGCCTAATCGACGTTCGTCGCGCAGGACGAAGACGCCTAAAATATCCTACAACATGAAGATACATCCTCAAGACAGCGACCTGCAACGAGCCTTCGCGTGCGATGGGTCGAAAAGCTCACCATCGCCAACTAAGCGGGTGCAAGTTAGCAATACCAGCTCTGCTAATAGTAAAAAACTACCAGAAGCTTTTGAGGGCCCGTATCGCTCGTCGCTTGCAGACGGCTCGCAAGGTAACTTCGCTCACCCCAACATCTACATGCTACTCGATCCAAAGATGTGGGAGTATAACTAACGACCTGAAGAGTCCTCACTGGAACCATTAGTAGAGGCCTCGACAGAGCCTTCGACATCGCAGACACCTGGCCCTGAAACTTCTTCAAGTCGAGAAGATAGGCCTGTCGACGTATATCAGGACTTTCGTCACAAGAACGCATGTCTCACCAGTGACCAGGATATATGGCCAGATGCAAAGGGGTTGCCATTCCGCATCTTTACTGAGCGCATAGAAGATCAGTTGAATGCCGAAACAGAAGCAGCATCGCCATTCCATTACGAGGATGACAACAAAGAAAATGACGTTACCAATCCCGAGTTCGTCCCCAGACCAGACCTTCTCGATGGCATCTCAATCATACCAGCTCCACATTATCGAGCACCGCAAGGATCCCTTACGTTTCCAGGAAATGTCTCGATAGCTAGCAACGCGTTCTATGTGCACCCTCACTTCGAAGCTTCACCTTACGGTCTGGGCTGGAGCGATGGTGCCCATGACATTAACAACAATGACCTGCACATTTGCCCGATTCCTGACTATATGCGCATTTTGGCATCTAGCGAGAGCCTACCTCGGGCCTCTACACCTACAGAGACTCGCTCGCAAGGAAGTGCCACTGCTGCAAACTCAGCCCCGCTACGAGATCTTGGGTGGCTTGAACTCCTTCGCTAAACGTTTCGTTTCAGGCCAAGATTTATCGCAGCAGTCTGGAGAGGCTGCATACTCATCACCTTCAAATGTGAATCCAAGCCTGAGTCTGCATTGGTTTCAGCATGTATGCGCAACATGGTAATATAGAGGACGCGTAAAACGAGTGTCACCTTTCTCGGGGCGAAATACATGGGCATGGTGATACTTGGCGCGCTCGCTCAGCTCTGGGATGGATGTAAGTCTTGTTCAGTCCAGCTCCGTAACCGATAGGGTCGACATGTTGCAAGTGGCAAGCAATGTACATGGAACCTACTGTAGATCAAATGCAATCTCAATCTCGGTCTTCATAGGCGGTAAAACATTCTGACTCCCATGATAGCATCTAGCGGTGAATTGCCAAGTCAGTCGAATCAAAGGAAATGTGTAGCTGAAATGCAATGCAGTTGAAATTTGGAAAATCCAAATCAGCTCCAGCCGACCAGTATAGAAAGAAACGGACATAGAAGCACCCACCAAGCTGTGTAACTCGTGACGATCAAAATACAGCGTCCAGTATCTTCATCGAGTTCTTCACTCTATCACATTACCTCAGTGCTTCCCAGTTTGAATCCATGATATCCACTCATGTACTTGCACGTTTGCGAGGCGAGTACAACGCAAAGACAACATGCGCATGCTTACTTGGCCACCTTTGGGGCAGCTGCATGAGGGTAGAGAACTTTGCATGGGACTGCAGACGATGCAAATGCCATAGCCTGTGCGAAGGAGACGGGTTTCGACGAAGCACGACTAGCCTTACAGCGACATGGTGTTTGGGCTCGGTCTCCGTGAGGCGATAAGCTCGCAAACCAAGCAGGCCAAGAAGGGGGCCAAACTGTCGTCAATGGCTTCATTGAGGGCTTGGATTGACTTAAATACCGAACCTGGCTCTACACAAGGCGCAGGGCTGGCTACCTGATCTGTTTGTACCTAAGACCACATGTGACACAGCAAGTGCAGCCTTGTGCTTACGAAGGCATCGAAGAAACCTTGTGTCAGATGTGCCTCTCACTCATACGTCACTGCCGTACACCTGCCAAAGCTTATTCTGTCTTGACGACTGTGATACAAGAATGGTCGATCTTCCTCACGACGTGTGTTATGTCTTTCCCTCCATGCGCCTTCGCTCTACTGAGTGCGTCACCGAAGCAAAAACGACAGCATGTGTCGCTGCGGTGCTGCCGTGATGCACACCCGAAGGATCCGGCGAGCTGAATTTCCCCGTCTGAGCGAACCCTAGTAGATAGTGCACAAGGGTATCTGCATATGCTGACTGTGTCCAGCAAGCAAGCATCTGCGCCTTGAGCTTATTTCTTATTCTACGACGCTGTTCGTTGTGCAGTTCCTGCACGTAAGCATCGCGCGTCTGCACTTCGGGGAATCAGCCTCGCAGCAATCACAGAGCGATTCCACTTTGCTCGTATTCGGTATCACTAATATTCATGCCACCTTCGGTCGCCGTGTCAGTATTGTCAATAAGTCCAGATCGCTCCTTTAATTCAATCAAAGAAGCGTGTTGATTTCACTCACTGCTTCTCCGGCGCGCAAGTATCCTCTTCCGCCTGGTGAAGTCGATCAGCAAAGCAAGCCTAGGCGAACGACCACTTGCAGTACCCTCCATCACAGCGCCCAGAAGCATCCCGGTCGGCTGCATCTGAACACGAGCGCAAGTCACTCGCACACGTGCATGGCTACCTGCACAGCATGCGGGAACTTTACCTGCAAGTTTCCTAGCTACCTGCACTAGCAGAGCGGGCGCTTGCACAAATTCAGTTCATGGGCTTGGTCACTTCACCAACAAGAGTCTGGCGGAAGGCCTAGAAGGCGCGCCGAAGGATTGCGAAAGCCCGTGGCTAAATTTGTGATTCGCGCGCTGGCTACTTGTCGATCTAGGCGGCTTGCGCTCGGGCGTTTAGCCTCATGTGGTCGCTTCAGGAACACGTGGGTAGGGGACGAGCTCAAGGGAAATCGTTGGGTCGGTGGCCGAAGTGGTGCCATCATTGTTCAATATCTGGTTCACAATGATTTTTATTTTACCTTCGACAGTACTTTCTTTGATTGTGATTTGTGTTTGAGAGTATGGTGTTGGGTATCGAGCCTCGGCTAGGGTAGTATGTTCATCGGTTAGGTACATCCTGGTACCTAGAAGTACATTTGAGATTTATCAACCAAACAAATGATCACGATATCGGTGGTGTAATAGGTCTCGCCCTTATGAGCGCTGCCCGGGTCGCTATCCGTCTCTCTGAATACGAAAAGACACTTTGTGGTACATCATCGGCATCGTATCGATTGAGAACGAGCACGCCGTCGTCGTCGCCGTCTTTGATCAACACCAAAGTGGATCATCAACAATTCCGTATGCGACAGTGATGTGTGTGATCGCCATGGAACACGTTTGGAGCGGAACAAGCCCCGTAGTCCATCCACAGCTGGGTTTCAAGCCCTCCGACGTCAACACCGTCAAAACACCATCCCGTCTGCCCACAACGCAAACACGCCCAAAAGCCATCGACTCAGATCTTTGCCTCTGAGCAAGTCAGATCGGCAGTAGTTGCCAATCACTAGGATGCTCGCGGCATTTGCATTTGGACCTTTGTCCACATCCGACTCAGTGATGGCGCCTTCTGGTATATGGGCGGTCGTTAGTCTAGGACTTGAGCTCGTGGCTGGCTCAGATCGGTAGTCCACCATCAACCAATACGCCAATCCGCATCGTGCACTCACTAAGCAGTGTGCAGGCCGGCGAGAAGGGTTGGATGGTGGTGGTGGGGAGCAAATGCAGGGTTTTTTTCCACCTCGCAGCTTAGCAGCTTAGCAGCTTAGCAGGCATGGTACCTAGAATCCCGCAAGTTGCATTCGGGCCCCGGTCGTTGGCTCTCGTGAGAATTGCATTTTGGTGTTGGCGTGCTTTGCCCGGGCTGGACCCCTAAAATTGAACGCATCTATCGTGGCGCTAGTACACATGCATCCGCCGAGTGCGTGCACCGCATCCTAGTAGGGCACAGCCGCTTCCTCACAATCGGGCGACCAGCAATCCTAGACCGTTTGTGCTGCGATTATGGCGCTGGCTCACGGCAGATGTGTGTTTTTAGCGGTCTTTAATTCGGGGTGCGCGCGGGCGCTCCTTGGAGGGCGCACGCTGCGTGAGCGGGGACGAGGCCGCTGTCAATGTCTGAGGCTAGACTTCTCACACTGTCCTGACGTTTATAAGGTCGCCGATTTCGTTTGGTTTGAAGGCATCCACAATCTAGAAGCCAGTCACTCAGTCACGCCTGCTTTCAAAGAAGATAATCCTCATACCTGCCTCACCAATACTTAACCTTAACCGCCCTTCCTACTTCATCTCCACACTATTCGTGGCTTTTACGAGCATAGCTCAAGTACGCCTCGCAACGCACGGCCCCTTCCGAATACTGTTGGCTGAAAGCGAGTAAAGAGCATATTTTAGCTTCACTCTAAGCCTAGCTCTCATCCTCTCGCGGCAATACCCTGGACGGGCTTGTGCATCCTTCCTCGTATTTGGTGAACCATCCCTAAAACCCGCGGCGCCCCTTCCGAGTTGTTATCTTCAACCCTAATTTCCACCACGAGCACTCGACAAAAGCGTTCCAGTGTCTGTATATTCCAGGATATACATACTCGGACCTTATCGATACCCTTCCAGATCCGCTCGACTCATACCCAGGATCCAGGATGGTGAAGCTCGGTGCTATTGCCTTCGGGCTGTTCACTGTTGTAGCTCAAGTGAGTGCTCAACAGGCAGTAAAGGTAATGCCGTTCGGTGCGTCTATTGTCAGCGTAAGTTTACCCATATATAAACGTCTGGCACCTCACTGACTCTCATGCAGAAATGTTGGCGCGCAAACCTCCAGACCAAACTCCGCAATGACAAAACCACAAACTTCGACTTTGTCGGCACACAAACAGGCTCCTGCGGTGGAGTTTCAATTGACCAAGACCACGAAGGTCACCCTGGCTCTCAAGCAACCGACTACGCAGCCAAGGGTAACCTGACCGTGTGGCTCAATGCCAACAAGCCTGATGTTATTGTCATGCTCCTTGGAACCAATGACATCCTCCTCGGCAAGAAGACCACCGGCGAGATCCTCCAGGCCTACGATGTCTTGATCGGCCAGATGCGTGCCAGCAACCCCAAAATGCGCATCATCATCTCTAACTTGCTGCCCCTGGATCCCGTCCGCTGGCCGCGTAACGCTGCCGATGGCATTGTCAACCTTAACACGGGAATCAGGCAGTACGTACCGAGCAAGAACACGCGCGAAAGTCCAGTGGTCTATGTCGACAACTTCACGGGCTTTGACGCCGTCGCCGACACAACGGATGGTGAGCATCCGAATGATGCCGGTAACGAGAAGATGGCGAGCAAGTTCTTTGCGCCGACGCGAGATGCGATTAAAGCTGTGAGTGCTGCAAAGAAGACTAGGACGAGACGTGCGAGTGGATTTTTGAGTCGAAGGCTGGCGATGCTGGCGTAATAGGGGGAGACCATGACCATGAATATAGACATGACTGGGATGGATAATAGGCGGAATGACCTGTTATGATTAACGACCTATTGTGTTATGCTTAATGCATAATGATAACTATTGTACTTAGCTGTCTTTGTTTTTCAACTTTCTACTGAGGACTGCGAATTGACCAACGTACAGATTCTCGGAACCGACTCGAATGTCAAGGGTCAAGCCCAATTAGAAGATCAGAGAGTCACCCCGACACTGGTGATGTCCTCGGTGACCAGCACTGCCCAAGCCAAGAGCACTCCTCAAGCCCAGAACACTCCTGCAGAGCAGAGCACTCCTGCGACGATCTCCACTCGTGTGTCAGTGACAGCACAGTCGCAAGCAACAGGCTCAGCGACTCCGGACGTGAAGTTAGCGACGACACAGGGTAGCCAACAGGCATCATCGGCGTCCAGCTTAAACGCATCGTGGCCTTTGAAGGGGTGGAGGACCATGCGGTGGGCGGTATCAAGAGGAGGGTCGAAGCAGCGTGTGCTGTTGAACGTACGGTAGAAAGAGAAGGAAGAAGGAGGGGTCCAGTTGTTTATTTGATTTAGCGCGGCTACAGTGCCGATTCGTTCAAGTACATAAAAGTGTTGTACATACGGTGAGTTACCAGCATCGGCTCTCAGCGTTCGCGTCTGCTGGTTCAGACTTGGCCGAAGCCTCCTCCAGCTGGCCTGGCAATCTGCATATAGACATTAGCGATAGACGCATACTAGCATAATGCATACAACCTACGGGTGGAGAGGTAGAGCCACATGGCCACTTCCAAATTCTTCAAAAGCTTTGCGCATGAGCGTGTGTCTTCACGTCCCTAGTGCCCTTCCGTTGGCTCAGACTCGCTGGCAGCCTCCTTCTCTGCCTTTTTGGCGGCCTGTACATTGAGTGTTAGCGACAGTCTGCGTGGTGCTTGATACGACATGACCAACCATGATGCCGCGACTCTTCTTGCTCTTTTTGAGCTTCATGTCGGCGTCTTCGGCGGCCGCGACAGCAGCGACTTCCTATGTTGTGTCAGAACGGGCAGCTCACTCAGGACAGCTTCTGTATCGTACGTCTCGTTTCTTCCTCTCAACTTCTTCGTAGTGCAGAGCTGCTCCGGCCATCTGCGATTTCTCGGCGTCCGCGTCCGTGACGTCGTACGCACCTCGACCCATCTCTGGAGGTCTTCGTTATGAGTGCAGGGGCGCGAGATGGCAGCGTGTGCACCTATGTACCCGATAAAAGTGGAAGGAGGTGCAGGAGACAGTGCCTTGGTGTGGAGAATAGTTGTACGCTGTAGAAGGAATGTTTACGCCAGCTCTTCTGTTGGAGCTAAAGCTGTCCTCATGGTGAGGAGGCAGCTAGAATTTGCACCTACTTTCACCTCAAGGGGTTATTGACAGGAGAGAGTGTGTGTTCAAAGAGAAGGACATGCTGTGCGTCAAGGAGAGAGGCTATAATGTTTTGAGTGCTTTTATGGTGGGTATCGCAGTGGAAGTGGAGTGGAGTGGAGTGGAGTGGTTTAGAGAAAGGAGGAAGGAGCCGTTCTAGCGACCATCACGGTGGCCGACGAGAGAGTAGCAGAACAGTGAGAAAAAGAGAATCCAGAATCGGCACTTGAATGCATCCCTGGAACTTTAGTCTGTGTTGCCCCTGATGCTGAATGCGAGCTGTAAACTTCTGGTCATGGTTACTGACTTGGGAGAGTGACTGGTGTTGGAGTAGAGGAAAAGGAAGGAGCTATCCAGACATCGTCCGATCGTCCAGTGGGGGAGGACAAGATGAAAGTGACAAACGTAAATGCGAAATATATGAAAAATGGATATGCGAATTCTAGGTGCGTAGTTCTCAACTCGAGTGCCTGACTGTTAGCATGTGTATGCTCACAAACTTCAGCTGCAGAGTGACATTGTCACGCCAGGCTCGAGCCAATTCAATAACAAACGAAATGGTACACCTGAGCCAGTATTTACACGTGATAAGTCATCCTCCACCCGCCTCTTTACTTTGTCCTGATCTGCTTCAACTTGCCGGGGACGTGTGTGAAGTTGTTTGCGTATGCCTTGGGAACGAACTTGCGCACGTTGGGCTCCTGGACAAAGTACTCGTAGCCCTGCTTGTTAGCAAAGTTGATGGCATCCTCCTTTGACTTGAACTGGATTCGGTGGCCGTTCATGAAGTCGGCAGACGATTGCCAGCCCATGAGGGGGTTCTCCCAGCGGTGGCCCTTGGCGAGGACATCCCAGTCCATGAGCCAGTATTCCGATGTCCAGCTTCCTGACTGTGTGGCATCCTTTGCGGGCTTGTAGATGCTGTAGGCGAGATCAGAACTGACTGTAAAGTGCCTCTTGGTGTGGGCTACCTACCGAACTTGGCGGGCCTGAAGATCGACGGGCGCACCGGACAGAACAGCAGCAGCTACGCTCTCGCCAGGCTCGCTGCCGTCCATGACACGCTTAGGAACGGGCGAGAAGTTGCTGCAAGCTTCATTAGCGAGCTCGTGATTGGCTGCACTTGTGGTTCACGCACGAGGTTCGGTAGTCGATAGCCACGTTGTAGTCTGGGGCGTGCCTCAAGCTCGCAGAGGGGCTTTCCTTGCTGATCTGGGTGGATTCGCTCTTGAGGGGGACGGCGGGCGCATCTTCTGGGGTGGTCTTGGAGTCGTTGGTGGCGTATGTGCGGTATGCGGGGGCGAGCACGCGTGTCGACGAGGGTCGCAGGGCAGGTGCGAGCAGGCGGGAGCCAATTGACCGGGGCAGGGCAGACATTATGGCGGTTGTGGTGCTGTGGACGGCGTGGACGGTGGTGGTGATGTCGACGGATGTTGAAGCTGGGCCGGCAATGCGCCTTGGCGGAAGATGCCGCGCGCAGAACTCGCAGCTTTCGCCTCGATAACCTCACCGACCTACGACCCCCCATCTCGACCCCATCGTCTTGCCAGCCCAAGTACGCTCCCCGCAGAGAAGCCGCCCACCGCCCGCGCCCAATTGGTGCTAATTGACTCCCAGCCGTCAAGATGAGCTTCATCCAGCGTCGCGCCCTCTCCACCCTGATCCCCCCCAAGGTACGCATCCACACCCACCGCCCGCAGCACCCACAGTACTGACTCGGCCCTCTAGATCGCATCTCCCAATGTAAGAGCCCTTCCTGAATAGCCTCCGACGGCTCCGATGGCCGCACGCCGCCTTTGCGCCCCTCTGCACGAATCGTACCTCAACGCAGCGCAACTCAACACAACGCCATGCACCCGCTACTTCAGCAGCATCAACCACGAACACCGCCTGCGCACACGCTCCACCCGGTCGACGAACATTGGGCTAACATGCTTGAAGGCTATCGGCGCATCCCCCAATGCTGTCCGCATGCAGAAGGTCGTGAGCTTCTACGAGAAGCTCCCCCGTGGTGCTGCTCCTGAGGTCCAGGCCAAGGGTCTTCTCGGACGCTACCAGAAGAAGTACATGGGCAAGAACGCCTCGGGCAAGCGTACGTCACACTTGGACATGGTGCAGCATTTTTGATGTTCCTGGTGCAGGAACGCAATGCTGCTCTGCCAATGCCGTCTACACCCACAGTCTCGCTGACCAAGTCTCCAGCCCTCGTCCACATCATCGGCGCCCTCATCGCCCTCGGCTACGCACAGAACTACTACTTCCACCTGCGTATGTCCTCGCACCGCTGCTATCAAGACGACACGACTGACAGTCACAGGCCACCACAAGAACAACGTCCACCACTAAGCGCACCTCACCCATGATTCGATCTGAGCGTTACGGTTGGGATGTGTAAATATAGATGTAGTTGATCAATCAAGATCTAGCCAAAGCAGCCAGTTGCGTTTCTAGAGTTCGTGAGGACACCCATGCACAGCTGGATCGAGTTGGAGTTGGAGTTGGAGTTTAACGTGTGACGAAAAGCAAACCTCGATGAGCTACAGGTTGTTCAGCTTGAGCAGTCGTGACTGCATGCAGACCGAGTGCTGTGGCACATATAGATTGATGCTCGGCCTGTCTGCCGGCTATGGCGAGCAGCGAGTTTACTGAGTTCGTTGCGGTTCTGCGCCTAAGCCACGCCCTCACCCTGCTGTAATGCCTTCACGCGAAGCCTCTCTCATAGGCAGTGTGTGAGTGTGAGCGTGAGTCATCTGTGGGTGGCCGTGACGTGCTCCCAAAAGCACATCCGGGGACCCTTCCCGCGTGAAGGCAAGGACAAAGCCCACTGCCAAGCCTGCCGCCTCACGACCTGGCATTGAAACAGCCACGGCGACCTCCTAAACCGCACCACCTCCGCGACCCGCCCAAACCACGCAAGGGCTTCTCTCCCCTCCATCGCACTCCCGGACGAAGCCACGAGCCGTTCGGCGACATCACGCGACTGCGACTGAGCCTCTCTCCCCGACCGCAACCAGCTCGAGCGACGGCACCGCGACGCCGACACCTCCGCATTCGCCGCGACAGCAGCCCGGCTCGCAGACGACGTTTCTGCGGAAGCGCCCACTTGAACCTCGTGGCGACTTGTAGCATCTGACCCTAGGTGAATACATTTCCGCTTTTCCCTCCCTCCCCGCGCGTCACATGGAGCATGACGGCCGATCCGGACACGACGCACCTCAGTCGGCGTCGCCAGCTCCCTCCTCCACCCACCATGCAGAGCGCCAGTCTAACAGCACATCTTCGCCTGCGACAGTTCCGGAAACTGTTATGGCAGAGCAGGTCACCAACGATGTGGTAAAGGAAGCACAGTCGGTGGGACGCCCTGCGCCCATCGACGATACTGCGTCAGCTACCAACTCCTCCGCCGCCAACGGCGAGCCGCCCTCGGGCCCAGCGACCGCGAACACCACCCCTTCTGAAGCTCCTGCTGCCCCAACGAATGCGACGACGACAGACTCAGCCCCGGCTGCAGGCGCACAACCTTCGGCGAACGGCACCGCTCAGACGGCGACAGTAAGTGCGGAGGGTACTGTGGTCTGGGTTTTCACTAAAGATACTAGACATCCAACAATGTGAAGCAGTCACTCCTAGCACCCAAGGACGCTGGCGAAGCGCTGCAGAATGGCGATTCAGCCGAGCAGTCTGGCGCAGAGTCTGTGCACGTCAACGGCGAAGCAGTCAGTGGCTCTGATACAGACATTAGTCGCCCTGGTAGTGTGGACCCATCAAAGCAAGACACTGGGCACGCGCGGACAAGCTCGTTGAAGAAACCTGCAGCTTTCAAGTCGGTCTCTGTGACGAAGAGTTTTCTCGCCAAATCGGCCGCCTCGACCCCTTCAGCCTCCCCGGGCCTGAAAGCGGCACCCGCAGTACAGCCTCCTACACCGTCTCTGTTGACCGCGAAGCCCCGCCTTGTAGCCAAGTCTGGCACCGCGAACACTCCACGAGCTCTGGGAAACATGAACGGCGCTGGATCGGGGCCGGACGCAAGCAAGGTGTGGAACAAGAACCAGCCGGTGCCACCAGCACCACCAAAGCAATACACAGATGAGGAGCTTAAGCAGCAATACGGTATCCATCTTGCGACACGTCTGCCCATGGATGAAGGTGGAAAGGAAGCAAAATGGGCTGATATCGACGATGACGATGGCGATTGGGCTCCCGACACCGTGGAATGGATGGACGGCACGAAATCGTCCCTTACAGCTCCAGAGAACCAGCCGCCGCCAGTTGAAGAACCCCCGAAACCCATCATTCTCGCAAAATCTGAAGCAGCCGCCGCCGACACTCTGAAGCCCGCACCGTCTGCAGCCACAAGCGCGCCAAAGACAAGCGTAACAGGCGGGCCAAAGACCATTTTGAAACCCGGAGGACACGCGCAGTCGGGTGCTACGAAATCCAGCCTGGTTTTGAAAGGTCAACCGGAGAAGCCCACCCTTGTCGCCAAACCCTCCACGGGCGCCCCCTCCAAGTCTCCATGGGCTCCTCTGCCTCCTGTCGAGAAGGTCTCTCCGATCCAGGTTAACCCGCCCATGCAACAGCAGCATACAAGCCACCGTTTCTCCACACAGGATCAACGAGCGTATGAGCCTATGTCCCATCACGGCAGAGAAATTGCTCCCGATGACTTCAACCGCACGTGGCGTGAAGAGCGAGGCGGGCGTGAGCTGTTCAACTCCCAGAACGGTCGTTATGAGCCTGTTAACGATGCACGTCGCGGCTCTTTCCGGGATTCTGGCTACAGACAGCAACCGCACCCATCTTTACTGCAGAGACCATCGAACGACGGCCCAGCGGAGCCTTCATCTGCCTTCCAGACTTCCAGGTCCAGTGCGGATATGCCATCTTGGGGCAGGAGACGGACCTCTTCTAATGTCAGTGGAGGACCCGGACGACGTATGTCGTTCGACCGGCGTGGCCCAGAGTTCCCCAATGTTATTGTGGATGAAGATCAGCAAACCTTGCCCTCCGTCAATGGAGCAGAGATTGACACATCGCGTCAGTCATCGCTCGCCCAAGCAGCGTCACCCAACCTGACTCAAGCGCATCCAGTTGCGCCTCAACATGTCGCCCCTGCAGCTCCTACCATAGAAGACCAGGTAGAAGTACAAAAGCGCATGATGGCGGACAAGATCGAGCGCGCTCGACTCAAGAAACAGCAGCAACTGGAAGCTGAGAAGAAGGAAGAGGAGGAAAAGAAGGCCCGTATTGCGAAGCGTCTTGCAGCTCTCGGGGAGGCACCAAAAGCAAAGTCGAGCGAAAAGTCTCCATCTCCTGCGGTCGGACGTTCTCCGCAGAAAGTGGATGCTGCTCTTGCCCCCGTGCAATCGCCACCGAAGCCACCTGTGCCTGCACACGACGGCGAGGTTGCTCAGTACGGCATGATGAAGGTTCACCAGCCCCACCCAGTGAAGAAGCCGTCGTCAGAGTCCCAATCGGCAAAGCCTGTCGAATCTCAGTCAAACGCACATGCAGATAACCCGGTCAGGCTGCCAATATCGTTGGATCAGCCATCCGTGCTGCCGTTTGACTCTAATCGTGACCACGCGAAGAAGGCAACAGAACATTCACGTTCGCTAGCGGAGGGCGCGATTTCACAAGGCTCAAAGTCAACGCAACCTGGTTGGCAGCCCGGCTCTGGCTCTCAGACTCGGGGAGGTTGGACTTCACAAGTCTGGGGTTCGGCGCAGACAAGAGATCGCAACCTTGGAAACGGCACCTTCGACTCAGGTTTCAATCGCGGTCAGCCTCGACCTGGTACGCAGCAACAATTACCTGCGCAGCCTTCTCCTGCATCGATCGCGCCCATTGGTGTGGATCCTGCGGCGCCAGCTCCCTCACACATAGTCAAGATGCCGCTCTCCTCGCAGCCGCTGCAACCCCAGTCCCGGCAGTTGCCAGCGCAGACGGCGCCTGGCCCGATCGCACCGCCGGCAGAGAATAAATGGGGAAACTTCGCGGCCCATATCTCCCGCGACGATGCGAACATGGTGGTCAAGGCCCGTCAGGATCGTGAGCGCATGGGTGGTGACACATTCCGACCGGAGCTACGCGAAACATATAAGGACCAGCGTGGCAAGGCCCAGACAATGGTTCACAGCAAGGTTGCTGGAAACGCCAGTTTGGACAGTGGCGTGAGTGCTAGAGTGTCTCCTGCCGGCTCTGAGCTCAAGCTGCGTGATGAAGCCATGAAACCCTCGCACGACGCCTCTTCGCCGCAGCAACCTGTGGTTCAGGGCACTCCTCTCCAGCAAACAGGTGGCTCTCGCTCCTCGCGCTTCTTCCCTCGGCAGATCGAGACAACCTTCCAGGCCCCGGTGAATGCATCAAGCAAGGCCGACTCTCCACCCCCTCCCCCAGAGACTGAGAGTCATCCTGTGTTTGCTGGCAGCGCCATTGGCCATCCGCTAGTGAAACTCCCGAGGCCTTCACCTGTTGTTCGTCTGCCCAAGCCAGCTCAGGAACTGGTAGACGCTCCTGTCAGTATGCCTCCACGTGGATACCACGGACCAGGCGCACGCCCTCTGGCTATGAACCCTGAGTGGCAAGCCCGGTTCAACAAGCTTCTTGACAAGCCCGCTGCTCCTGATGCAGCACCGCACGCTAGGCCTGTCGCTGCAATTCCGGTCGCAGTACCTGTGAAGCCGAGCGCCCTCGCTGTCGCCTCTTCCAGTAAGGCCTCTCTCGATGTCCGAGGCACCGCAGGGTCTGCGACTGTCTCTTTACCTAGCGCTGTAAGCAGTAAAACTCCTGGAACCGATTACAACCGCGGTACTTTCACACGTGATGGCACTGCTGCGTTGTTTGAGGACAGGGAGTTTGGATCACTTCCTACTGTCAGACTGGCAAAGGTACCTCACCTTAGCGCCAACGAACCCGCCATTACCCTTCCCAAGGACGATGTCTATATTCGCCTCATCAGGAAGGAGAATCCGTTCACCACTAAGAGACTGGACGCCTTCGACTTCGGTGCCGGTAATGAGATTGATGTGGTCATTCGCCTAGCCAGCATGAGGACACCCATTACCAAGACGATGCCAAAGCCGCGTCGTGGGAAGGGCAACGGACCCTACAGCAAGCCCAAGCGCAACGGCGCTCCCCCCGGGCCCCAGAACGGCGGCGCAAGGGACCGCCCGCGCAAACCATCGCAGCAAGGACAAGCAGGGCGCACCAACAGCTCCCCTAGGGTCAACCTGCCCACCGCATGGCCTGCCAACAGCCGTCCTGCCGCACCTCCCACGCGCGAGTCTTGGGCTCAGCGTGCTGCAGCTGCCCCGGTGCACTAGGCTCCAGATGAGACCTAGTCAACCGTGGTGCCTCACCAACCACCCCTGGTAAATCCGGCGTCTCGCATCTTGTGTCCGTTTGTCGAATTGGACATGTTGCAACGGAATCATCGGTCGCTATCGGACATTCGATATATCGCCTGCCCAACACGGCAGGCTTGTCATAACATGATATTACGGAGTGTACTCGGTTGTTTTGGGATTCATTGTTCTCCAGACAGCGTGTCATGTTAGATTCTTACTTTTCTTCATAGCAGTACATACTGCGGCTCTTGGACTACAACGCTTTGGTGGCACCCAAAGTCGCTCCTCTGCGACCCTTCTTTCTGCCTTCATCACATCATGAACTCGTCTACTCTGGCCACGGCGCAGGACGCGGATGTCATGATTGATGAAAGCTACATGCGAAATGCGATGGAATGCGGATAGATACTTGTACTGCGAATAATACCGATGCAAATACTTCATTGATAAGCCTGTTGTTCTGATGTACTTGCCCGTGAATTGGCCTTGCGTCACAACCACCCAAATCTTTCTCGCCCACCACGAGGGAATACAGACGCGAATGACTTGCTACACAACTAGATTAGGGCATTGCTCTGTCCGCAAGAAAAGCTCCATCGTACGATCTACTCTCTTTGCTTTCCAACCAAAGATGACAAATTCTAAACGCCGAAGCATGTAGCCGGGAGAGCATTTAACCATGATGCAATCCAAGACCCTTCGCAGCGTCAGCACCATCAGCAAAACACACTACGATTTATAACATCACAATCAGTAAATCATATATAAGATACCCTTCATTAAACATTGGAATAGTTTCCAGGCAATGCAAACCTCATTCCCATCCACCCCCCATTCCCCCTTCTCCCAGACCATGTCCTCCCAACCCTCCATCATCTTCCCCTCCCACTTCGCCCCGGGCACAACAGACAACTTCTTCAGCAACGAAATCATCGCCACTGGCATCTCGGCCACGCAAATCTGGGCTCACCTCGCCGACGTCACCAAATGGGAATCCTACTACAAGAACTGCGCGCACGTCACCGCGCCCGAAGAGGGCCCGCTGCTGCTCAAGGGCCGGATGTTCAAGTTTGCCACGTTTGGGTTTCCGCCGCTTACGTGCGTGGTGAAGGAGAGTGTGGAGCCGTCGAACAGGCGGGAGGGAAGGCTGGCGTGGTATAGTGATTTAGGCGATGGGCGGGAGGTGTATCATGCATGGCTTGTGCAGGATCTTGAAGGGGGAAGGGTGAGGGTGCTAACGCAGGAGAGTCAGATTGGGGCGGTGAGTTTTGCCTTCCTCCTTGGTAGCTGAAGGGTTATGGGTGTGGCTGACGACATAGATTTTTGCGGAGTGGCGCGTGCAGAAGCCGAATAAGTTTCTGCTGGGGCATCAGGATTGGTTGGAGGGGTTGGTGAGTAAGATCCGTGGCGAGGAGATTGGAGAGACGAATTTGGAGGCGATTGGGTTTCCTGTTCGACAGCTTGGCGAGACGGAGGTGAGGAAGGCGTAGTGTGCAGATAGGAGCCCTTAACTTGCCTTCCTGGCAGGGTTGCTCAATGATGGAATACTGGTTCTCCGTCCATGAATTGCCCATTGCCATGCCACTGGGCAAATATATCTTGTTCATCCGTGATCACCGAGGAAGGTACAATGGGTACATATCCGTCCCTGATGTAGTGTCTGTGTGGCGGGACGTCCTGGCAATGGCAGGGTCCACCGAAGTAGTGGTTTCGACAGTTAACTTCGTGTTGCAGTGCCTCCCCCGGTGCGTGCTCGAAGAGCTGCAATTCCAACGCTGAGTGCTGCAAAGGGGGCTGCTGCTGATCCCAAGCATAGGGCTGTGTGAAATTGTAGGCTCCGCACACCGATAGCGGAGGCATATGCGTGCACTGGCAACGTTGATCGGGGTGGTGACTGCAGGGAAGTTCGCGGTCGAACTGAGAGCTCTGAGTGAGTGGTTGCTGTCTTGATGATGATGGGTATGAGATCTGCTCTTGCGTGGGTGGATACTGCTGGTGTGGAGGGACAGGGCACCAGTCAACGGGGTTTAGGTCTGCTGGGTTTGCATGAGCTCTTGAAAAGGTTGCAATGCCCTCTTCACTCTGAGGCAATGAACGGTTGCGCGAGCCCAGGTGAGGGTAAAGATCTTGCATTGTTTGTTGGAGTAGATTTCCATCAGAGGGCGGCAATAAACCGTTCTGGGTGGACATTGCTTGGGTTGTTGTGGTCTCTTGAGCTGGTATATCTGGTGTGCTTTTGGCACCTGGCGCAAGTGTCATGGCTGACGACTTGCTCATGATAGCAGCAAAGTCGAAAAGGAAGTCAAGAGCATTCATAATGGAAAAGGTATGTGAAAAAGCAACCTGTGAGAGAAAACGAGGAGTCTACCAAGGAGGACGAGTGGCAATGCAGAGACGGTACCCTCAAGGCGAACGTCAAGTCGAGGAGACGTTGTTGTTGAGTCGAATCATGCTTAAAAACGTATGTTACAGCGCCGTAGCATACATCACGGGTGTAACAAAACACGTCCTGGCTTCCACCTACCAGCAACTGCCTAGTCAGGTACATTGCGTACGAACACTGCCTCAAGAAGGAACACCGATATCGGGTTACCTGCAGATAATTGACTTGTGCAGCTTACGCTGTAGCTCTAAGATTGATCATCCCGCTCTATTGACTTATTTCGTCCAGTTTCTGCCTGAACTTTTCTTCAACAACCTTCAGCTGACCTCGTGACGTTGTCATACTTGTCATCAGATAAATCACATTGCCGAGGATGCGGGAATGTATCTGAACCTTGGACTGATCGAAGAGAAGGGCATCACGCAGCCCGACAGCGGCTGAGGACGTATAGCCTGCTAACATTAGTATCAACCCTGGTTAGAGACTGGCGATATGTGTAGCTTACCGGACCCAGACTCGTCTTTCAGTGACACAGCTAACACGGAGCCGAGTGCATTGACATGGTCAACGCGCTTGTGCTTCGAAAGTTCTATGACAAAGTCTTTCGACCAGAAGCTCCAAAGCTTTTGATCCTGTTTGGGATTGAATGTACCCATTTTCCACGGATTTCGCTGCTTCTCTTCTTCCGTCGGTTCAGCGCGGGACTGCACGTCATTCCAACCGCGTTTCCCGCCTTTGAATTGATGCCATTTCGGTCCATTCTGGTACTTATCCATTGTTTGGAGACTCACATTGGCAACATGACAGCCGATAGGATGCGCAGTGTAGCTGTGACCATGAAGTAGAGCCTCGGACTTCTCATCGCCCCAGAAGGCTTGGAAGATGGAGTCGCTGGCTGCCGTGATAGAGAGCGGTAGCAGACCACCTGTTAGCAATTTGGCATGGACAGATATGTCCGGGTGAACATCAAGGTAGGAGGCAGACGAGAACCGACCGAGACGGTATAAGCCAGTGAAGACCTCATCAAACATGACAGGCAACCCGGTCCATGCGTGCTCGCTCTCCACTACTGGAGGCGCGGTGTCGGAGGATGTGGCGAAGTTGTAACGACGCACAACGCGTGCAAGGCTCTGCTGGAATAATGGATCCACAAAGATCATGCCGCCGGCGCCAAGAACGACAGGCTCCATGACAAGAGCACCGAATTTCCTGCCCTCCTCTTTGACAAGCCTATTGAGCGTCTTCTCGATATATGCTTCGTATCGTGGCGAGGGGCCTCTAGTCTCGAAGTCGAAGATGTCGTCCTGCTCGGCGAACTGCTGTGCAGGTCCAAATTCCTCCTTCATGCCTACGGGTGGCTCAACGACCCAACGACCTTCCTTTAACTTGAACGTCGGGTAGTCAAACCAGAAGCCGCGGCCTCGATACCAATCAACTTTCTCGTTGAAGACGCACGGCTCTGATGCGTCCATGGCGCCAATGGTGTCGCCATGATAGCTGCCCTTGAGTCCCAATACTCCGATAGCCTCCTTGGAGCCATCCCAGCCATAATGCTTGCAGGCTGCACGGACACCCATCTTGATACCAACTTCGGTCGCTGTGCTTCCGTCATCGGTGTAGAACACTCTGGTCAAGCGGGGGTTCTTCAAGCCTTCAAGCACGTGCTCAGCAAGCTTGAGTGCTGGCTCGTGTGTTGCTCCTGCAAACATGATATGCCCGTAGCGACCAGCTGCGTACGCTGCTTCGAGTGCCAGACGAGGATTACCGTGTCCCAAACCTGTAGTGGTTATCAGGGTAGATTCAGGATCAAACGACGGATAACTTACCTTGTGTCCACCAACTCGCAGAACCGTCGAACGCTGGATACAACATTGACATACCGTCATCAAGCTTTTGGCTTTCATCGGACTTCGCGGTGCATTTAACTTGGAAATAGTCGCCAAGTGCCGAGTCGAAGACGAGCACATCATCAGCTTTCTCGACAAGCTTGTGTTGTGTGAAAGGGTGCCAGATCGTTTTATGTGTTCGCGATGCCATACTATCCAAATTCACAATTCGCACTTGGTGTTGATCAATGATGCGTTCTGCAACATTGTAGACCTCCACATCTCTGAATACTTCTTGATAATAACTTTTCATCAGCCTCTGCTCCTCAGCTTTAGCCTTGCCGTCAAGGTCATTAGGTATCCAAGGTATATTGTAAACTGGGATTCCCAGCTTATCAAAGTATTGTTTCAGGTAGTCGCCGTTCTGATACTTGCTTTTATCGTCAAAGCATACAACGGCATTCACATCGTAGCCTCTTATTATGAGCGACTCAGCAGCAGAGATGGTTGACCCTATGCCTCCAAGCTTGTGGTCACCAACAAGGACTGCCGGGAGTCGCAAGGATCGATATATATCCGCCTGAGGCGTTCCTGATGGTCCCGGGCTGAGAACTCCACCAGCAGTCTCTACAATGCCAAATCCCCATTCGTTTGAACTACGGGCATTCGACAATGCGCTGTCCTGAAGCCGCTGGGAAAGACGAGAATTGAGCTGATTGTCACTTGGCTGGTGCTATTAGTCGATAGCTTAGATGTCCACAATGTGATTCCTTACGATCTCTTTCGAGTCTCGAGCTGCTATGTGAGGACTGACGGGTTCTTTGAACTGGTATAGAGTCGACACAGTTTGCCCTGTGTATCTCTTTACATAGCTAGCTGTTGTTAGCCATGGTCATCTTCTGCGTAAGGGACAGCAAACTTACTCATCATCGCGGTCGCTACTAGGTCCTGTCGAGACCGGTTTGATATACTGGACGTGATATTTGGTCTTGTTCAATCCAGTTTTGAGACGCAAGCCAAGGAGGGTAGAGAATACCGTCTTTCCGACATCAGTGTTAGCACCAAATATCTGCACCGCAATGTATTTCTTCCATAACCCCGCGGGTACTCTCGACATTCTCGTGACGGGAGGACCAAGTGCGGTGCAATTGATGCGGGACTGCAATGTTTCGTGGCGGAGATGGGTGTATGTGCTGGGGGATTTGGGTTTCGCCGGCTCAGTCTAGGACGAAAATGGGAAAGCTGGCGTCCTTCGGTCCCTGTTCCTGCATCGACGTGCATACACAACAAACTCAACCGATTTCGGACCGTGTCGGTTACTCAAGGTCTTGGAGGGGTTACGGATTGAGTCAATCAGTGTGTCAATCCCCGCCTTCCGTTCAACAATTGCCTCTTGTGTTGGTGGGTCGAGCAATGCACTTGCCCACTTTTGGAGTTAGTACGCGCTAGTGGTTCAGCTCGGCGAGAGACGATATCTGGATTCCAGTTGGAGCTTTCGACCCTGGTGATGGCAACGAGTAAAGAGATGGAAGACACAGATGGGAAAGGGCCCCTTGATGCCAGAATGAAGTATCTGCTTGACAGGCGACGGAAGAACTCAACACTACGCAATCTGACCTTGGCCAAATCCGGTCAGATTGATTTCTCGTCCAACGACTTCCTCTCGCTATCGACCGACACTCGTTTGAAGGAAGCATATCTTGCAGAACTTCAAACTTCGCAATTACCCCTCGGCAGTGGTGGATCACGACTCTTGGACGGCAATTCAAATTATGCAGAGGCATTAGAACGCGACATTGCTGCATTCCATGGTGCCGAGGCAGGTTTACTCTGGAACAGTGGGTTCGATGCAAATGCTGGCTTCTTCTCCTGCGTACCGCAGCCTGGCGATGTGATCGTTTTTGACGAACTTGTACATGCGAGTGTACATGATGGAATGCGGCTTTCGAGAGCCGCACAAACGGTGCCTTTCGAACATAATTCGGTAACAGACCTTCGAAAGGTACTGCAACAAGTAGCTGAGCTGCCAAGCAAATGCAATGTGTTCGTTGCTGTAGAGTCAATCTACAGTATGGACGGCGATGTCGCGCCCCTGCAACAGATAGTCGACGCCGTTCTCGAGATCCTGGGCGAGGGACGAGGATACATCGTTGTTGATGAAGCACATTCGACCGGTGTTTTGGGATTTGAGGGAAGGGGCCTCGTTTGTGATCTTGGCCTGGAGAAGAAAATCTTTGCAAGACTGCATACCTTTGGCAAAGCTTTGGCAGGCAATGGTGGTACGTTTTGGAATTGACTGCGCATCAACATTATATGCTGATGACATACTAGCTATCCTCCTTGGCTCTCATACTCTCCGCCACTACCTGATCAACTACGCCAGGCCTCTCATTTATACGACCTTTTTGCCATATCCCTCTTTGGCACTTATACGAACTTCGTACGAACTCCTCCGTTCGGGAGGGACGGCGCCTCTGCAGTCACATCTGCATCACCTGACAGAGTTTCTGTTCAAGGCCATGCATCAGTTACACATCACTTCTGCTGCAGCAAGGAGTATACTGAGCATACCGAGTGCTTGTCCGCAGTCGCCAATTTTTGCAGTGCAATTGCAGCGCCCAAGAGACCTTGCCCGTTTTCTTCAGGAGAGGGGGATGATGGTCAGAGCGGTTGTGCCACCCACAGTACCGCATGGAACAGAGAGAGTCAGGATATGCTTGCATGCAGGTAATACGGTTGATGAGGTCGAGAAACTAGTCGGAGCCTTACAGGAATGGTGCGAAGAGCACTCCAAAGTAACAGAAGAAAAAGAGCAGAGCTCAGAACAGATGAGAGCTCGGTTGTAATGTACTGTAAATTCTGTCGCCATTGCAGGTTGAATGCTAAATCATAAAATCTATGTGGTGGCAGAAGTTTGCTCAGCTTCTTTGACTGATTCAACAACAATGTTCTCGGCCTTGCGCACCTCTCCAATCGTCTCTTCCATTGCCATTGGCCTCAAGCCCCATCGTGCGAACATGGCCTTGTCCTCTTCCCAGCCGTTGCAGGCAGTGGTAAGCATCTTCTCACCAGTGAAGACGGCGTTTGCACCAACCTGGAAGCACATGATCTGCTTCTCCTCGCGCATGGTATGACGACCAGCCGCTAGTCGGATGATTGTCTTTGGCATAACCAGTCGTGCAGTAGCAATGGTACGGAGGATAGCATCGAAAGAGACTGATTGAGTTTCACCGAGCGGTGTGCCCTTGATAGGTACCAGCGCATTGACCGGGAAAGACTCGGGGTGTGCAGGGAGCGTTGCAACGGTGTGAACAAGACCAACGTGGTCCTTAGCCTTCTCGCCAAGACCAAGAATACCTCCAGTGCAGACGTGGATACCCGCTTCCTGGACATTCTGAATGGTCTTCAGACGCTCATCGTATGTTCGTGTTGTGATGACACTGGGGTAGTGCTCACGGCTTGTGTCAACGTTGTGGTTGTAAGCGGTCAGACCGGCCTGCTTCAGCTCTTTCGCCTGCTCAGCATCCACCATGCCGAGCGTAACGCATGCCTCCATGCCTAATTCCCTAACTCCTGTGATCATGGCCTTGATGTTCTTCAGGTTCGTCTTGCGGCCTCTCATGTCACGCCATGCAGCACCCATACAAAATCTCGAGCTGCCATTCTCTTTGGCAACACGTGCAGCTTCCAGTACAGACTCAACAGAGGACAGCTTAGTAGCCTTCAATCCTGTATCGTATCTGCTGGATTGTGCACAGTATGAGCAGTCTTCGCTGCAGCCACCGGTCTTGATGTTCATCAGAGTACACATCTGTATGGCAGCCGGGTCATGGAAGCGCTGGTGTACTGAAGCCTATGATCGCAATAGTCAGAAACATCTTGCAATATTGCTGGCAATTGCACATACCGCTGCATAAGTAAGCCTGATCAATGGAGTGTTGTAGATTTCCGCAATCTCCTCTCTTGTCCAGTTGGTCCTGGGTCCAGCAGCATTGACTGCATCTTCGAATACCGATGATTTCCGTGCAGCCGGTGGGGTAACTTGTTGGGTTTTCGGATCAACTGGTGTGTCCAAGACGGTGCTGAAGGGACGAACAAATTGCTGTGTACGAGCAGAGTTCAACGCAAGGCCAATTGGCCTCACAAGAGATCTTTGTGCCATTGTGAAGCTTCCAAACGTGTCTGTGAAAGGTACTTGCGAGACAGTCAACAAATGCCCCTCGGTCAAGCTGGGGGGCAGGTGGGGACGGGCATCCACGGACCTCAATCAGCAAGCGCTTCATTGGTGGCTGCTTCTGAGACCGCGGACGTGGGGCAACCACCCCTGCCTAGCCAGACCGCGTCCCTGCGCGTCCGCAACACTAGCCGCATCCAACCAACAATTCACGCATGCATGCAATGTGCGCAGCGCGACGCGACCTCCCATGTGTCGCTTTGAGCTGTTGAGTCTGCTCATCGTCTTTGTCCAGCGTCTCACTGTTCGGAGCCGCCCAAAGCAGGCTCCGACAACGGCCCCACCATTATCGCCGCTGCGATGCTCCACGAAATCCTCCTCTCGCTCTCCGGACACCCCTCAGCACTCTTCGATGTCCAACAAGGCTCCACCCACGTGACCTCGACCGCAAACCGCTTGTTGTCACCACCAGAAGCGGAGTTGTTGGCCTCGATCGGTCATCTATCCCGGTTGCACCGCAAGACACGCGACCATGTTGCAAGAGTTGCAAGTTCTCACCCTTCCACTGTTTGCCGAGCGGTAGCTACTGCCATAACCTCGCATCATCTGGACAAATTTCAATGCACAATCTTGGATGTCGAGACCCAAATCTTGAGGCAGGATGCATCGACTGTTGGAGCTTACAACATTGTACCGCTGGCGGGCATTGTTGGGGAGTTCTCTGGATGGGTCAGGTTGATGGAATGGCTTTGGGACATTAGCAATTTCATGTTACAGTCAGAATTACCGCCAAAGAGTGAAAATATCACGCAGAAAACGGCCTCAGGTTCCGAGCTTGTTGACAAGCTGCGAACAGAAGCACATACGGGGTACCCGGACATCGAAGAAGCTGCTCAATACTTGGGCAATGTTGCTGAAACAGCATGGTTGCGGCAATTGTCAACATGGCTTCTATATGGCCGTTTGCCCTCCTTTGGCGCATCTGACTTCTTCATTGCACAAGAAGACGAGGATTCCGACGATCTCCTTTTCGTAGCTCGAAACAGGCTGCTACCGAAGTTCGTTTCTCGCCAAACCGCGCTGTCCATCATGTTTGTGGGGAAATCGCTCAATCAGATTCGATCATTGCCATCCACGTCGAAGACAAAAGCTGCAACAACCCAGATATCGGAGCTCGAGCTCCTGCCAGTCCACGTGCAACATATTTCTCAAGTAACAACGCCCATCTCCTCCGCGAAGCTATCTGAGGTTGTCGCAAACATTCGGACTTCACTTTCACGCAACCTGCTCCAGCATCTGTTGCCCCGGGAAAAGATAGTCGAGACACTTAACGTGCTGTATCAATTCTTCCTCCTTGGCCGAGGCGAATTTGCTATGGTGCTAATAGCGGAGGCTGATGATAAGTTAGCTTCGCGACACCGTGGTCCACAGTCGACGAAGTCTGGTCAATCTATCAAAAGCTTCCTTCTGAAGGAAGCTGAGATCAACCAAACTCTTGCCCGTTCACTTTCGGTTTTGTCAACTTTAGGTGGTGAAGATGACCACATCGATGACATACTCGATGCCGCATCAGATGTCTTGCACCTTGACGTGCACAGTGCCTCAGGCCATCGACCTGGCACGCCTGGGCGTGCGAAGGATGCTGAATCTGCGCTACCGCACATCCCCAACATGTCGTTCGATGAACTATTGCTATCGGTGCCTGTTTCCCTCAGTATGGACATTCTATCACCCCTGGATTTGTTCATCACCAAGGCTGACATAGATGTCTACTCGTCGATTAACGACTACCTACTTGCAGTGAGACGGGCTCACCTTCATCTAGCGCAACTATGGCGGCACAGCACGATTCGACGAGACCACCCATGTCCACCAGGTTATCGATACAGCAATTCATCGCATGGGAAGGCGATACTAAAGCGGCGACGTCAGCGAACGAACCATCGGGCCCGGAATATGCGGAACATTTGGGCGACATGCCGGGCTGCCATCTTCTTCTTGGCTGAGAGCGAGGCTTACTTCCAAGGAGAAGTTGTACAAGAGTCATTCAAGTCATTTCTGGATTGGGTACAAGGACCAAGGAAATATCAATATAGCGAGACTCGGCCGACAACGCCAGACAGGCCCTCAACACGAGGGGAAGACGAGACTACAGTGGAGAGTGATGCGCAACAGCAACATGATCCCGAGGCGCTCGCCTTTGCACATCGTCATTTCCTGGCCTCTGTCGCATACTCACTGCTTATTACAGATGGTGCCTTCACCAAAACGCTGCGCACTTTCTGCACCCATGTGGATGACCTCGTCGCCCATATTACGAGACTCCAATCAATCCAGCAAAACCTTGATCTTGAGGAAGATGAAGGGGTTGAAGATTTCTCGCAGAACTACAAGAAAGAGGAGGCAGATGTGAGCCTGGAGATGGATCGTGCAAGACGGAGACTTGACAGCGACCTCAAGGGGCTGGTTGAGCGTCTAAGAGAGATCGATAGTGAGAGGATTGGTGCGAGCGGACCACGACCAATAAACGCTCAAGACGACGACGAAGGCAGGTACGAGCCACTTCGAGTTGGAGGTATCGACCGACTGCTCATGAAGCTGGACTGGGGTGTAGAGGATGCTGAGGAGGAGCATGACGACCTGTTATAGTCACGGCGATCTGCGAGTATACCTTGCTGCCTTCCAAGGCAGCAAAATAAACATCATTGTCGGACTACAGCATTCAGCATTCAGCATTCTTGTAAAAGCTACCACTAAAGCAATTCTCGAATTGTGATTGGCTCAAAAGCAGAGCACGTCTGCAACCAAATCACCTGCGTCACCAACACCGTCTCCTATGGCTTTCGCATCCATGGTCTCCTTATCGTATCGTATCCAATTCAGACCCAATGCGAGCAAAATGTCCATACCTGGTGCCACTTTCACTACGTTCTCCCTATGCAGCTTGAAGGCGTCGGGCTTCGTTATTGTCATGCCGGGCTTCCCATTAACCAATAGACCGAGGTCTCCATCGGAAGACTTGTTCTCAACTTCCACCGAAGGCATATGCTGCCCTAATCCAGGCTCCAACGACAAGACTAACATGGGTTAGACACAGTTAGGATTCACTGCAGCATTTCACTTACCATATTTGGTGGTTTTGAGTAGCTCCATCTTCAGATTTAAGTGCCAGAGCTTTCTCCCGTCTGGCGCGTGACCTTGGTACTCTGGACCCTTTCCACTCCAGCTATGCACTTTCTTCACAATCTTCATTACTTCTGGACCATTCGGTAGACTGAGAGTGATAGTCTTCTTGTCTTCTTCATCGATACACAAGAACGGCTCACCTTGCTTTACCAGCAGGAGACGCGAAGGAAACCTAGTAATGCCCCTTGCTCAGAGACCCTTTTTTGCATTTAACGAAAACTGTTTCAGGACGTTGGGCTGTGAAGCTGGCGAAAAGCACAAGTCCTGGCTGCGAAAGTGGTTCGAGCATATTTCTGATGCTGGGCTATTTGAAAAGACACGAAGGAGATGTAAAACTTGCAGGTTAGACACATCTGTACACGATTGTGTAACCATTTATCATATTCGCACTCTATGACTGTAATGTGGTGTGTGGCAAGGCTGCACAGCCAGTGTTGAGTGGCTCAGCGGAGATCAGAGCAACCGGAGATCAGAGCAACCGGAGATCAGAGCAATCGGAGATCAGAACAGTAAGCACTGCTGCATGGCGACATGATAGCTTGACCAAGGGACAGCAGTTTACTTAAAGCCACCCTATTCCTTTCCTAATCTGGTAACTATAGACGCCAAGGATGGATGTAACAAGGTTTATCCATTTCGTTTGCCAAGAGCTGGTGATCGGAACAGTGACGACACCTGAGGCGTTACACCAAAATAGTCGCCACCAGTACCTCGCGGCCGCCGCGACCAATTACAATCCTGTAGTACCTGCAACATGCCCAAGACAAAAGTTGTCATAACGCGAAGATTGATTGAAGAGGCGCAGAGCCTACTCATTGCACAAGCGGATGAACTTGATGTTGTCCAATCGCGTACTTACTAGGTAGGGTGTGCGCCATGATGGGCAAATGGTATGGCTATTAATTCCGTGCTCATAGCCCTGCAGGCGACCATGGCTCCTGAAAAACTCGGAAGGAGCAGCCGGGCTACTAATAGGGGTTTCTGACAGGATAGATGAAGAGCTGCTAGATGCAGCTGGTAATCAGGTCAAGGTGATTGCTACATTCAGTGCTGGGACTGACCATATTGACCTTGCGGCACTGAAGAAGCGCAGCATTCGCCTCGGCCATATCAAAGGCTGTGTATCTGATGCAGTAGCGGACGTGGCAATCTTGCTGGTGCTCATGGCGCAAAGGAGAGGAGGTGAAGCGATGTCGATAGTGAGCCCGGGCGAATGGCCGAAAATGCCATGGCATCCTCTTCACATGACCGGTCCTCAGATTTGAGGTTTGACTGTTGGCTTCTTGGGTTTTGGTTACATCGCGCAAGCTACAGTGACGAGAGTTATTGCGTTCGGTGTCCAGCGGATTCTCTACGTTACATCGAAGTCTGGCCAACCAGCACAGGAGGACTATCACGACCTCATTAGGAAAGCCACGCATGGCCGCACCGTTCCAATTGAGATTGCACGCAATCTAGACCATCTCGCAACCGATAGTGATATCGTGATCGTGGCATGTTCCTTAACCCCAAGTACCAACCATTTGGTTAATACCGACTTCTTCGACAAAATGAAGAAGACTTCAGTCATTGTCAACATAGCACGAGGCCCGATCGTTGATACAAAGGCGTTGATTGAAGTGCTTGGTCAAGGCAAAATCTTTGGTGCAGGTCTTGATGTTATCGAAGACGAGCCAAACATACAAGTCAACCATCCTATATTGACGCAACAGAATCTTATTGCTGGATTGGCAGGCGAGGCTACGGTCAACGAGATGAAATTATAACATGTTTCCCGGCAGTTCATTCCTGGGGCAGCAGGTCGGTTCGTCCCTTGAACTGGCACCGTTTGAGTCTCTCTTCGCTAATGAGGAAGCTCTTTGGAAACCAGTCCAGCCTCTCCAGTCCCCCATTGTTCTCAATCATCTTCACAATAGCCTCTGCCGATTTCAGACACAATACCATCCCATGCCCGTTGAAGCCTGCAGATATCCACAAATTTCGGTAACTTGTCTTCCCTGGTACCTTGCCCACGAATGGCCTTCCATCTGCCGTTGCACCCATTATTCCTGTCCACTCCTGAACGACTCTATCGGAAGTCTCTTCGTTGCTGATCTCGCCCCAATTGGTGGAGCCGAAGTAGCCCGCAAGACTTCCATGCAGATACTTTGAGATATCTGGATTAAGCGAGCTGTCGTCGACAGTGCCAAATTCACTTGCTCCTGCCTCTGGTAAACGGCCGAGACCACCGCCAATGACGATGTGTTGGCCACCATCTGGAAGAGGCCGGGGGATCATATATTCATATCCGTTCTTGTAGATGAAGGAGAATGTTGTGGGGAGTGGTGTTGGGAGTTTCGATTTGGTTCCGGGCGTTTGCGCTGTGATTTGCCCTCGCATAGGAACAATCACGCCTTGAAGTGATTGTTCGATGAAGGGAGTATAGCCGTTTGTAGCAAGGATCAAGTTCCGGGCGTTAAATATATTCTTTGCTGTATGTATCTCCCATATGAAATCGCTGTGGCTCCTGGCAGGCTCGATTTTGAGAACTGGCGTGTTAGTGCATATCTGCAAACCCATCTTGACGCACTCCTCTAGAACACCTGTGGTGAAGCGGTAGGCATGCACTCTGCCAGCAATATACTCGAAGGCGCCAGCTACCGCCTCCTCCTCTTCAACGGCTTGATTCTCATTCTTAACGCTGACTCCAAAGTGCTTGCTAACGGTCTCCACTTTCTCTCGGACGTTGTACCATGCCATTCGTCCTTCACTTTCCTCCTCTTCTTTCGCATCTGCACGCAATGCCTGGATTGCAATCTTACCCAACTCAAAGGTAGCCTTATCGTAGATGATGTCGACTGTCTTGCATAGCTTATTCTCGCAATCAATATTCAGTGCTTCAGCCAGTCGATGGGTTTCAACAATGTTATTATACTCTAGGCGTGCGATCTTCAATGCCTCCTCCTTTCCAAGCTCTTCAGCATGTTGCAAGTAAGATCGGTAGCTCGCTGCTTTCGTATGACCTCCGTTGCGGCCTGTAGCCCCGCTGCAAACCTCGCGTGCTTCCAGCATCATGATGCGTGCCTTGGGCTGGGCTTTAAGAAGGTTGTAGGCGATCATGGTACCTGAAATTCCGGACCCAATGATGACATGATCATAGGGCTCGTGCGACTCATCCTCTCCGTGAAAGACATTCGCGAGCGGCGATTTGGGGTTATGCCAGTAGGACGGTAATGGTTCAGCAACCGGGAACCCAACAGGTATACGCGCGCGATCTTCCATGCTGAGCGTTCTCACTGGTATAGGAAGATCCAAAGAACGGATGTACTTATAGTACTTCGAAGTCTGATATGTATCCGAGGCGGGCTAGTCTTGACTACTGATGTGGGGAAGGTAATCATCGCCGCCTATACCTTCCTATTCCAGCCTTAGTGATATGTGGGTCACGACGTTCAGTGATAAGTTGCGATGGCCGCTGCCGTGAGATGAATTTGCATTATAAGTCGCTTCAATCATCAGGACATGACGCTATGATTTGGAATGCGCTAGTAATCCAGGACACGTTCGGTGCAGCCCGAAGCACCTCAGTCAAACGATGCGGCGTGACCATCGATTGCTGCTCAGAAGTAGGATCCCTCCACGAGGAAGCCTACTGTCAAACGTACATGCTGATTCAAATGGTCAAAGTCCATAGTCGCAAGTGTATCTTTGTCGGTGTGGATATAAGGTGTCGAGTCCACCATGTTCTCGTCGCACACGTACGCAGCGGGGTAGCCTGCATCGTATGCCGCACCGCTACAACATTTGTTAGCTTGTATTGATACAGACTTCTTGATCACAGGAGTAAAGACTTACTGGTCACTGCAAGCGTAACCGCATCGGTCTGTGATCACTGGCAGACCAGTGTACACCGGCACCAACTTTTTGATGAAGTTGCTCAGTGGTGTGCTCACATAGTCAGTGTAGACTGCAATGTTGTGATTGGGAGAGTATGCAGTCATGTCTTGGTTCATGAGAGCAAGGACTTTGACGCTACGCTTGACGTAGTCTTGCATGATAGCACGGGCGCCCAATAGGCCACCCTCCTCGCCTGAGTAGAAATGAAACTCGAGAGTGTTCTTTGGAGCATACTTTGCCGCCGCCAGAACACGAAGAGACTCCAGTATGGTGACAACAGCCTATACTCATTAATTTGAGGTCTCGCTCATTGACGTTACAGTGCTTACCGAGGCGTTGTCATCAGCACCAGGAGCACGGCCAGTTGTTGGGTTAGCCTGGTTGATGGAGTCGAAGTGACCGGACACAATGACGACATTGGATGAGGTTCCAGGAATTGTTGCAATAACGGATGGCTGGTTGTAGCTATGAGTGAACTGCTTGACAGTGATCTTTGTGTTCGCAGCAGCGACAGTCTTGACGAGATTGAAGACAGTGGTGGCTGATGATGCAGCGTACGATCCCTTGTAGTAACGGTTGTGAATATTTGTCAAAGTTGTAGCCCAAGTCTTGGGGTTGGTTTTACTGATCGCAGAAAGCAGGGGCGCTGCTTCTGCTTGGTGAGCCGCCGCTGAAGGGAAAGTTGCAGATTGGCGTTTGTCAACCTTGAACCCGTTTGCAACAGCCATGCGGTGTTCCTCAAGCTCCTGGGTAGATGTCAGATACCGGCAACAGCCTTAAAACACGCCAACAAGTATTTGACGAACCTGCGTCTCTGTAATGTCCATGAAATGGGCACACGAAGGGGTGGAGATGAAGATGTCTAGCTTCTCTTGCTCGGTGTACCAGGTGCCATTATCAGCATCGGATGTCTTGATCAGTCGCAATTCCTCTCCTGCTGCATTCAGCTTCGGCGTGAAGGCGGAAACTGAAGCAATGGCGCTAATAGCGATGCTGGCGAAGACTGTTTTGCAAACCATGTTGACAGCAGTGATCTGGTGAAGGTAACGTAACGTCCCGAACGAAGCGCTGGAGCGGTCATCTTTATTCTGGCCATCGTGCTTCGTTTATAGTCGTAACTCTATCGGCGATATCCACAAACCAGCTCTTTCCAGCTCTGATTTTCTTCAATCGCACAGAAAGCGCCTTCTGAGACGGGTAATGGCCGTCACAAGCTCCAGGGATTGAAATGGAAAGCTTGGCTGAACTTCTGCATCTACAAACAAGACCGTGCAAGCACTGCCGGGCGGCACTCATTAGCGAATAGCAATTAATAACGTCAGTCCTGCCCGACAGGCATACGAGGGTTCTGCCCGAAGTTGTCATGCTAAGACCTGCGATAAGATTTTCGCCTTGGCTCCTGCCCTTTTTGATGCCACTTCCGTCCACGCCACTGTTTTGATAAACAAGTTGATGAAGTCGAAGACAGGAAGGTGGATCCTAGAAACATCATGATGAGATGAAGAAAGTCATGCTTCATGCTTTGCGAGATTGTTGCGTGGGGGATTTGATAGTTGCAGCGCCCGTGACATCAGTCAAGGTGCACGTGCGTACCCTTTCACACTTCACACTTCCACTGTACCTGCATCTCCCGCACATTGAGTCTGACTGAAGGACGAGGGTATGGCAGTGATACACTGCTGTCTGTCGTACCATACTTGGGGGTGTATCGAACGACCGTGAACGTGAAACTCGCACGTAATAGTGGACTCGGCGAAGATCCGCAGATCATGCATTCGATTTAACATGGTATCACACAGAGATCCCTCGCTCAGACAACCTCATCAACTCTTAGTTCACAATGTTTCTCAGTGAGATTCTGCAGATGTGTCCCCGAAAGTGTTCACACTTAGGACCTCCCCTGGTCGTGTCATGGACACCGATAGTGTACGTTGTGACACCTAGCTTTGCTAACATCGTAGACGCCCCGACTTTATACACAAAATGCATGAACATCTTTCTAGTGAATTATGTGATATATTGTATGACTTCCATCTCACTGGCTCTACACCGACATAGTTGTACGAGCCGATGCACGCGCTTGTCGAAAACCTTGCCAATACTCCTCGGCTGGTGGGTCCAATTTAAAGCTGCCCAAATTCCTGGTTCCTGGACTAATCTAGCGTAGTATCATCGGCGGTAATGGCCTTATTACTACACCACTGGCAAATATTCCTGTATCTAGCGCCACATGTAATGAACAGCAACTTCTTCAACCTCAGTTTTACAGCTGTACACATCTTGTACGTATCTGGATTCTCGAATCGGTTGAAAATTCTGTGTTTCTGGGGTAATGGCTGGGTGTGACACTGGATCACCTCAGTACCCTCGAGGGGTATGCTGCTATTTTCGGATAATGAGGGACCTCGTTTTGCATTCGCAACTGGTGTTACACCGGAGCTGGTGCATGATATCCACGGTTTGTTAAGCGGGTGTATCTATGCTGTGTACTTGAACCACCTAGGTAAATGGTGCGAAATGCAGTTCTGCTTAACGACTATTGCGCGAGACAGTAGCACTTTGTGTACGCAGTAAGGACTATCTGGTCATGACGGATGACGAACACGCGAGTGTCACAGCGAACAAGCAAAGCACTGCAATAGCTATTGATTCAGATTATCCAGGTCATCATCAGCAGTACGAAGATGCAGCAAACGAGTCGGGAAGCTGACTTAGGATCTGAATTGTGCCATTGTTCGATTGTTTGATGGTTGAGCCAAGGTCGACATACCGCGTTTAAAAGAAAATTAGGTTTCGTGTCTTTAGGAAGTGCTTTCATAGACGGACTGTATAGAACACGCGGTCTTTCGAAACATATTTTAAGCGGCACGTAAAGGTTTCTAACAAGGAAAATGCTGCAGATTGAATCTCCAATTAAAACTGTGCGCTGGCTCGGGCATTGGACATCCACGAGTGAGGGAACATGTTTTCGTCCCTACAAGGTCAAGATCAAGGCGAATGACGTTTGATGATGAGTGTATTAATATTGATAGTCTGCTGTTCATAATGAACTGTACTTATAATACCCCTTCTGCTCAACTCTTACCAGCCTCTGTTCCGCCGCCCAACAAGTGCAGCCTCATCATCACTGTAATCGTTTTGATCTCTTTTCGGCGTATCTAAACCGCCCTTCAGACTGTCACTCCCTTCAGTGACGCTCTCCAGGCTCCCTGTCCTGACCACCCTCCTCTCATCAACACTGATACCGTTTTTCTTTGGGTTATAGCCACCGTTCACCTCAATATCCGGACCTCTCCCGTCGCGCTCGAAGAATGGATTTGGTTCGCTGCTGACGACCACTTCGTGTGTCTTTTTTATTTCGTTACCGGTGGGTGCAAAGCTGATAGTACGGTCTTCAGCTGCGTAGTGAGATGCGTCGCCTTTGTAAGAGAAGACAGAAGTAAGTTCGTGGTTGGATTCGCGATGTGATTGTTTCGGGATACCAGTGCCGCCAGACTTGGCTCCGGATGTGGAGAAACTGAGAGACCTGAAGTCGTTTGCGAGGGATGCATTTCCAGGTTTGCGAGATGCAGAGATGGCGATGCGCTTAATCAGGTTGGCCATGGTCATTTCGATGTTCAACTTGACGAGGTATGCGAGAGGGTGGAATTGGATGTAACTGGCAAGGATAAGCAGGGTGCGTGTGAGAGTTATCGAGAGGATGGAGAGCTTACACAAAAGAATTAGGAATCGACATAGCTGCAATGATCATAACGTCCATGAGAAGGGAGACTATAACGATACGCTGGTTGAAGCGAACGAGTCGGTTGTACTTGGTGAGACCATTGCTGATGAGGTTTGCCTTGACGGTCTTGAGGAAGTACCAGTTGAGCGCAGCATCAACGATCAAATACAAGAATTTCTCGACACGATCCCAATACTCGTTTATGACGTGATATCTAGATAGTGTTGGCAAACGTGTGGATGGGCGAAGTAATAGAACATACCTGTGGCTGATCTGGAGTCGTGCCGGTATCCAGATGTTGAAAACGCTAATATTGATTGCAGTGACGAACACAGCAGTCGCTATCATGATCTGTCTCGAGCGTCTACGATCGGGTACGATGACACGAATTCGATTAATGATAATCTGCAGCAACAATTGCACCTGAATACACCACCAAAGGAGGATGGTGAAGTAAAATGCAAAGCCTTTTTTCTCGTCAGTGAGTGTTTTCATGAGCAGATGGATTGTACGCACTCGGTCTGACTATCTTGAGCAGATGCAAGAAGCACTCGAGACCCATTGTGAATGAGACAGCCAGCTCCAGCCATATCATCCAAACGTACACACTCCGCAATGGGGAGCGTGAAGCTTTCGATTGTCCCCACGCCAGCCATATTGCAACGATAGCGTTAATCAACGTCAGTCCCCATACTACTGATGCGACGATAATGTCGACTATGGTAATAGGTTCATTCGTGTAGTTAGGTGAAATTAGCGGACCCCAGGGCTTGAAGGATGGGACGTCCCGGAACTCATTGTTCATGGCTTGCTGCAACGAAATCGATTCGATGCGACTGCACGAAGGGTTGTCAGTGAACAGAAAAAAACATGGACAGAGTGACAGGAGCACGGCAACTGCAGGTGGTACCCATGCTTTTGATTTCTGAAGACCCCAGACATAGAAAACTGAAATGACGCTTCAGGAGAGCGGCGCAGAATCTGACAGACCCTCGAGTCAAGATAAGATTCGCGGAAACGCTACAATCGGTCCTGCATTAGGGTCCGGTGCTATCATTTGCGGGCTACTGCAAATCCTGTTGGGTTCCAGATGGTCAAGCACATCCACGCCGCCTCGTTTGAAATGCTGTTCTTGGAACGCATTCGAGACTAAGGTCTACCAAGGCTAGAGGATCGTGCTGACTTGCATATGAAACGGGAAGGATCCTGGTGGGACGTTGATCTCACTCGCTTCTCCGCTCGCCTTGCCGTGTTCGCAAGACGTGATATCCGAAAGACCCGCAATTACCAGATGATTGGTTTGTGGCAGAGCTTCATGCGCCTGTCAGTGGATCCACAACGAGTAAAAGCCTTGCCTTGCAACTTCCACGGTCTGGCAAAGATCATATGTGACAGATGTCATGTGTTTAATGCTTGTGTGAAGCTGGGCATGTAGGGGATACGAGCTTTCGGAAGGAAGCCCCTTGGAGCCGCAGAGCCGCAGAAGCGTAATGATTTTTGGGCATCATGGCCGGAGGCATGGAGGGAGTCTGGGTACATTATTCATAGTTGAACAGCAAGTGCAGGTCACAGGTGTGGCGAGGTCTCCGTACGGTGTGATTTGTTGAGAACTCTTCGGACTGGACACTCCGCCGTAGTCGACGGCGGCGGGCCTGAATGATCCAAGTGAGGCGGGCCGAAAAGTAGCGGACTTCCCGAGATATCAAGACTTAAAGTTCGGTCTTTGCCTAAGCAGTGCAGATATCGCTCCGACTCGATCATTGACACCATTCTTGACTGCCGGACAGCCACAACCAAACGTGTGTTCCAACCTCATGACGCTGCAACAACTTCAAGGCCATGCACGTTGCAATCTCTCCACATTTTCCAAGTGCCCGGTTTTGAAGTCTGGCAAATGCCGGTACTAGACGTTAGTGAGGATGCCGTTCACCCTTGGTGGAAGCCAATACGCCCCGCCGCGTGGCTGGTGCCTGACTTGTAACGGCATCAAGAGCACAGCGATCACTTGTTACTGACATGGTGTCCGCTGCGGCCCATAGCTCACTACGGGAAGGCTTCGGGCTCAGCATCTAGGCAAGTCCACCCTGGTGCAAGGAACGCCATTGTAGTTCGAAACGTTGCGTGACGAGGCTGTCGAAATTGCAACCTGCCGAGGTTGAAAGCCAACCTCTACTTGAATTATGAAACACGACGATTTTGGTTGACAAAGAAATTGCTGTCTTTGTGTGACAGCGGGGCCGAGTCAAAGGATGCAATGCCTGCGTGAATCTGGAGGATGCTCCTACGATCATCTGGAGGGAACTAATGTGGCCCATGCACACAGATCAGCACGATCGAGTTTTCAAACAACGCCGAAGCGCCGAAACTGTGAACGCCTGGAAAGCGAGACCGACAATGGCAATTTGATTTCCAGCCACTCCAAAAGCACTATTGATAACGAAGTAGGGAGTTTGACTCAGGTGAAGATGGCGTGTGCGATCAACTGAAGAAAATTAGCGATCCACTCGTCGAATTTCGCTCGTCGATCACTCCAACGCAACACACCGCACGACCCCTGGAACGGGGAGACGGGAAACTACGTGTGAATGATGCTCACGACCCTGACTCGAGGTTTTGAAGGCAGTCTGCAAGGCTCTTACGTTTTTGCACCATTCAGCTTGACGCGGAAGCTTCCATTTCACATGTTAACAGAAAATATCCCGACCGAGTCTGATCAGCCAACAAATACTCCGATGTCTAGATTGAAACAACACACATGTTCCTTGTGCGTACTTTAGAACCCTGCGTTTTCGATGTAAACTTTTGAAACGGTCCGGCTTCAGTCTACTTCAGATTACCGGCGTCGTCCCGGTCTGAACCATAGCGATCTTCCGGACCGAGGCAAGAAGCTCCTAATTTTCGACCAAACCTTTCGTATACAGTCCATCTATACTCTTCGTTGATGCTAGTATCCAATCTTAAAGTTTGACGGGCTGTTGATGTGAACCTTGGAATTACCTGGAGACCGAGGTGGGAGACTAGTTGTATGTTTTTGACATTGACTTCGAGCTTCTGGTAGTATGAACGGCCAGAGTCACTGCAGTCAATCAAGGTGTTTCGATCGTTATTTATACTTGATGTACCCTGGAAAGCTCTTCTTCTAACCAAATAGAAATTCTTCGTTTACTAATGCTCAGTGTGCCGCATTCTCGACAGAAAAAATGTTCACGTGTAGGTATGTCAATTCTGGCAACAGTTTTGCAAACCCATGTAGCCACGAAGGGGTATGTAGCTCATACCAGTGATGCATGTACCCATTCAAAAACCTGTGGTGTATCTAAGTCGATTTGAACAGCAGCCACCCGGTCGCATGTACGTTCGATAGGCTAGAAGACATTGGCGTCATCCTCAAGATGGGTTTTGGTACGAAGCGCCTTTGGCAGTAAGAGTTGGCGTGCGTCGCGTGTAAAAGAAAACCAGACGTGCTCAGTCGAGGCAGTGCGAAAGAGAACAATTAGAGGGCGTAGTTTGTGATATAAGGCTACGGAAGTGCGGGAAATTGATCGTAGCGTTCTACCTGTTGCTCTGATCGAACAGGGGTTGCACTTTTGCATCGTACCATCCTCATCTGTACCTGAACAAAGATGCCGATCTGGCTATGGCGACTGTCGACATGACACTAGATGTTGGGCGTAAATGTCATGATAATGCGTCACAGAGTATGCGCTAAGTTCCTCCAACTCTAGACTGACTGAAAGCGGTGTGGACCGGGAAGCTTTTCAGGTCGGGCAACTTCGTTAACGTTTCAACTGCTAAAACCAAATGCTCACACTTATGACGGTCAATCTCAAACTCTCACAGTGGAAATTTACTGCTCTCACTTATATGTTGTAAGGACACATGTACAACTCTGCTGTGTTTTTATACCAGGCTGTCTCAAAGCAAGCTGAAAACTAAGGGTTTCTGATCATGGAGTGAATAGAATCAGAGAAATAACATGCCACTGACATACATAAACTAGATTCGTGAAATACCATCTACATCGTCATACGACCCAGTCTATCAAAGTTCGCAATCCTTCCCCAACCAAGCCTACTTCTCAATGCTCAAAGTCACAACTTCCTCACGCTTTCTCTCCACGCTCACCGCTTCCTCGCTACCCAACTGCCTGTGTCTCTGATCCCGATGACCCCACTGCCTTCTCACAAAAGCCCTACAGCTGGGCGCGCACACAGCCAAAATACTACTCACGATCTCCACCAACGCCCAGACATCAATCGTATGCGTGATACTCGCCTTCGGCACACCCTGAATAAGCTTCAAGCACACAAACCGCACAAGCGCAGCAAGAATACTAACGCTCCCCATGGCAAACACAAACGCCAGGCCTGCGCGCTCAGCCCCACCGAACTCACTCGCTCGAGTCCACAGCGCGTGCACAGGGATACTGAGAATGACAATATCCGTAGCGATATTCGCGACTGTTGAGACTGTCACGCTGTCGATCGAGTGAACGGCTGAACAGAGCGATTTCCCAGGCTGCGGTGCCCAGTTGGCGGACACGGGACTGCACCAGAATGCAATGAGACCCATGTGCAGCAGGAACGTGAAGAACGTGAATGTGCATGCAATAAGGAGTGCGATCCTTGTGCGCCGGCCTTGCAGACTGAAGATCGAGTAGTAGAATGCGAGAAAGGCGGCTTTGGCGCTCCAGAGGCTGATGTAGATGAAGAAGAGCGAGATCCACGAGACGTAGAGCAGATGGCCAGATTGAGAAGGTGGGACGCCGTAGTAGAGTGTGCTTGGTGGAGATGAGAGGTAGCGCATGCGTGCGGTGTTTTTCCAAGTGTTAATGCAGACCAGGACGCAGCCGGACAGCCAGGAGAGGATGATGAAGGTGTCTGATATATTTGTTGCGATACAGTGTAAAGTCCATGACCGTGCGCGGAGGGAGATGCGCATTACGATTGGGAGGAGTGCGAGAGTCATGAGCGTCCAGTCCAGGGCTATGAAGCCAGCTGTTGTTGAGTTAGCATAGTTGAGAGTAGTATCATTGGCTAACATACGGAGTGGAAGATGAATGTCACTGTAAGTCATGTTGGTAATGTCTTCAAAGAAAAACCTTACTGCTCTTTGCTTCTAGCGAGGTGTAGTGCATGCAATTGATCTCATATGTAGGATCTTTTGTATGCTCCAGCAGCCCTGCTCTTCCCCATCTTACCAGGGCTTGATCGTGAATAGCAGCTTACAGCCCCGTGGTGTTGCTGACAACTCACATATTCTATTTGACCGAGTTCGCGTATATGCAATCCTCCCGCTGCAAGTGTAAAGCCGATCTGGGAACTGTGCTACTATTTTAGTGGTGATTTTGCTTATGTGAGGGGGCGATGCGTGTACCAATCTGGCACGTGGCAGGGGTTTATACAGCCGGCTAGGCGAGAACGGATAGGGCTGAAGACCAATATGTTGCTGACATGCGTTTGTTCTGTGCGTCGTCGGTAATGGCGATTGGTTGACAGTCTGATTTGGCGGTGACGGACTTAGAGATGCGGTTAAATGTGACGGAGATTATTTGACCCAATGACCACATACCAGACACCTCGACGAATATCTGGCTGGAAACTTCTAGTTTCAAATCTATGTGGTATGTGTATGTCTACCGGGAATATCTATGTCGTAAATGCATCCACTCTACCCTCTAGATGCTCGTTTATTTGCGTGATTGCGCCTATTTTGTTGTCTCCTTCATGTGGATTCCGGCAGCGCCACTTTTGTAGGCCTCGAAGCCCTCCTTGGAGGCCTGTTGGACGGTGGTCTTACCCTCGACAATCTCCTTGCACTTGGACAGAATGTTCGTCCAGTCCTCGAATACTGTGAAAGGCACGTTCTCGCGCGCGCAGTAGTTGATCAAGTCGTGACCCTTCTTCGCGAACAGCAAATCTGTCTCGCGGGCAGCGGACAGATCTGACACGCCGTCGCCCGCGTAGAACATAGTAGGTCTCTCGTCCTCAGGCAGCGATGAGTACTTCCTGAGCTCGATGGACTTGTCGTGACCAAATCCTGAGTCAGGATGCCTGAAAAGGATGGTCCAGCCGCCCTCCTCGTTAATGTCCTTGCCGGCCCTAGGGCCAACCTGGTTACCGAGCACCTGCATCTTGTCGGAGTCAGGGCCAACCAGCTTCTTCAGCAGAGCCTTGATGATGGGCTCCATGCCCGAGCTGAGGACGACAACGGGAACGTTGTTCTTCAAGCTCCACTGGAAGAACTCTGCGAAACCGGGGTCGAGCTTGACGTTGTCGACTACGTACTGGATGCACTCGTCGTACGGGCGAGTGACGCTGTCCATCATATCCTGGAACGAGTCGCGGAAGTTGATCTTGTCGTTCAAGCAGGCAAGGTTGCCCTCGCGGCGCTTGGCCTGGCCGTAGCCGATTGTATCGGTCATAAAGTCATTGCCTAGTGAACTGTCAGTATGTGATGGATGTGGGAGGCTGGCGACGCAACTGTAACGAGGCGTGGAGCGGTGTGGCGGTCGATGAGGGTCGGAAAAGTCGCGGTGAAGGGCTCAAGACTCACTGTCCTGCTGGGTGATTGTGCCGTCAAAGTCGGTGAAGAAGATGAACTTTGGATTGCCAGTCAGTAAAGCAGTTCCGAGATTCGGAATGAGAAGACCAACCTTTGGGTTCGATTTCATGGCGGGAAGGTCCGCGGCAGCATTGTGAATACCCATCTTGTGTATAGTGAAGTGTATATGAAAGCAAGAAGAACTGCGAACGAAGATGATGATATGGTTGAGAAATTGTTGATGGAGGGGCCGCCGCCGTCCGACCAAAACGGCAACCCGCCGCCTCGGAAGAAACCAGGGACCAACGGGCGTCATGCTGGCTTGGCATTCAAAGCTCGCGTCGAGCTTCGGCGGACCACCGAAGGCGCTTTTGTGGAACGACCGTCACTGGCGCTCGATGAGAAGGTGCAGCCCACAACAAGCATGAGGCCGTTGCTTCAGCATGCTTCACGCTCACTTGCATCCAATGCTGCCCCAATAACACCCTCGACGCGACCAATTGGCCGCTTTGCTGCACACCTGCCGTCTCTATGCGTCACCTGTTTGGGCCGCCAGGCGTCCACCGCCATTAGGCGGACTGAGGCGCTTCAGAGGCTCACCAACGGGTCGAGAAGATGGCCGCAGCGATATTTCTCGACCTCGTCAAGATGGATGGAAGACAAGAGGCCACCGGGCTCTTCTGAGCCAATTGCCATGCCGCCGCCGGCAGCCGAGCAGAAGCCGAAGTCAACTCTGTCTGCAGACAGAACACCAGAGCAATTGATAGAACGACAAGACCGCCTGCGGAGAGAATGGGAGGAGCAGCAGCGGAAACGGGAGGAGGAGGCGTTAAGAAAGAAGCAGCAGGAAGCGGAAGCTCGCCGCAAGTGGGAGGAAGAAGAGGCACTACGCAAGAAGAGGGAGGCAGAGGCGTTACAGAAGAGACAGGAGGAGGAAGTAGCTGCGCGAAAGCAGCAGGAACAGGAGGCTCTACGCAAGGCGCAGCAGTCCACTCCACCCGAGTTCGCCTCTACTCCCCCAACGCCTGCCACGCCAGACCCCATCTCGAGGCCCTCTTCACCGGTTCAGACGCAGAAAGCTGTGCAGAAGGAGCCAGAAGCCAGCCACAACGAGGGCCCTGTCGTGGACAACGTCAAGCGTGTACCTGACGAGCAACTCCCTTCGCACCAAGAACGGCAGAGATCCAACTTCGAAAAACGTTTCACAGCATTGATGGATGAGTTACTGCCCAAGATTGCCGTCGTCACACAAAAGGTCAACACGTACACTGGAACGGACTACTCCGGCGTCGAGGCTTTGAGGAGAGAGATTCAGGAGCAAGGTACGTCCAAGCACAGCAGCGACGAGAAGTACACGTCTAATACCAAGTAGAGAAGCTTGTCAAAGCTCGCCGTCTTGCCATAGATTCCACCAAAGTCGCCCTCGATGCTGCTCTTGAGCAGCAGGCTGCCTCGCAAAAAGAGGTCGTTGCCCTCCTCGAGCGAAAGCACTCGTGGTCGTCCAGTGATCTCGAACGTTACATGTCCTTGATACGCTCCGAACACATTAACGACAAAGCTGTGAGGGAGTCAAAGGAAGCTGCTGATGCTGCTGAGACTGCATTGGAAGAAGCACGAAGTTACCTGGAGAAGAGGGAGCGTGCGCAATACCATGAAGAGCAGATCTGGAGTGACACCATTCGGCGAAACAGCACCTGGGTCACATTCGGTTTGATGGGTGTCAACATATTCCTCCTGCTCCTTAGTCTGCTGATTCTCGAGCCGTGGCGCAGGAGGCGGATGGTCAGAGAGATTAAGACTGCACTGGAGGCACAGAAGGTTACTGCTGAAGCAGCATCTGCTTCTGCCCTTACAAACGCATACGTAGCAGCCAACCCTGCTACCGAACCATCGGCTGTTGCTACGCCAGCTGTTCCGGCGCAGAAGCCTGTAGAACCTGAAGACGTAGTCAGCCAGGTCGCTGAACCGACCAGCCTGCCTGCGCAGACTGCCTCGCCTGGCATCATCGAGCCCAGCGTCGTTGAGTCACCAACTGCAGGCACAGAAGAATCATTGCGTATCACAGACGAGCATGGTACCCCGATCGGAAACATTATCGAAGAGGTTGTGGAACCTAGCGTCGACCCTGCAGTTCCTGGCGCCGCACCCTTGGTGGCTGAGAACTTTAACGCCTCATCACAGGAGACCATCAATATCCAAGACGAAGCCAAGGAGCCATTGTCAACAAGCGACAAGATTTGGTTCAAACTCGGGTTATGGCAGAGCAAGGCTGCCATCATTGCGGAGGACATTGTGAGCGATCGACCTATTTCGATGCGTAGAGTCGATTTCACAACGGCCATTTTACAAGGTGCCGCCGCAGGAGCAGTTATCGCAGCTGCGGCAATTGCGATGCTCATCAGACCCAACTGAGGTTGAGCACAGTTGTACTATACTGTATAGAGCTGCACATACTTCTCAACGAAGCATGAATATAGACTCAAAAAGTGTTATCCATTACATGTGATTCACACGTACACCTATCCGATCTACCGATATATTAAAGACGTTTGGCCGCTTGTCTTGATGCATCTACACATGGTTATCGTAACTCTTCCCTCACCCGTACTTCCGTGGTCTTCGTTATCTGGAAATGATTCTCCAAGCCACGCATCGTCGGGCTCATGGGCCTATAGTGCGCAAGAATACTCTCGTCGCTCGCTCCTGCCGAACTCTTTCTGCTGACGTGCTCAATATCAACGCCGTAATTCTCCTTGCCCAAGACAAGAATGTCGTCATAGCTGTCCTTCTTCTTCGACTCTGGTCCGTGACTGATGTCGCGCAATACGTAGCTGCCTTGACCTGGAACCCTACCATCGCGGTCGTCATGTCGATGGTACCCATTTGACTTAAAGCGGCCGGAGATACCGGCGCCCGAGCGTGAGCTGGAAGTGCGGCCCTTGCTGAAGGTGGTACGGACTTGGCTGAAGAAGTTTGCAAAGAGGGGTTTGAGTGTAGGCAGGCAGGCAGCAATGATACCTACGTTCATTTCAACCCTTGGGTGCACATGTCAGTATAATGAACTCTGGGGCAGATTAACTTAAGGGACTTACTCCTGCCAGATGTAATACCAGGATCCGTGGCCACTCCAGTCTTGCTCTTTGAATAAGTTGAATTGCAAGGGTGTCTTGTAGATTGCGGTTGCTGAGGCGAATAAGCCGAGGCTGAGGATTACGGCGAGGCCGACTCGAGTCCGCGTGTTGACTTGGAGTTTCCAGACCATGGGGATGGGGATGATTGCATATAGTAGATCGGTAGCGATATTGATGGAGGAGTTGAAGATGCCAATGTTCTTGAAAACGGTCAAGTCGTAGCATTTAGCGTCACTGAAAAGACCTGTTAGTATTATTGCAGACGAATTTGAGGGATTAAGGCCTACCCAGTTGGTGGACGCAGAGTGAAGTCCCATCCTGCGGACACTGGTGAGCATTGAAAGATGATGGCGAACGTTGAGCCGATTGCGAAGACGCAAATGAAGCCTTGATTGAATTGTTAGCAGTCTGAGTTACTCGCTAATGCTCTTATTTCGTACTCTGCGTTCCAATGAGGAACGGCCTCCATCTTGTGCGGTCCGCCAAGCGTAGCAGGAAGAAGCCGATTGATAATTTGATGAAGCTGTATGCAGAAGTGATCAAGATCTGATGGGCACGTTAGAAAACTGTAGAGCAGAACCTCTTGATGTCCATACCGAGTAGAAGTACATGTATTTGAGAAACGTGAAGATGTTCTCTGGAGGAAATGCTTCAATATGCAGGCCGAGCCCAAGATCGACGACCTTGACGAACATTCCCATGCATGTAATACTCAGACACTTGGGATATTGTCAGCGAACTCATAATTTGAGTGTTCTGAAGGGCTTCGCGGGTGCGTTGCGGACGCGAGTGCGGCATGGGTAGATGTGAACATACCGCTGATATGACCATCATCACGTCTATAAAACGGCCCAATCAGTAAAGGTCGACCATCTGCAGATCATTTGACTCTGAAACTCACCGTCCCATCCAAAGATCTTCAACATGAAGATGCGGACATAGAACCGCGCAAGGACGCTGATCATTGCAAGGGCAAATAGCGACCCTGTCACCGCCAGTAAGTGTGGCGCCAGGTTCTCGGCCATATATTCAGGAGATCTCAGGGGCATTGTCGGTGGCTCTCCTGATCGCTTCGATACTGGGAAGCCGTCCGCCATTGCGTCGTAGTAAAAAATTGAAAGGTTGGGGTTTAGCCGAAGGGAATGATACGACAATATGTTAAGTGGGGACAGCACGCAGAAGGTAATCTATATCTTAAAGAATCCATACTAAGTTGTATCAATATCCAGTCTCAGGTGTGCGGTCCTCAAACCGTACAGCAGCGAGCGAACCACTGTACCTTTCCCCCGCACATAATGCCCGCTCGCTATAACAACTACAAAACAAGTTGGTTCCTAGGAGGAGTCGGGGGCTCCCCAACCTACTTTGACAGTTTCGGTTGCCTTGTGGAAACTCGGAGGGACGCATGTTCGTATAGCATAGCGCGGCTGAGCATAGTGTGGCGCTGAATTCGGGCGAGATACTCGCTAGGAGCTTCAAGTCCATTGGTGCCTGAAAGTATGTTATCCAGACACCAAAGAGACGGTTATGATCCTTGGGAATCCCAACGGGCACATGGGTAGCCGAACAGCACTGCACTGTCATGTCCCAGGGGTCTGACAGGTTCCACCGAGATACAGGACGGACATGCGGGTGCAGTACCAGCCGGAGATGTTAGCTTTGCTCATGCAGGCCAATCAAAGGGTTGCAAAATCATCCCCATCGTAACATCTTGAACTTTGTACAAAGCGTGTGATTGAGAGTCAGTCGTTACAAGTTTCGATCTGCCCTGCCCCTTCGACTTTCGCGTTGTGTTCGAGGAATAGATCTCTGGGAAGAATACATGATCAACCTCGTCAAGCTGTCATGCTGTCGGAATAGTTGAGTAACTCAGAGTCCTCTGAGGAGCGCTTCACCATTTGTTCTCGGGATGCGGTGCGACCAGCTATTCCTTGTCATCGTCCCTACATTAGCTGTTGTACACAGCCATGTACACGCCACCATCAAGCCCAGGCATTCCAGAAAGCGATACGAAACCTATTGACAGTAGGGGCTTGCAATTAGACCGAATGCTTAAGGTTTCCTGCATTTTTGCCGCGAACCATGGGTGGATGTCGCGATCTAGGCGCTAGCGCGAGCGAGTAGCACCGAGCAGCCGTCTCGCTCGTAACTGCCATGAACCGTTCACCGAACCATGTCCTTGACTCATTTGGAGTGGAGAATGCTGTCAGAATCGTCGCCGCGAAACCGTTGAAACATGATGAGATTCGTTGATGTGGTAGGCATCTCCAAGGTACAGCACCCCACCCCACAGCTTCCCGGCCGATGGGTACATTGACCTAGCAACTCGCAAAAGGACCGTTCCGCACCCCCTTCGCTTGCTCAAACTTTACATGCTGCGGAGGGGGTCACGACAACATAATCTCAGCGTGCCGGCTCGGCGAGTAAAAGCTGAAGGACCTGAAGCACGAAACACTAATAACGCGGTTCGGAGCAAATGGACCCTTCCGCCAGGAGCCAGAACGATGCCTGGTCACAACAGCGAATCTGAGGCCCTGTGTACCTCCACACGATGGATGCAAACGTATGGTACCCAGTCAGAACAGACCGTAGGATCATCCGAACACCTTATAGAATCCTACTGCGCCTCAATTCTGCAGACAGCTTCCTCCCCACCCGATCCTTATGCAAGCCCTGTCTTCACGAGTATTGAAGGCGCATGGGAGTGACAGCGGAAGGTAGACGCTATAATGACTGGCATGTCAGACTGATGTGGTGTTAGCAAGCTACCCTTGCGTGTACCGACCCTTTTCGATTCTCCGAGAGATGACTCCTGGCCTCTGCCGCTTTCTTATAGCCCTCAAAGCGATTCCCAATGACTCGGATCCGCTCTGAATCCTCGAGGGACGATCAAAATGGTAAGATTGGAGCTTTTATGCCTTGAGCAGACTATGAGAGGTCACTTCCTTGAACATCTAGAGTGTTTGAGCGCCTCTTATGCCTCATTAACATGCCAGGTTGCCTGCCGTATCCTGCCTCATCGGTTCGTATTCATGGTTGTTCTGTAATATTGGTCCGCTCTTTGTGTTTCACTGCCGGATCGGCCTGAGGATCTTATCAATCTATAGCAAGCCATTTCTATCTTCGCAACCGTCTCACTGCTTCAACCTGCATACCACTGCCATCCTTATGACTGTCCTGCCTGCAGCACTCTCGAGTGTTATACCCGCCACCGAGGGGGTATCAACAACTTTAACATTCGACAAGAGACAGGACGACACACATTCACCAGACCTACTCCATCCACAACACTGGAAATTTCCTTGCCTGGCACAGATATTTCACCTATGCTATCGAGAAGACTCCGAGAGACGAATGTGGCTACAAAGGATATCAGCCTTACTACAACTGGCCAAGGTGGTCTAATAACCCAATATAGCCTTCTCTGCTGGACGACTTCGAGGCCTCCTTGGGCGGTAATGGCGTTCTTGGTTGCACCAAGCAGACCTCATACCGTATCCCTACCAACGCTGCTCCTTTGATCAACATCCCTCACGGCAGTGGTGGTGGCTGCATTGCCTCCGGTCCGATGAAGCACTGGCCGATGAACCTCGGACCAGAGTTCACAGATCTGACTTGCACGCCTAGTAACCTAATCTTCGAATTCACTGACCCTACCATTGCTGGCAAGGTCGGCCTTGGCCACAACCCTCGCTGCCTCAAGTGCAACATCTCTGCCTGGACATCTAGCCAGTGGACCAATGGCAAGATGGTTACCAAACTCCTGAACAGCAAAGACATTAAGACATTCTCGTACGACATGCAGGGCAGCGAGAACGCGTTCTCCAACACTTTCATGGGTGTGCACACTGCAGGCCACTTCACAGTAGGCGGAGAGACTGGGTCGCACTTCCTCGCGTCTCCTGGCGACCCGTACTTCTATGGCAAATCACCCTTTATCCTTTTTGGCTGTCTTCCTAAATATTGTCTACCTCACCATGCCCAGATCGACCGCGTGTGGTGGACATGACAAAACCTGAACCCCTCAAAGCGGACCAAGGCTATCTACGGTACCATTGTGCTCGTCGACCCACCTGCACCTAACACGACATTTTCCGACCCCATAACCCTCGACTATGCGCTTGCAGGGACGGTTGGCGATGCCATGTCGACTAAGGGCGGCCCCTTCTGCTACCCTTACCTCTGAACAAGACCCTGTTATTGTATAGAGACTTTACTTGTAGATATTTATGTAACTATATATATGATGTGCTGTCCCTCCAGTCCCGAAGCGAGCAGGCGATAAGATCTGAATGTGAGGACTAGGTATCGGTGAATATAATGCAGCGAATGTAACTCTAGAGTGCGTAATGAGACACTCAACACTTTTGAAGGCGCGCAACCGCTCAGTGTAATTATGGATGAAACTTTCAAGACTTGCTTCAACATCCAACGCGCCGATTGGAAGGTGTCGTGCATTGCATAACGGTCATGTGAGAGTTAGCGCAGTGGTGGTGCAGGGTGCAACTGAGATGCGCGCCCTGCATTGCCAACGCATCACCGTACCAGAACAAAGCCATGGCTTCCGATCTATTTGTCCACGGCGGTTGGGCGATTCATTCGCGATCTACTAAGCCGAATCTTTACGGCTCCTTCATCCTAACCCCTCTTTACGTACCTTGAGCGTTTGTTGATCCGATCTGAGGCATCGGGCGCTACCCCGCTAGCTTTGGGCGCATTTACAACATTCGAGGCTACAGCACCACGAAGCTCTCGGTATCAACAACACCACCCCAGGCTATAGCGCTATACGGACATCTAAGGATTGAACCAAAATGAATACAGATCCTCTCACAGGGCAGCAGCTAGCTGCAAACGCGATCCAGCGCGTTCTCTTCATTGCGCCCAAAGTCCATGTCTACCAGATACCCCCCGCAACCTCGACAAAGGGGTATCAAGCCTCGAGTTGGACCGCGAACAACAACAAAATGCAGATCTTCACTGCACGAATACGCGTCGTCGAAACCTCGATCCCTCCAGAACGCGACGACGGAGACGAAAAAGTGTCGACCATGATCCTACTTGAGGACTCCAAGACCGGCGACCTCTTCGCTGCCGCGCCGTATACGAGTGAAAGGGCAGTGGAGCAGGCGCTCGATAGCAGTCGCTTCTTTGCTATCACAGTGGTGGGTGAAGGCAGGAAGGCAGTGCTGGGCATGGGCTTCGAGGAAAGGAGCGAGGCATTCGATTTCAGCATCGCGCTGCAAGATGCGCGCAAGGCGCTCGGTTTTGAACCACACTCCTCGGGCCCACCTGGCGCAAGGGCAAAAGCGAAGAAGGACGTCGAGGAGCCGAAGCGCGACTTTAGCCTGAAGGAGGGCGAGACAATATCGATAAATCTGGGCGGGCTGAAGGGGCGACGGCAGAGACCAGATACAGAGAAGAGCCCTGGGGAACAAAAGAGCGAGCAGGAAGCGCTGTTCAGCATTGCGCCGCCGCCGGGCAGTGGAGGCGCTTCGTTCCTGCCTCCGCCTCCGAGCGCGAAGAGCGTGAAAGAGGAGAGGCGGCGAAGTAGACAGAACTTTGAGCCCACGCCAGAAGATCTGGGCTTCGATGATGGAGAGTTCGGCGAATTCCAGTAGTGGTGCACGAGGACGAAATATGAGTGGGAAGGGAACTTGCTGCATACATGGAGTTTTGCATAGTATCTTAGATCAACGAATCACGCATTGTACATACGCTCGATTGCTGTAGACATGTCTCTGCGAGGCCCTCTATGCTCGTCTCAACACCAAGTGGTCAGACCTGGAACCCAGTCTTCCCGCCGTTGGCCTCAGACAGAGGCAGTCGATTCCAGCGCTTGATATGTTCTCTCTGAATATCCAGTCTTTCAACCATATCGCTATATCGGTAGCCGATGGGACTTTGTCTTTCCATCTTCGCATAAGCCTCGATGAAAACGTCGAGTAGCTCCAGGATAGGCTGCCTGATCCTGCTCTCGCATTGATTTCTAGCCCATAGCCGCTTGAGTCCTTGGAAGAATCGTCGGAGGTCCGCTTCATTTTCTCCAAGTGCTTCATTCAACGACCTTTTGCCATAATTGTCTGATGGCATATCAAACGTAAACTTCCATTTGATATCTGCGTAGCTGGCTTGTGTACACAGTCTGAACCACGCAGCTAGCCTGCAGAATAGCAGGAAAAGTACTCGAGCATTGTCGCGCGCAGTGTCGTGTGCAGCATCGTCGAACCTTCTAAGGCCAACGGTATTACCAGAGCCTGCTCGCATCGCCTTTACAGTGTACAAATTACCGAATGGATGACATGCTTTCCAGTGATTTTGCACTGTGTCATCGAGCAGAAAGTCTTTCGGTGGATAGGTATACGACTTCGAAAGGCCGGGAATAAGTTCGATGGTCAGGTTTCGGTTGCGAGTTAGCAAGGCTCTGTGCGAAGGCTGGAGACTCTCAAGCCACTTGACGATGGCATTGAAGTTGAAGTTTTTCACCATCCATGTGAACGAGGCCTCTGTGAAGTACGAATATGCTGCTTCGATGCGAATAGCACGACATATTTGCAGTAACGCCGATGGAAAGTACCTTTTACGGCTATAGTTCATCAGAACTGGCTTCTGTAGGTCTTCATATGTAAAAGAATAGATAAGAGTACGCAGCTCAGATGGAAGTACCGCCAGCGGGCACGGTTTTGATGGATTCGAAGGTCTGATGTGATGAAGGTCTGCATTGTAAGCTATGCTCTCTCGGGCACGCTTAGTGAGCGTCGAGGGCCGCTTCAGCCTTCTGTCGACTCTTGGACTCCCCAAGGAAGTCATTGAACTTTGCGTCTTCTTTGGCGTTGTGCTATGCTCGGACATGCCGCCACCAGGACTCGCTCTCAGAGTTGACGAAGCAGTCGCACGTGCGAACGATGGGACTGTCATACTGGATTGCATCCAGCTGAAATATTCTGGGTCGGGCCTTGCGTAGTCGACAACAATATTGCGTTCACAACTCTTGGTTCCTGTCAACCCGGAACGCTTGATAGAGCCTTAGTGTTACCGAACGTGGTCCTTTGAGAGCTTTTGGAATGTCGCGGGTAGTTTTGTAGCGACGTCTTCGTTGATGCACCAGATCAGATGTTTGAGGCTTGGATTATTTCTTGAGCTGAGGATATATAGCGTTGGTGGTAGTGTCCTGGGTGCCAGTAAGGAGGCAAGAGAAGTGGGGTACCACGTGAGCACGCGCCAACGTACCTGCCCCTTTGCCTCACCAACGCGTACTGCCCATAACACGAACCAAGCTCGACCTCTCTCTGATGGCCAAAGCACACAACTGCCATGGCCGATGATATGGAAATTACACCGTCCTCACCTCGCGGCACAAAACGAAAAGGTGACGATACACTAGCGCTTCCGGCACCGCGAAGAATCAAAGCGCTCGCACAAGATGTCGTAAACAAGATCGCCGCAGGAGAGATCATTGTTGCACCGGTTCATGCGTTGAAAGAGCTGATTGAAAATGCTGTTGATGCTGGGTCGACAACGTTGGACATCTTGGTGAAAGAAGGCGGTCTCAAGCTACTCCAGATTTCGGACAATGGTCACGGCATCGATGTTTGTTCTATGCGTCGTTTAATCTATATATACTGATGATGTTACAGAAAGAAGACTTGCCAATCCTGTGCGAGCGCTTCACAACCTCGAAATTAAAGGCTTTCGAAGACCTTACCTCTATCGGTACTTATGGCTTTCGAGGAGAGGCGCTCGCAAGTATCAGTCACATTGCTCACTTGAAAGTCACAACAAGGACGAAAGAGTCGAGCTGTGCTTGGGAAGCTCACTACGCCGATGGCAAGCTGAGTAGCCCAAAGCCTGGCCAGAGTACTGAGCCAAAGCCCAAGGCAGGGAGACAAGGCACAGTCATCACAGTCAGTCACCTCATTTGGCAATACTAACATTGCGACTGACCTCTTGCAGGTCGAAGACTTGTTCTATAACGTCCCTTCACGACGACGGGCTTTCCGCTCAGCGAGCGAGGAGTATGCGAAAATTCTTGACGTTGTCGGGCGCTATGCGGTACACTGCTCTGGCGTAGCGTTCTCATGTAAGAAAGCTGGGGACAACTCTGGAAGCAGCGTCTCAGTGCCTGCATCAGCTGAGACCAAAGATCGCATACGCCAGATTCACGGTAGCGCAGCAGCAAATGAGCTCGTCAGTCTCAAAGCAGAAGATCAACGCTGGGGCTTCAAATGTGAAGGATGGGTGAGCAATGCTAATTATAGCTCGAAGCGTACAAACTTGTTGCTTTTCATCAACCACCGATCTGTGGAATCACAAGTCATCAAGAAAAGTATCGAACAGACCTACGCCACTTTCCTGCCTAAAGGCGGCCACCCGTTCGTATATCTCAGTTTGGAGATTGAGCCACAACGAGTCGATGTCAACGTGCATCCAACCAAACGCGAAGTGCACTTTCTCAATGAAGACGAGATCATCGCTATGATCTGTGATGAGATCCGCGAGAGTCTGAGCAAGGTAGACACGAGCAGATCGTTCATGACGCAGTCACTGCTTTCGAATCCAAAGGTACCAATTGCTACGCCAATGAAGCCGTCAACGCCTGGAACACCAGCTACAGGCGACAAACCGGATCGCAGCACTCAGCAAGTGCCTAGAACTGCAACAAAAAAGCCCTACGAGAACAATTTGGTACGAACAGATTCTTCAGCACGCAAGATCACATCGATGCTGCGACCAGAACGGACAATAGAGGAGGCCATCGTCGACGGTGATGATGAGATGGAATATGAGTACACCGAACGAGAACCGATGGCTTGTCGATTGACATCCATCAAAGAATTACGTGCTGAAGTACGAGACGCCATGCATAATGAGCTCACAGACATTATATCGACACATACGTTCGTCGGTATTGTGGATGAGCAGAAACGAATTGTTGCAATACAAGGGGGTGTGAAGCTGTTCCTCGTCGACTATGGTATGCTTTGCAACGAATACTTCTACCAAGTCGGGCTCACAGACTTCGCAAACTATGGTCTGATTCGTTTTAATCCGCCACTATCCCTGCATGATTTGCTCAAGGTAGCAGCAGATCAAGAGAAGAGCAATGCTGGCGATGCGGCGGATGAGGTAGATTGGGAGGAAGTCGTTGACAGTGTGAAGAAGCTACTGATCAGCAAAGCAGCATTGCTTGGCGAGTACTTCTCTATTGAGATCACCCCAGAGGGCGACTTATGCTCCATACCAATACTGATCAAGGGCTATACACCTTCACTAGCGAAGCTGCCTAGTTTCCTCCTGCGCCTTGGGCCGCATGTGAACTGGGAAGAGGAGAAAGCGTGCTTCCAGGCCCTTTTGCGCGAGCTAGCCTCGTTCTACGTGCCCGAAAGCTTACCACTACCGCCTTTAGCTTTGATCGAGGCTGATGGCAAGGGGAAGGCCAAAAGTGTAGAGGAGGACCCAGAGATTGCGTTAAGGCGTAAGAAGCTAAGGAAAGCGATCGAGCATGTCATCTTTCCGGCGTGTAAGGCAAGGCTCGTAGCTACGAATGGGTTGTTGAAGGGCGTCATGGAAGTTGCGAACCTGAAGGGTTTGTACAGAGTGTTCGAGCGATGCTGAAAGTATGACGATGCCATAGTACGGAAACATATCGCGACACTGTAAACCCGATTTGATGTTCATTATTCGTGTGGATGCTTATCAACATGCAGCACCCCTCTTCCTTAGTAGTTCATCCTGCGTTAGCAGCTCCTCGCCGGGCGCAGCCTCCACATCGTGACTTGAATGTACCCTTCCAGAGTTCTCATCGAACTCGCTCTGTTGCTTGCGCACATGCTTCGCATACCGGTCGTGGCCCTTTGCCTCGGGAATCTTATCGGCATCGTCGAGGTTCTTCTTCTCGATGCTCGAGTTGATCTGGTCTCCCGTACCGCTGATGACCTCCCCTGTTAAGCCCTGATCGTTGAGAAATGTCGAAGGCGTTGTCTGCGGCATGTGCAGGACTGGTATGGGCGAATTCTGGGCCAGGGTTTTTCTGGTCAGGGCGAGGGAGGGATGGTACCTGTGGTAGCATGAGGCCTTCTGCCACTATTGTATCAATCGCATGATTGTTGAGGCAAGCTTACAAGTCGTGCTTCCCTGCATCTCCAGGGATGGTGGTTCCCTCAGCTGCCAAGTCTTCAAGGCGGCCTCCCTAGTGTGGGTCTGTTGGTGCCATAGTGTAAGTTAATTTTCAAGTTAAGATAATTGAATAGTACAACGAGCTTGAACTGTGATCTGGGGTCTTGAAGCGTGCGATCGATAGTCTGGTGTGCAATCGGTCATACGCATGCGATCTATCCACTATACATTTCTATATTGCACATCTAGCTCTAATGAATACGGCTTCGTCACTATGAGTTAAGGGCAATGAATATTTGCTCATGTCATGAAGTCGCAAAACAATCACAATGTCGTGACATACAAGCCGAGCTCCGTTGTGGGGTAGCTGATGAGGCACTCGCCAAGTGAAAGCACGTGCAGAAGTCGCGGGACGCGTCTTCGAGCTCAAGTTTACCGTCATCAACATCAACAGTCAACAATCAGCACCACAATCGGACGAGATCAACAAACAACACAGTCCTGACAACACCTTCTAGAACACCATGCCGGCAGAACAAGCGTCGGTCGAAGTCCGCCGCAAGGCAGCCCGTGAGGTTATCGATATTCTTCATGAGATCGCAACTCTGCTCGTACGTTGAAAGAGACTATGTTTACAGGGGACTTGATGCTCACCATTGTAGAACACACATTTGGACCGTCAACAGCTCTCGTACTGTGTCTCCTTGATTGAGAATGGTGCAAACCCCGAAGCTTTAGCAGTAAGTTTACCCTCTCATCCAGACTTAGCTCCAAACAAATCGCTTTGTGTGCGTTAGAGGCAGCTCCAACCGTAATCAGGTGATTTGCATGTCTGACGTGGCACAGAAAGTGATACAGCAGTTGCGCGAGGAGTATCCAGTGTCATCTGTCGATGGTGATGCAGAGGTCTGAAGATAGATCCGTAAGCGCGCTGACAGTGCTCGGCCACCGAATCCTGTGCGGCGTTGCGACAAAGCAACTCCGTTTCGGATTGTGGAGCAAGGTCAGCAAACTGCATATGGACATCTGCCCACTGGTTCAGAGCGAATCCTGCTGCTATCTTTGGGGGTTGTGCAGCTGATATCGGTTGCCGAGCGTTAGTGTTTGGTGTTGGATCCCGATTACCGCCATCCCTGGACCACCCGCATGCATCTTGGCGAGAAAGCTTGGGATAGACTGTGATGGAGGGGTGTTGCGGGGCACAGTTGGACGCGCCAAGGGCTGGCTGTGGTCCACATGCACTGTTATCAAACCTCGCTGGGATGACGTGATAAGGTGGAAATATAACTGCACTGGCGGTACACACGGCAGTGCGGGACGGTAGTCCTTTGTGTCAACAGTTGGAATGAGGGGTTAGGAGTTATCACCACGCGGGATGCTCGGAGGTGGATCATGCAACTAGTACGTAGATGTCATAATTGGAATTTAATCGATGCTCTACACCCATGTCTTGGGTATGCTAAGAAACGCCGAACACGAAATGCTTGCTGATAGCGAATGGTTGGGGTATCTCAACGAGGGAATTGGGTATCTTCCAAAAGAAACAGGTTTCAAGGAAAACCAAACGCCACTCTCAATGTAGGAAATCCGATCATCTGCTGCCCCAAGTGGGCGATGACTGGCGCTGTCTGAAGTTGCCCTTCTCATCGGCGACCTTGCGTAGTGCCTTTTCTGCTTTTGCTTCCTGCTTGTCAAGGAAGCCATTGTAAATCGCTGGAAGAACACGCTTGGAGTCTAGTAAAAGAGTCAGTAAATAGTGAAAAGCGAGTGCGGTTATGGGGGGAACTCACTGGCATGATCTCCGGCAAACAGAATGCCGTCTGCACCCTTCTCTCCAGCAACCTTGACAGCCTCTTCCAGCAAGCCTTCTCCAACGCCCTTGCCTCTGTACTTGAGCTTGACTGTCCATCCACGAACGACAGCCTTGCCCCTTCTTCTCCTGCCGCGCTTCTTTGCCGCATCGTTGTCTGCCCATCCGAGAACAAGAGCACCGATGACATCATTGCCCCATTTTGCGACAACAACGCGGTCGTCACCAAGCCATTCCATACCAATATCCTCGGCGTGGCCAATGTACCCGCCAGTGAGCCATCGCACAAGGATGAGGAATGTCATTGTGATGCCGCCAGCTGTAGTACCGAAAACGAAGTAGTCGCCAGAATTGCGCAGCATGTACTGAGCAACAATGGCCATAATAACACCCATTATAGCGAGGTTGATGGGGTGGAAGATCATCATCTTGCTGGCGACCTGGCGTTGCTGGGCTACGGAGTCGGCGATGAGATTCAAGCCATCGATGCGGTCATCTTCTGATACTGCCGTGTACGTGGAGAGCTGAGGGAGCTCGTTCGCCGGTGGCTGCACGGGCGCAGACTCTTCGCTTGAGGGCATGATTTCGGTTTCGAGTGGTGAGGGGTAGGCAGGCGCAGGTAGTGTCGAATAGGATAGAGATGTTGGTAGGTGTGGGTGCGAGTTGTATGAGTGGTAGCTGCCGGCGCGGAAAGTTGTCGGAGTGCCCAATGGCGATGGTAAGTCCGGATCAATTCTCAGATTTGCACTCAGAGATGTGAGAAATGCTGCGGCAAAATGTTAGCTCTCAATTCTACGTTGTTCAAAAGTTTGGTTGTTGACATCATGCTGACCAGAAGTCACACGACCACAAACACCAAAAAGTAAACATACCAGCACTTGTTCGAAACCCAGGAAGCGACGGTATCGCAGGAATAGCCTTTTCGAAGCCCGAAAATTGGTTCACAATAACCGTATCTCCAAGCTGGTATCGTTGCGGGAATGCATGCGGGCCCGGAGGGACTTTCAAATGCGAGGGAGGAAGTTGGCGACCCATTTCTTTATAGCAAATTACATGTACGAATTTCTCAGGGTCCGGCCTTGCGCACTAAGTAACCAAAAAGAACAAACAAGTATTAAACGAGTAACGCGTGCGGGAACTCAATAAACAAATATGTGGGAAGCGTAGTCAAGGTAAGGTAAGGTAAGGTTAAAAGGTAGCAGCCTCAGAAAAATATGATGCACTGGTGGGAAAACGTGCGTCTATGTATTGGCTCAGCCAAGACGACGTTCACACGGGGACGCGGTGTGGGCTTCTGGCGGCTCGTAGTGGGAATGGGCCCCAGGCGCGATCTTCACAGGCCTTATCCGCGCCAGTATGCAGGAGCTAGTCGGCGGTTCCCTATTGGCGAGAGCATGAAATGCACAGATAACGCTGTGTTCATTCACAGCCTGAACCCTCGCTTCTTGCGGGATCCTGGATGCACAAAATGAGCAGAGACTGCAGATGGATTCGTTGGGCCTGAAACCCTTATTTGAAAGCCTGCCTGCATCCCTGAGGCACAGTGCGTGGTTGACAATTTTTGCCCTCGGGCCCCATGTCGAAGTCTCCACGGTTCTGTCACCATGACAGCGGGCAATAATGACACCTCCCATGATCATGCATCGCCAGATTTTGACACTAAACCCTGGGCAAGTGGACGCGAGTACGCGAGTTTTTGGTCTCCGTGTCCTCTTGCGCATTCGTCAACTCCGCACTTCTCACAGACTTGAAACGAACTACTAGCTCAAACGCATCCTGCTCGTCTCAGGCACTCCCCTGCACATGCTACCACTGGCCATTCAGCCCCCAAGGCAGGCGATATAGCTGCATTAAGGCTGTAACACCTTTGTTATCAGCCGTCTTGTCGGCGTTCCTCCTGCACCCCAGTTCTTGATCGTTGCAAAGCAAGGCAGATGGACCGATAAGCCGTTCATCTTTGTCTTGTGACTATTGCCAATCCCCCACACTCCTAGCCAGTGAACCTTACATGCAAGCCATCGATCGCATCCCAAATCATATTCGTATCAATCGCGACGTCCACCTACTCCGGGTCCAGCCCGCAGTCGAATTTACCTATTCGCTGCGGATAACCGGACAAGCGCGAATCCTTTAGCCAACCAAAATTGCTTTCTCTCGAATGCAGCCGTCTTACGTGTGATGCTCCACCCAATGACGACCACGAGTGATCATCTCAAACTCTCCCATTCAGCTCGGAGTTGTGCAATGAGGACAGAGACGTCAGGCGAACCACAACGGTTCCAGTCGAGGCCAAGTCATGAGCATGTTTCTCAGCCAATGCGTTTCGCCTGACGCGTCGTCGTCTCCACCTGCTTTGCAAGCTCTGTGCATGTTTTGGGCGGTCATGCGTTGTTTCAACCGTTGGTTTGGCCTGCCACATTTGGCGAAGACAGACGACAAATGGACGGGAGGCCCACACTAACCGAGGATATATCTAGCCAAAAGGGTCGTACCAAAAAATGCGAAGTTTCGTTTTCAGTGGTGTTGCGAGTATACGAGACCTATAATATTGGCATTATGCGCTTGTTGGCTTGTCATCTGTCAAATGTTTCATTCTTTTAGGCCGTGAGGCCAAACGTCCGGTGTCTGCACCGTCATTATACACCTCCTATCAACAGTTGCTCGCTCATGAGCATAATCTCAAAGTACATTACATGAAGTAGGGATAGTCCATTTTGCTGAACAACAAGAAGCCGCCCTCCCACCAGTCTATCGTAACCAAAAGTGCACCAGATCGTAAAACAACAACGCCGGTCTGCTATATATCCAAAACTCCTCATGTGGTCGTAGGTCAAATGGTAGACTATGAAAATCGACGTATCCATGTACTTGTGAACGCGACAAATCTCTGCAAAGCACTGTATGGACGTCAACCATCAGATAACAGCGGTTGGAACAAGTAGAGATAGCGTGTGCTTGAAGCTCACTTCTTTTGTTGCGTGCTGGGAGCAGATGCACCAGCACCGGGCTCGAGAGTGTGCTCGTGGTTATCGCACCTAAGCACTTTGCCGGCCTCTTCTTGCGAGCACACCTTGCTGTTTTGAACCCATTTGTCGTTCATTATTTCTTCAAGAGTAGCACGCTTCTTTGGGTCGACTTCGAGCATCCGGCCGATGATGTGCCTGCTCTCCCTGGGCAACAAGCGCAGGAGACGCCATGGTCCTTTGATCACCTGAGGCTGTTGCTGAGTATGGCTGCTAGCCGCTACTGACGAGGAGCCGTTGCTCGATTGCTGGCCTTCAGCAGAAGGGTGACGTGAAGCTGGCGCAGACTGAGTGCCTCGGTGGTCGTCAGAGGCATGTTGGAGATCGGCGGCCGATTTGGAAGGACCGGTGATGGATCTCGGGCCATCGTTAGGTGGGGAGACGAAGAGCTTATACGAGTTGTCCGAAATTCGAGGTGCTTTCCAAGGGAAACGACGCAACGTCATGCAGCAAAAGATGATGGCCAACGACCAAATGTCCGTTGGTTGCGGATCGTACTTGGACAGGTCGTACACCTCAGGAGCCAAGTAGGGATCAGAACCAACAATGCCTAGTACAGTTAGCCAGGGAATAGAGTCTGGTCGCTATGTTGAACTTACCACTTGCTAGAACGACGTCATTTTCAAATGGATATCTGAAAACCGCCGCACTTCCAAAATCGATGATCTTCATGATACCGTGCTCATTGACCACAACGTTATCCAACTTCAGATCTCGATGGGCGAGGCCCATGCCATGCAAGTAGTTTACACCATTCAAGATCTGAAGGGTGCAACAGGTCATCTCTTCGCGGCTCATCTTGCCAGTCATGACAATGGCGAATAGATCAAATGGTGCGTACTCCATCACCACGTAATAGTTGCCCTTCTCGTTCACCAGATCCATGGTCTCGATGATGTTGCCATGGTGAAGGGTCGACCCAATGCAAAATTCTGCAGTGACCTTCTTGTTGTAGTCTCGCTCTGACTCGTACGAGTGTCTTGCACGGAACTGCTTCACGGCAAAGGTCACACCGTCACTGCTACGCTTCATCAATCGAACGGATCCTCCAGCGCCCGAACCGAGAACCTTTCCGAACTTGCCATACTTGCTCTCAAGGCCGTGGTCATCAGCAAATGGAACACCGGCCGCTCCATTGGTCATAGGTGGTGTCATGATGCCTGCCTTAATAGCCCTGGTAGGCTTTTCGCGCTTGATGACCGGGGCGGGGCTTTTGTGCTTCTCCTTCTCCTTATCTTTATCCTTGTGCTTGTGTCCAATCTTAAAGAATCGCTTCAAGTTGGACATAGAGTCGTGTCCGTGCTTGTGGGACTTCGAATCAGTCTCAGTATCGGAGTTGTATCGGCTACCAGGTCGCCCGCTGCCGCCAAAGATGCTCGCTCTGCTGCTACCGCCATCCTCTTTATCCGAAGCCGTTCCCTTAGACCTGGGCAATGTGGTAGTGGAGGAAGATGCAGACTGATTGCGACGGCCGCGACCGTCGCGGCCACCAAAAATGAAACGTGCATCCAGTCCATCGAGGTTCTTCGGTTGAGGCATACGTTTCGAGCGCGAGTACGGATCGTGTTGATCGCCTTGAGGTGTGAACGGACGGCTGATCGAAGTTGGAGTGGATGTGCCGGGAGAGTGATATCCGGGAGTCCGTTCTCCGCCTGATCCCGATGGACTAGCATCTCTCGAGGCTGGTAAGGAATCGCCAGCAGGACCGACCGTAAAAGAAGGTCCATGCCTAGGATGCGGTTGTACTACGTCTGGTTCAGCTACTGATGAAGGGCGAGTTCGCGGTGTTGATCGTGGAGAGTTCGGAGCTGCCACATTTTGGTTGACAGATGAGTCCATCGACGTTGGTGGAGGCTCATGTGGGGGAGAAATCTGGGGAGTCATTAAGGCGGGGTCGCTTGGCCGCTTCTTATGGTCGATCCCGCTGAGAGGTCTGTCATCACGAGAAGATGTGCCAGCGGGTGTCAATGGTGGCGATTGTACGGCCTGAGTGACCGACGAGCGATGCTGGGACGATTGGCCAGAAGCTGTGCGCGAGGCAGGTGAGGGAGATGGCGCCTGATCAAGTCAATTGCATGCTCAATGTCACCTGAAAATGTCTGCTTACTCGTGAAGGCGGCAGGGAGACGGGCTCAAAAGAGAAATTCGCCATGCGCTTTGCCTGGACGCGAGACTGCTGCAATGTCGAAGACAGGTTACGCAGCTCCTGCTCAGCCTGAGGGCTCAATGGCTCCTTAGACGCTGTCTCACCAGCGCCGGCGAGACCAGTCACATGCTGGAGGGCGGCCTCAGGCTCAATCTCTTCGTTGACATCGCTGAAGCGGACGGTCTGCGGCGGCTGCTCTGTGGCTGGCGACGCCATGATGGGATGATAAGTGGTGGGGAGGATCACTGCAAGGGCAATCAGTCAGAGTGAGCCATGACGAAACACAGCTGTGCTAGTTCGAGTAGCTTACACTAAGCAGAGATACGTGATCGACGAAATCGGGCAAGCTTCGATTTGTCGACCCGGCCGCTTTCGCTCAATTCTGGGGCAGGTGGAGTCCGCGGAGGATCCGGATACTCGCTGGAAAACAGCGCTTTGGATTGCGATTGTGGGAGGGTCGTGGCGGACAATTTCGAGGCGGCGTTTACAGGGCGCGCAAAGTCGTCATGCTCTGGAAGTACTCCGGCCAAAGAGCTATGCCCCGCGCTACTGGGCGATCGCGTGCAGCTTGTGACGGAAGGCCGGAAGAAGAACGATCGAATAGAATTGCGGATACACGTGATTTGCAAATCCGGTGGATGTAGGAACGACGGGAGCGCAGAGCAGGGTAACGTGTCTGTCGCGGAAGGAGAGAAAGACGGTGTTTGGAGGGGTGTGGGTGACATATCACAAGCAAAAGGGCGGATTACTCTTTTTGCTAGCCGCTGGCCGCCGGACCAACACCTTGCTAGCTCACCGCGTCCCATCGAGAGCCTCAACGCCGCTGGCACAACACAGTCCGTCCACACCACCAACCAGCCCTCAACAGCCACCTGTGATACCCCCACCGAGCTCAATAGCATCCACCTGCACCCGGCCAGCCCGTTCCGCGCGTGCAAGCAAGCGCCCCGACCGCTCATTTGGAGACCTTCGCCTCACCTGCTTCCGGCCGTGCTACTCATCGTTGCGAAATTTTCTGCCTGTTCAACAAATTATCCCAAGAGTTTTTCTACCCCTTCCAATCAGGGACGTTTCACCACCAGTCACTTACGCAGTGTTTTTGGATAGTGCCTCGCTCGTCCCGTAAAATGTTCAGTTGGGCCAAGTCAGCGTGAGTGAACCCGAACCCTTCCCCACAGCTCCCACGTGCTACGCGCGACACAGGTGTATGACGTGCATATACTGCATGCAGTGTATATTCATGTCCTGATAGTCTTACAGGTTGTCCGCGGTTGCCGGTACCGAGGAGCCCATCTACGGCCCCGAGGCAATTCAGCCCGTCGGACAGAATGCAGGCGACCCTGCCTTCACCGAGTTGACCAAGGAGAACCTGAAATGGCAGGCCCTCAACTACACCAATGTCGAGACCCAAACCTTCTACTTCAACTCGGACGCCGGCCACATCGGCTTCTTCCAGGTCATCTACAACAACATCTTCGGTGCACGCACGACAGTGCAGTTCAACACCAAGCTCTTCTACCCCAACAACGAGAAGCCTTTCCTCTGGTCTAGTGATCCTTTGTCGAACCACGGCTTCGACGAGGGACATTACTCCTTCCACGCCGATGGTGTTTCCATCCAGCTGAATGAGGACGGCTCTGCATACACAATCAAGGCTGCAGTGAACAACAGCAGTCTAGTTAACGTCAAGTTCACCAGAACTGCTCCCGGCTTCCAGGGCGGAAAGAACGGAACCAGCAACTACGGCACAGACCCCAAGGAGCCATGGGGCAGCATGCACCACCACTTCTGGCCAAGGTGCAGCGTAGAGGGCTCTGTCATCACCAGGGAGGGCGAGATTAAGATTGACGGCAGGGGAATGTTCAGCCACGCTTTGCAGGGAATGAAGCCCCATCACGCTGGTAAACACCAAAGCTCGACTTTCACTTCTTTTCACGCTGACCACTCGTAGCCGCTCGTTGGAACTTCGTCAACTTCCAGTCGCCCTCATACTCCGCCATCCTCATGGAGTTCAAGACTCCCCCTTCATACGGATCGACAGTTGTTCGAGTTAGTGGCATCGCTACAGACGGCAAGCTGCTCACGGCTGGCATCAACGGTGACGTCAAGCACCTCGAGACCAAGCAGGATTCGGATAACGATTGGCCGGAGCCAACGTCGGCAAGTTACCACTGGGTGGGCAAGACCGACGATGGCAAGGAGATTACAGCGGAGGTCTCGGGTCCTCTGGGCAACAAGTACGACCGTGTCGATGTTATGGCCGAAGTGCCGGGCTTCATCAAGACCATTGTCGCATCTGCGGCTGGTACAAAGCCATACATCTACCAGTACGCCCCCAAGCTTACCATCAAGGTCAAGGTTGGCGACGAGGTCAAGGAAGAGGAGGGTGTCCTTTTCACTGAGGCAACTTTCGTCTCGTGAGAGAGTGTTTCTCAGTCATCTATATCATCACGACCACCCTAGCATTAATTAGAGAAAGCCAGGCCAGGAGCTTGAAACCTAATGAAGAGTATTTCCTTGGAATCTTTGGCGCTTATTTACAGGCGGCAGGTGATGGTTTCACAGCCACAGCGAGACGTTGCGGATGCACAATTACCAAGGCACACGGCGGTAAAATGGCCTTCTTTTCGCATTTAGGAGCCGCCACCTCCCCCTCAGTTATTGATGGCAACCTCATCATCACACTACTAGTCCCCCACCTCTTATCGCAGACCGTTATCTGCACCTGATAGCGCGTTGCAGCCACAAACGCGACCCGCGTCACACCTGGCTCGTGCACGCTCCCGCGTCCATCTACCTCCCGCCGCCCGTTAGACTACACCAGGCAGCACTACCATCCGCACAATACCCCGTCACCCAACGCGTTATGGGGCCGAAGCAGTTCGGAGGGATGCCGCGCTTCGGCAGCGCCCCAGGCATTGCCCGCCATCAGTCAAACTCGCAGATTGCGTCACCTTCCGCCTTCCGCGCTACTCAGCTAGGTATTGGTCTCGGCAAGGGAGCCGCAGGATTAGGCGGCCTGGGCAAAGGGAAGGGAGTGAAGAGACACATGTCAGAAAACATTACCACGATCAGCTATGGGTTTATTTGCTGATCGATCCAGGAAAACACAGCGAGACACTATCCTAGGTGTGACGAAGGGAGATATCCGGCAAGTGTTTTACCTCACACGCTGCGACGGTAGTTGGCGCAACTTGCTGACCATTTGTACAGAAGGCTAGCCCGTCGCGGAGGAGTCAAGCGTATATCAGCAACCATCTACGATGATGTCCGCCAGGCTCTCAAATTCCGTCTAAACGATGCAAGTGTACCTTCGATGTTAGACATGATGAATCTTGACTGATACAAACGTAGATCTTGCGCGAAGTCATCGCAGTGGTCGAACATACAGGTCGAAAGACAGTCTGCGTGACAGACGTTATCTTCATCCTTAATCGCGTAAGTCTTATACTCATCTCTTCTGTGTACTCACGGCTCATCTGTTCCAGCAAGGCCGCCAGCTATATGGCTTCGATCCTGCGTTTGCAGGACGCGGTCATGGGACTTGAATGAGGATACGGAGATCTTTATGCTTGGAAATATCGTGAAGGACCGAAGGACAACAGAAGAACCACCTACTGAAGTCAGACGACCGAGAGGAGAAGCGAGAGTGACCAGAACGATACCCTTTTTTTTTTTTTTAGCCGGCGGGCACAGGACGAAATCATGTTGGCAAACGCGTGCACGACCCCATCTGTCCGCGATTGAATTGGATAACGGTCGAAGAATGCCGTGAGAGGGTAAAGAGCAAGCGATATTTGGCTTTAGAAGGATGTAAGATCGATTCAAGCGCGTCACCATATCAGCACCATGAAACTCAAGCACAGGTTGGGGGCTAGGGGTACAGTTTTGGGTACCTGCTGAGCATCCAGTACACAAAGAATAAGAAATTTCGGACACCCAGAACAATTTCGTTTCAATACACCAAGTCTATGAAACCACCTCGGAATCAAGACAGAACCTTGCATTGCTTTGATGGTCAATTGCCACAGTGGCTTACCCCGCTAACCCCACTATCACGTGCCCTTGAATTTCACGTTCAACTTCCTGACCTGTAATATTGCTCGCACCATTGCCCGTCTCGGACTCGCTCTCCCGCCACAGGTCTCCAAAATGGTGTACTACTTCTCTTCGAATACCGTCACCCCTTCGGCCTTCATCTACGTTGGGAAAGACAAAGTCGAGAGTTTGTTCCCCTTTGCCTCATTCGTCGAAATATACGCAAAATCGACTTGAAAGATGAGCAGCACGAACATGTACTAATTGTTCCTGCAGACGAAGAGCTCATCAAACACGGCTGGGACGAAGATGTCTGGTTTCACGTCGACAACCTCTCCTCTGCACATATTTACGTCCGGCTACCAGAAGGCGAAACTTGGGACAAGATCAGCGAGCCGCTGTTAACTGATTGTGCGCAATTGACGAAAGCGAATAGTATTGAAGGTGAGCAATTCCTGTGCAGCAAGATGCTACAGTGAGAAGAGCAGTGGTTAATGATTTGCAGGGAATAAGAAGGACAACATCACAGTCATCTATACGCCATGGTCGAACCTGAAGAAGGACGGGAGTATGGCTGTCGGTCAGGTTGGATTTAAAGACAACAAGAAGGTATGCGATGTTCATTCTTTTCATTGCTACGTTTTCTCCATTGGATCGCTGTGATCAGAGCGTCCAGAAACTGATATTTCTTAGGTCAAGCGCATACATGTTGTAGCGCGCGAGAACCCCATAGTCAACCGACTCAACAAGACAAAGGTTGAGAAGTTCCCTGATTTGAGGGAGGAGAAAGAGGCCCGACTGCGTGAGCTAAGGAAGAGGGATCAGGGTGCTCGTGACGCAAGAGTAAGTGCCTCTAACTGTTTTTTTCCTTTGGCTGCCACACAAGTCCATGCCGTCTTCTCGCGTGTCTGCAGTCATCTCTCCCTTATGCTACGCATTTTGTCGGCCCATTAGGCTCCCATTTCCAGACCTCTCTTCAAAATCCTTCTCTAACACTGCCTACAGCGTAAGGAAGAAGCGCGCATTGCAAAGGAGCGCAAGGAACTCGCGTGGCAGCGAGACCATGCCTACGACGACATCATGTCGGAGGAAAACATTGCGATGTCGAGCAACCAGGACCGTGACGAGGACTTCCTCGACGACTTCATGTAGTGCCTTGCAGTCCCTCTTCCCCTCAGCGTCATTTATAGCATCGTTATGCGGCGGGCAGGCGTTCAGCGGCGGCTTCGATGGTAGCTCAGTAGCCCTAGGGGTCCCGCGAGGTCATGGATGGGATACATATTCCCATACTCTCGTTCAACATGCGGATATTGTGGTTGAAGGTATCGTAGGCGGTGGTTCGAATCTCGAGTTCTTCGCGAGAGCTGCTTTCGTGAGCATCTGTCAAGTAACCTTTTCAAGCAATCCCCACCGAATCTTGGACCTCATCTTGGCACGGCCACCGTTGTCCTGGTTCCACCAAATATGCAAGAGATTCTTTACGATCTTGTGCTCCAATCCGTTTTCTTTCGCAGCGTATTGCAGAAACTCGAGAGTATTCGTAATCTTCTGTTGATCGAAGTCGCTGGCAGCACCTTTGCGAAAGGCCGAGCGAAGTCGGTCGCGTAGCGTGAAGCGTGCAGGCTTCGAGAACTGAATGGCCCTCAGGCTGGAGCGTAGGACATGTCTGTAGGCGTGAACGATTGCTTCGTTCGACATGGTGGTGTGAGGTCATCAAGGTCGCAAAATGCGCTCGAGCATCGATTGGCTGCTGAAAGCTTATGTAATGGCCCGCGGCGTCTCGCCTCACTTCCTGGCGCCCCAGCTGCAACCATCCGACTCCTCATCATCACGCTCACCCCGCCTGCTCTTCTTCGCAACCGGGGCGTGTAGAAGACCATAGACTCGTCTGAATTACTGCTGTCTCCTAGCAGACACATTGCGGGCTGTGCTAACTACTGACTACTGCAGTACAGCTTCATTTGACTGTAGACGCCACCTTTTCTGCCATCCACCTCAGCGCGGTTTATGGCAATCGCCGCAGACTGTGAATATGGCAAGAATACATCATGCACGTCCGCAACAGCAGCAGGGTGCTAGTCGTGCTATGGCGGTCGAGAAGACTCGCGCCGCCGTGAAGAAGAAGAAGAAGCCGTATAAGATCGTACTCGAAGCCGTTACCCAGGAGAAAAAGAAACTGCATTCAATCGTCCGTCATCACTTCGTCACACCGCACGTTTGCAACTGACACCCATCTAGCTGACATACGCCTCAAATGCTCCCCAAGGGTTTGGCTTCGTTCCAGCCGGACACCCAGAAATCACCGAGTGGTGCAAGGAGCAGTGCCGCCAACGGAACCTCGACGTCCACGTTGTTTCGGTCAGCAGCAGCCAACTTCAAGGCATAGTCGCATACTGACAGTATCGCAGGCGAAACCTAAGAACAAGACACATGCTGACCCTGAAAAACTCTCGCACCATGTTCACCGCATTGGACACCACTTTCCCCTTGATATCATAATGCTCGCCTGCAGCAAGTTCGGGTACGAGTACGACGAAGAGTCGGGTCTACGCAAGACCAAGGCTAGTGATAGAGAGAACTGGATGATACAACAGGTTGAAAGCTACTCGACGAGACAGGCATTGCATGGCCGTCCAACAACTGAGAAGGGGACAAAAGATCACATTAGCGGCGCTGTGCGTGAAATGTTTCCAAAGATACCTGAAGCAGACTTGTCTTCTATTGTCAACCACGCCTTCGAAGAGGTAGATACACCCTCCGCGAGCGCGAGTCGCGAATATGCTTACATTTCACAGGGTACAAACCGGGTAGGTAACGCAAAAGAACTGTCTCTGGCTCGTAGAGTTCAACTTGCTGTCGTTGCACACATCCGTCATACTTATACCGATTATGATAAGATGCTCAAGACTGGGTCCTGGATGGAAGCCCGCCAAAAAGTTGAGCATGTGTCTCTCGCCAAACTCAAAGAGTGGAGAGATGAGACTGGCGAACAGAGCAACGAGATCGAGGATACTTTTCGAGAAGTCATCGTCCTTGATGATGATGAAGACGCGACCAGTGATAGTGGCGATACGCCCGACGAACGAGAGCAAAGTATGGAGATCGTCTCCAACCGAGTGATTGCGCGAGACATACAACTTGAGCGGTATCCTCAGTATCCGCCTGCCAATGACCATGAGCGCAGGCGGGGACACGGAAGGACGATATTTGTACACCCATATGCTCCACTGCCGGCAGCCTATGGGCATCATACCCCGCAGTACCGCACACCGGCAACTCGAGCAGAACGTGCACATGAGGAGCCAGCTCGACCTGAGCCGTTCTATTCTGCTCACAGCAGACCACCAATCGACCCGTAAGTACAAGGAACCATTGCTGACAGACTATGCTCACCTCAACAGGAAGCCTAGACCGACAGCGGCCCAGCCCGAACCGAGAAGAGCGCCGAACTACATGCGCGGTTCCGACGGGCAAGTGTATGAAGTGAGTTTTTAGCAAATCGCGCTATCGAAGCTCGACCTAGAAGAAATCCTCGGCCTCTGTTCATGCGCTGACAATCGTAGCTTCAACCCATCAATGATGCTCCTCCGAGGGTAGAGTATGATCCGCCCTATCGCACCGCAGTACCGCGTTATGTACAAGATGGTTATGTACGTTCCTCACCTCGTGTTGATGCACACCACAGCAGGAATCCGTTACCGCCGTCTAGGCGCACTTCTGAACAGGAAACCGTTCTGCCTTCAGTGGAGCGCGAGACTGTTGATCTTGTCTCACCTCCACGGACAGCAAATGATCAACGGCCTGTTTCTGATCGCAATGACATGCCTAGAGAGTATGACGATCGTCAATCTTTCAAGCGCAAGGCATATCATCCTGTTCCACAACCCATGGATAGACCTTACGAACAGCCCACTAAACGGAGGCAGCCATTTCTACAGGAACAGGATATTCATTCCAGAGCTGGTCCGAATCAGGCTGCTACCTATCCGCACACACGGGAGTATCACCCCATGGAGACGCGCAGCCGGCAAAGAGCATACCCTTCTCAAGAAACCATTGATCTAACTTCTAGCCCACGGCGGCCACCCTTTGGCAAGCCTGGAGATCTATTCACTGTCACACAAGGCTACCCAGCTGTGGGTGCAAGCAACCACACCTACATCCCGGAAGCACAACGTCGTTCACCGGTGAGGAATGACTATCATGAACAGCCCGGTGGAGCGCGGCCTTATGCTTACCTACCTGAGACTGACAGGATGTATCAGAGGCCTCCTCCACCAGTACATGACTATATCCGTATGAGGAGATGAGTTATTGCATCCACATTTCCAGCAACAAAATCGTCCACTCTTAGAGAGTGCGAAGCTCAATGGTGGCCCGATACTTCACTAGTATGTGCGAGCCACTAGTTTCCTCGGTGTTTTTATCTTGCAAACGATACCCTTTCCATTTCCGTCCCTGTTGCATTTCAGGCGTTCAGGATGTCATTTCTTGGACATCTTCATGGGTGGCGTAGACCGTCTCGTCATTTGGGTGGCAGCATGTTGAAGATGCGACACATGCTGGCATGTTTTCGGCTTCTCCGCATTAGGAGAGAGGGATGGGAGTCCGCCATCATGGACAGATGCGGATGGTTAAATAATAGGCGTCCATGGAGACGATCCGGTCCAGCGACCGAGGTGGTTAGCAGGTTGTATATGAGTATTGGTCGCAGCTGTACATGAATCACAATGAACTGCTGAGTGTACCGCACAGACATTTACTCCGCGGACCTTGTGATTGATCTGGAAAGAGTGACGGATATAGCTTAACAGGCACAATCAGGATGACAGCCTGATGGACATTCAAAGGTTGCTCAAATGAGGAGTGGCGGACTAGAGTGACAATTGCCGTGGTTAGCTTGGCACTAAACAATTCAGCAATGTAAAGTTGACCTCACCACTTTCGCTACGTCATAACGTTTTCATCTCGAATTGAATTAATACGACCGGCATAAGTCGGTGGTTAACATGCGCTGCCTACATTTCGCTATCGCCTGCGGGTTTCCACCGCAACACAAGCGCCGTTCTTGGTTAATCTGACCACACTTGACGTCTCCAAAAATGTTATTTCGATCACGCAAGCAGAATGACTGGGTCCCTGATGTTGGAGGTCCAGCAGCAGATGGCAAGCCTTTTGATTCAAATCCTACGCCTGTCGGCTTCTGGCACCCTTCCCTGCGAAAGGTACGGCATCGTGTGCTTCGAGAATGGGTTGTTACTACCGTTTTCCTGATGGCCTTCATCCTTGCCGTCCTATCCCTCTATTGGGGCGTCTTCTATAAGGTCGAGAATAGACTCAGCCATTTGATAGTCTACGTTGTTGACATGGACGGCGCTGCCCCGTTCGACAACACCGGAAATGCACCATTCGTGGGACCAAGAATTACGCAGCTGGTGCAAAAGCAGTTGTCATCTGGCATGCCGACGCTGGGATGGAAGCTGCGTTCTGGATCTGACTTCAATAACGACATATTGGCGGTTCGACAGGCAGTGTATAATTGGGATGCATGGGCGGCGATTATCATCAACCCCAATGCTTCGGCGTTGTTATATCAAGCAGTCGCTACAGGAAACGCATCCTACGACCCCCTTGGCGCCTGCCAACTGGTCTATCAAGACGCAAGAGACGATACAAACTGGTATGACTTCATGCTACCGCTCATCAGCCAGTTCATGACGCAGGCGACGAGCCAGGTTGGTCAGCAGTGGGCGCGAATGGCACTCCAGAATGCCAGCGATCCTACCGTGTTGGCAAATATTCAAGCCGCACCACAAGCCATCAGTCCTGCGATTGGATTTTCTGAGTTCAACCTTCGACCATTCTTCCCATACACCGGCATTCCGGCTGTATCTATTGGCTTGATTTGTAAGTTCTGTATCACTGTTCCATATACACCGCCACTGACAAGCCTATTCAGACCTGATCATCATCTCCTTCTTCAGCTTCTCGTTCTACCTCCCCATCCATATGACCTACATCAACCCAAAAGGCCACCCACCCCTTAAGTTCTCCCAAATGATTCTTTGGCGCTGGGTCGCCACATTGAGTGCATACTTCATGCTCTCACTCGCATACTCTTTCGTATCCATGGCCTTCCAGATTAACTTCACGCACACCAACCCAATCACAAGCGAGACCCAGGTCACAGACGTTGCATATGGCAACCCCGTGTCGTATGGTCACGGCACGTTCTTAGTATATTGGATGCTGAACTTCTTCGGCATGATTGCGCTTGGTCTAGCTTGTGAGAACGCAGCTATGGTAGTAGGCGCCCCGTGGATGGGATTGTTCTTGATCTTTTGGGTTATTACGAATGTGTCAACAGCGTTCTACGATATTGAAATCGCGCCTGCCTTCTATAGGTGGGGATACGCGTGGCCGTTGCATTCTAGTAAGTCTTGCCCGGTGCATAGTCATGAACCAATGACGCTAATTGTGTTCCAGTTGTCGAAGGAAGTCGCTCGATCTTGTTTGGGTTGCACTCGCGCATTGGACTTGACTTTGGTATATTGATTGCGTGGGGTGCTGTTAATACACTGTTCTTTCCGTTTTGCTGTTGGTTCATGAGGTGGAAGAAGCAAAGGGGTGTGACGGAGTACTGGGAAAGCTAGGAAACGTGACAGCGTATCAGAGCAGTAGGAGGGTAGGCATGAGAAACCGTTAATGAGCCATGTGATAATTAATACTGAAATTTCGAGCAACGGAACCGCCGGATCTACCCAAGCCAGCAAACTGCGCTCAGTCAAGAACATCTCTCAGAACCTTCAGCGACGCCTGCACGAACCAAGGTACATCCTTTGAATGCGCTGAATTTTGAGATACCAGTCTTCGCTTTTGGTAGTCTTCTAGATTACCGAGTTGCGTGTTTACTTGATGTAATCAGAATGGACTCAGATCTCTTTAGAACCTGCTACGGTGATCGTCGTTCCCATAACAAGTAGTCAATCAATAGCTTCTTCTACAAAAGTTACACACTGCAATCAATCTAGCACTGTCATCTATACCTACGACCTTTCGAACCATCTACAACGCACCGAATCTGAACACTAGCAGATCACAATGTCGATCTTTCCCCGCACCGTCACACGCAATGTCGTGCGTCACCCACACTCCGCACGTTCACCACGACCCACCGACCCACCCATTTGCCCAAGAGCTCAAGCGCGGCCCCAAAACGGGTTCCAACGAACCCGATCAATCCGCCGACCCATCCGCAAAGCCCACCGCTGATGCGCGCCCAAGCACGCCCAACGTTGATTCGTAGTCCAACGGCTCCACGGAAGTGCACAAGAGCGGTGATGATTATCCAGCAAAGCAGCCTGACTACAAGGCACAGCCGGCTAGGAGTACGTGCATTGGTGGTGACGAGAAGATGAAGGGCAGAAAGGAGGGTCAGAGCGACATTAGTGGGAGGTGGAAGAAGAACCTGGCTGGGCAGAAGGGGGCGTGGGGATACTGTGAAGGATGAAAAAGGAGGATTACAAGCTTGATACATCAGTAAATCTTAGTACATCTTGGTTGTTTCGCTTGCGCTCCGCGAAATGAGGACCGCTGTGACATGTCAAGCGTGGGCATGCTGACCAGAAACCGTCAGATGTTCTTGTCGCCACGGTAGCCGAGCATCTGTACGTCTCGGAGAACCGGGTGTCGAGTCAGCGCTCGCTGCTGACGGTACTCGATAGGGCAACGATCCAGATAGTACGAGATATGAGCATTGTCCACGAGCGCGGCATGATCAACGTGTTAGGGGGCAATCACCGGCGATTTTGCTCGGGCGCGAAGTCGCGAACGCTATGTCTGCGAAGGTCCAGGGCGAAGGAGGAGGATCAATTCAATAATACGGCCTTTAGTGGATATGTGATCGTGGGTAGATAGCGGAACGCGGCGAAGGTTCGAAGAAACCCAAGCTGTCGGTTTGTAGCATATGAGCTTGCATGATAGGACCCAAGCAACCGGCAGTGTACAATTGATGTTCGATAAGACATCTATGCGGTATGGTGGACAAGCTCAAGATCGAGGTTGGAAGGCTCCCCGGAAATGCTATTGTTGCGACAGGTACGTCGGTGTTCGACGAAATGAACAGTCAAGGATCCTGGTAGGTGGGAACATGTAAAGTGCACGGTAGAAGGGTAAACGCTGCCGGTGTGCGCCGCGCTGCAGGACGTTAGGGTGGTCTTGGGAGCGACCATACCTTAATGGGTTGTCTTGGTACTGGATGGTCCGGGGGGACAAAGATAACGGTATCCCTGACACGTAATTCCGGAGACTTATGATTAACGTGGTTTGCAGCCGCGGTGAAGGCGAATCAGTTATCAGTCTGCCACGATGAGGTGGCTGAAGAGTTGGAGACGTTCCTCCATCAGTCGACAAACAAACTAATGCTTGGACAACGCCGCATAAAAGGGCCAGACCGCGGGGAACGTGCTGGTTGCCGAGATAGTTAGGCAGAACTGTAGTCGGAAGGTCGTTTTTGTATTGCTTGACTAGATTGAGAAGTTGCTATTGGGGCTGCTGCCATCTATCTTCGATCTGACAGTAGCGGGTGTGATGCTTTCAGAGTGGATATCAAGGCGTGCTCAAATCAAGCTCAATGGAGCCGCCTGAGGCCCAAAGCGCTGTGCCATAATCGCAGACACATATTTTGTGTCATTGATACGCCTTCGATTATCGAAATGTTTGAACGGGCGACGGCGTGGTGTGGGATGAACGTCAGGGGTCAAGCCCAAAAGCAACCACCGTTAAAGCGGGCTGAAGCACAGACCACAACGGTGGGTCTTTCCGCCATGGCGTGCACCTCGGCGTCGACCTGCAGCATTCTTGGACGTCGAGTGCGCATCGATCCCGGCAGAGTGAAACCTTTCTTACTTTTGTCGTGCTTCCTGGGATCATGAGTAGTAGATCTCAGCAATTGGAACCCCATAATGCAGCATCAAAAGCACGACCAGGCCGCCGCAAAGTGAGATTTTGAGTTGATATCGTTCCCGCTTTCTCCACGCCGCACCCCACGTCATACTTTGACCTCAGAGCTTCAACAGCTCTCCATATTACGACCAGTAGCTCAGCCCATGCTCGCTGGAGCTTCCATACGGACGCAGCACCCCCTGGGCCCACGCCACCTGCGCTACTCACCCATTGCTACGCCGTCTCGCCGCCCGTCTGGCAGGCCACCGATGACCACCACAACATAGCCCAAGTCTGCGCAAACGTACACACGATCCACCATGGCACCAGGGTAAGCCGTGTAATCCTCCCGCGTACCCTATCACCCATACATGGCGCGCGGACTGTCAGCTCAAAGGTCTAACACTTGGCACTAGCTCGATGAAAGACACCATCAGGGCTCTCGATAACACCTTCGGCGCCCCTGACGTACCCTACCCACTCCCTGACGAGCTTTGCGCGACTATACAGAGCTTTCTCGACCGTTACGATAACATTGACGATCACGACTCGCAGCGCTTCCACGAAGACCTTCACGCACTGTACCAGCGGCATGTAGCGGAGGATCCGGCCAAACAAGGCGCATTCCTCTCTGCATTGCGCCTTGTGCGCCCAGTCCTGATTGGAGAGGCAAGGTGGACGGTCTGGTGGAATCTGGTACTGAAACCTACAATCGATGGAATAGGACACAAGAGGCACGAGATCGACGACGCCAGAGATATTGTACAGAGCATACTGGTGTTTGATGTCGAGGAAGACCAGAACGGAGAACGTGCACGCTTGTCGAAGCTATTCGCCCAAAAGATCCTGGATGCATATCTTACTAGGACGGACGTCTCGACGTCACCAGAGAATACAGTGTCACCAGAGAATGAATTTATCGCGAACGAGCTCGAGAGTGTCCTAGTCACATATGGCAGGAAGATGCCCAAGGTAAACCTGAGACGCACAATTATTGGCAAGGCAAAGCAAGTGACTGATCTACATAGTTTCTCCTCTCCGCTCTCGATGAGATATTTGTTCAAAAGCAGTACCGCATGCAAGCATTGGGTCTTCTGAGCGCTTTCGTGCGCCTGCAGCCTCCGCATCTGCACTTGGTGCTCGAGACATCACTCCTACAACACTTGGAGAAGTGTCTGCTCATCGACACCTCCACCGTTGTCATCGAACTTGCCCTTGTGGTACTGATCATGCTCCTACCCCACATCTGTGGAGCTTTAACGTCCGATCATCATCTTCAGAAGCTGTTCCTGATATACAGCAGAATTCTTTGTTGGGACAAGCTGAGCAAGTCTGAAGTGCACAACACAGAGAGGGACCAAGAGGAGAAGGATTTCGAAGACAGTGAAGAAGAGGAGGAGGAACAAGACATAGAGCATGACCAAGCATGGGAGCAGCTGCAGCGGTCAGAAGGAGAGGAAGTCGGCTCGCCAACTCTGATGCACTACTTCACTTTTCTGTATGGGTTGTTTCCGCTGAACTTTATGAGCTTCATCAGAAAACCTAGGAAGTATCTGAAGTCGCTCAATTTTCCAGGTGCGAGAGACTTTGATCTCGATCAGGATCTCATCCATAGTCGAACTGAACCCTACCGGATTGTTCACCTGCTGCACCCAAATATGTTCACCACAACCATCGAGGAGGAATTGAGCGAGAATAGGTGGTTGAAGAGCGACCCTGCAGATGTTGTTACCGAGTGCATGGATCTTTGCGTGGCAGTGTCAGCAACGCTGGAAGACCCAGGGCCACCTCCTACCGCCAAGCTACCACCCGTACCACCTCTACCCACTTTGGATGACACCGGCAACGATTCCGATGTGAGCTGGAGAAACACCCAGTCTACGATGACTGCCCCTCCTGGAGATGCACCCGAGCTTCCAGAGACCATCGAGATGCCGTTGAGGTCGAAGTCAATTGCATCGGTGAAGTCCTTCAAATCCGCTTCACCACTCCTGAAGACTCACGACTCGATGGATTCACCGACCCTTCCACCTGCGAAGGAAACGTTGAAGCAGAACTTGCTTGGTGCCTCAACCGCGTCCTCCCAGCGGGGAGTGAACCCCCAGCCAAGCCTGGATAGCTTCGCTCGCTCGGTAACTGGGACTATTTCGCCGCCGCATGCCCATGCTGATTTCCATAATCAAACGATGTCATCATTGCAGCGCGAGATCATGCTTCTTCGGAATGATCTGAATTTTGAACGCTACTTGAAACTTCAGCACCTTTCACATATTGGACAACTACAGCGAAAGCATATCCGAGAGGCTGCAGTAGAGGCAGATACTCAAAATTTAATCAACACTAACAAGACGTTGAAGGCAAGGCTCACAAAGGCAAATGAGCTGTATGCTCAACTCAAAAAGGAGACGCTCACCAGCCGCAATCAGTCCAAGAAGTGGGAGAGTGACCTGAATGCCAAGGTCCGAGTATACAGGGATAGCGAAAAAACATGGCACAGCGAAGAAGATAGCCTACGGTTTGAGCTGCAGAGAACGCAGTCTGACTACGAACATCTCAAGAGAATCGTGGAGAAGGCTGAAGCTGAACAGCTGAGGGCTGAGCAACGCACAAGAGCGCTCGAATTTGAACTTGAAGACTACAGCAACGTACGCCACGAACTCGAGGTCGCACAACAGAAAATTCTGGACTATGAGAATCAGACTCAAGATCTCCACTCGCTCAATCAGGAGCGGAACGACTTACGTAACGACCTTGAGCTTGCGAGCATGCGCTTGAACAGTCGCGAGGCCGAACGTGAGCGTTCCATCGCAGCCTACGAACGGCGCATTATGACATTAGAGCAACGCCTACAGGCGACAGAGAAGTCAGCAGGCCCACCGGGACAGCTGCCTGCTTCTGTTCAACAGATGCTTGACTCCGCTCTCGCAGCAAGCCAAGCCAAGCTGCAAAGCCTGAAGAAGACGTATCATAACCTCTCAATGCAATACTCAGAGTTGCAGATGAAGTATCACGATCTTGAAGCAGAGCATCAAACTGCATTAGGACGCTTCGATATCCTCGAGAAGACGGGGCACCACGAGTACGCGCAATCACAGTTGAGTCGCAACTCCAGCTCACACGAAGCGAATCATCACGGCAAACGATACCTGCCTTCGCTATCGACTGAAACGCCCATAAGCGAGGAGCGTGAGTACTTTGCAGACTATCCTTCCCCCAACTCAGTGAGCAGTCCAAATTCAACTATATCACCAGCCGGACAACGCCCAGCTCGCTTAGACTCCATGCCTAGTCATGGAAGTCAGCGATCCCAAAGATCTCCCCCAGGTCCATCAATGTACCCTGCATTTGGCGGCTCCCTCCACCCAGACTTATACGAACCGCAAGCTCTAGCTAGGAGTACTGCTGCAGCTCAGTCAAGTGCCAAAAGCAGCTTCTCCGTTGACACAGATGGCAGTGGCGGCCGAGCCGAGAAAGACAAGGTTGAGCCGAAATCTGAGGTCAGGGTATATGGTCGTGGTAAGTGGCGCAATTCCAATTGAGAGTGATATGAGAGGCTAATATGAAGCAGGTGGCGCTCAAAATATCGGGAAGAAAGTCAAAGAGAAGGAGAAAGAGCAAAAGAAGGCATCGTCGTCGAAAACAGGTGGCTTCCGTGGTCTTAGGGGAATAATGTAAGCTGGAGTGGCATAGTAGCCTCGTCAGCGAACGCCCATCGATGAATTGGAGTGACACGGTCATTGTCGCGTCGTTTGTTATTGCCCTGCCCTCACTCCACAACTGACAGATATGTGTGTTTTCAGTCTCCAACAAAACTATAGTGGTGACTGTGATGGATGCTGCGTTTTAGCGAAACTTCGAACAGCACATTTACTAATTTTTATCCTATGATGTCCTCAATACAATTGATTGGATCATAAACCCTGCTTCACAGGGATATATACTTGCGAGATTAGGACCGCCTCCTAGAGCGCAATATCAGGGTCCAAATATGCAGCTCTGCTGCGATAAAAGCGACTTCTCTTGAGATTCTCTAGTCTTGGTACATGTCAATGTTCGTCCCCTTATGGTGGGGTTTATTCACCGGTCATTGCAAGCATCCGCCGAGCTTGCTTGTGATGTCAATGAGAGCCTTTCCGCTGAGAAGACAATGCCAAGAGCGGAGCTTGCCAACTTGGCGTTGGCGCCAAACTCAAATCCCTGTCCGCAGAAATGGCGTGGTGTAATGAACCCGAAGATATCACGATTGCCAGCACAAGAACGACCAGCGCGTAGCAGTGTCCAAGCCTGTGCGCTGGTTGCGAGTGCGACACATTGTTCCGCCGTTTCACAGAGCACCGAGCGTAAGCATGCTGTCTCACGATGCGCAAGTTCTGCGTCTAATCCTATCATCGCTGCGAGGGATGCGGATGGATCGCGGGTGAAAGACGAGATTACATGGAAGCGCCTGCCCCCTTAAAGACCAGCTCGCCGCCTTCCGAGGACAGTCGCACTGTTTGTACTCTCGCCACTCGCACGACCACTTGCATCCACTCTTTTCAATAGCGTTCAGCGCGCCTCTCGCTCGTTTGTTTGTCAGTGGCGCTCCGCGCACGGCTCCTCCTATCCGACGCCTCGTTGTGGTTTCCTGGTAGCATTGCACTAGCAGTCTTGACAGAGCGATTCTGACAAAAGTGTGGAGCTCCCTGTCGTCTATTCCTCTCACGGTAGCCCACTCACTCGTTCTCTGTTCCGTGTACGCGTACGCGCACCACATTGTCGCAATCATGCCTTCGGTACGTGCTTTACCAAATATTCTGGACCCTCGATCGGCAGTTTTGTGGATACTAACGGTCTGACAGCTCATTCGCTCACTCGTACTGCTTCCCGCCTTGCTCTCGAGCATCGCCCTTGCCGTCAACCCTGTCGAGGTCCGCGGCCAGGACTTCGTCGATACCGTCACGAACAAGCGGTTAATGATCGTTGGTGTTGACTACCAGCCTGGAGGTCAAGCCGGATACAAGCCGACAGAGGGTAAAGATGCCCTCACCGACGCAGACGTGTGTCTTCGCGACGCAGTGGTCATGCAGAAGCTGGGTGTAAGTGCAATGCATAGTTTGACATGCAATTGCTAACATATACAGGTGAACACTATCCGCGTGTACAACGTCGACCCCACACTCGACCACTCCAAGTGCATGTCCATCTTCAATGCCGCCGGTATCTACTTGATCCTCGATGTCAATTCACCCCTCTCCGGCGAGAGCATCAACCGCGCCGAGCCATGGACCTCATACCATAAGGACTACCTCACACGCGTCTTTGGTGTTGTTGAGAACTTCAAGGCCTTCCCCAACACCCTTGCCTTCTTCGCTGCCAACGAAGTCATGAACGACCTCTCCACTGCCGAGTTCAACCCAATGTACATCCGTGCTGTTCAGCGCGACCTGAAGAACTATATCAAGAACCACTCTTCTCGCACCATCCCTGTCGGTTACTCCGCCGCCGATGTGCGCGAGATCCTACACGATACCTGGGCCTACATGCAATGCTCCCACGACGATGACCAGTCTTCATCCGACTTCTTTGGCCTCAACTCGTACAGCTGGTGCGGCAATGCTGACATCAAGTCGTCTGGCTACACCGACTTGGTCAATATGTTCCAAAACTCGGCCATCCCTGTTTTCGTAAGTTCGCCCATGATCTCTTTATAGCTATTACTAACACGACCAGTACTCCGAATATGGCTGCAACAAGGTCCAGCCCCGTGTCTTCACCGAGGTCGAGGCTCTCTACGGCAAAGAGATGACCTCGCTCAGCGGTGGCCTGGTCTACGAGTACTCACAGGAAGAGGCAGATTACGGTCTTGTCGTCATCAACAGCAACGGCACTCTGTCCCTTCGCCAGGATTTTGACAACCTTCAAGGCCAGTTTAACAAGCTGGACCTTAGCCTCATCCAGTCAACAAACGCGTCAAGCACCAATATCCAGCCTCCTGAGTGCAGCATGAAGCTGATCACCGCTGAAGAATTTAGCAAGAACTTCACTATCCCAGCCGTCTGCCCTGGATGCTCAGATCTTATCAAGAACGGTATCAGCAACCCCAAGAACGGCAAGCTCGTCGATGTGACCGACACCAAACCCAAGCAGGCCGTGTACGGATCCAACGGTGTTCAGGTCCAGAACCTAGAGCTCACGAAGCGGACCGAGGCCAACACACCAGGTGGTTCGAACCTTAGCTCAGGATCAGGAACAAGCAGCGGCACTGCTGCTCAGCCATCCGCGACAAAGACTGGTTCTGCTAGTAGTATGTCGATGGGCGGCTGGTGCAGTATGATTGTTCTTGGTGCCTTGCTGACTGCCATGCTTAACTAGGTGACAACACTGTTCTGACAGCAACACCGAAACCGACAGTCAAGGGTGGTGCATCGAGTCACGGCAGTACAGATTTGATGTGGCTCGCGTTAGCGATGATCTGCCTTGTCAGCAACTGAGCACTCGTTGCACATTCGAGCGGTATAGCACAATAGACGGCGACATTCTAGAGGACAATCGACTATAGTACAATCGGCTAAGATGAAGGCCAGTTAAGGCCAGGATTGGTGAACCTTCTTTCGTGTATATGGTTGGACGATGTATACCCCCTTCTTGTTAGCTACCCCTGCGGGTTGGCTCTTACTTCTTCAGAGATATTTTCCACGTTTACGAAACACATAATGCAATCAAAGACATGATCTCAGCGTTGACTTGCATATGTACCTGTGAGGATCACCAAACCATAAGTACTATGCACATCTTCTAAACGACAACATGAGAGGGCGGAGAACATGTGGATTGGCTGCACAAATATGCATGAAGCTTGTGCTGGTTATGTATCTGCTATATGGTCGTATCTGGGTATTTAGGATACAGAAGTTGGATCTTCAGACTCCTTGGCTATGGTAGAGTGATGTTACGCGCGAAACACGAACGAAGTTGGCGCTGCCGCCGCTGCACCCTCAGGTGCTGCCGCAGTTGTAGCGGCAGGCATTTCACCTCCAGCGGCCGATGACGCCGCAGCCGAGGACTCGGCAGGTGCTGCTGCTGCGCTCTCTGCGGGTGGTGCTGCGCTCTCTGCGGGTGGTGCTGCGCTCTCAGCAGGTGCCGCGCTCTCAGCTGGGGCAGCGGGGGGTGCTTCAGCAGCAGGGGGTGCTGCAGCAGGGGGTGGAGGTGGAGGAGGTGCGGCAGCAGCATCCTTAGGAGGTGCCGGTTTGAATGCAGCCTGGTCGAGAGCAATCTTTCCTGCGGTGCCTCCAACGGGCTCACTGCCGTCGGTGCTCTTCTCCGTGGCTTGAGAGAGTTTGGCGTAGTCATTGACTTGCTGGGCGCTTACACTGGTATGTTGTTAGCATTTCGACTTCTATGGTCAACATTAGCGAGGGAGACGTACGGGTTGATCACCATGATCTGACCAAGCTGGCAATGTGGTCCTGTAGCGCAATACAAGAACATGGGCTCAGTGCTCGTGACTGGCATGTTGAACGTGCCCACTTCGGTCTGCCCGTCCTGGAACGGAATGTGCCCACTGTGCACACCGGCGTCCATGGGCGTGCATGCTTGGTCGGCAGTTGACTGGGTTACGGTGTGATTTCCGTTGCTGAACTGGAACTGAACAATGTCGCCCACTGCGGCGACGACAGAGTTGGGAACGAAAGTGAGCTGCGTTCCGCCGACAACGACAGGAATGATCTGGTTGGCGCGGCGGTGGGGCTTGAGCTGAGGGAGCGCAGTAACTGCAGTGGCGATGGCCAGAATGAGCTGGAAAGACTTCATGATGGCAGTTGTTGGTCGTTAATGATTTGATTAGATGGATATCCGGTAGTGCGATTAAGGAGCGAGTACTGTTCAACAGTTGACTCGGCCGAACAGAGAAAAGATTACACAAGGCCGGTCGACGGCTAGTTACTCAAAAGAATGACGATGAAAAAGAAGTGAACAGCGGTTTGGTGAACAAAAGTACTCGGTGGCGTGAGTGAGCACCTTTATGCATCCCTCGCTGGCCGGGGAATACTCTGAACTGCCTGATACAGACTTGCCCCCATCTCCACTATCTCTTTTGCTGCGCCATTGTTCCTCTTTGCCAACCCATAATACTCAAACAAGGACAAGGCCTGAGGTGTGTACGAACGAACCTATGGGACGGCGGTTGGTGGACTACGCGTTTGTCACGTTGTAATAGCCAAGGTGTTATGCAGTCTCAGGTGGCTCAATCTGCTTTTTGACGCGTTTGACAGGCTGGTCGCTAAGAAGTGGTTCAGAAACAATTGTGCAGACTACCGTTTGAGAGTTGCCAAGTTGGGTGGATCCACTCGGTAGTGGACCTGCATTAGGCACAATCTGAAAACATTGCATGCCTGACGTAGACCACATGTTGCCTGGCGAGTGTTGAAGTGCCGAAATAACCGACTTAGGAGACTGGGCTAGCTGAACGACGCTGTGTATACTCCTGTTTGCCCAGTATCAGCACAAGCTGTCGAACTCCATTCAGTGGACGCAAAGTGCTGATGACAGGGCAAGAGTTTCCTTCACGGTGAGCGCACGCAGAGCGACAATTGGGTTGTACGATAATACAATCTCATGTACGAAGCAGTTGGCGATGTTAAAAGAAGGGTTGCAACAACATGCGATAATGATGAGAGGTGAAACGTCGTGAGTAAGGCAAACGCTAGGCCGAACCTCGGCGTTCGCGGCATTCCCAACGGCAGCAACACACGAGTCAAAGCACACGTCACTACTCGACATGCAAAGGACAACGGCACGGTTCTTTGCCGCTTCAAGATGCGCAAGGCTTCATACGTCGCGTAGACTCTACTCAGAGCCGATCGTCAAAATCGCCAATGGCACGTTTTACAGGCATCATCCCGAGTCAAAGCCAGCTGCCGCGCAGGATGCGCCTCCCAATCCGCCCCTGTTTCCAGACTTGACTCTGTCACTACCTTCTTTCTCCACGCCTAGTCAACATTGGGCTATTTTGAGTCCTTCATCCATTATTAGGACTGCTTTCCTTCAGCTCCTTCGCGGGCAATTCCTATGTTTTCCACCAGCAGCACGGACTTATCCCTACCTGTTATCCCCGGAGATCACAGAGAAGAATCCTCGATTGCGGTACCCAGATCAAGCCATTGAGTATGTTGGCTTCGATGTGGAGCGCAAGGCCTTTGGTGGCGCCTACCTCTCTGCTCGCTACGAGAGTCTCAAAGAGGAAGGTGATTTTACGTTGAAGCGTTACTTGACTGGCATTGTTACATTGAATCCTGGCGAAGAAGAATTGAAAGCCAAGTCTGTCGACGAAGAAGTAACGAGACGCGTCATGAAGGACCTAGAGCTTGAAAAATTCTTGGAAAAACCCGTGAATATGCTGAGCAACGGGCAAAGTCGACGAGCACGGATTGGAAAGGCACTCCTGACTAGGCCAGAGGTTCTGTGTTTGGACGCACCCTTTAGTACGTCTCGCTCTGCATGCACTGCGTACACATTGCTGACAAATTACAAGTTGGGTTGGATCCCATCGTGACACAACACATCTCTCGAGTATTGCATCGCCTAGCCGAAGCACACTCGCCTAGGATCGTACTGTCATTACGACCTCAAGATGCCATACCCGAATGGATTACACACATTGTCTACGCCGGTGAAGATGGAAAAGTCGCTTCACTCGGCCCGAAGGAAGAGGTCTTCAAGTATCTGAAACAGCAGTATGATGACGCCGAGAAGTCAATTCAAGCAAGCTCATCAGGTCGTGACCTAGACACTAAACTGGTAGAAATGCGCGAGGTAGGTCGCCATTTATCCGAGCGAGGCGACTTCGAGACCGATGGCGTCGATGCTTCCGGGTCATCAGATGCACTAAGTCGAGATGGCTACAAGAAGGTTGACCACACTCAAGTACCACTCGGCGAGCCCATTGTGGAAATGCAAGGTGTGAACATCAAGTACGGCGCCAACTCTGTGCTTGGAGAGTGGAAACAGAACGTGAACGGTGAGGAGAAAGATGGCTTATATTGGAATGTCCACCGCGGACAACGCTGGGGCATCTTCGGTGCCAACGGCTCAGGAAAGACCACCCTCATCAGTCTCGTCACTTCAGACCACCCACAAACATACTCAGCGCCTGTTAAGTTGTTCCAACGTTCACGTCTTCCTGAACCCGGTGTACCAGGTATCACGATCTTCGAGATTCAGGCACGTATGGGTCACGCATCACCAGAGGTTCATGCCTTGTTCCCCAAGCACCTGACCGTTCGAAGAGCGCTCGAGTCTGCATGGAGCGAGACCCCAATCGTCAAACCTCGCCTGGACGACAACGCAACGAAGCGCGTCGAGGCATGTCTCCGCTGGTTTGAGCCCGAGCTCAATGCTCTCCTTACAGATCGCGAGGCCCCAACTGGAAACTTGGATTGGGCGTCGAACGTCTTATTTGGCGAGAGCTCATACTCTGCGCAACGCGTCCTCCTCTTCCTGCGCGCCACGATTAGCAACCCGGATATCGTTATCTTGGATGAGGCATTCAGCGGCATGGATGATCTGGCACGAGACAAGTGTCTGCTGTTTCTCAGTCGGGGTCAGTCCATGGAGCTGCATTACACAGACGCTGGTCACAGACCTGTGGACACCAAGACAGAAGTAGTAGTTCCTGGGCTGCAGGATCACCAGGCGCTGTTGTGTATCAGCCATAGCAGGCAAGAGGTGCCCGGGTGTATAAGAGACTGGATATGTCTGCCCGAGCCTGGCACTGGAGCTCCTCGGTTTGGTAAGTTTGACGGACCGGTTGAGATGGGGAGGGAGAGGTGGAATGAGATCTGGAACTGGCCGTAGATTGTACATACCAACCCGTTTCCATCACTTGTATGATATCGATCTTTATCCATTGCCCATTATACGTTATTCATGCTGGTCCCAATTCCGCCATCCTTTCCTGAGTCCTAGGAGCATGTCCCTTCTCAAACCCTCCCCAAGCACCCATTTCCACCCAAACCCAAACACCAGCTCAATCTACCTTACCCATAATACCTTTGCCTATGCACCCTATTCCTCCTCGAGCACACACACTCGCCACGCCACCAGCACCTACTTAGCATCAGCACACGCACATATCTCTCTGCCTCACACACCCCAAAAAAAAAAAAAAAGACCGAACACTTACTTAACCAACCCAATAGCCAACACGCCCAGTATCCCCAGCACAAAACCCCACATACCGCGCCCAGAGCCCACTGTTCCCGCCTCTGTTCTTTCACCAGATATGTCTCCCGCCAGGCGGCGGGGATGTCGCTCTCGCCCATGACGGTGCCGACTTGGGGCCAGTGGGGGTTGATGTGGACGACTTTGGTGGGAAGTGCGAAGGCGATGTTGTGAGGGCGTGTGACGGTGGTGAGGGTATGTGGTACTTTGCCGAGGGGAAGAGAGAGGGGGATGGTGGGGATGGCAGCTGGGGCACGTGTGGCGGTTAGGAGGGAGGAGGTGAGGATGGCTGTGGACATGTCTGAGCAGTCCGAGGCCTGGCGGATGTGGTGGTCGAGAGGGGTGGGATGGACGTGGGGATTAGGGGTGGCGAGCCCATGCTGGAGAGGAAGAGCTCTGGTGATGGTGACTCCTTGGAGGGTGGTGTGTAGGCCAGCGGCGTCGGAGAGGATGACTTCGACGGTTGTGGTGATGGTCGTCAAGGAGCGCGGCTCCATTTCTGACCTGGAATCGATGAGAGCCTTTGAGCGCTCTGAGAGTGATTCAAAAGGAAGCTGGTCGTCCTCGATGGCTGTTGGTGCAATGGACTGCTCCTCTGCCGCCATCGCTTTTGGCGTCGTTACCTTGCTGGTGTTGGGTAGGACAAACGATTTGCTAAGGCTGGAAGAACGAGGGAAGAAGCTGCCATTGTGGGGAGTATACTGCACTGAAGTGTTCTTGTCCCTGAACCAGATTATCTGGACTTTGCGGCCAATAACGTTCTTCATAGCTCAGGGTCGACTTTGAATATGAAATCGAGATGCGGAGAAAGACCCTTGATGAGCAGATAAGTGCAATAGTTACAACGTCGTGATGTCGCTATCAGTAACACAATATCGGCTCTCGAGAGCTGCATCTATGATTAACCTAAGGGGCGAAAAGATTAGCTGTAGTTGTATAGAATGCGAACAGATGACAAAGTGAACGAAGGCTGAGGACTGGAAAAGGCTTCATTTGTTTCGATGCTTATTTTGTAGGCTGCAAGACGATATTGTCGATCAGACGAACAGCGACCTGGCCACCCCCAAGGCCGAGCTCTTCTCCCTCCTGAGGCTCTTCCACGGGCATCATCTTTACTGCACCGCTCAGAATTGCACCCTTTGTCTCGTCGACCTTCTCGACCTCTTCCATGGTGTCCGGGTCTGCGAGACTGATGTAGTCGACCTGAAACATGGCTCGCTTGCTTGGCTGTTGATTTTCCTGTTCGTGCTGGATTCGATCGCCGTGGTCGACGGCAGGCCAGAGGATGTCGCCTCGCAACCGCTTGCCAGCGTTGTACTGTGCTTCGGCCTTGCGTAGTGCCTGGTTCAGTACAATACCTACCTTGCGTCGGCGAGCACCGAGGTACACATTACGGGATGACAAGGCTAGACCGTCCGCCTCTCGAGAGGTGTCGCAAATACGAACTCTTGTATTCAGGTGGAAGTCCTTGACCAGCTTCTTGATGACGACGGTTTGCTGGGCATCCTTCTGGCCGAAGTATACGCTGTCGGGGGTGCAGATATTGAACAACTTCATGCAAACAGTTGCAACGCCTCGGAAGAAGACGGGTCGGGAGGCACCCTCGAGGAGCTGGCCGAGCGGTCGCATCTCGATGAAGCTTCCCACACCCGGTATGGCGCTGTCAGGAGGCGATGTAGGGTACATGGTGTTGGTGCTCGGTGCAAAGACGGCTGACACTCGGCCCTTGCCCTCTCGTGCCAGCTCCCGGTCGAGGTCCTTTAGCATCTCCATGTCCGTCTCCCATGTCTTCGGATAAGAGGCCAAGTCTTCATTCAAGCCGAACTGTGTAGGGTTCACGTAGATGGTGACCCACACGTCTGTGTTCTCCTCGGCTGCCTTCCTCACCAATGAGATGTGGCCCTCGTGCAGAGCTCCCATGGTAGGGACGAGGCCCACGGTGCGATTGTTCAGCAGGAGCTCGCGGCGAAACTTGCGCAATGGCGCGATATCGTGGAAGACCTGTGTCAGGTCATTCACTGCAAATGCGCTGCGGCGGGGCGTGGTCGAGGAGAGGCAGCGAATGCCATTGTGCGTGAAGGTAGCTCTCGGGGAAGGTGCGAAGCTTCTCAGTAGGCACCTGCGTGCTGTGGGAACTACGCTGCGTTAGTGCATGACTCGAGAGCCGTTGTTCGTGGACATGTCTACCAGCTGTCGTGCGGAGGTGTGCCATGAGGAGTGATGCAGGGCGCGAGGCCATAGCTCTTTTCCCAACTGTGTTGATGACTATGTTCAAGTTGCAAAGTCGTGCCCGGCACAGCGGAAGATTCCCCCTTTCGCAGCGGATGAGTGGAAGAAATCTGACTGGCTCATGTCCGCAATTGATTCCAAAGCAGCAAAGACGTCTCTGTTCTGCTGCGTAGATGTCGTACTATTACGCATCACGTGCCTTCGCGGCTCCACTGGTGGGTTCGTTAGCGCGAGGGACCCACCAAAAAAGTTCGAGGGTCGTGAATGCGCCGCCTGCACCCCACCGCCGGCGAGCAGTACCACCCCATACAAACAGAGCAATCATGGCCGACGATGGCATGCTCCTCAACTTCTCCATACCCGAGAGCGGTATCATTGCGAAGCCCAGCATAAAAGGCGGCTCGTGGAGAAGTCGCCTTACTGCGAAAAAGGCGGCGCAAAACTGGCACACCAAGGCCACTGCCCGACTGAACGGAGAGGTGTTGCCCAAGAAAGTGAACGAGGGAAAGGCTACAGATGTGAACCGCACAGAGCTGGGTCCGAGGACAAGACGAGTGTCCAAGAGCCCAGAACCTGCAAGCCAAAGTGAACGGCCGGTCAAGAGAGCGCGTGTGAGCGGAGATTTCAAGCCAAGAGACACAGAGAGACCAGCCCAGGGCGACTTCAGACCTCAGTCGACAACGAGCGCACCGAAGCAGTTCCAGGAGAGGCAGGAGGCCCCGAAGAAGGGCAACAAGCAGATCATCTCGTCCCTGTTCACGTACAACCCGACCTCGACCACGAAGACGCAACCCGCCGAGCGCACCGCCGTAGATGACACCCCCATCGAACCTTCAAACGCACCGCTCAGCAGCGAGCTTGACACATTCACATCCCTCGGCATATCACCGATACTGGCGGCGCACATGCTGAACAAGATGGGCATGAAAGCACCAACAGCCATTCAAAAGGCCGCAATCACACAACTAGTGAAGGACGACTCGGACGCATTCATACAGGCTGAGACTGGTTCCGGAAAGACTCTGGCCTATCTTCTACCGATTGTACAGAGACTGATGGAGCTGTCAGCCAACATAAAGAAGCGGAAGGATGCAGGTGATGAAGCCGTGCAGCGGAGTTCAGGCCTGTTTGCTGTCATCCTAGCGCCAACTCGAGAACTGAGTAAGCAAATTGCGCTCGTTCTCGAGAAGCTGCTTGGTTGTGCGCATTGGCTCGTAGCCACCACGGTCATTGGTGGTGAGAAAAAGAAGTCGGAGAAAGCACGCTTAAGGAAGGGTATCAACATCCTGGTCGCGACACCTGGACGACTTGTCGACCATCTCGAACACACGGAAGCCCTGGATGTGAGCAACGTCAGATGGTTAGTTCTCGATGAGGGTGATCGAATGATGGAACTGGGATTCGAGCAGGACATGCAGAAGATTATTGGGCAACTCAACCTACGCATGAAAGCACACAAAGAAGGCAGGTCCGCGATACCAGGGCTACCAGAGAAGCGAACAACCGTCCTCTGCTCTGCAACCATGAAGATGGACGTAGAGCGATTGGGTCAGATCAGTTTGAAGGACGCAGTGCACATCAAAGCAGATCCCGCCGACCGAGACGAGAATGCAGTCGAAGAACGAGAGGACCATGGCTTCTACGCGCCAGCACAACTAAAGCAATCATACGCTGTGGTGGCGCCCAAGCTGCGATTGGTGTCCTTGTTGGCTTACCTCAAGCGCACATTCGCACGGAAAGGCTCGGTCATGAAAGCCATCGTCTTCATATCCTGTGCCGACTCGGTCGATTTCCACTTTGACCTGCTAACAAGCCACCTCGAGGGAGATAAGCCTGCCATCACCAAGGAAGATGCAACCGACAAGGATGATGAAGGTTCAGAAAAGAGGGAGAAGAAGAAGGCAGTCGCCCAATCCGACCCTACAAAGCTCGTTGTCACACACGCCGAGGCCCCTATCCTCTCCCCTAAGACCCATGCCGTAACAGCCTACCGTCTCCACGGTTCCCTTCAACAATCTCTCCGAACATCCACCCTCGCACACTTCACCAAAAACAACGAAGCCTCCGTTCTCATCGCAACCGATGTCGCGTCTCGTGGTCTCGACCTTCCCAACGTCGACCTCGTTGTGGAGTTCGACCCGGCATTCGCTCGCTCCGACCATCTTCACCGCATCGGTCGTACAGCACGTGCTGGTCGCGACGGCCGCGCCTGCATCTTCCTGCAGCCAGGCTGTGAAGAAGGCTACGTGGACATTCTCAAATCGGATCGCAAAGACAATGAAGCGGGTGTTCATCTGGTCCGTCAAGATGCCGACGATATTTTGAACAAGGGCCTGGTCACAACCGGTATAATTGAGAAGGGCGCGTACATGGAGAAAGCCACAGACCTCCAACTTGCCGTCGAGCGCTGGGCACTCGCAGATCCCAAGCGCCTTGAAGCGGCGCGCCGCGCATATCAATCTCACATCCGTGCCTATGCTACCCACGTAGCAGACGAGCGTATCTACTTTGATATCAAATCCCTACATCTCGGTCATCTCGCCAAAGCCTTTGCGCTCCGCGAACGACCCAGCGGTATGAAGGTTCCCGGTCTGCGCACAGGAGCAGGCCGAGAAGACAAGCGGCCGGCCAAGGTCCGTGGTGCGCCGAAGGTAGATGGCGCAAGTAGGAAGGCGGATAAGGTTCCTCCGAAGAAGGGCGTCCAAGATTTAGATCTACCGCTCGGCGCAGACGAGGAGGAGAGTGCCAAGATGAGGAAGGCGGTGCGCGCAAGGGAGAAGTTTATGAGGCATGCTGGTATGGCATCGGAGTTCAACTTGGGATAGACGCATTATATGGAGTAATGAGGATGGATATTTCATCGCAATGGTATACGAGCCCTGTTGTAGTCGCTCGCATTTCCAAGTCACACACCTTGCAGACCACAATTTTTTGATCAAAATCCTTACCCTTGTTCTCCATCTACAATTCCCCCGCATCTACCCTTGCTCCGCATCTACTCTTACTCCGCATCAGTACTGGAGGTTTGACTTGTTCTGTACAAGTCGAGCGTTATAGACAAGTTTTCCGATCTTTAGGCTGATGATGTACGCTTCCCATTGGCTACTTACCCTAAACATAACCATAGGCAATATAGGCTCCAACATTAACCGTTCAGTGCGCGGAACACGGAGAAAAAGCCGTGACATCATTTTGTTTATATAGCAGCAAAGGTAAGTGAACAAAATTATCCGTGTGTCTTCATCATTCCAGCAAGTATGCGGGGTCTCTTTGCTTTGGTGACAGCGATTGGAGCAGTCGCGGCTCGTGCCATTGACGGCCATGCTGGCGACTTGCTCTCAGCCAGAAAGCCTCCCAGTCTCCCAAGTACCTTTTCCTGGAAATCGAGTGAAGCACTTGTTTGGCCTAAGGATGATGGTCGAAACATCGATGGTATCAAGGACCCGTCAATCGTATACCACAAGAACGCCTACCATGTCTTTGCCAGCACCGCTCAAGGCTCGGGCTACAGCCTCATCTACTTCAACTTCACCGACTTCTCGAAAGCAAACGCCTCGACATTCTATTACCTGGACCAGTCAGCCATCGGCGAGGGCTACCGTGCCGCGCCTGAAGTATTCTACTTCGCGCCCCAGAAGCTGTGGTACCTGATCTACCAAAATGGCAATGCAGCGTACTCGACGAACAAGGACATCAACAACCCCGCTGGCTGGACGGCACCAACCAACTTCTACTCCGGCACACCGCAAATCATCACTGACAACATCGGCAACGGGTACTGGGTGGACATGTGGGTCATCTGCGACGCCAAGAACTGCCACCTCTTCTCCTCAGACGACAACGGCCATTTATACCGGTCGCAGACATCGCTGGTCGACTTTCCAAACGGCATGAGCGACCCCGTGATTACTCTCGAAGACACACGCTTCGCGCTCTTCGAAGCCGCAAACGTCTACCACATCGGCGGCGGCAAATACCTGCTTATCGTGGAGGCAATCGGCAGCGACAGCAACCGGTACTTCCGATCGTGGACCAGCAAGGACATAGCAGGGCCGTGGACGCAGTTGGCCGCGAGCGAAGCGAATCCATTTGCGAGGTCGACTAACGTGGTGTTTGATGGGCCGGCGTGGACGAAGAGTATCAGCCATGGAGAGGTGATTAGGACGAATGTTGATCAGACGTTGTCGATTAAGCCGTGTAAGCTGAGGTATCTGTATCAGGGATTGGATCCGGCTGCGGGTGGTGACTATAATAGTCTTCCCTGGAGGCTGGGCTTGTTGACGCAGACGAACTCGACGTGCTGATTGTAGGGTACGACTGGGGATTGAGGGACTGCCATTTTTTAGTAACAGTAGCTAGACTCACCTTATAGCTCCCGCTGTGGTAGTACTCGAAAGACCGTAGAGAATGAAAGCTCAAAGTAGAGCTCGTCAAGCTTAGAAGTGCAGTATCAAGTGCAGTGGGTCCGTAAGCTGTTCGCTTGTATTCTTCTTTGAAGCTTTTTTAAGGAGTGACATTCCATCATACGAGGCAGAAATTAGTCTGGTCGTTGTGAGCTGAAAGGGCGTCAGCAAGACTGGTAAGCGCGAACTTGAGCCGCTCCTTTCCTTCCCAAAACCCCAGCCGAACTTGACGTCAAGCGCAACAGCATCGACATCGAAATTTCAAAAGTACCAGTCAAACATCGCTGCGCCTCGATACTGGAGCATTTTACGTACGAAAGTGTGGCTTATGACTCCTGAATGAGCTCCTCAGCCCTTTCGGAATCCGCGGGCGGGTGGGCAGGGTCTGGCCAATCACAGCAGTTCAGGGTTCAGCCCTACCGCTGCCCGCGCGACAACATAAGCCTTCATCTACGCTCTCCTACGCTCCACATTCCTGTGGCGTACAACAAGCAAGGTCCTCAGTATGGAAGGTGCCGCCGGATCCAGTGATAGCCAAGCAGGCTTAAGAGCTGTATGTGTGGCTAATGAGGCCGTTTATTATCAATTCAAACGCTGACTATGTCCTAGTGTGACCAATGCCGTACACGCAAGGTATGATTAACCCGCAAAGGATCCGGTTGCCATGTTCCGATACTCATACGTCCACGTGATAGATCCGTTGTGACAAGGGCAGGCCCTGTGCGAGCTGTCGGGCTTCGGATCTGATCTGCCAGGCGTCTGGCAACAGGCCTAAGGAACAACGGCAACGAGTGCTCATCTCCAGCAAATAGTAAGTGGTGATCCTCAATGTTACGGTCTCTTGTCTGAGGCGTTTTGTAATGATCTCTTCATGTGCTCGAATAACATGTATCACGCATGCGCGATCCTTACATGGGTCAACCTTCATCACTGAACGCTATTCCTGTTGGAACCGATCATCTGACTTGTCCATTATAGTGAGTCGAAGATTGATGCAATTGGAGACCGGCTGGCCGGTATTGAAAGAGCCTTGCGAGAAATGAAGATGACTTCGCCGCAATCGGCTACACCACACAGTCACGTCCAACCATCACCGTCTCCATCCATCGTGAACTCAGTCAGCGCCACACCTGTTGCTCCGGTATCCAACATCCAACACTTCGAAGGTGATACGTCTCTTAGCGCCTATACCACCTCCACCAATGATCAATTACAACGAGCTCTTCGCAACACTCAGCTGTTGCAACAGGACCCGGATCTTGCCGCTGCTTTGACATCCCTCAGTCAGATAGTCTCGACCCAGAATGTATACCCCGGCGAACTCGAGGTACCTAGCACTGAGAGAGCCGCAAAAAATAACCGCAGGTATGGTGTTCCTCCAGCAGAGGTGGTCTCCCGCGTGCTTCGAGAGTGCGAAGACATCTACGATACAGTCATCGAATTGTTCTATCCCGTAAGACCGTACAAGGAGATTGTCGATCTTTGCAAGGAGCTGTACTTCAACATCGATGATATTCCGGTGCCAAGCCTGATAGTAGCATTTGGCAGTCTATACTTCGTCTTCAGATGTTACCAGTTTGGGCTGCCGAAGGATGACCCACGCGTGGAAGAGTACCACGCATATACCGTTATGCTTGTGCGAAACATGCTAGATTTGATCGGTCTGCTCCCAGTACTCATGGTACCTAACGTTGATAATTTTGAAGCCTTGTTACTTGGTGTAAGTGAACGGCTATGTACAATCAAGCGCGCTACTAACGTTGAATCAGGCTTACTATGCGGTCGAAGCCTCAAAACCTTCGTTGTGCTCAGCACTGATATCGAAGGCAAGCCACCTCTGCCTTACACTAGGATATCACCGTGCAGACTCGATGGTCAAAGACTCACCCGAGACACGGTTACGAAAGATCAATCTTTTCTGGTTTCTCTACACCATGGACAAAGGTCTTTGTCTTCGCCTTGGTCGTGCATCGTGTATACAAGACTACGATATTGCAGTTCCCCTGCCGGTTATGGAGACCGAAGAAACCTTTTCCGCTGGCAACGGCCTGATCCGGTTCTGGTGCAAGCTTGCAGCCATACAAGGGCGCGTCTATGAGGATTTGTACAGTCCTCATGCATTGAAACAACCCAAAGCTTCCAGAGCAGCCAAGGCTGATCTGCTCGTCACAGACATCAGACAAATGTGGGCTGAACATGACCAAATCGGATATATTCCTGGCACACCCGAAGAAACGCACGATATATTCGTGTTGGGTGATAAAGTCACAATGTCTACGACACTCACACTAGTGCTCCGAGCCGTACCATCAGCTGACGGCCAGCCATTGTCATGCAGTCAAGACTGTCTCGCTGCAGCTAGACAAGCATTGCAACTCCATCAGAACTGTACCGCCAAGTTCGCAGATGTGTCAGATAGACATATTTTCTCAGAGTACTTGCATTGGACTTTGCTGCATACACCCTTCACTCCGTTCCTTGTCATTTTCTGCCACATCATCGAAACACAGTCCACAAGCGATCTGGCCATCCTTGGAGACTTCTTACAAACGCTACAGCCTGCCCGACGCACATCGAGCGCCATAGAGAAGATGTTTCTAGTGTGTGACGTTTTCCACCGCGTCGCCAAACTCTTCATCGGAGCTGCTGCCAGAGACCCCGGTTTCTCCAACCCTACGACGCCCGACCAGCCAACGCAGACACAGTTGAGGAAGGAGCTCGACCCATTCATGACTAGGATCGGCATCAACAACGCGTACGATACCAGCCTCAATGATAATGAGTTTTACACCGCTTCTACTCAGCCGAACGCAAACTACGACATAAACGCCTTTGCTGCAAGCGGGAACATGGGCGAATGGTTTTCGGAAGATCAACTGATCACAACGCTACTAGGCAACGACTTCAACTTCATGGATCCAAACACAGCTCCTATGATGAACAATGGCGGACAGTTCATGTGATGGCTCAATCGCCGTTACTGTCTTGCGACATAATTACAAAACTACTTTACTCATCAACTCTTCAGAACATTTTGTTCACTCCACTCCACTCTGGTTCCGCGAGATGCGCTCTGTACATGACTCCCGGCCACGAGACCATTGGCGCCTTCTCAGGACGTCTCTTCGCCTGCTCTACCACCGCATCACCAAGGACTTTCTCAATTTCAGCCCTTCCCAATTCCTTCTCCATTTCCTCCCGCAGCGGAAGCAACACATCCCAGGCGGAGGTCTTGCGCCCAAAGTCTGTGACTACGGCCAGCCGGACGAGTTTCGACAATTCTCCAATTCTTTCGGCGATATGGGGGCTTGTGTGGCAGGCGATGGCTGTCCAGACATCATGCTTGTCTGAAGCCTTGACATCGAATTGGTCCAAGTGCTTTACTGCTGCGTCGCCTCCTTCAACTTCAAAACGCTGGGATCCATCATACTCGTCTGTTGTTCCGATGTCATGGAGCAGACAAGCAGTGAAAAGAAAATCATGCTTTGCAGAATCTGTCGCGTAGACGGACTCGGAGTGTTCAGCGAGCGCTTTGGCGTACAAGTAAACTCGCATGCTATGGCTGAGTATTGACGGCGCCAATATCGCTGCGGCATGCTTGAATGCGGCCTGAGAGATGGGGGTTTGCGGGACATTTTCGGTATAGACTCGACTCGAGGGCGCTGCCACAATTGTGGATGTTGTAAGATCGGATGGCGGGCACATGATGAGCGTTCACAAAGTCGATCGTTCAAGATAATAATTAATCAATTGCAAAGAGATTATCACGAAGCTTTTGGTTGTTTGTCAAGCAAGTCAGAGAACCGCTGTTCGCTGTTTTATGACATCCGCCGCGCCTTATCGCTTAATCGGGTCAGACTAAAAGTAAGCGAGCATCAGCCTTGTACACTCCCGCACCCTCCCCACACTTTCGGACTTCACGATGGGGTCAAAAAATTTGCTGTGACTCCAGCAGTCCACAACGGCAACAAAAAGATGGTCACTACGAGGGTCGAACTCGCGACCTTGGCGTATCAAGGATGAAAGCTATTAGCACCACGCTCTAACCAACTGAGCTAAGCGACCATTGTTATCATGTGATTGATGAGACGAATGGATAGTATAGCATTTATGTACGCATAAACTTTCATAAGTCATTACTTCCGGGCTATTTATCTACTCAGGGCATGGGCAGACTCTTCGCAAAAGCCTCTGCAATCTCCTCATTACTCCATCCAACCGTGATCCCCAACTGCAACAAGATCCTCGCCTTCTGCGGGTTGTAAAACCCACTCGAGATGATGAAGCGTCCTGGGCTGCTCGGTGGTACCATACCGTCCGTACTCCTATGCGAAGACACGATCGGGATGCTAGTCGCGTTGTAGAGCTTCTGGGCTGCGAGGTTGGCTTTGCTGGACATACCGCCCGCTCCGACACCGGCGTAGACAATTCCCTCGGCGCCGGCGGCGACGGAGGCATTGAAGAGTGCGGGATTCATGTCTTGGTGCGCGTACAGGATGTCAACCTGTGCAAGGTCGGTGACGTTGGAAACGTTGAAGACGATCCGACCCACGGGCTCGGAGGGAGCGAAGAAGAAGTATGGGACCTGGTTGACGAAAGTGCCAAGCTGACCGGCTTCGGTGCTGAAGAAAGTGTCGAGACTGTTGGCATTGTTCTTGGTGGTGTAGAAGGCTGAACCGATGCGGTCGTTGAGGACAATCATAGTGCCGCGGTCACGTCCAGCGGGAGAACCAGCCAGAACGACAGCTTGGTATAAGTTGAGGGGTCCGTCGGCGGAGAGTGCGGTTGCTGGTCTCATGGCACCAACGCATACCACAGGCTTCGTGGAGTTCACCGTGGATTCAAGGAAGAAAGCGGTCTCTTCAAGTGTATCTGTGCCGTGGGTGATAACAACGCCGGAGATTTCAGGCTTTGCCAACTCTTCGTTGATCATCTGTGTCAACTTTAGGAGAATGGTCTCGTTGATGCTGCCAGACCCAACATTGGATATTTGATAGCCAGCAATGTTGGAGATGTTCAGAAGTTCGGGGACCGCATCAACTAATTGCTGGACACCAAGGCCAACTGAGTAGCCAGTGGTCTGTGTATTGCTGGATCCTTGTGATGCAATAGTACCTCCTGTTGCGAAAATGGTGACATTGGGGAGTGATACATTGACGGGTGTCTGGATGTCCTGGCGAACGAAAAGTCTATGCAACCCAGACTTGGACAGGTCGATGGGTGAGGCAAAGGCCAGAGAGGCAAACAAAGGAAGAAGATGGATGAAACCCTTCATGTTGATATCCTGAGGAGTAAAGCTGGTGGAATACACCTGACATCGTCGTAGGACATTGCCCTTTATAGTCCCAGTATACGGCTCTACGTGCGTGGTCAGATTGCCCACAGTGCCAACCACCAAGGCTCTTATCTCGCACCAGCAGAGACGGTCAGAATAATAACGGCATCGTCCTGCTTCTACTGCTGCCAAGTAAGCCCGCTGACACGCGAGAGTGACGTCCGTAGCGGACGTTATGTAACGCCGCCGGGGAAACGTCGAGGCTGTACATCGTTATCTGATATCAGTGGAGAAGATAACCCACTTTACAGAGGCGCTAGAACGTGCAGAGAAAGAGTGCCAAGGAAATTCTAACCAAATCGATGGAGAACCCATGTCCCGGAGGTTTTGATGTGTAGATAGCGGGACATCTTGTGGAGAAAGTATGGTGGTCGTCGGAAGGTTCACGTCGGTCAGGTTGTGAGTTGCGACTTACCGGGTCCGATATGAGCCGATACGGTGATGGTGAGGGCTTGGCTGCATCTCCATGACTGCTTGTTAGCAACAACGTGGGATGCGACTACCGAGTTTTCAACGAGGAGGCCTGCATGCTTTCCAACAGACGATGCGCCGCTTGAAGTCTTCTGGAGCATCGGAGATCTTAAGCTTACATAGATGTCGTTATATTTGCTCCTTTAGCATGGTATACCATTACAAAAAACATACAATGGATTTAAGTCTTCGCAAGATATGGAATTGATTACGCCTGCCACACCCAAGACAGTGCAGATCTCCCATGTATCGGTCCACGGGAGACAGCCCATTTATCGAAGCGCTCCTCAGCTTCAGGTCGACAAGCGGAGCAGAATCGCTTGAGACGCACGCATTGTTGGTGCGCGGCAGGGTTTGACGCGCCGAGTCAAGTTGACTGTCTGAATGAGTCTAGCAACTATCGCAAGAGACCTTCTCTTCGTAGCGAATATTGTGTGCAGGTATCGAATTTGGTGGGTTGGATTGAGCTCCTTTTGGTGAGTGACTGTTTTCGTAGCGGCAGCGAAGGCGCAGCAGCTTGCAGCCTCGGCGTCGAGCGGCTGCACGACGTCATCGATATGCAGAATCGAGGCCTATTAACGACAACACAATAAGTACTTCAGTGACAATCAAGCTAACACAGCTCTTACTCCAACGGACAAAGAATAATAAATCAAAAACCGGGAACTTCGCCGTACTCAGGATTATCATCCATCTACAATGGGCGACACATCAATTGCTGCGAACAGGTCTGCCCTGAAGGATTTCATTGCGTCCATCGCAACAATATCTGGAGATCTTTCCAATATCACAGCACCTCCTTTCCTCTTAGCTGAAAATTCTACTGTCGAGATTCCGCAGTACTGGTGTGATCATGTACACCTATTCGTTCGACAAGCGTGGGGAGAGACTGCAGAGCAAAGGGCACTGAATGTGCTAGAGTCGTTTGTGGGAGCTCTTCGAAACCAACAATATACGGGGAGAAGTGAAGATGAAGGGGTGAAGAAGCCGCTGAACTCTTTTCTCGGCGAGTTGTTCTTGGGGAAATGGGAGGACGAAGAGCTTGGGGAGACGAGACTGGTATCTGAACAAGTCAGCCATCATCCACCCATTACGGCTTGCTACATCTGGAACGACAAGCATGGCATCCGCGCAGAAGGCTTCACAGAACAGGAAATCACTTTTTCTGGAAGCGTTAGCATCAAGCAAAAGGGTTATGCCATTTTACACATCGATAAGTACAATGAGGACTACCTGATGCCAGTACCCAATGTCAAGGTCAAAGGTATACTAAGTGGCAAGCCGTATCCAGAATTGGAAGGCGGATACTCGCTCATCTCCTCGACTGGGTATGTGTCGCAGATCAAGTTCGAAGGCAAGTCGCTCTTCAGTGGCGGTCAAAAGAATGGATTTCAGGCAAAGTTAATTCATGTCGACCATCCAGAAGAGATCCTGTATGAGGCCAAAGGAGTGTGGAACGGTGAATCGACCTTTAAGGACGCGCGAACAGGGAAGCAGATTGAGGAAATGAACTTCGCGACGCTCAGGTCATTACCATTGCAGATTGAGGATACGGCAGAGCAAGACCCATGGGAGTCGCGAAGAGCGTGGGGCGAAGTCATCGCAGCTCTAAGGCGAGGAGATATGAAGGCAGCTGCCAATGCGAAGTCGATCGTTGAACAAGGTCAACGGGATATGAGAAAAGCCGAAGCTGCCAATGGGACAAGCTGGAAGACCCGGTTCTTCAAGGCAGTGGAGCGTGACGAGGTTTTCGACTTATTGTCAAAACATGATACCAGCTCCTTCACCGTCGATCGTCAAGGCGGTATATGGAAAGTGGATAGGCACGCAATCCAGACCGCGAATAAGCCTTACCACGGCGACTTGATGCCAACGAACGAGCGAACGGGAACGTCCGGAGCAGGTCAGCGCGAAGATGCTAGTGAAGGTGTCATATGTCGGTCGCAAAGTGAGGCCGCATCGGCCGTGCCCACAGAAGGTGATTTTCAGCCAGCATCCCAAGCAGCTGGGGAAGAAGCGCCGACCCAGAAGCTTGTTGATCTTCCGGCACGAGCAGATCTACCGCCAAAGCAAAGGACCGAAACACAACCCACGATAACACCCGAAACCTTAAAAGGGCCGACTGATACGCAGGTCGAGGAGTTTCTGCGCAACAAGTACAGCGCAGGTCCATGATGCGCTTGAACTTTATTTCAACATGTAGACCGTGCATTTGAAGACGTGAACTGTATTTTGTTCATGTTGTGAAATAAATGATTGATTAATTATATCCATAATTTACGCCTTTTCCAGATCCGGGTATCGTAGCAATGAAAGACCGTTCAAATACAGGTTTGTTATACTGTTCTCGTCTATTTCAAGGGTCATAATGATGTCTGGTGATCAAAACGATCGCCTTTCCGACTCCTGCACCACGTCCTTTTGCATTGTGATTTGCCCGGACGGTACTGGGGGTACGGTTTGCTCCTCGTCGAAGCTCTTGCCGCCGGCTGAGACTGTCCATGTACTGAAGCCCTTCTCGCTTCTCTCGACATGAGTGTCGTCAACGAGGTCGTCTCTCAAGCGTATGGGTTGCAAGTTTCCCAGGCCATAGTCCTCCTCTTTGTCCCTCACTGTGCCCTTCTCAGTCCGCATAAGAGTGCCAAAGTTGAACAAGCTCTTCCGCTTCGATTCCTTGGCTGTGGATGGTCCGCCATACCAATGTGGTGTGTTCTTTCCGCTCTCGCCCTGGCCTGTTGTGTTGATGCCGAGGCGGGTCGCAATCTTTCGGTAGAGCGGACGGAGAGTTGCGAGACTGCCGGCGGTGATTGCGAGGCCTTGTTCTACGTCGCTCCAGATGGCGATATCAAGTGTTGCCCACAAGAAGTCGGGGTTCTTGAAATCCATAACGTATGCCATACGACAAAGGACTGCTACACTTGCAACGCAAGCCATTCCCAAGATGGGAATCAGCAAGACCCTTGTCTTGACGGACATATTCAGGTTCCATACGAGGAAGATCGGTAGGATAGCGAACGTGAAATCGCAGATCACGGAAATAGCGCTGTAGAGGAACGTAAGGGCGATGATCACGTCGACGTGGATACACCATCCCTTTTGCGACTTGTCCCAGAAATAAGAGAGTGGGGCGCACTGAAGGAGAGTGACGAAGAAGAAGACCAGGCCGGTCAGGACGGTGAGACCCATGGCGATGTAAATAATCCATCGGTGGATGCGCTTGATCGTAACTCGTAGCAGGAACAGTCCAATCGATATTTTCGCCAGGATCATTGCCCAGCAATAGGCGATGTAGCAGTACCACCAGTACTTCACTTCAGTCAGATGTATTTGTGGACACAGCAAAGCGGTGCACTCACTCGCATAGCTTTCATAATCCCTTCGTTGCTCAAATCGACCATGTGTCGACCAGTACCATAATGGATGCCGCCGATTGCGCAAGTTGCGAACATTATATGGAAGAGCTGTCGAAGTCAGTATCTGACTCGTCCATGGTAACGACTCGAAGCAACTTACAAGAGCGCCCACCATGAAGAAATCATCCCACCCAAAAGCCTTCACAAGACTAGTTCGAACATAAACTCGAAGCACCACCGACACAAAGGACAGTGACACCATCGTCGCGCATACCGCCTGCAGCTCTGGCCCTCGGGTTTCAACCATGTTGACAGTACGAAATGAATAGCACCGACGTGCAAACCTCAGTTCACCCCGGGTTTTGAAGAAAAGCAGGCGCAGGCCCGGAGGAAATACCAGAATACTGGGCGAGGGGACCGTTCATGGTCGATACGCGAGTCTCGACTCTACATGTACACGGGCAGGAGCAGGGGCAAGACGGCACAGCAGCCCTGCATACGCCAATGCCCAATGCTAGACTGGAAGCCCCCAAGCTTGGGCACAGGGCTTTGGCTGCAACGTAGAAGGTGATCTACTGGGAAACGCGAGTCGTAAGGGGAAAGGGACCAGGGTCAACGCTTGCCGTTGGTGATCCTTTCCAAGACTTCGTTCCCGTCTTGACAGATAGAAGCCGATCCCAATATCTAGCAGACTTTACCAGAGCTTGGAGACTTCCTCCGGATTCTAATTACACGTGGAGTAAATCATCCCGCACCTCTAGAAGGGGGATACTCATTGAGTTCGACCGTCGCGGGCGCTCGCGAAGGTGCCCGTGCCTTTACGAGTTTTCGGTCCCAAAGAAATTTCCACGTTTTTCATGCACGTCGCCACGCCCTGATAGGGCGCCATCAAACACTTTACAGGCCGTCTCACGACGGCGTAAACCGGCAAGTGGAAGGCTCACTCGCATGGCGACAGGGGCGGGAAGGATCCGCAAGCCATTCAAGAACTCTCAGCCGTTCTAGCACCTCAATTCCGCCGCAAAGGGTTAAGCGAGCTAACTAGTTCTCACAGGGCAGGACAGGGTGGAGCCTGGTGGAGAACATGCGCCATAAGTCATGAGCATATGTGAATCCAGTCTAACATGAATACCGAGGCATTGCCATTGGTACGGGTGCTGCAACAACTGACTCGAAGAGTTGCACATTGGTTTGCGGAAGCGGAATGATATGAGCGACAATGCCGCTCAAAGTTTATACTGAGACTAACAGGAACTATATCAGATCTGATATGTCTGATCATCAGCTCGATGTGTTTGCTTTTCCAAACAGCAAAGTTCACCCCACAGACTTGGAGCCTTGACGGTGTTGTTCTACGTAGGAAGTTGAGCATATTTTGCTTACAAACCTCAAACGATGGATTCATATACGCGAGTCGAACAGCCTCGTCGGCAGTGTACAGCCGCAAATGCATGACTGTTAAAGCACGCCTCAGAGGGTCGTTTTTAGGCCTTCCCAGCGTTTCGGCAGTAACAACTTGCCTGAACGGCGACATCCGCCACTGCTTGAGCCAAGCGAAGCTGTTGACGTACTATCCCCGCTTCTGCGTCCCGTTCGAGCCTGACAAGGCATTCGTGGTATCCGTGCAAAGCCCAGACATTGTTAGGGTGCTGTCGTGCTCTTGGTAAGGTGTCGTCGAACCCTAAATCCGCCCTATATGCGGCAGCCGCATCTTCTACCCTTCCCTGTTCCATCAGGAGGGCTGCATACGCATGCCGCGTGGGCTGAGCCCATGCCCACGGCTCAGCATAAGTGAGAGCATCGTCGCGTTTGATCGCTTCCTCGAGATGGCTAAACGCGACGTCGTAATCGCCCTGCCGATAGGCTATCTCCCCATCGAGCATCGCCTCGCCGACCTGAAGAACTACGTTTGACCGGTTCGGGAAGTCACCGCAAATCCGGGACGACGGAATGCGTTTCAATGCCTCTTTAAGTGCGGCTCGTTCTTTGGTGGCCTTCTCAACATCCCCGATCGCGGCAAAGGCCACGCCTTTCCCATAGTGAATCATTGCGATCGTCACGCAGTACAGGTCCCTATCTTTTGGAAAAGGTAAAGCAAGTAGGTCTTGCCAGCGACCAAAGCGGACCAGCACGTGAACACGTACCGAGGAGAAGTTCTCGAGCCAGTCTGCCATGGGTGGACTGTCAATGCTAAGGAGAGATGCCGGCAGTGATTGTTCCATCCGGTCCACCGCTTCTAGTGCAACCTTCGACTGGCCAGCGAACATCGCAGCGTATATCAGCGAGTGGTAGTTGTGCATACGATAGAAAGAGTAGAAGTTCTCTCCACCGTGCTCGTCGTGGTACTTCTCGTCAGCCACACAGGCATCAGCATTTGAAGCTATGGCCCGTCGATAGTCCCCCACGAGGATGTCGAGGTGGCTCGGCATGTGGACCAGATGGCCCGCATCGGGGATGAGGTTGCGAAGATGGTCTGCTGCAACTAGTGCAGCTTCTGGCGTCGAGCTCATCTCCATGAGGTGGATATACAGGTGGAGAATGCCCGGGTGCTTATCGGCATAATCGGATTCAAGTGCCTTCTCGAGGATTTGTTTCACCTCTAAGGAGCGAGATCCCCGGGTCGGCTTACCAGTTTTCAGATCCCAGAGGTCCCATGCGGAAAGGTTCATTACGGAGTCGGCAAACAAGGCTGTGACATCGAGATCGTCAGGGAAACTCTCATAGACAGACTCCATAGCCTTGGCATATGCCTCGTTACATGCCTTGAAGTCATGCTCCTGGAGCCCCTTTGGGACGCGGGATTGGATGGCCTGGATGAGTGCCTGTTCGAGCTCGCTAGAGTCCGGCGCGTGATCTTTAGCTTCTGTAAGGGCATGCTCGATTGTCTCTAGAGTTTTCTTCAACTCGTTTTCGTCGAAAAGATCCCACGGCTTGTTGTAGTTAGGGCCTAGAGCGAAGGCCAGCTATTCAAGTCAGCTCATTGATCAGTCCACATGAACATTCCAGTGTCAACTCACCCCCCAGTATGCCATCGCACAACCCGGATCTTCGGCAATTGCTCGTTCAAAGCAGCGCGCTGACTCTTCATGGTGGAAAGCATAGCTCCAAACAAGGCCTCTATCGAACCACACCTGAGCTTCTGCATTTGCCGTCGTCACCTTCCGGTGGTACGTTCCTAAATCGTACTGATATGGCTTCGACGCGGTACCCATCGTTGCAACTTGATGATCTGGAGGTTCCCACTTTGTACTTCAGGTGATGTTGATGTAGCTGAAACGATTGTAAAGACCTCTGGAGGTTACAAGCGGGGTCTAGTGGCGCGCTGGCCAATAATGAAGCTGTCGCGTCATCGCGTCACAACACTGATCGTACATAAGGTGGGCATATGCACGTGTTACGATTCCTTTGTAGTCATGTAATGAAAGTGCAAACTGATCTACAGTGTTATGGTGGTGAGGTTTGTGCCTGTATTTGGTTTCCTGTGATTGAAAGGTGCCAGATACTTACGTCACCCCACTTTCTCACGATCGTGACTGCAAAGACTCACCACGAGAACCACAAGAACTTCTCCCAGTCACGCCACGACAGACTTTTGGTTCAAAAGAACTTCAATTGAGTGAACCGCCTGTCGGCATCAATGCTGGAACGTTCTGTTTCTCGTCACCTCGGATTATCAACACAAGCCACCCGTCCATTACTCAACTATACCACTCCTCGGCGAGCGATCTCAACTCCATTTACCAAAATGTTACACTCAGCCTCAACCCCCGTCCCAACCAACAACTCATCAAAGAAGATCTTCGCACCCACCAGCAACTCCGAAGACCCCGGCCATGCAACCCAGTACACCAAAGGTGCCTTAGACCGCACTGATCTCCACCCCTCACCTACCGACCAATTCCACGCCTGGTTCGAAGAAGCCACCAAATCCGGTGTCTACCAACCGGAAACCGTGACCTTCAGCACCGCCTCCCTGCCCAGCGGCAAAGTATCCGCGCGCATTGTGTACATGAAAGAGCTTGACTCACGCGGCTTCGTCATCTATTCCAATTGGGATACGAGCCGCAAAGCCGCCGACGTGGCCAGCAACCCGCATGCAGCGCTGACTTTTTGGTGGCGCGAACTCGAGCGTCAGGTGCGCGTTGAAGGACGTGTTGAGCGGTTGTCGAGCGATGAGAGTCAAGTTTACTACGATACCAGGATCCGCGGGAGCAGGATTGGCGCGTGGGCGAGCCAGCAAAGTAGAGTGCTAGAGGGAAGGGAGGAGTTGGAGAAGCGGGTTGAGGATGTGGAGAAGAGGTTTGAGGGGCATGATAGAATCCCTGTACCAGAGTTCTGGGGTGGATTGAGGGTGGTTCCTGAGGTTGTTGAATTTTGGCAGGGGAGGCCGAGCCGTTTGCATGATCGGTTTAGGTATGAGTTGGTAGAGAAGGAGGGTGTTGCGGGAGAGTGGAAGGTTAATAGACTGAGTCCGTAGAGCAGTGGCGTAGAGCTATATGGCACAATGGAATTGAACATGAAAGTGTAATTTGATTCTTTTGCGAATCTTGGTATGTGAACTACAAACGCTTGCACAACGCCAAAGTATGACCTGTTCCTACCCAAAGCAGTCATATGCAACTATATGAAACCATCAATCGTAACCATCGAGCCAGTTATATTATTTACTCGGCATCGGACTCGTCTTCCGCAGTCTGAAGTATTGTTAGCTAATGCTTATAAAGTTGAGGTCTCGCGATGACTTACATTGTCGTGGAAGTTGGTTCCGTGTGTGGTCTCGTTGATATAACCCTTCCTGATGACGAAGTCACCGAAGTGCTCGCCCTCATTCCTCTCCTTAGCATAGTGCTTAATCATTGGCTGCATGATCTCAAGGATCTCCTCTTCCTTGATCGAGCTCCTGTACAGCTTGTTAAGGCGCTGACCATGGTAACCACCACCAAGGTACATGTTGTATGCGCCATAAGCCTTACCAACGAACGCAACCTCGGCAAGCCAAGGACGCGCGCAACCGTTGGGGCAACCAGTCATACGCATGACGATGCTGTCTTGACGCAGACCAGCCTCCTCAAGGGTACCCTCGAGCTTGGAGATCAGGACGGGAAGGTAGCGCTCAGACTCGGCCATGGCAAGACCACAGGTGGGGAAAGCAACACAAGCGGAACTTGACAGCCTCATGCCAGAGAAGTGGATGTTGTCGAGCTTCCACTTCTTGAGAAGCTCCTTCATAGCCGGGAGATCATCGTCGTGGACGTTAGACAAGATCAAGTGCTGGTTACCAGTCAACCTGAACTCCCCCTTGTGTGCCTTAGCGACCTCAATGAGACCGGTCTTCATTGGGAACTCAGCAGTATCCTCAATGCGACCGTTCTCAATGAATAGGGTGAAGTGGTTGAGACCATTCTCATCCTTCTGCCATCCGAATGTGTCGACATTGCTGTCGAACTTGAAGGGCGCGGGGTCAGCAAACTTCTGACCCCACAGCTCCTCAACCTTGCCACGGAAGACATCGACACCCATGTCGTCGATGGTGTACTTTAGACGAGCGTGCTTCCTGTTCTTGCGGTCACCGTGGTCGCGCTGCACCAGCATGATCTTCTCGCAAACAATGTGAGCCTGGTCTGTGGAAACGTAACCGAACATGCTTCCGGTTCGGGGGTATGTCTTCTTGTTGTTGTGTGTGACACCCATACCACCACCAGCAAGAATGTTGAAACCAACAAGGTTACCATCAGCACCCTTGATGGCGATCAGACCAACGTCGTGAGCGTAGACATCGGTATCATTGTGAGGCGGGATGGCAATGGTGATCTTGAACTTTCTGGGCAAGTAGAGAGGACCGTAGAGCGGCTCGTGGTCCTGAATAGCCTCGCCAGCGACCTTACGCTTCTGCTTGGTCTCGTCATCCTCAAGCCAGATCTCGTGGTAAGCACTGGTGTTGGGGAGAAGGTGGTCGCTGATCTTCTGGGATACAGCGTGGACCTGAGCGTGGTAGCTGGAGTGAGTAGGGAGAGAGCTGCACATAACGTTACGGTTAACGTCACCGCAGGCGGCGATGGTGGTCATCAAAGATTTGTTGATGGCCTGCATGGCTGGCTTGAGCTTGCCCTTCACAACGCCGTGGAACTGGAATGTTTGACGAGTGGTCAGCTTCATGGTCTCGTTACCAAGCTTGGTGCTGATCTCGTCCATCTGCAGCCATTGCTTAGGGGTAGCGACACCACCAGCAAGTCGGCATCGGATCATGAATGAGTAAGCTGGCTCAAGACCCTGCGCCTTACGCTCGTCACGAAGATCACGGTCGTCCTGCATGTAGGTACCGTGGAACTTGGTGAGTTGCTGGTCACTGGCAGAAATAGCGCCGGTGGATGTGTCGGCAAGACCCTCCTCAATAGTACCACGGAGGAAGTTCGAGGCTGCCTTCATGTCCTCGTTGGTGATTGGCGGGGGTTCCTCAGGAAGACCTTCGACGTTGTCTACGCCGAGCGATTGCCAGAGCTTGGGCTCCCACTCCTGGTAAGCCGTCTCGTACGCATCAGGGTCCTGGTCGTCTCCAAGACCGACAGGTGCGAGCTCCTTGCCGCCGAGCGTGGTGAGGCGGGCGTGCAGGTCCTTGGCAGGCTTGTTGTAGTAAATCTTGTCCTCCTTGCGAGGCCAGTAGTGACTGTCACCGAGACCGAATGTGGAGAAGTTGACAGTGGCGAGATCGAGGTCAGTGGAGTCCTTAATGGTCTCCCAGGTTGTGCGTCCGTTCTGAGGGAATTCACCCTGTCCAGCAACACTGGTGATGAAGACGACGTTCTGCTCGTTGGGCAAGTCCTCAAGAGGGAAGTCATCCATAGCCATGACCATGGTCTTGAGGCCTCGTGCCTTACCACGGTTGCCCAGGCGCTTCGATACCTTCTCGGCGTTGCCGTTATCGGAAGCGAAGAGAATGGTCAATGGATCACCAGCAAGACCGTCGAGGAGTTGGCTGTAAGCATCCTTGGCCTTGCGCTTCTGCAGCTGCCTGACCTCAGTACCGAAGTTACCGGAAACGTTGGAGGCGAATTGCGGGTGTCTCTTCATGACCTGAGACAGGTAGTTGTCACGAGCAAGGAACTCCTCAAGCTCCTTCTTGATCCTCTCGGAGTCAAGCTGGAAGTTGGGCTCGCCCTTCTCATCGCCCTTGGGGTCCCAGCGGTACAATGGCCAGTATCCAAGGTCGACAGCCTTCTTGGTCTCTTGAAGGACGGTGAGAGGGGAATCATCCTCCTTCTCGTATGGTAGGTAGGCGAGAACAACGGAGGGACCGTCGAACTTGTCAGCCTCAATCATAGCCTCAAGAACCTGAGTGTAGGAACTGTACACGGCAACGGAAGCAACGTAGGCGTTGCCGAAGTTCATAGCGTAAAGTCCAATGTCCTTCTTCCTGCGTACGGAGTCGGCAGCGGCACGCTCGGAGTAAGGAGTGGAGTCGATGATGAGCATGTTGACGTTCTCGCCAGACTCCAAGACGTGGTGAACTCCAGAGTTTCCGAGATCATATGCCCAGGCATCAGAGCCGACCAACCAGGGTGACTCCTGGTAGAACAGCTTCTTGGAGTCAAGGAACTTGCTGGCAGTGGCAGAGCCATCGGTGCTTAGGCGTGCGATAACCTCGGGTGCAAGATCATTGGCCTCAACAGCATTGTTGGCGCTGAGTGCCCACTTAGACAACCACTCCTTGGGGGCGTTTGTGATGAAGTCGTTGCTCTTAGAGGCTGCTGCAGCCTCGTCGACAAAGCGCTTCCTGTGCTCCTTGCGAGCAATGAGCGATCCAAAACCGTACTCAGGGCTTGCTGAGATCTCGTTGGAGATACCAGCGTTCTGTGCGCCGAGCTGGTTGGCAACGTGGAGCTTATCACCAAAAACCTGATCCAGAATCTTGACGTAGGCGTTCTCGAGAGCAGGCTTCTCGAGCTTCGCCGGCTCAGCTTTTGGGCCGTCCAAGTTGCCGATCTGGAGGTTCTGGAGGGGCGACTCGCTGGTGAGGTTCTGCCATACACCACGCAGAGCTTGCTGAACGGTCTTCTCGTCAATGTAGCCCAACTGGAAGCCAACAACGGTAGGCGATACGCCACCAGTCGACTTCAGCGACATCAAGAGGTCCAGAAGAACGGGACCCCACTTGGTTGTCTTGCGACGAACTTGCTCCAAAACTGCAATCTTCTTGATTGACTTGGGGAGTAATGGGGCGAGCGAAGCACCCAACCATGGTCGGTATATCCTTGCTGTGATCAGACCAACGTTGGCGTAAGCCTCTGAGTCGTCTGCGGAGTCGAGCTCCGTGGCGAAGATGCCGGTGTCGGCGCCGAAGAGGAAGATAGCAGCCTCTTCGTTGCCAGCGCCAGTATAAGAGAATGCATCATAGGCACGTCCAGTGGACTCCTTGATGGTTTCCCAAATCTGCGAGGCGAATCGGTAGATGTCTTCGGACGAAACGGGCTTCGAAACCAAGGACTCAACAGTAGTCACGGAGGAGACAGAGGCGGCGCTCTGGCTGGTGTCACGCTGCGATGAACCAGACGAGGACGCACCGCGCTGGCTAGTCCTTTCTGATACCGGGACAGATCGCAGCTCTGAGGAGCTCAGGGGGGTAGCCTCTGTGTTGTTGGTGTTCGATGCCTGGCTGCGGGCGAAGGAGACGGTGGCGCTCCTGCCATCGTCGGCGTACAGGGAAGTCTCCTCTGACGTTGTGTGCTGGAAAGCTGCTGCGGCGTCAAGGTCAATGACGTTTCCAACGAGCTCAGCATCTTCCCGTTCAATTGACTTCTTGAAAGCAGATGCGCTGGAATCAAAGAAGTGAATGACACCCTTGCCAGACTTGATAGCCAAAGCATGTGCAGTCAAGGCAATGTCCTGTGCCTCCTGCAGTGTCTCGGACTGCAGGAATGTGAACCCAGACTGTCTGATGGATGTGATATCAGAGAAGTCGGGGAAGCCAGCGGGCTTCACAGAGACGTGGAGGACGACAGGGTATTGGGCGAGTTTGTAGAGGTGAGGTATCGACTTCACCAGAATCGAAGACGCGGTGGTGACACTGGTAAGCTTTCCAGCGCGAATTGGCTGGAAAACCGAGAGAAGAGGGTCGGCATTCTGACGAACAGAAAGGACCTGGGAGTTGTCAGCCAAAGTTCACTTTTTGATATTCCCAAGACAACGTACCTCTGGCTGCTGCTTAGCAACAACGGAAGGAGCGTTGCTCTGCTGCAATGTGCGCAGCGCCTCAGAGAACTCTGAATCCTCCTTCAATGAAGGCACAACCGACACAATCACGTCGGAGGCCAAATGTGCGATGCGGGCGACTGTGACGAGTCAGCGTTGGTTCATTCGTAATGCTGCCCCAGAATCTCAATTGCAGCCGATATCGCCGGGGTTGCAACAGTGGTGGGGGGGTGAGGGCGGGGCAGACATACCAGCCTCGCCAGCAGTCGAAATGGAACCCATTGTGACTGCAACAACACGGTGTCTGAGAGCAGTGGAGGGATTGTCTATGGGGAGGAGGAGATGAAGTAGTTTAAATCGGAACGTCGCCGACGGCCCTCATTGACGGCAGCGGCAACTGATGGGTTCAAATTTCGAAAAAGATGCCGATGTCGAGCACGCCATTCTTAGTGCATGTTGTCAGGGTCTCGAGTACCTCCACAGTCCCTCGCCAGCCAGTAGGACACCGTCTTTTGGTCATTTGCCATTGGTCTCTGTCATCACTGCGGCTGGATCACGTTGCGATCTCGCTCGTGACGAGGCTGCACTTCTGGCGACATGTTGGCGTGCTGGAAAGCTCAGAACGCTCTGGTGACGATGCGCGGGTATTGCACCACTGTTTGCAGCCCTGCTGAATTCCATCGAGACCAGTGGCCACCGACACCTCGGTTGCGCCTTCCCGCTTTGAGATGTACCGACAGCCGGTTATCGATTAGACATGCACCTCCACCCTGCGGCTCCTGTGAGAACGGACACTTGCATCAGTGTCATGTCTTGAACCGTGTCCGCATTTGACGCCACTGTACCTTTCGTAATCGCAGAGACTCCCGCAGCTCATGTCGAGTCTAGCGCAGCTCTTGCAATGAACAACACCGTCCTTGGATTTGAAGAGCCCCTCGTCACCGATACCCCGCGGCCGTTCCCGGAGCAATGCGCGCGGATACATGAGCGCATAGACGCGTTCCTGGGTGCGGAAGATGTATCAGACCGCGTGAAGAGTGTGCAGGAGCAGACACGCATCGCGCTGGACGTCATAGGGAAGGCATTGGATCAGTACAGGTAGGTGCCACGATTCAATGTGGGGTGTGTTGGAACGATCAACAGAGAACTGACAGCAATACCAGCTTGCCTGAGTTGTCGCTTGCATACAACGGCGGGAAAGACTGCCTTGTATTGTTGATATTGTACCTATGCGCTCTGCATAAACGTGGCCTCACGTCCTCGGCTCCCTCCTCGAACATCGAAACCGCCGTTCAGTGCGTCTACATCCAAGATAAGCATCCCTTCAAAGAGGTGGAAGAGTTCGTAGCTTCGAGTATCAAAACATACTCGCTGTCCCTTCTCGAATATGCAAAGCCTATGAAGGAGGCATTTACCGATTACCTACGCGACACACCATCCGTCAAGGCCATATTGGTAGGGACACGGCGGACCGACCCCCATGGCGAACACCTGAAGCATTTTGACCCTACCGATAAGGGGTGGCCAGCATTTGTACGCGTACATCCTGTGATAGACTGGCATTACGTAGACATATGGACAGTAAGTGTTGATTTGCACCTTTGGCGAGGGTGTCGACTGACTGGAATAGTTTATACGATACGTGAACATACCATACTGTCCTCTTTACGACCTTGGATATACCTCCCTGGGCGGAACTACCGATACCCATCCAAACCCGATGCTCGCACGGCAGCCCTCGACGAGTCAAGTCCCAAAAGTAGCCCGACCAAATGGCACCTCGACACCGAAATTTAGACCAGCATACGAACTCATTGATGACTACGAGGAACGACTGGGGAGAGACAAATAGCATAATCACAAACGATTGCATATTTCAGTTGACACTTGCATTGTGCTGCGTCTTGCCAGCTCACTATTGACAGGAAGGAATATAAGCCCTGCGATCTTTGTTTCTAGTGGTCGTTCTGCTCCAAATCTTCATCCCAGGCAACAGTGTTCAGTCACTTTATCACAGTCATGCTTGCAGTGCAGTCATCTTGAGCCTCGGGAGGTGGGGTGAAGAGCTTGGGCCGCCGCAGCCCTTCGAAATCTCTCGAAGCTTCAAGCATCCCACCTCAGCACTCACCCACGCTTTAAACCTCACAGCTACCTCAGCCCTCACCTCTCAATACCGAGCAACTATGCGCAATTCAATCGCCTATACTCGACACACGTAACACCGCATTTGACTCGACAATCCACCGCAATGTCTTCCTTCGGCGTCATCGTCTCCGGCCGCCCAGTCCTCACCGACGCGCAAATCATTTCCCCAACACAAGTCGCCTACCAAATCCCCTCGCACCCCTCCTTCTCGCACATCGTCGTCTTCCTACTCCCAGGGACAACGCTACCTGACGGCACCGCAGCCGCCGTATACGCGCAGCTCCCCGGTGCCCCAGACTTCAAACTACTCGGGGCAATCGGCAACGCGAAACCCAGCGCTATATTCAAAGTCAAGAGCGGTAGCGCTGCGGGCGGCGGGCTAGGCGATGAAGACGCAATGGTCGATGAGGGTACGAATGGAGCCGCGCCGCCAATGGCGCTGGGAATAAGTCTCGAGCCCGCTGCGCAGGTTGAAGCCGCGCTTGCGCAGAAGAAAGCCCAGGATGCTGCGGCCGCGGGTACGGGCAGCGAACTAGTAGTGCGCGGGCAGAACACGGTTGATCAGAAAGTGCTTGCGCAGAGGATTATCAAGAATTGCTATGATTTCTTGACGAGTTGGGGGAGTGGGGATACGGTTCCGCTCAAGGCGTTTCAGGCGTGGTGGACGAAGTTTGAGGGCAAGATTGAGCGGGATCCGCATTTTCTTGAGAGGAGCGATGGGGGGTGAAGAGTTGCAGGGGAGAGTTGATGATATCTTTGAGCGAGCTGGACGACAGACTAGCGCGGCGGGATTCCGACGAAGAGAGGGACAGGAGAAAGTCGGGCGAGATGACCGTCTTGTTCAGCGCTCGTTATGCTCGTTGGCAGACGCAGATCCCCGAGCCATTGCAGAGAGCAGCGGTGTGTCCCGCATACCATGCCTCCAGGTAGGTGCCGCGTAGGTCGTGATCGCCCGGCGAATCGTGGCCTTGTGGCGTCTAGGTGCTATCAGGAGGCGATGTTGTAGTTATCAATGTATAATATGTACCTCCGAGTGCTGAGACAGCACGATGTAGATTTGGCCGCCAACACCATCAGCCTGACTTTCGTGTCCATGTCTTGTCAAACGTCAAACTAACTACTCACCACCACCATACCTCTACACTTTTACACATCCCTACATCCGAAACCCATTAACAGCACTAATCCACCGCTGCTCCAACAACCCACTCACCCTCCCCAACACCCTCCTTCCCCCCATAACAGCCTGAAAGCGCCTGATTCTCTCATCCTCGCTCATCAGCACGAATTTCGGGAGGCCGAGGACTTGCACGCTCCAGGGCTCGTGGGAAGTAGGCGAGCTGGAGAGGGGTGGTAGGGGAACGCTTTCGGCAAGGCTGAGGGAGGCGAGGATGAGTTGTGCGGCGAAGGGGTTGAGGCTTGCGCGGCGGAGGAAGATTTCCCACTGCTGCTGCGTAAGCGATAACTCAGGTTTTTCAGAAAGGGGATGATTTACAGTGGTTTCCACAGCGGTTAGTCTGATGTCACCTATATCCTTCCCGCCGTGCGGTAGCCCGTACGTCCCCATACTCTCTGCTATCGCTATTGCGAGCATTTGCTCTCCGCCGCGGATATACTTGACTACCACGTCGTTCTCGAGCTGTGCTGCGAATGCGTCAAGGTTGCTTAAAGTCTCCTTGTCTCTGACATCCTCGGGCCTGCTGTATCCTAGCTCTTCCCTCAGACCCTCACTCACGAGAACTACAAGCCTTTCATATCGCTCTTGCAACTTCGCCATGCGCTCTTTGACAGGTGAGCGGGCCACTTGTCCGGGCAGAGGGGCTTGCTTGATCTGTTGCAGGGTGGTGAGGATCACGCCGGTTGACGGGGAGAGGATGATATCGGCTTCTGCGAACACGGAGTGAGGCAGGGTGTAGTCGCGATATATGAGCTCGGAATTGGAATGAAAGTATTCGACTTGTTTAACAAGTCTTCGTCGTTCAAGGAGCGTTGATGAGACAATGAAGGAACTGGGTGGGAGGTTCAGTGGAGGTGGTGGACCAGGCATGGAGCGCGGCGAGAGCCTTGCGGAACACCCTTCCCTTTGAGTGATGGATATTGGGCCGAGGGACGGCTCTCTGCCACAGACCGGCAGGTTCTGCGGTCGAGGAGCGGACGGAACCTTCGCCTGGACGGTGGGTTTTGCAGACTTGATCGCTATGCCTTGGGTCTCCATGAACTTATGCAGCGCTGTAGATGCCGAAAACCCACCAAACATCAGCTCAGTTGGTGCCTCTTCCTGCTCAACAGCAAGTTCTTGATGAGACGGAGACTGATGTGACTGTAGGTTGACCGATGCATGGCGGGTATTACGAGGATCGTGTGAGATAATTGAGGTATTTTGCCAGGGGTGACTTCCAACTGCTTCTCGTTGCGGATGAAGACCGCTGTTAGACACCGATTGCAATGTTGCAATCTCTTTGCGTTTTCGCCGTTCTTCCGCAACCTCTTCCTCTTCTTCCAACTCCATCTTTCGCTTGCGGATCAGAATCTCCATATCATTGCGCTCCTCGAACTCAGCGGGCTCAATCTCTTCCTCCTTGTCATCCTCCTCATCCTCATCGAGGATGCGCAGACCATCCTTCTTCCACACCTCAGTCGCACTTGTCGCAATACTACCCGCCTTGAGCTCGGCTTGAATCTTAACGAACTCTGTTTCACCGTGTAGTTTCTCATTCAGCTTGATAGACGTAGTCGGCGATGCAAACCACCCCCAGCGGAACTTAAGATCGGAGACACCATGCCATGCGACTGCGGATTTCAAATCATCGCGCTTCAGGCGTTGCAGGTATCGCATCTGCGCCTCGAGCTTCGTAGCGCATGGACGACGCTTACCATTCATGTTTCGCTGACTAAATTCATCCCAAGGAGCCAATGGAAGCGTGAAATCGAGAACTGGCACGTCAACTCGGGAAACGGTGTCAGCGCCTGTCAACTTCTCGTTCTCAGCTTTCCGTTTCGCTTCCTTGGCAATTGGCTCGATCTCTTTGAGTAGCTCATCCGATGTACTTCGAGAGTCAGATGTCCCGGAACAAAAGTCATCAGACCATGGCTCCATGGTGTTGCCTACTTGTATCATAGTCGCGAACGAGACAGATTTCAACTTCTTCATTGGTGAGTCTGAGAAGATTGGTGGAGTTAGCGGACCTTCGACTTTGAGATCGTCGGCCTTGCGCTTCAGGATCGTTGGGATGTGGTCTGAGGAATTGGGACTGGTAGTTTCGTTCGCACCAAATAGAGCATCAAATTCCGCTACGTCGAGCAGCATCGAGTCACTGCTGCCAGAGCAGTGTCGTGCGAGTGAATCTCCGGCCATGATCTGTTGCTCCAAGGCTTTCGCTTCGGCTGCAACTGAATCGCTGCTCTCAGGGCAAAGCGGTAGACGATTCGCTGGAGATGAGGGGATGTAAGGCGTCAATGGTGGTGACAACGGCAGCAACGGCGGCGTCAGATGTCGAGGTAATAAACCCTGAATGCATCAGCATAGACGTTCAGTACACGGCACACACCTACTCGTCTGGCATCCATCTCTTCTTCCATGACCTTCTCACCATCGCCAGGCGCAAAGTCGTCTCTCACCGCGCCCTGCAAAAACCTCAAACCATCCCTCGTCACAGCAAGCTTCTCCCTTTTGACACTCGCATCGCACAGCGCCGGATACGAAAAATACTTCGCAGGCCACCCAAACCCCTCATCATTCTCCTCATCCAGATCCTCAGACGGTATCCTCGTCCTCAGATCCCTCAAATCAAGCGAACCCCTCGTCCCAAAACTCAACATATCAAGTTCATGATCCGTCCGCAGAACGGGCAACTCGTGCTTCAAATCGCGAATACGCTGCCCAGTCACCTCCAGATCATCATCCAGACGCTCCCGCAGCGACAGCACCGATTTCAAAAGCACAGCGACGTCCCTGCTGACAGCGAGTCTCTGCCTCGTTAGCTCATTCGCAGCCGCAACGGCGTCAGCCAGGTCGTCATCAAACGCATCGTGGAGATGCTGATCAGTCGTCTCTCTGAGCGAGATTTGGATATCGACGAGTGAAGGCAGCTCGGTGGTGTAATCGATGCATATGCCTTGTTCTCGTGCGTACTCCAGAACGCTCTGCTCTTCTTCTTCGACGACGGGGTCGGGGTCGGAGAAAGGGAGGGCTAGCTCCATTGTGCGGCGGTCATTGATATCAATTCCTCAGTTGAATTGGAAATGAGTTAGAACACGCGATCAAAATTGCAGATAGCTAGTCGCGCGTCAAGGCTCAGAGTGATAGTCGTGAAGGCGACGTGCCGTCGCACCTTCCCCTCGCGCTAAAACACGTCGTCACGTGGACGCCCACTCCCTCAATCAGCTCGGTCAAACATCTCCTCTATAATCCCTGCGACGGTCCGCAGTTTCCAAACGGAACATCGGTGTTCCGATCATCCACATTGATTCTGTTTCGTAACTTTGATGAGGCTTATGTCTCAGACAAGTCCCCCAGTGCGCGGCGTTTCAAGGCTTAGCTTCGGACGGACAGTGAGACGGCGTTCTGCATGACGAGCTTCGGAAGGGATCACGGTTGTGCGATCCGGGGGCAATGCGCATGGGAAGTGAGAAGGTTGATTGGTAATCGTTGGGTCTTTTTGCTATCTGTTTGTTCTGTATATGCGGTGAATTTTGAGGGATGGCGCCGTGAAGCTCATCCCTGATCCTACTTCTCCTAATCTGCATTCAACACGAGGTGACTATCATTATGTACAGAACAGTATACGTCCATGTGTTATCTATAAACAAGCGCTCAAGTGAATGAGTGAATGAATGGGTATCTGCGTCTATTTAGGGGCAGGCTTCTGACCGAAGCCGAGCGACTGGTTGCCACCGTTGAAGGCAACGAGCTGAGACTTGAACATGGTGTCACCGTAGATCTGGAGGCCGGCACCCTGGTTGCCCTGGACACCACCGAAGCAGGTTGTATTGGCCTTGTCGACGGTGGCGAAGGTGATCTGGTTACCGGGGATCTTGGCCATGTAGGTGTCACCGATAGCGACGGACATGTCGGGGAGCGCGGCGCCACAGGGGTAGATGAAGCCACCGACCTGAGCGTTGAGCTGAGCGCCCTTGACCTGAGAGTAGTAGGCATCGGCGACCTGCTGGTCGACGAGGAGGAGAGATGTGCCAGTGTCGGCAATGGCGTCAGAGGCCTGGGGGTTCTCGAAGAGCTGGTCACCGACAGCGAACTTGGTAGAGGCAAACTGCCAGAAGCCGGTCTCAGCCTTGACGGGAATCCAGGCCATCTCGCCCTCGAACTTGGTAGCATCGATCTTGCCGAACTCGTAGACACCTGTGCCATCAGGGTCAAGATCAGCAGTGAAGACGGGCATGTCGAGGTCCTTCATGACGTTGTCGAAGAAGGTCTTCTGGGGGGTCTTCTTGGTGCCATCGTTGACAGTGTTGAGGTTAGAGAAGGCAAGACCGACGAGACCATCAGTGTTGGTATCCTCAACGAAGGACTGCGAAACCTTGTTGGCCAATTCAACAGTCTGACCCTCAACCTTGACGCCTCCAATGGTGACGGTGTCAGTGCCAACAATTCCGGAAGCACCAGAGCCATCGCCGTAGGTGATCTTCCACTGAGAGCCCGTGGTCGCCTTGAAAGTAGTTGACTTGGAGGCATCGAAGGCAGCGTGCTGGCCGATGGTCTTAGCGTCAAGCTCAGTGCTGAACATCCACCTAGGAATTGTTAGCGGTTGGTTTAAGACGGCTCAGATGGGTACATACAGATCAGACGAGCCCGAGTCGAAGTCCAGGTTCAGCGTCTGACCGCCAACATCGACTGGCGAAAGGAACAGAGCGGCGTTCTGCTCGGGGTTGGCAGCAACGGTTCCAGTCTTGTTACCACCAGCAGCAGTGGCAGTTGCGTTCGAGCCTGCCGCCCTGGAGAATGTTGTGAAGTCCTCCTTGACAACGAATCCGTACTTCCTAAACACCTTCCTCATAGCAGCGGCGCCATTGGGTCCTGTAGGATGGGCCTTGTTCAACTGGCGTGGGACCTTGAAAGAGCGTTTTGCGAGACCCCCTCTGCGAACTTGTGATGGTGCTGCGAGCGCAAGGGCAGCCAAAAGAGCGAAAACGAAGAAGAGGCGTGATGAAGGCATGTTGATTGTATGAAAGCTGGCCGGCAGCGGTGACGATGAAGCCTGTCGTCTGAAAAGAAGGGAAATGGTCTGTTGAATAGTCGAAGGAAAGAATTGAATGCACCACAACTCGCTCGAAAGAATAGATCAAAGGCTCGGCCTGATGATGGTAAATCCACACAGCACTAAAGCAGCCGGTAATGAGGGTTCTTTTAAAGAATGGCGTCGAAACAAGTAAGGACAGTTGCAATGGAAACTTGAGAATCCGATGAAACCCAGAGAGGTCAAGATTCGGAAGGCGGCGCTAAGCCTTGCCCAAGACATGACTGAAATTCCTGGCGCAGCAGAATGATGCTGCGTACCACATGTGTGGTGATCCTAGTGGGGATCAAAGCCTAGTTGCTGTCAGGACGCAGGTGTGCAGTCTGGAATCTGTCCGAATGGAGCTAGCCATCTGCCTTATGCAGCCTAAGAGGCTCAAAAAGCGGAGCATCATTGGATAGGAGGCGTGCCTGGCGGCTGCCGGCCAGTTGTCGACAGCCCGTGGAGCTCTTACGCGTAATGCTTGAGTTTGCCCGGGTGGTGTTGAGGAAATGTGGAGAGAACTAGCGCGCGGACGTGGGTTGCGGAGTCTAGCGAGACGTTTCATGCCCGCGGCACCGCGAATGCCGTCACTGTTGCAAGATCTGTTCATGGGAAGAGGCGAGAGGACATGGATTATTGAGCGTGTTGAGTTCTAGTAGATCTCTGCTCCGTTTAGCCATGATTTTCTCCACAGCAATGTTCGCTAATAGCGACGGATCTTCGTTTTTGCAAGCGCTCTCAACCACACCTCGCAGCGGCTGACGACGCGCTGCAGAGGCCTCCGACACGCATGAACATAAAGCTGACGAGGCCGAATACGGTGTTTCGCAATGCCAAGCTCCTGGCGAAGCTACGCGGAACGTTGTCGCGACTCTGAAACAGCCAGAGTGGGTGCTTGTCGTGGAAAGGCGCCGCAACGGCCAGACTGGTAGTGCCGCTCCGGTTTTGCATCCTTCGAAGATACAGACTTCAGGCAAACGCCCCCCTTCCCCAGGCATCGAGACAAGCATCACCGCAAAGCTTAGCTCTATCTCCCTGCCATTGCTCTCCAAGGTGTCTACCTCAAACTTGTTTCGTATATCGCGCCACCATGCTCTCTGTTCTTGACGCCGGGTCACACGAAACAGATTGAGGAGCCATAACGTATCCGTGCACTCAACGATCGCCACAGCTCAACGATCGCCAAACGCCCCAACGGCTCAACCAAAAATGAGGCTATAGAGCCACACACAACGAATAATATTTTAAGATTTTATAGTGGAGTAGTATTTAAGACTAGATAAACAACTTGTACTATTTATATTTACTTAGAAGCTTGACATTGCGGCTGCGCAACGTTGTAATAGGTAGGGGGCTTGGGGGGACCTCTGCGTTAATATTGCTACCTCCACTATTACTAGCTTGTTTTTAACGCTTGTTCTTCTGTATAGGTACTATTAAAGCCTTCCTCTTACCCTTTTAGGATAATTGTAGAGCTTTTTCTGCGTTGCAAGCTTCCTTCTAACACTGTTTTTTAGCTGCTTGTTCTGCCTTCTCCTTTACACGCACTGCCTTAGCTCTTACCCGTGCCTTATGCTTCTCCTAAGCAATTTTCTTATTATATTTACTAACTTTGTCTTAGATCTTCTTCCTCTTACTTTTTTAGAGTTGTTGTTTAAGTATCTTATAATTATATGCCTCTTAACGCTCCTGTAATGCTGCAACCTTTGTTAGAGTCTATATATTTAAGCTACTATAGTACTCCTTAAGATCTAGAGTCTTCCTCTTCTTTTTTTGCTTCCCCTAATATAATATATGCTTACAGAGGCCCTTATCTAAGTATATAAGAAGGTTAATATAGGCGTTAAGTATAACTATTGCTGTACTAAGTTATTGTACCTCCTTATACTGCTTATCCTAGACATGCTCTTAGAATATACACCTTATTTTCCTCTAATCTAACACGCTAAGATTTAAAGTTAAGCTCTCTTATAATTATTAGTTATCTGTTATAGTATTATTAAACCTTTTAAGTATAATAGAGGGGTTAGGGGGCTATATACCTATAACTTTAAAGGACTTAAGTATTATTAATTCTTTAAAGGAGGCCTGCTACGCCTTCTAGAACAGGGGAAAGAAGTTACCCTTCTTAATTACTAATAGCCCCTAGCTTCTCTTAAGAAAAGCAGTAAGCTTGTTAGAGTAGGCCTGTAAGAGTAGCTTAAACAAGCAGATATTAAGCAGCTGCAACGTGTAGGTTAAATAGAGAGGAAATATAGCTAGGAGTATCTTATTCTAATAACAGTAGTTAATAAAAGCAGGTATAACATGCAAGCTATAGCTATCTAGTATAAGTACTTAGTACTAACGTTAAGCCTTCTCCTTAGTATAGCAATTAAACACCTCCTTAACCTAGGTTAAGCTAATATTATTATTTATCTAACTAGTTAGAGATAAGCTAATTATAACTAAGTGTTCCCCTAGGTTAATTTAGTCAACCTATATTAATTATATATTACTAGATACTAATATATATATAAGACTTAGCAGCAACACAGATCTGTTAGTACACACATATACTATAATAGTAATCTACTTGTAAGAACTATCTTGCATAGCTTCTCTAACCCTCTTTTTATCCTACATCTACTAACTAAATACCCGTTTTAAACAACTTAGGATACTAATTAAGAAGCCCTTCTTATCTATATTATATATATATTATAGCTTAACATTATACTTAGTAAATTTAGTATATAGGAGATTAAAATAACAGGTATACTTTGCCCCTAAGTTAGCTTAGTAATAATTGCAATCTATACTAGTTGTCTATTTAGATACTAGTTGCTTAGGGTGTTAGTATAAGAAGCTAGTAACCTAGCTTTATAAAACTAGTTCTTAGGTAATTAGGGACGCGTATTTCTATACAAGAGACCTTCTAGGAGGTAGACCTTGCTCTATTAGCTGTTATATATAATAGATAAGCTCTAACTCCTATTCTGTATTAAGTTTTTAACAATCCTGTGCCTTACTTGCTCGCAACGCTTAGACACCTTAATATCTTTAGGACAACGTTATAGGATTAATACTAAACTTGGCAGCAATTTCTAAATAGTAAAAAGATTTGTAAGGTTGTAAGGAGTTTATTGCTTTAATTGCCTTGTTAATTGCACTTATATTAGTGGAGTTATGACGCGTTAAAGTATTGTTGTTGTTTGGTGTTGGCGATCGTTGAGCTGTGGCGATCGTTGAGTGCACGGATACGTTATGAGATTGAGTGTTGTGTTTGATGGCCTGAAGGATGACCAGTAGATGATCGCTATTGCGTTTGAAGCCTGGAGGAACAGGATGGAGGTTTCGGCAGCCGTGCAACCGGGTGAGGCTGTTTCGAAGCTGGCTATGGGACGCGCTGGTGTGTGGTCAAATTGCTCGCGATCTCACGGTTGATTAATGAGCCATTTCATTGCCTCAGCGGGTACTGCGAGAGTTACGGTGGAGATGCGAGAGTGAGCTGTAAACAACTCAAGCACGGGCAGTTATCCACAGTCACGGAAGGCACATCGTTGTGAGAGTGCATGAAAACAATGCTTGAATTTGTATGCTGGTGACATGGCTTTTGAATATCTATCGCAACGCAGTAAAATCCCTGCACCACTTCAGGGTAGTCAGCATCCTTTATAAATAGGGGAGTACTGTGTGGTGGGCATGCAATCTCCATCAGTGCATGCCTGCCTCCTTCGACCTTCGTCGACTGCTTGCTAATGTCGCAGTGATCGGTGAAGTGCTGCGTCATGTCGGTGAGACTGAGCAACGAGAGGCATGGCTACTTGGCTGCCGTGCTTAAGGTACGCGAGGTAGTCTGCAGCAGGCAAGGCATTCCGCTCTTGAAGTTCCAATCAGTGAGTACTGAGACGGCTTCAACCAAGCAGTTCGACGTCAAGACCGATGGCCCTCATGAACAAGTTCACGTTAGCCAAGCGAGCACCAGCCATCTCCGCAGGCAAAGCCTTGCTGACAGAGACGGTCTCCATGACGCGGTCCTTCACACCAATGACCAGCCTCTGTTGCTGCTCAGGGCTGGCGCCGACACCCATGGCTGCCAAGAACTGCCAAATGTACATGTCGTCGGTATCGTTGATGGAGCCAGGGAACAGGTAAGGCAGCACAGGCTCGATGGAATCGAAGAGGCGGTTGTAGAGGATTGTCCACTGGTCCCAGTCACCGCCATCAATTTCGGGAGCCGATTGCTTCAGCAGCTCGGCCCTAGAGATCAAGATTGTCAGGAGGGACAGGCCGATCTTAGTGCGTGCGACGACGTGGAGGTTGGTGCGGTCCAAGATGAGTCCGAGAAGACCGATGATGATGTTGAGAGGCGACTCGGAGATGTGCGCGAAGAGCGGCGGCATCACAGTCTGCGAGAATAGCTCGACCTCCTCACGGGTCGCAGAGCTCAAAGGCTCGTCTGGCGTTGCGACCGCATGGCCGACCACGTTCAGACCATCCAAATGAACAACAATCATGGTGACAACCGTGATGCGCTCCTGCTCATCAATGTGACGGAAGAGACGAGGGATGACCTTCTTGCCCTTGGCGTGCGACAAGATTTGGATGAAGGGATGCTGTGCCTGTGCGTGCGGGTTGATAGGTTCCATGATCTTGGTAGCGAGCCAGAGCTTCTTATGCAGAGCCTCAATCTTTGAGCGCCACTCCATGTGTGCTTGAATGGCCTCGGGGTCGCTGTTCTCGTTGACAGGCGGCGGCATGGTTCGCTCATGATCCTCCATCTGCATCAGGGTCAGGTAGACGGCCTCGATGTTGCGCAGGGCGTCCTTGCGATCGGCGATGGAGGTCTTGGGCTTGGGCTTGTCGCTCGTCTCCGGACGCTTGATGTTGAGGAGCGGTCGCGGTGTCTTGGAGTTGCTGAAGGCAATCTTTCCCAAACTGCCTTCGACAACGAGTTGCTTCGCCTTGGGCCTAGCCTTTGCAGCCTCGACTGCGCGCTGGATCTGCTGTTCCATACGCTGCATGTGGTTGTCACCACCTCGGCCGTGCCTTCGGTTGCCGAACCTGTTGTTGGTCTGGAAGAGGTACGTCTGGGCGAACTGGTTTGCTGGCTGCTGGGGGTTCTGGCGTGGAGCGCCCCGAATCTGACTGAAGACCTGGTAGTAGAAGTCCTCCGCAATGGCAGCCTCTGGGCCTCTTTCGTCGAGGTTGCCAGTCGCTGTCATGAGCTGCTGCAGTTGAATGCGGGTGATGAAGTTCTTGTCTTGGGGTGTCATCAGGCCATTGTCCTTGGCCAGCTGAGCAATCTTGTGGTTACGCTTCGCACGTTTGGCATCTTCCTCGAGGAAAGCTGCACGGTCTGCCTCGGACAAGTTGAGCAGCTGCTCTGGGTGAGTAATGATAGGGAACGAAGGGCCCCTGTTGTGCTGTCCCGGAGCACTTCCAGCCATCTGCCGTGGAGCGGCCTGAGCGGGCTGGGCCATTGGCTGGCCCTGACCAGACAGACGGTTGGGGTTCTGCAGGATCTGTCGAGGCTGGGTGGCAGGCGAGGCGCCCCGCTGTTGCTGTGTAGCCTGCTCTGGCTTCTGGCGCTGCAGAATGGTCGGCTGCTGAGGCGTTGGCGTTTGTGCAGATTGGCCGGGGAGTTCAGCGTGGAATTGCTGCTGCTGCTGCTGCTGCTGCTGCTGCTGAGGAGGGCCCTGCCTCTGCTGGAACTGCTGCTGCTGCGGCTGCGGTGGCTGCTGGAACTGCTGTTGCTGAGGGCGCTGCAAGATCTGCGGGACATGCTGGGCAGGGAAACCAGGTGGCATGCCCGGCTGCATACCGATGCCAGGCATGCCGGGGAACGGCGGTGGTTGGTAGAACTGCTGCGGGTGCTGCTGAGGATAGGCCATGCCAGGAGGCGGCTGCGTCGGGGGCGTAGCTCGCGATTCATTGCCAATGCTTTGGCCGCGCATCATGGCCTCGACCTCGTCCAAGCTCATCATCTTCCTCGAGCCGCCGGGCTGGGCGGGGCTGCTGGAGTACTGCACCGGCGACGGGTGGTACTCGGGCTGTTGCTGGCGCTGGGCGGTGGGCTGCTTCGGCTTCAGGCCCCAGATGTCGGCGCGGGCCTCGAGCTGAGGGATGTACTCGGGGTCCTTGTAGCTCTCGTAGCCGGTGCGGGCGGGCTTTGGCTGGGGCGCAGGCTGTCGCTGCTGCTGCTGGGGCGCGGGCCGGGAGAAGCCCTGGCGGGCCTGGTAGAGCATCTGCTCCTCCTGCATGGTGCTCGAGATCTTGGATGTCTGGCCGGCAAAGTCAAAGTCCTTGCCGACGTTCTGCTGCGTGGCCGGGCCATCGCCGCCGAACGTGTCGTCGTTGAAGGCGTCGTCGGCGTCGTCGAGCTGGCGGCCGAGGCCCTGGTAGGTCTCCTCGAAGTCGATGCTGTGCAGATGGTCAGCGGCGGTCCATTGGGCGCGTGTGCAGCCACGTACACATCGTCGTCGACTGCCCCTCCGCTGAAGCCCGCAAAGGCGTCGTGCTGGCCAAAGCCGGGCGCGCTGGTCTGGTGGCCGCGGTCGCGGGGCAGGCTGGGATCAAAGCCGAAGAAGGACATGGTGGGCGGTGCCCGGGCGGGAGATGGGTGGGAGGGTGCGCGTAATGTGCGTGTTTTCTGCACGGAGCGAGATGACGTTGGGCGAGGGCAGAGACAGGCGCGGGTGGCGGCGATGTCTCAGCGGGGATGCACTAGCAGAGGGCGCGCAGAGGTCGCGGCGAGACGGCGACGGGCGACAGGCTATGCGGCGACAGGCTATGCGGCGACGAGAGCAGCTCGCAGTCACAATACTGACGGGTGGTGAGCTCTCCAGCGCTGCAGCAGCGCGCCTCAGTGCTCCGCCGGCATTTCCCGCCCACCGTCGCTGCCCAGGCCAGGCGTGCGCCTTGAACAAGTCCGGACCCTTGCCAGCCAGGGCCAGCCACACGAAGGCGCATGCAGCGAGCCAGTACGACGACGTCTCCCTCTCCTTTTCGACCGCCCGGCAAGCACTCTGTCCACCGTGTCTCTGAGCCCGTCTGTGTCTCTCCCCTCCCCACGCCCTCTGCAGCCGATGAGCACCGCTCGACGTGTCTGTCCGCTCGCTTCCCCGTCACCCTGAAATTGCAACGGCGCCCTCGACCGCCTCGACCGCCCCGACTGCCTCCACACCACACCCGTCGCAGCCCCATAAGCAGCGCGCACGCAGCACCATGGCCGGCACCCAGCGCTACCTGCGCTACATTGTCTTTGCGCTCTTCGTAAGCCGCCCGCCCCCTCTCGCCATTAGCATCCATTGACCCTCGCAGGCGCTGGTCCTCCTCTACTTCATCTCCTCGTCGTCGGTTCCGTCCGCCCCGAGCTGGCCCAGCTACGGGGGCACCAAGGACACCCTCACGCCCGGCTCGCCCAGCACCCCCGAGCCTCACGATGCCGCCGCCGACCCAAACGCCTCGCACGCTGCCGGCGCCGTGAAGCCCCCAACGACGCCCAACGACCACGAGCTGCCCGCGGCCACCATGCCCGGCGCCCGCATGAACGCCACCTTTGTCACCCTCGCCCGCAACCAGGACGTCTGGGACATTGCCAAGTCCATCCGCCACGTCGAGGACCGCTTCAACCGCAAGTTCAACTACGACTGGGTCTTCCTCAACGACGACGACTTCAACGACGAGTTCAAAAAGGTCACCACCGCCCTCGTCTCCGGCAAGACCAAGTACGGCAAGATCCCCAAGGAGCACTGGTCCTTCCCCGACTTCATCGACCAGGACCGCGCCGCAAAGGTCCGCGAGGAGATGAAGGAGAAGAAGATCATCTACGGCGACTCGGTCAGCTACAGGCACATGTGCCGCTACGAGTCCGGCTTCTTCTTCCGCCACCCCTTGATGCTCGACTACGAGTGGTACTGGCGCGTCGAGCCCAGCATCGAGATGCACTGCGACATCAACTACGACACCTTCAAGTTCATGGCCGACAACAAGAAAAAGTACAGCTTCACCCTCAGTCTGTACGAGTACATCGAGACCATCCCCACCCTGTGGGAAGCCACCAAGAACTTCACAAAGACCTTCCCCGAGCACATCGCCAAGGACAACTCGCTCAAGTTCATCAGCGACGACAACGGCGAGACGTACAACAAGTGCCACTTCTGGTCCAACTTTGAGATTGGCAACCTCAACTGGCTGCGGTCCAAGGCCTACATTGACTACTTTGAGTCGCTCGACCACGCCGGTGGCTTCTTCTACGAGCGCTGGGGCGATGCGCCTGTCCACTCCCTGGCCGCATCCCTCATGCTCCAGAAGGACGAGATTCACTTCTTCAACGACATTGCCTACTACCACGTCCCCTTCACCCACTGCCCGACCGGTGAGCAGTACCGCCTGGACCACAAGTGTCACTGCAACCCCAAGGATAACTTTGACTGGAACGGCTACAGCTGTACGTACCTTTCTTATCATTCCTACTACTTGTACTGACAATCCCCAGGCACAGCACGTTTCTACGAACTCAACAACATGAAGAAGCCAGAAGGGTACGAAAAGGAGCAATAAGCCTCTCACCCCACCCGTTCCACCGCCACCGATCCTTCTCCAGCACACACATCTGACTTCTGTCCGAAGTGCTCCACTCGACGCCTGGGACATATCCCGGATCGTCCTCAAGTGGGCAGCCTTCCTCATCGCCCTCGTAACAGCCGCGGGCATCTACTTTGGGCGGCGGCGCCAGAACCGCTTCACCTACGCATGAACATTAGACTTTTAGGGACTCGGGTACGAATTAAAAAATTCTCATCTTCTTCTTTCTTCTTCAAAACATGCCTGCTTTTCTTTGGGCTCGCTAGGGTTGGGAGGGGTGTACTATTTTGGCGTTTTCCGTTCCCTTTTTTGATGGCGGCTTCTTCGCATGTACCATGTATTCTACGGATCGTTGTACGGGGGGTATCGCGGAGAGGAAAATTAAGGCATGGTGTGGCTGGGTAGGGTTGTGAGTGTGGTGCTTCTTGTTATATATCGTTAATCGAGCATGTATCTTACACTGTATTCATACACACACACACACACACACACATGAAAGAGTTTCGGATGTATTAATGTGGTGAGGTGTTGAATCGTTGTAAGGTGTAAAAGGCTGGCTGCTGTGTTTCTTGGCTACTTCCGTTTTTGATGTGAATCGTGTTATGGCGCATGGGAGATTCGTCGCCGAATGAGTAAATGGCCATCCCTGATCTTTGCATTCCACTTCCTTCCGCTTCCAAGCTTCACTGACTATAGCACGTGTCACTACTCTCAAGCGAAACAACAATCTCACCGCAGAGAAACGATAGTAGCGTTTGGAGGTTTACTTGAAGATGCAGTACGAGAAAAATAAATTGATGGCTACGCGCACTCGACGAGTGTCGGAGGTAGCAGATGGAGCAGTGCAGTTCTCACTAATGCGCGGACCTTCGAATCGAACGGCTTAGAGATACTGCGTTGTTGCAAGGCGTCCAGTTCAAGAGCCGTCCAGGTGAGGATAGTCTAGGTGAGGACGGGATGGGGGTAAGTTGGAAAGTTGAGAATTAAGGTAAAGAAGTAAAAAAGTATTCTGGTGTTTGTTGTGGCTAAAGGTGTGCTGGTATCTTATACTTGATTTTGCTGTCGAGATTAAAGGTATACTTTTGGTACAGGTATAATGTACTATAACTACCTATTTAAACTAAAATGTCCTTTGCTTAAATACTCTGCTTACTTGAATGCCCTTTGTATAGTGCAACTATGTTGATACTTTTATATGTAGTATTCATATTCTACTGCCCCGTCACGAAGATGATTTCTTTCCGACTAAATTACAGCATCTCCATACATCTCCTCACTCGCTCGTCCATCTCGTCCATCCCATTCTCAATACAAACACACAGTCTGTTCCACAACCCCTTCCTTGCTCGCCTTCTCCCCGTGCATAATACCCTGAACATAGCAGTCGCCCACAAATCGATACCCCTCTTCTTTCTCCCCTGTCCGCGGACTTATCACGAAAGGAACGTTCCCGCCCCTGAAAACCCACACTTCGTCTCCAACTCGCGTGTCTAGATGCCCACAGCCTATACGCCCCGTCTGCGTTACAAACATGGTGCGATCCTCTATCGTCTTATACACCCTATCCCGGGTGTTATCATCGGCCTCCCCGCGCATAAACCTCCATACTGCTTGATAGTCAGACTCACTCGTTCGTCGTAAGGGTGCTTGATCACCGCCACGAATCACATCGCCCAGGATCAGTCTCGCAAACGCTTCGGCGCGACTGTACGAGCTGTCGGTGTAGAGGTCGCGGGGGAGCTCGTGGATGGCGTCGAAAGCGCTGCCCAAGGCGGCTTCGTACCATTGATGCAGAATAGCTGATAGGTCTCGGCCTGCGGTCAACCACCCGCGTTCGTGTAGGCGCGTGATGGTGTCGATGGACACGCCTGTCAGGCTCAGTGTGGCTTGTCCGACCTGCGCTTTGATGGCGTCGAGGTCAATGGCGTCCAGCCCGTCTGCGGCCCCGTATGCATCGTATCCGTGCATGTAGTAATACAGGTCTCCTGAGTAGGGAGGCGTGCTGTGGTTTAGATCGAGTGCCCACGATGCTATCCCCGGCGTAGCTTGGGAGGGATGCTGTCGCGGATGACATGTCAAGGGCTGCAGTCCCGCCTCGTCAATGATCAACTCCTGTGTCATTGTCTGGAACACTTGAGCCGTGGAAACGGTATAGTCGCATTTTTGCGTCACAGGCAGACGATTCTTGGCGCACAAGCCTAGGAGGCCGTAAATCTTGTCCCGCGGATCTGTAGCCCTGCGCAGCCTGTATCGATGGATCATACTACATGGTCTATCATCTGCGTCCTTTGCGGAGTGGAGCCACGTCAAATGGGTGAAGAGGTAGTTGAACACATTCCAGCGGTCCCCACTCACAGGCAGTGAATCGTCGTCCATTTGCATCCACGTGTTGCGGGCTCCCAACAGCATGGTCCACGGGAGCTCGAACGCACCCCATTGCATGACTACATGCTCTGGTAAGGTCGCCTCCTGGACTGTCCAGATGCGGCTCCACCACGGGTTCTGGCCATAGCCTATACCCCCCAGAGCATCGATAGCGGCACCGAGACCAGAGTGGATTGCAGGTGGCAGCGCAAGATCATCTAGATTGTACGCATCCGGGCATGCGGCCATGCACTGGAGTAGCTGAATCCCAGCCCTAGCATCTGCCAGCCGTACACCCTCACTAAGCTCGCCCACCCAGACGACACCGCGACTACACTCGCTGTAGATTCTGGACATGAGCTGCACCTGCTGTTTTTTCTCTTCGAGGTTCGCCTGGTCAATGCACAGCTGGTCTATCCAGAGGAATCTCGTGCGATCTGGGCGCCGCAGCCGCCGAAGCGCATTGTTCAGCGTTTGAGATATGGCCATGGCATGGCCGGAGACTATGACGGGTACGGAACCAATTTCAGACCCCCAGACATAGGAAAGCGCTTCATAGCTGGGAAGGCTGGATAATGAGACAACGTCGATGGCGCACTCGATTGGACTTGTCTGGCTGGTGGAGATGGGCGCAGGGAGGAGACTTAGGATACGTATTTCGTGGTCGTCCAGAGGAAGCATTGTGCTATGTTAGGTAATACACGAATTTTGGTAAACAAATGCTGATCTATACGGTGAACATGTTTCGCGTCTGAATTGAGAGTGCGGGGGACCGCTGGGTTTCTGCACACATGTCAGATCTCATTTGTACCCTGGAAGATCGTGAATAACAGGATATATTCGAGCAAGCAAACCGCTTTTATATATCTGCTTCGAAATGGTAACAACGTGTGACTACAAGATCTATCGAAAGTATGACAACTCGACGTGGCTTGGAGGTGCTGCAGTGTCACGGGACATGCACGTAGGATTGTACAACACCACTAAACATGTGTCAGTAACATAAGTAATTCGGACGCGGTATGATTCGATAGGCAAATATGGGTATAGAACTCCAGTATGGTGTCCATGATTCGTGACTTTGGTCTTTTCATTACGGTTGTCGTCAACTCCTTCGTTTGTCTATCCTACGATCAACCCTCTAGTGACCATGCCCGTCATCGCCACCGCCCTGCTCCTCGGGGTCGAGCTTGATCAGCGTGTCAATACGCATAATGGCAACGCATGCCTCGACGGCGGACTTCAGCTGCTTGACCTTGCTCATGCTGGGCTCGAGGACACCAGCCTTCAGGCAGTCGTGAACCTTGCCGTTTGCGAGGTCGAGACCGTAATTCTTGTAGTTCTTCGACTTGGCAAGCTGTTTCGCGTCCTGCGAGGAAGGATCTGTGGGGTTGACGGTTCGCTGCGAGAGCGCGTGTCTCGATCGCAGGTTGGCGACGAGCTCGGTGGCGTCCTTGGCGGCATTGATAGCGAGGGTCTTGGGGATGGCAAGGAGAGCCTGGGCGAATGCCGCGATGGCCAGCTGCTCACGAGAGCCCTGTATTTGGTTAATGATACGTCTCTTCGAACTTGATTGATCATGCACTTACGACTGATGTTGCCCACTCTTCCAGGTAGATGTGCAGAGCGGTCTCAACAGCACCTCCACCGGGGACAATACGTCCGCTCTCGAGTGTTCGCTTGACAGCACACAGCGAATCGTGTACGGACCGCTCCATCTCGTCCAGTGCGTAGTCGTTGGCTCCGCGCAGAATGATCGAAGCGGAGGAGAAGGCCTTGGTTCCCTTGACAAGAATGCACTCATCATCTGAGATGCGCTCTTGTGCTACCTCCTCTGCTGAACCCAAGTTCGCCGCCTCGAACTTCTCGTCACCATTCAGATCAGATAATGTGCTGACCAGTGTCGCTCCAGTGGCCTTTGCTATCCTGCGCAGATCCTCCTTCTTACACCTTCGTACAGCCATCGCTCCCTTCTCGATGAAGTGCTTCAGGCACAGATCATCGATACCCTTGGTTGTGAAAATAACGTTCGCACCAGCCTTCAAGATCATCTCGATGCGCTCCTCGACAATTCCGGCCTCGCGCTCGCGAATCTTCTCGAGCTGTTCTGGGTCGTCGATCGTGATGTGTACACCCAACTTCATGCGCTCCTTCTGGAGGTTGATGTCAAGGCAGGCAATCTTAGCGTCGGTGATGCGGGTCTTCATGGCTTGCGATGCAACTGTGCAGTTCAGGGCGTAGCCCTTGACGAGTACGGACTGGGTTGCGCTCTGACCGTGAGCCTTCAAGATGTTGACGGCCTTGACGGGGTACTTGGTCTCGCTCTTGTTGTTAATGGTCTTGACGGAGGTCATAGCATCCACAACCATGTTGGCAAAGAAGTCTGAGTCCGAACCGATGATCTTGGAGGCCATGGATGTCTTGGCGATGTTGACCAGAGAGTCGCGGCCGAGGGCATCCACCTTTGTGCTGATGTTCTCGTTCATGTACTTCACCGCCTCCCTCAGCGCGAGCCTGTAGCCTGTGATGATGGTGGTGGGGTGGATCTTGTTCTTCATGAGCTCGTTTGCTCTCCTCAACAGCTCAGCTGCTATTATGACGACCGATGTTGTGCCATCACCGACTTCCTTGTCTTGCTGTTGTGCGAGGTCGACTAGGATCTTTCCTGCGGGGTGCTCGATGTCAAGCAAGCTGAGGATCGTAGCGCCGTCATTTGTGACTGTCACATCACCAATGTCGTCGACCATCATCTTATCGAGACCCGAGGGCCCGAACGACGACTTGACGACGTTGGCGATTGCCTGTGTAGCAAGGACATTCTGGTCGCGAATATCTTGGCCGCTGATTTTGTTTCCGCCGAGGACTGCATATGTCAGCTATTGCGCGACTCTGAACGGCTCTCAAGCTTACACAGAGTTCCTCCGCCACGTGACTGCTCGAAGATACCGGCCATGTTGTCGTGATGTAGCTGTTTAGGCTGTGTTTAGGCTGCGTCAACGCGGTTTCCAGAAATCTCTATACTACGCGGCGGGACGCTCCTGCATGTCGGCGAAAGGTGCCGTGCCTCCGACGCTAAAAGACCCCTGTCACCAATGAGTCCGGCGCCCTCCACATTTGGGCACAACACCACGCGAGATAACTGTGACTGTGTTGACAGCCCTACTAGCTGCTATTTAGGTACGCGCTGCGCCTCTGCTGTTGCTTGAATCTGCCGTCTCTTGACTCCAACCTCTGACTCTTCAATCGCAGGTACACATGCCCTCTATGACTGTACCCCGCCATACCCCGCCAAAACATTCCGATATCTGCTTCTGTTTCCCAAAGGGATAGCTTTTGGTGTTCAATTGCTGTTGTACCCACAAATAAACACGATTTTGACCTCACACCCCCTTACGTCTTTCCTGATCTTTGCGCTGACCGGTGTCTTTTACCTCAGACTGTCTTCTCGCAAATCACAACCAATCGCCTCCACCATGGCCGAAGCCACTGCCGCCGATGGCCAGATGAAGAATCTCAAGATCTCTGAGACCAAGAAGAGCAAGAAGGATGGCGCTCCCAAGACAGCTGCAAAGAAGCCCCAGCAGCAGAAGAAGAAGGTCAGACATCTACAGGCACAACGGCTATGTCGGACTGAGTATTCACACTACAACAGATCGAGGGCGCTGCACTGATTGGTATCGATGTCGCAAAGGAGGACGACCTTGGTGAATGGTACCAGCAGGTCATCACCAAAGGACAGATGATCTCATACTACGATGTAAGCTCTTATCGTTTCCAGTGACATTTGTACTTGGCTAACGCACATAGGTTGCTGGATGGTATACATACTCAAACCTCTACAGTCGAATGCGCGACTAATAGCCACCCAGTTACATTCTCGAGCCCGCATCCTACGCCATCTGGGAGTCGATCAAAGCTTGGTTCGACAACCAGATCAAGACCTTGAAGGTCCGCAACGCATACTTCCCCATCTTCATCAGCGCAGACAACCTGGAGAGGGAAAAGGAGCACGTTGAGGGATTTGCCGCCGAAGTCGCCTGGGTGACAAAGGGTGGAAAGTCAGATCTCGAGAAGCCTGTTGCCGTTCGCCCTACCTCAGAGACGGCCATGTACCCCTACTTTGCACGAAAGATCCAGTCGCATCGTGATCTTCCTCTGAAGTTGAACCAATGGAACAACGTCGTGCGATGGGAGTTCAAGCGTAAGATATACGCGCTGTTTCCTATCCAAGCTCTGCTAATATTTGTGCAGACCCTATGCCCTTCATTCGTTCTCGCGAGTTCTTGTGGCAGGAAGGTCACACCGCGCATTTGACCAAGGAGGCAGCTGGCGAGGAGGTTATGCAGATTCTTGAGTGGTACTCTCAGGTCTACCAGGACTTGCTCGCTGTCCCTGTTGTCAAGGGAACCAAGACCGTCAACGAAAAGTTCCCCGGTGCCGATTACACAACGACAATCGAAGGATTCATCCCTGCCACTGGTCGTGGTATCCAGGCCGCCACATCTCACTGCCTTGGACAGCACTTCTCCAAGATGTTCAACATCACAGTTGAGGACCCCAACCCCAAGGAGGGCGGCAAGGCAGAGCACGTTCACGTCTGGCAGAACTCGTGGGGCCTGACCACCCGTTCCATCGGTGTCATGATCCTGACCCACGGTGACAACCGTGGTATGGTTATCCCTCCTCGTGTCGCCGAGATCCAGGTCGTTCTGATCCCCGTTGGTGTCAACGCCAAGATGTCCGCTGAAGCCAAGGAGGAGTTGTACAGCAAGGTCAAGAGCATCCATGATAGCCTGACTGAGGCCGGTGTCCGTGTTGAGTCCGACTACCGTGAGGGCTACTCCCCCGGATGGAAGTTCAACGATTGGGAGCTCAAGGGTATTCCTCTGCGAATCGAATTCGGCCCCAAGGATGCTGAGAAGGGTGTTGTCACCACCTCTCGCCGTGACATCGACGACAAGGATGCTGCACGTGGAACCATCAACGTTGACGATGTTGCCAATGAGGTCCCCAAGCTGCTTGAGCAGATTCAAGCCGACATGTTCGCTAAGGCTGACAAGGCATACCGCGACCACCGCATCCAGCTCACCAACTGGGACGACTTTGTCCCCACACTCAACGGCAAGAACGTCGTTCTTGTTCCCCACTGCGAGGGCGATAAGTGCGAGGACGAGGTCAAAGCCAAGAGCGCAAAGACAGCGCTCGGCGACGGCGTTGCGGAAGACAAGCAGGCCCCTGCCATGGGCGCTAAGAGCTTGTGTATTCCCTTCGACCAGCCTGAGGGTATCGAGCCTGGGAAGACAAAGTGCATCAACCCCGATTGCACAAACCCTGCCAAGGCCTGGGTCTTGTTCGGAAGGAGTTACTAGAGAGAGTTGGAAGTCAAGTGTTTGCTGTTAGCATTGAGCATTTGGTGGCTAGGTGTTTGATGGGGTGTTTGCACGGTATGGAGTTGAGGTACCGCTGCCACGATGACAATTGTTTCACGCAGGTTCAATAAGATATCAAAAACGAATCAAGATCTTGACGACAATTCAGCCAGTTACGAACGGTAAAGCGATTAGTGATTTGCAAACGCTCTCTGCCACTGTCTGGGCGTGTCCGCCAGCTATTCTGTCATCTAGCGTGGCTCCACTGTCGTATTTGCTTTCACCTCCATTCACTGTACTAGTATTGGACTTGGATTTTCCCTCGTCATGCGGATTCTACCTCTCGTACAGTACCTTGCAACACATCTCTGCGAAGACAAGAGCAAGATCAAGAGCCAGCATGTGCAACAAACTCCTTCAAACCTACGCCTGCGGGCATTCAAAAACTATCTGCACGACACCTTGCGGCTACGCTCTCAAGGCCACTCAACTTCCCGCCAATATGGAAATCTCCACAGAAACAGTGAAGAACTCAGCATCAGCAGTCCCTTCTCTTGCCCCAGCCGAGCGCCTGACTTTGACAACCAACTTCTCACGCCCAAACGCAGACCACTCTTCGTTCCGCAACACCAATGTCTCTTCGGCGCCAACAAGCTCACCGCATGTCCCATCATTCCGCTTCGTTCCGCCATCCATACCATCACCAACCTCGCCGGTCTCGCCGGTCTCACCATTCTTCACTTCGCAACATACCCACCCCAGCGCGCCACCAAGCCGCCTCCCCTCACCGTCCCCGAATCCCATGGCGAATGGTTCCCAGCCAGAGCCCAAGTTCTGCGCTTATTACATCCCGCGGTACTTGGTGACGAGTAAATATCCGTGTATTGAATGTTACAGCGGGCCAGAATGGGAGGGGCTGAGAGGGAAGTGGATGGAAAGCTACAGGTTGGGACATCCGTTGGATAAGGTGGAGGATGAGGAAGCATTGAGTGGAGTGCTGGGCGCGAGGCAGTGAAATGTAGGGGTGTGATAGGTGGATATCATGGTGACGGGTGCTACCCGTAATTTGAAATTGACATGAAGTGATGGCTGAGGAGACGAAAAGGCTTGATGGAACAATTTGGAAAAAGTAAAAGACACACACGGATGAAATGGGGAAGAGAAACCACTCTACCAAGTCTATGCAGATGACAGTTCTATTACTGCCGTGGGCTCATGATTCGCGTTATATGTACTCATGGAAGGTTGGTTCGAGCCTCTCAATGCGTAAAGCATGTTCAGCTCGCCATATGAATGCCTTCTTATCTATTGTAGATCGAGCACTCATGGGACTTATGACTCATCCATATCATCATCTTCGCCCTTCTCTTCGTTCTCCACCGTCTTCTTGACGCCCTCCAAGAATGCCTTGACTGCGTCACCGCCCCCGAGCGGCATCGCACCGCCCCTCATGTAGCCACCGTGTTCGACGTCGATGTTTAGCGCCTGGCTGACAGTTGGAAGCGCCCCAGATCTCAGTGCCTCTGTCAAACTGCCCAGTGCAGCTCGAAGCTGCGGCGCGCGTATTATCCTAGCAAGTACTTCTCTCTTTGAGTCCTGATCCAGTGTCTGCACCACCATTTGCGCGGTTTCGCCGTTAGGATCGATCTGGTCAACATCCTCAACCTCCGCCTCAAGCAAGAACGGAGTGGTAGGTAGCTGTGCGCAGAGAGCGTCGATGAGCTCGTCTGAGGCTTTCTCGATTACGGGGCCGGTGGTCTTTGGCCATAGGAGATCGAGTAAGGTTGTGAAAGATTCGCCACCAGCTTGTTGTGGCCCGCTCTCGCTGCCAAGGTTGCCGCCTTTAAGTGAGTCCATGAAGTTCTGAACGATAGAAGAGACGTCGCCGGACCCTTCTCTGCTTAGATGTCAGCGGAGGTTCTTCAATCAGGAAGCGAAGCAAGATAGAAGCAATCGGTCGTCGTGGCGGAAGGAGGACATGGTTCGAAAACATATTCTGTTTAGTGTTACATATGAGCAGCCAATGCTGTCGTGTCGTGGTGACATGCTTGTGCTCCCAAACGCCTCACCGTGATAGCAGTGCTCTGAATCTCTAATGTTTTCCTCGCCAATGTCTTCCACAGCCGCTCGAACCATGCCTGTAATGTTGACTGCGCCACGACGCCGATTGCGATGTAACCACAATGAATGCTGAGAAGGACCTACGCTCGGCCACCATCAGCACCACCTTCACGAGACTCTTCGCCTTCATCTCGAATGTCTCCTCCGGTAGCCCCCGATCCAGCGCCTCCTGTGCTGCCGTGGCGATTCCGGCTGGAGGGCTCCTCCACGTCTTCCATTGTTTCGTCATCGTCGCCGCTGGTGGGGTTGGGGATGCCCGCGAGCTCAGCCTGTACGTCAATCTCCTCACCGTTCAGAAGGAGGTCGACAATCTGTCCGATCTTCAGATCGCGCTCGCTGAACCAGCTTGCATCACCCCGCGGGTGCTGTGACTTGGACTGCAACCAGAACAGGTAGCGTTGTGAGCTGGAGTTGAACTTCAGGACAAATACACGGCCATCCGTAGGCGATTTGACTGATTCGGAGTCTTCGGCGGCATCCTTGCCAGTGTATGGGGAGAATGAGCCGTCGCCGGGGATCATAATAAGGTCCAGCTCGGACTCGTCGAGAGACTTGTTGCGGGGTCGCCAGCAGAAGTGAACGAACTCTAAGCTGTGTGAGTGTAGTTTGAAGCAATGGTCTGGCTATACAAACCATCTTCGCCTTGGTAGAGGTAGACATAGCCTTGTGTGCGGACAGGCTTGACCGACTGCTTGTTGCCGTCTCTAGCCTGCTAACATCAGCTTTGTGGACAGCTGTTGTTGGGTTCAGAACTTACAGTGATCTCGCACTTGCCAGCTTTGAAAGTTATTAGCGGCTGGACTGACATGTTTGTGTACGTGTAGATAGGCGCGAACGAAGCTGGGTTTGATGATTCGGAGCTGCCTGTGACAATGCGGCGACGACGCGGCGGAGATGCAAGGGCGCTCGGACCACTCAGATGAGGTAATACCCTACGGGGAGGAGCAAATTCACCGCGGAGCCAAGGCACGATTCACTCATGGAAGAACATCTCGACATCAGCCAGGGCATACGGTTTCAGTAGCACAGCATGCGTTGAAGCATTTTTTTTTGATGGTTGGTCGCGTACAACATGATCCAGCAGGGCGTCCGCATCAATGCGAGAAGTCACGCTGCTGCACCTACTTTGGACCATTGCCCTTAGGCGGGGAGTATGCTTGATCGTCTAACTACACGAAATCATGAAAGTTTCTCGTATGCACTACGAACTGAAGCCAGTGCAGAGCATAATCATACGCTGCATGAGTCCGGGAGCCAAGCCTTTGAATCTCAAATGCACTGCATGTTCCACGCGAGGCGACCAATTTTGAGCCTCCACCACACTCGAGTGCCTGGCAGCAATACTGTCCACCCTTCACTATCATCCAGCAACTCAATTCATGTCGATATCTGGCCGCTAACCTGGGGAGCGACCGCCACGCCAAGGTGGGCCCGACGTCGGATGACGGAGCGGAGGGATAGTTTCGCCGAAGACCGCTGAGCGCACGGTGCCCACAACTCGCTTGGGCCACCAATGAGGATTAGGGCCAGCTCTCCACCCAGCCGACCACATCGAATTTCGCATCTTCCTCAACTCTCCAGGGCTCACTAACGACACCAGCAATTCGAAATGGCGGACACCAAACCCACGACCCAGAAGTTCTCCAAGGGCGAGAGGTCGATACCGCACCACTCGCAGAAGGCCAGCAAGTACTACCCTGCTGAGGACGTCGCCGTCCCCAAGAAGGTACGTTATCAAATGCGACAGAATGGGAGGATCACAAGAGGAGGACGACATGGGCGCAATGCAGCAGCAGGAGGCCTGCGACTACTGCCAAAGAGACCGGGCGATCTACATGCTGCCAGACGCGTGCAGTACGCAGCAACGAATCTTCGCTAACATTTAATCAAGGCCCGTAAGACTGCTCGCCCCGCGAAGACCCGTGCTTCCCTCCAGCCCGGTACCGTCGTCATCCTCCTCGCTGGTCGTTTCCGCGGCAAGCGTGTCGTTCTCCTCAAGCACCTTGCCCAGGGTGTTCTCCTCGTCACCGGTCCCTTCAAGGTTAACGGCGTTCCTCTGCGACGAGTAAACGCCCGCTATGTCATTGCTACCTCCACCACCATCGACATCAAGGGTATCGACGAGGGTGTCCTGAAGAAGGCCTCCGAGGAGGGCTACTTCACCAAGGACAAGGCCGCACACAAGCCTGGCGAGGATGCTTTCTTCAAGCAGGGCGAGAAGCCCGAGGTACGCAGCATCCACGGCACCGCCGATGAACAGCACTAACAGTCGCAACAGAAGAAGGAGACCTCCAAGGACCGCGTTGAGGACCAGAAGGCCGTCGATAAGGCTCTCTTGGCCAACATTAAGAAGGAGGCCCACCTCGTCGACTACCTTGCCTCGAGCTTCAGCCTTCGCACCTCCGACAGGCCACACCAGATGCAGTTCTAAGCGTTGGGTCAAGACGGGATTTGGCGTTCAGTGCATGGGATGAAAGATGACCTCGGGTGCTGCAGCCGTGACAGCAGGAACTAATCCAGCGGCGGTACTGCGACCAACTTCTTTTCATGAAGGCGACGTTTGCAATTCATATAAGCCTTGATACAAGCGACGAATACGAAACGATGCGAAAGTGATCAGATGGCTTTGGCAACCGTGATGTCATCCCTTCGGCGTTACATGGAGCAAGCAATGGGTGGATACTCGATACTGATGGCGAAATAGAATCTCACGTTACATTGTACAATTGCGCCCGACCGTCATACCTACTTGCGCCGAAATGTCTCCAAGACGACCGAAGTGATGAACACGACTTGGCATTAAAGGGTATCAATACGCACCAACATAGCAAGCGAAGTCCGAGGCCCACTTCCCCACACCGCCGTACCGCACCGGACCAAATCACAACCCAAGATCAGCGTCTTTCAGCCGTCTGTTGAACTCACTTCCTGCCTCTACCCTTTCTGACTTTCGACTTGAACTTATCTGCCAGACCCCCAGCTGCCTCTCCTGCTCCATCAATGGCCCTTCCCGTCTTCTTTTCTACATCGTGCTTCTCCATCTCTGCTTTCAAGTCTTCCATAACGTCCTTGCCCAGTGTCGTCCCGTGACACCAATCTAAGACCCCTATGGAACCATAGTTACCATCTCCTTCACTAAGCATGTGCGCATCAGTGCGTCGTGCCATGCCACGGATCATGATCGTGGAAGGAAGGACGTTATACCCGGAGTACACAAATGTCTCTTCGAGACTAAAGAAAGCGACCAAGACAAGGTAGGTCAAAATGTGCATCCGGAGTGCGACAGCAGGGAGATACAGCGGTAGCCACCTATGAAGCATGTGGCAGACAGGATGGTCGTAGTTGGCGACAAACGAGTAAGGAACCTGGATACTATGATGCCAACTCGCATGCCACTCCGCCAGCCTGCCACCACTCGGCGAGTGCAGCAGGTGGGTGTGGATGTAGTATTGGAGCACCTACAGCAATTAACATCTGATTCTCACTCAAGATCTGTTCAACTTACATTTCTCGACAACACCCCAACAAGCGCATGTTTAATCATCGCCCACGGACTCGGCAAATGATTCAAACCCCACCGACTCCCCTTGATCAACAACAAACTCTTCAACCTCAACACGTCCGTAAATACCCATTCAATCGCCGCCTGCAGCACCACGCATCCCACCACATTCGCTACACTCCACAGCACTACTGTCCTGACCTTCTTCTTCCCACCTTTCTGATTCGTAGCAATTCCCCATTTGCCTTGCGCTTTGAATTCCACCGCCAGACTGGGTACACCGACGTCGAAGATCAGGAAACTCAGGGAAGGCAGAATGTAAAGCGCGAAGCGCAATGCGAAGGGACCGAAGAGCTCGAGCTGCAACGGCGAGTAGGTGGCTGCGAGGGTAGTCCAGGCCAGAGAGAGGAATATTAGATTGAGCGATGTGGACCAGGAGGACAGCATGGGGATTGCAAGGAGAGAGGCGATTGGGAGGGGGATTAGGGAGAAGAGGGAAGACAGAGACATTCTGAGTGGTTGATCCTAGGTAAATTAATAAGGCTTAGAGAAGAATAATTCTGGTGTCGGTAATGATATTCCTTGTGTTCGGCGCATGCTTGTGTTGTGATGTGAATATGCTCGTGGTGCCTGTTTTGGTATTCATGCGGCGATGACGTAGCCGCGAACTCGCGTTCGTCCCACATCTGACGCTTGCAGCCACTACAATTCTCAGCCTTGCGATGTTACAGCTCTCCACGGCCAGATATTAGTACCCGGATTAACTAGTATACTTCGATCAGCCAAATAGTATGTTGACATGTATATGTTTAGAGATTACACACTTCTCGCTGCGCTCACTAAACCGCCCCGAGCCGTACGGCGCCCTCAGCCTCAGCGCTCATCCGGCAACGTCGGTCGGTTCTTTTCTTTACGTGAGTGGCATGTATGAATCCTTTGAGAGATGACTGCCCAGATCCTAATCGCACATCTTGGCTCTCTTCGAGGTGCGTTGCAATTGTACTATATTTACTCGCCTCGGCCCCAATGATAAGCAGACGCAGCCTTTCCTTGACCGATGATACCTTAAACACGATGTTTCACTGATACGGTAGATACCCTGGCAGCTGCAGCAAGCATTAGGCTCTGATATGCAGGCTTATTGTCAGCAAATATGTTCCTCTCAGCCTTCTGAGCCATTGAATACTCTGGCTTCCTCTCTCTCTATTTTCTTTTCTCGTAAGCAGATATATCGGCCTTGGCCAGACATCATACTTTCCATTATGCATACAATTAGCGATCAAATCAAGAAGACACCGTCAACACAAGCCTTGCTCGACCGCAGTGACGACGATGCGCCCCTCACAACAGATATGGGATCAGAGGCGGACATTCCACATCAGAAAGGGACCTTGCCTGCACCCGTAACATGCATCGATTATGATGACAAGACTTTGAGAATCTGGGATGAACGATATAAGTCACTCACGGGCTTTGCACACTATGTGGGGCATTGTCTCATATTAGGGTGGATCGAGTGTTCGCGCATCTCAGCATGGCTCTGGCGGAAGAGTTGGACTGCCGAGGTGTGCAGCTTTGCCTTTGCACTGGTGTCGCTGATGGGTCTTGTGCTCGTGCTCTCAAAGCACCAGGGAAAGCCTATCCCTGAGTGGCCGCAGTTGATCACCATCAACTCTGTCGTATCACTCTTTGCACTCTTAATGAGAATTGGCGTAGGTGTGGTGTTGGCAGAGGGTAAGATATGTCGCAAGTAACTCAGACGTGAGATATAGCTGAAAGTTGACAGGTATTAGCCAGTCAAAATGGCACTGGTTCAGAAGACCGCAGAGTCTACATGATATGGAACGAATCGATGTTGCAAGTCGTAGCGCATGGGGCTCGCTGCGACTTCTATACTCCTTTTGTGGTCGAAGGCTACCGTAAGTTACCCGCACGTTGGTCCGGTGTCTAATACTGACCCAACAGATACATCACTGCTTTGGGTGCACTTGCTATGATTATGGCATCTTTGACTGGGTTCTTCTTGCAGCAGCTTGTCCAATTCCAGGACTGCCTTCAACCAAATACTACCATGATTCCAGGAGTGGCTAAGACCAATTCCTATAACAGATCAGCATCAACCTTCAACTCATCCGTGGAACCATTTCGGGGTGTGATAGCTGCGATTAACGTGGCTATATTTCAACCCCCTGAGGACTACACGAATGTGCTTCTCTATAAGTGCGCAAGCGGAGTCTGCACTTTCCCTATGAGCAATGGGATATCTTTCTCCACTGTGGCCGTGAGTCATCTGTGCGAAAACGTCACCTCACAAGCTCGCTTTTCGACTCCATCGTCGCCTCAAAGAGGCACCGTGTCCCTAATGGATAAGGATGATCTCCTGATTGAACTCGATCTGGTCAGCGAAATTGTTATTGCCACGCAAACAGATGCAAGAACAAACAGGTCACCACCCTCGTTGACCACGATATACGTGATCAACAAGGTTTTACGGAACAATGTTCAGCGTCCTCTCTATATCGAAGTACTGAAGTGTTCGTTGTTCCCGTCCTTGAATAGTTACGCAGTTTCCATGGCAGAATCTGTCTTGAACGAAACCCTAATAGAGAGTGTGCCGTTGGAGCCTTACGACCCGAGAAACAGTACGGATTATTCTTACCTCAACGTCGCGACACACACTTTACGCAACGGTGTCCGAGAGCCTTGTATAGCATCTACGAAGAAAGTGCAGGGATACTTTGAATACCGTAAACCGAATTACCTGCGTAATGAAACTGAGCGATACGACAATACAACATCATTCTACCCCGTCGACTGCATCTGGGGGTTTGGAAAAGCCGCTGAATCCGGCATCACACGCTATTTCGCTAATATCTTCGACAACCAGACACTGTCACTGACAGGACTTCATGAAAGCAAGTACCCTTCAGTTCACTTGCGTCAACTGTGGAATAATGATACCATGTTATTACCGATGGACAGGGTTATGAAGGATATGACCATTGCGATGACAGCGGTGATTCGCACGCAGGGCACCGAGGGGGATCGCTGGCAACTTAAAGGAACTATGTTCTCCCTTACGACATGCATGCAAGTAAAGTGGCAATGGGCGGCTGTCCCTATTGTCACTATTGCACTCACCGGAGCGTTCCTTATACTGATAATGCTGGAAAATCGCAACGTCGCAAGTGACAGGTTGTGGAAAAGTTCAGTCCTCGCAACACTTTTCTGCGAAATTGACCACGCTCGCATGGACGAAACTAAATCTATCTGCAAGGAAGATATGATTGACATAGCAAAATCCACGAGTGTAAGTCTCGAAGGTGGAAAGGGCACACTGAAGTTGGTTTCACGATGATATTGCATATAGTCTGTATTTTCGTCTCCTCTTAAATGGCGCTCATAGTCGTCATCAAGAACGCTACTATGTGTGACTCTTGACGAGGGTTTGCTGAGTTAGGCTTAAGGACACCTTATCATTCATAGCGACAGGTTTTTTCCATACTCAAGTACTTCTCTCCACCTTCTTTTCTCCCTCCTTCGTCTCGCCCACCTTCACACTTTGCTTCCTTCCTCTCTCCAAGATCTCCGCCGCTAACCTCTGCAGATAAAACTCACTAATATCCTCTGGAAACCCCTTGAATGCCCTGACAATCTTCTCCACATCCCTCCTACCGTTCTCATATCCTTTCACATCCCGGTTTCCGTACACATCCCTCCCGGCCGCATACTCTACATCACTCAACCCTTTCCAGAACACATTCACCGCGACGCTCACCCCCTCATTCGGCGTCGCTGTGTGGCTCCACATTGGCGGTATGAAGAGCACATCGCCCGGAGCCATAGTCGCTGCGTGTGGATGTAGCTTCGGGTTATGGTTTAGGGCGGAGAGTGGAAGGGAGGAGGAGGATGTACCAGGCGGGTAGGCGAGGTGAGATACATCGGAGGGTGGGTAGAGAGTCAGCGTTTTCGTGCCGGTGATTTGCGAGAGGATGTTGGGATGCACGTCGTAGTGCAACCACAAGCTCACCGGTCCGCTGATGCGCAGCGGGCTGCTATGGTATGTTTCATCGTTGATGACGCTGCGACAGAGCTGGGGAATCTGAAAGTCTGCTGCGATGGTGGGGAAGTCCTCTTCCAGCTTTGTGGGGAGCTTGTTGGGTTGAGTGCTGGAGATGGCCCGCAGGTAGGATGGCGCGCCGCTGCTGATGCTGGCGAAGAAGGAGGAAACGTTGCGTTTCTCGTACGTAAAATTCTTGATGCCAAAGGTCATTGCTGAGGAAGTACATTCGTGAACTATGAGCTCACGGTCGGCGCCAAGCTTGGATTCGAGGTAGTCGAGGGTCCATAGTTCAGTGCAAGGCCCGACGTCAAGACCGGTGATGATGGCAGGTTTAGACGCCTTAACTAAAGCAGCAAAGTCTTCCGGTGTGTGAAGCTCGATTCGAGGAACGTCTCTGGACCTTGGACCTTTTGTGACCTTCTTACCCTTCTTGGGCTGCACTTTGCGTTCGTGCCGTGTATTGGATAACGATCCTGCAGATGCTGTGCTGTCTTCTTGCGTGGGTAAAGCACACCATTGTCCAGCATCCTGTGCCTCAGCAGTTGTAATCGCAAGGCAATGCTCGTTCCAGAAAGAGCCCATGGAGAAGCAGACAGCGCCACCGCCTGCCACCACAATCTCGTTTCGAGAGACGGCGCATACCCCTGCGCCAACAAGCAATGGCCAGTATGTAGGCAAGTGGATCTTGGGGTGCTGAATATCGATCTCTGTGTCATTGTGCGTTATTAGCATAAACTCCTCTGCCAAACTGACAATCCCCAGCTTTGAAACACCGCCAATGAGGAGAAAGGCATCTCCCCAAGGCACCAGACTTGCACCGATCCGTGCATGAGCGGATTTCGAAGGGATACTCCGGATTCTATTGGTCATGTCTCGGAAACTTAGTCGCGGTTGTGCTGTGCCTGAAAGCGACCACTCCCAGGCATCGTCTAGGACTGTGCCGCACACGCCTATACCCCCAATAAGTAGCCCGCGCGTCTGTGCAGACTGTGCCACGCTCATCGCACACATTGCGGCACCGAAGCGTGCAGGTGGTCGCGGACCGTCCACGGGAATACTGTGCCAGCCGTTGTTGGGCGTCCACAGGAACCAGTCGTTCAGCACTGCGCCGTCACTAGACTTGCCGCCAAACACCAAGATGCCCGCAGTCTGAGACATGTCGTATGATACATCAATAGAGACGGCACAATGCCTGTAGCGTGGAGAAGGTAAGTCGTCTACTGCCGACCATTCACCCTGGTTCATTAGCCAGCAATCTGCGCGTGCCTGAGTGGGCGATGCTCGGCCACCGACCAACAACGCGCTAGTCTTGTTCATCGATGTGATAGTGTGGCACGTACGTGCTGAAGGCTGCATTTTAGGTTTGAGCTGGATCTGATAATCCACATTGCTGCGAGTTAGTGCGCTAATGCTCGACAGACGGTTCTGCGGTCCCTGTCCGCCGTGAACGGCAACGGCACCCTCATCAAGGGGGAAAGCTGCAGTGAAGCGCCGTGGCATCCATGCAGAGTCTGACGACAGCTTCCAGGACTGTAGCGAGATCGATGCTGGTTGAAGGCTTGATTTGTCCTGTGCATCTGTAGGGACTGCACCGCTTCGGGGTGGAGCTGCGGCTTCTGTATTTGTATTTGATGCGACCAGTAAAAAGTAATGGCCGCCAAACAATGCGAATTCTTCCCATTCGTCAAAGGGCTCAACTGCATCTACTCTCTTTCGAAGTGCTGGAGGGGTGAAGGAGTCGTCGCACCACAGGTCCCACAAATTGCGGGCCAGTTCTAGCGAAGGCCAACCTGCATCGAGAAATCTGGAGGATTGTTGTGCTAGTGTTTGATATTGCTTGACAGAGTTGATTGATGCATGCAACTTGTCGAAGTGCGTCAACATGGTACGTGCGAAGGGGTGGTCTGGGCCTTGGGGAAGGTACTGCTCCAACACGCAGAAGCGAGCTATTCCACATTAGCATGTACGGAAATGGAGTTAGATACTCGACGTACAATCTTTGAAAGTATGCGCCCATTGTATGAGCTTGTTGGCATCTGTGAGTGGCATATAGGTTACGCTCACTTCGGCAACGAACAGAATGGATGAGCCCGCAATGTCCAATTCGGCCCGTAAAGTACGCTCGAGCAGTTGAAGATCCCTCAGATCGCATCCTATGGCCATGTACTGGTCACTTCGAACACTGACAGGTGTGTCTGCTGGGCGGAGTCCGGTCTTGAGCAGCACATCTCGAAGCAAGCTTTTCGTGAACACCACGTCTCTCTTCTTCTCAATCAACTGTGGGTAGTCCACGTCCACAAAAGTTGCCCTTTCAGTGAGTGATGCGTATCGATGCCAGAACTGAAAGGGCAATGGGTCGCTTTGTGATGCGTGGTCAGTGCTCTGTTCTGTTACGATGTTGGTAGCAGACATCTTACTCACTATCCGCATCCTAGGTTTACGACCACCTTTTTCTTTCCATCTTCTTCTTCGAGATAGCGTTTGACGACTTGCTCTATTGCATGCATTCGCAGCCAATAGCCACGATTGATGAGTGGGTTGCGGCGAACATATTTGGGGGCGAATGGTTCGTAGAAGTCTGGCTCTTCACTGAGGTACAGTTTCGAAACACATCTTTTTGAGACAATACTGCTGTCGTTCGTCTGGTAAACACTCTGTCAGGCCTGTACTTGATGTAGTGTGGTGATGGAATCCTGGCATGGTCTCTCACATGAATGATGTCGTCGTCTCGCTTCTCTACTTTCGACCGAAGGTGGCCTTTACGCTTCACCGCGCCCTTTGCAGGCTTCGCCCTCGATTCCGTGGCCATTGTTGCCATGATCGTGAAGTTCACTGTCGCCAAAATTGACGGTGCAATTTTTGGTTGGTCGCCTCAGCCACACCGCGGTGGCTAGTGGCGGGGCTACAAAGCTAATCCCTGCGCTGCACGCGATGCGCCAATGGTCATGCATCACTCGAGGGACGATTGCCTTCAAGGCTACCGGTGACTGCGGAAACGTACGCATGCTGCTCTCGTTGCTTCACTTCTCCCAGTCCGCCGCCGCCCCTATCTGCCGCCGCCCATAGCGCGCCATACCGAGTCCAAGCGCCGCAGCTATCGGCGATACCTAGAAAGACAGCGCTCAGTACACACACTGCAGCAAACACCATGGCGTCCATGAATTTTGTGACGTTCAACCAGGACCACAGCCATCTCGGCGTCGGTACGCAACACTGGAACTTCTCGAAGTGCAGCGCTGACCTTATCCGCAGGCACCACCAACGGCTACCGCGTATACACGACCGACCCATTCAACAAGCAGTCCGAATCGCGCGAGGGCGATGTCTCCAGCCTCGAAATGCTCTTCTCGACCTCTCTGGTTGCTCTCACTCTGTCCCCTCGAGTCTTACGCATACAAAACACCAAGGTCCGTATTCGCAGTACCTTCTCCTGTTCCTAGCACTAACCGTGCACAGAGACACTCGACCATTTGCGAGATGACCTTCCGTACCGCAATTCTTGCAATGCGACTTAACAGGAAACGATTGGTGGTAGTGCTGGAATCAGAGCTTTACATCTACGACATCAGCAACATGCAGATGCTGAAGACCGAGAAGACATCGCCGAATCCGAATGGTATGGCTTACCTTGAAGTCGCAGTTTGCGATACTGACGCGTCCAGCTATCTGTGCCCTTTCTGCATCTTCCGAGAACAACTACCTCGTATACCCCCTTCCCACAAAAGCCGCGCCCGCTACTTTCCAGCCGCCCTCGCATGCGCCACCCAAGTCAGATCATGTTGCGCCCACTAGTGGTGAGGTTCTCATATACGACGCGACAAAGATGGAGGCAGTCAACGTAATAGAAGCGCACAACTCTCCTTTGTCATGTATTGCGCTCAATAATGACGGAACCCTGCTGGCGACTGCATCTGAGAAGGGCACCATCATCCGTGTTTTTTCCATTCCAGATGCCCAGAAGCTCTATCAGTTCAGGAGAGGATCCATTCCAGCTAGGATATACAGCATGTCGTTTAACTCAACCTCGACACTGCTGAGTGTCTCATCGGCAACGGAGACCGTCCATATCTTCCGTCTCGGCACGCCAAACACGAGTCGCAGCAATAGCGTCTCGTCTGGCCCCAACAGACCAATATCAGGTTCTCGCGGGCGCAGCAGCAGTCGTGCAAGCGAAGAACTCCCAGATGAGTTTGGTGACAGTGTTGGAGACATTGCAACTCCAGAGCGCAAGCCACTGAACCCCACCTTCGGTAGCTTGATACGGCGGACTTCGCAGACCGTTGGCAAGTCCTTTGCCGCAACTGTTGGCGGCTATTTACCCAGCGCAGTGGCCGAGATTTGGGAGCCGTCGCGTGATTTTGCATGGGTAAAGGTACCCAAGTCGCTCAACAGCGCTTCTGCTGGGCCTATTAGGACTGTGGTTGCACTCAGCAACAATGGACCACAAATCATGGTTGTCACGAGCGAAGGAAACTACTACGTCTTCAATATCGACTTGGAGAAGGGAGGCGAGGGAACGCTGTACAAGCAATACTCGTGAGTCGGCTCATGTTCACCCGAAGTCAGATTCTAACTTCTGCAGGCTCCTCGAACCGAATGAACTCACATCAAGCAGCATGCAGGACTACGCCGACTAGGTGTCATGACGTTTGCTCAGCCACCCCTGAGATTATGCTTTGTTTTTCTCTTTACCTTGTTCTTGCATGGCCACCGGCGTTGACCTGACCGAACCGTATTATTCCCCAGGGCTTGAGCATCATTCGCCTACTATACCTCTCTAATCACATCTCTGTGCGACGTTCCACTACTTCGGTTAATGGAGCCGTATGCTGTTTCCTTCTCCACAGTCAGCCTTTTGAGTCCTGTGATGTCACGATGCTGCAGCGCACTTGTCGTAAATGCCTTGATAACGCGCCTTGGGTGCATATTGGAGACCTGCTGAGAGTACTGCGCTGTTGTGAACCTCATCTAACGTGTGATTCGATATTACACGAGCATCAGCTCGGGCAGATCGATCGGCGTTGCCTGTCACGCTGCATGTGGTGCATTCGGAAGGGCCCGTAGCAGGGATGCGTGCTAGCTGCCCCGCAAACTCCACCACTGACCTCATTGGGTGAATGGCACGCGAACGCGAACGGCTGCTGCCTCCCCAAGCTACTTTTACTTCTCCGGTCGCATTACATCTTCCCTCACCCACACAACTCAGACCGACTTACATCATTTACAAACACTACACGATCAGACCCAGCACATCATTTGCACAATACTACACAATGGTCTCCGACAGAACGACGGGAAACCCGCTGAGCGCTGGTTCCCTTGCTTTGTTTATGGCGACCGCCCTGCCTCGAGGCGAGAGTTCGAAGCTAAAGAATGGCACCGAAGCCATAGCACTCGCAGTACACGCCGGAATGCTAGCGGTAGGCTTTAGGCTGGTGGGACTGGGAGAGGACGAACGGACAGGTGTGTACCCCATGGATGTCCCCTGCCAGGCCTCTTTACTTGGCCACGCTCAGACGCTCATAGAAGCATACGCAGACGCCGAGAACCCCAATCCGCTACCCTCGACGTGGAACGCCTCGTCGCTCTACACGTTCCGCTACAAGCACGCACAGTCCGCGATGGACTACCACATCAACGTACACAAGCTAGGTGGCAAGGCAGCCGTCTCTGCGATAGCAATTGGCGATGACCAACCAAAGAACTTCGACGTCACAACCAAGGAGTATCTTTCAGAGTCCATGCTCCCTCTGAGCATACCACAAGACATGTCAACGGAGGATGCTGCCAAAAAGCTCATGGATCTGTTCATATCTTCAGGCCGTTTGAATGATCTTGGCGCATTGCTCAAGATCAAAGTCATTCAGAAGCTGGCACCAAGCCTGCAGAAACCTGGTTACGAGGAGGACAGCGGGGCGAACACACAAGATGGGCCAACAAGAGACGACAACTCCACACCACGCCCTACCAACCCACCAAACCCACGACAACCGCAAGACCCCGAACCGGCGCGCCCCTATCCATTCGAAGATCCCCTAGCCGTACCAAGACAACCAGGAAGACCGCTACCTGAGCCTATACCAGGCTTCGATGACGAGTATGAAGTCAACCGCCCAGCACGAGGCGGTCTGCGAGACGATAGATACCCCGTAGGCATCGGTCATGACGATCTGTATCCCCAAGGCCTAGGGCCAAACGATCCTCTTCGTCCACATCTCGGTGGTGGATTACCACGACCTGGCGGTGGGTTAGGCGGCGGCATGCACCCTACATTCGATGATCCTCTGTTCCGAGGGCAAGGTGGTCAAGGAGGATATGACCCTATGGCGCCTCCAGGTGCAAGGTACGACCCTATCGGACCAGGTGGCGCGCCGAGGGATAACCGTGGCGGCGGCCCCAGGTTTCCTGGCGGAGGAGGTCTCGGTGGACCTCCCAATCCTTTTGGTGGATTTGGAGGGAATGATTTTATTTAAGAAATACCCCGGAACATTCGCTTTCGCAGGCACAGCATGCCCTCGAAACTGCAATTACTGCGGTTGCTGCGTAATGCTTGCCCATCTCCTTCTCATTCTTAAGAAACCCTCACTTAGGGTGCTTGTACGACGGCCAGCCTGGCCCAAGAAAAGTAAAATATAATCACGAACGACACGATTCCGACGACAAACAAATAAACAACGAAGTTGCGGCGCGGAGGATGGCAAAGCGTTGACAATAGGAAAGGATTGTAGCATAGCTTTGTAGTATGATGACTCAACCTATAATAGTTATCCCCGCTTCCACTACTGTAGCTTTTAACATGTACCCACAACTTCTCTTTGGACTGTCTTATCGCGAGATTCTATAAATCTCATCTTACCTAACGGTACGGACTAGTCGGGTAGTTTGGAATCACGGGTTTCTAAGAATGTGCGGCGAGATTTCTTCCGTATAATCTTCAATTACGGACGTATTAGCATGACTGTCTTAACGCTGTACTGGAACATTTTGGACACAATATGTTGTGGATATGTTTCATATATCGCCAGCAAAACTAGGGTGTCTGCCTCGTTGGCCGTGAAAATAATCAAGCGCTGTTCTTTCGCTGCGATTTTCAAAATGAAATTGTGCTGAAAGCTGGCTCCGTCGTGCGTTGCAGAGACTGCCTGGTACCTGATGCTAGTGGGCTGGGCTTGTGGTGACTATGGACTGAAGTACGTTGAATAGTTATCCAGATCAATGTTGTTGTGTTCTGCACATGGACACTGAAATGCTCGTGTGAAGTAGTATGTTGATGGCAACAGCAGTTCACATAGTCATTCGTTGTCTGGTTAGGAAAACGGGTCAGATCTTTGCGACAGATATAATTCACACAGGCTCTCAACCATGATAGTAAACTCCCTTGGAATATGATACCGTAGGATTAAAAAAGGCCCCTTCCTTCGTCTGGTCGTAGCCACTAATTCGTAGTGTTTATATGTTTGCTTGAACTCGCCTTTATCTATCCTGTCATGCCTTTCTAGATTACACTAGTCTTTACGAGCAGCTGAGTTGTACCACAGGTACTCACTCATCCTATAAACAGGGGAAATCACAAAACGAGTTCTATCAAATAGCATTCTGTATGATATGTACGTCAGAAGACATTCGCACATTGCAATGCGCCATACGAGGTCCTTGTTTGATTTAAAGGGCTTCGTTGTTCATGTAGACTCATACTGTAGAGCAGTGGTCTCAGTGCAGGTAGTACATATTTTATAGCAACGAACTGTGCTTATTGATACTTTGCTCTCGAGAAAGGACTATACGCTTTGGACCAGGAAGCTGTTTATGTACGTGGTTGCAGTGACTCACAGTGATGCTGCATCTGGACCACAGTCGCCTGTGATCGGTGATACAAGCGTGGAATAGAAAGAACATCCATAGATCATAGATGGTTTGCATGTCGTGAAACCAGTGACGCCTGCCAGCATGATTTAGATGCATTGATCTTGTTGTACCTGAAGGCGGTGTGCATGCAGTGTGCTGAGATGCAGATGGACCCGATCGACGCCTGATCCAAAGGATTGGATCATGCAGTCCAGAATAAGGGTGACGACTAGAAAAACCGTGTTACGGTCAAACGGAGAACTTTTTTCCAGCACCTTGGTTTGAAAGTGATGCTCTGCATTGCTCCTGCTTACTTGTGGGCCGTTGCAGTCATCCCTAACTAAAATCAGATCTTATAGCCTTGGGTGTGCGTGTATGCTCCCACCAAATCCCACTCCCACTGCATAAAGATTTGGAACGCGATGTCGACCGTGCCTGGGGATTCTTCAGTATTGGAAGGCTCTCGCTGAGGCCCTGTTTCTTGGCTGAGCGAGGGCTTGCTTCCCACAGTGGTTGGGCAATACATCACTTTCACTCGAGTCGTAGCGGCAAAAACGAAATGCTTCTATGAGCATCTTGTAATATCGTTGCATGTATTTCTGGGTTCCATTTGATACCCCAAGAAGACATTATATTTCTACTTTCTACGGAATATCCAATTCAGAAACGACGCATCATCATTTACCTGGAGAATTTTAGCAGTGATTTCGCGATACTTTCCTGCGCGTTGCAAGGGCACGTGCATGCATGTTTAGGAAGCTCTTGTGTCACGATAACTAAAACTCTTGCCTGCTTACCCTACGCACAAGAGTCCGAATCGTGTCTTGGTTAAAGGCCCGCTTCATCGCAGGGGTTCCTGCATCGCTACGCTTCTACGATCTATTGGTTTGTGCTTGACCCTGTTCTGTGTTTCGACAACATGGGCATCTCAATAAAATCCACCAGCAAGACATACTTATGCGGGGACTGGCTATGGTTGTTCTGCGCTTCGCCGTATGTTCCTAGCGTGATGATGTTGAGCATGTTCGGCGCTCAGACCGGGTGGCTCGACCCATGACCTATTACTGCGAAGAGAAGATTCAGTGATGATCTAAATCGGCCGGATTTGCGTGCCTACCGGCTAAAAAGCAAAGAAAAGCGAGGAAATTCGACACGCCTGACCACATGTGGACGAAGCGCTCGATTTGTGCAGTGGAAACATAACCTCTATCACATCAAGAAGTAAGCCTGCACTCTCAAAAGTAAGGCTGATGCCATACACCCGACCTACACCCAATTCACATGCTGCTTTCGTGCATGTAGCCATAAGTCGTACCATACGGTCTTAGTTCTCCCCACACTTAGACTCAACTCACCTTCTCGAAGTAGCAATTCTTTGCTGTCCACGCCACCACGAGGCTCAACCAACCTACCACGCGACAGTTTAGACTAATCTTAGGAATCCTGACTCCTTCGCTATTACTGCGCGTTCCTCTTCGCCTACACACCTTGTCGAGTCTTCACACCCCCAGGCCTTCGTCCCTGGCGATCAACTCGCGTAGAACCACAGGCCCAGATCCCTGATGCTCAACCAAAAAAGACCTTGACAAAGGGAGCCCTTGCGGAACTGATCGTTAGTGGTTACAAGAGCGACCCTTGGCAACTACGTAGGGATACTTGTACCTATTTGCGTATGAGGGTGTAAATACTAGGGTAAGCGAATCAAAGACCTATCCGTTTCAGCCGCTGTCTTCGACGCTGTCGTGTGGACATCAAATCTCATTATGGTATGTAGATGTATGCAAAGACATGCAGGTGACGGCGAGTCACAGCAAGTGACAGCGAATGGTAAAGATTGCAGGTTCACTCGGTGATGTGAAGCGCCGTGATGCTTAGGCACTGGTGCATCGTGTAATTGGTGGACTCGGTAAACCTGTATCAAATATTTGAGATATTATACTTTACGGGTGTATGCATCCATCCCCGAGCGTTGGTGGCGGGTACACCTGCCGAACTCCGGTAGAAATTCGGCATCGACCGTTTTAGGATAACAGTCTAGAATAGAGATGATTGCGAAGAAGCATGGAGCAAGAGTGTGCCAAGTAAAGTGGCGCTGTTGGTCTGTAATTCCTGATTACCACTCGGAGAACAAGCAGTCCTGCACTGACGGCACAGTAAGAAGATCGACGTTGAGGCTGGAAAAATATTCCCGAGGACGTCATTTTGATGAATCCACCTCGACGCACTTAGTATTGCACTCTCTTGTCCGGTTTCTGAGCTGAGGACACTGAGGCTTGAAAGGAGGTGCGTCCTGGCAGCTTGTCAATCTTTTGAGCTCCACAATCCTCAGCCGGACATAGCGCTCGGATCCGGAGACGGCATGTGATCAATCTTAAATATGGGGTGGTTTATCCACAGCAGTGACACAGCAGGAACTATGTGACGGGCGCCATCCACGTTCTCGAAACACTCCATGAACGTGGCGGCGTAGTTACTCCCAAGTGGCTTGGGAGATCGCAAACTGTGGGCCGTTGAGTGGTAGCGGGCTGTTGTATGCGTAGATCTGCTGTAGACCTGTGCCGTAACGTTCCACGTTGTGGCGTCAGAGAGGGCCAGGGAGGTGTGATCGGCGACGGAGTCTATCGCGCGTCACTAGCCAAGTCTTTAATGCAGTCAATGAGTTGCGGGGTCGTCACGGATGTCAGTGCCCAACGTGCGCAAACATCTAAGATGCGGTCCAGGGTATTCTGGAGCTGAAAAGTTGAGAAGCGGGCCGTTATTGATGTCGTACGACCCTATGTACAGGTCAAAGGGCCAGACCATTAACCTCGTATCGCGGAGGGTCAAATACGGAACAACTCGACCACGGTACGCTGCGAACAAGGAATCAGAGGTTTCGAAAATCGCATGAGCGAGGCGGGTCGCAATCGCAGCCCCTCTTGTACATCAGAAGAAATTAGCCTTGCACTGTGCGCATCGTGGGCTCAATTTACCGAGAATCTGGTATTTTCGATACTTTGCAGTCTCAAGTGAGAAGGGCGAGATTTGTCAAGGCCCTGCAAGAGTCATGGCCCCGCGGATCGATGGTTATCGCCGTTATGATCTGTACCCCTGCTGAGTCAAAGCCCTGCGGGCCGTGGTAGTGGCTGCCGAGTGGGCGCTAGGTAGTAGTTGTCCTTGACCATTTGCCTATTTGATTGTCGTGCATAGTGCAATCAATAGCTGTGCAATTCTCATAAGAGAACCATCGTAATTTGGAGAGTGAATTGCATGTTGCAGCATGGATACTCCCGGGCGGTAGGATTCGTGATGGACGGTTTCTATGCCGGTAAGCTGTGAGTGCCTTAGGGTCTCGGTGAGGTCCCTGATGTGATAAAATGTCCGGGCAACTTGAATATGATTGGCCGGGGAGATAAAGTACTGCTCCCGCAATATCTCATTGAGGATCCGGAACGCCAACTTTGTTGTGAAATCAAGCTCCGTGATTTCCTACAAAAGCTGGCGCCATGTTTTTTCCCGCAAGGAACGAGGGATAATATGATAGTATACGCTGCGCGCAAAAGCACTCATTGTGAAGCCGATCGGAAGAAGTAACGTAAGTTCATGACCATACTGTGGATTAATTGATAATACAGCATTGGGTGGAGGTTGTCGGTGTACATAAGATGCTGACGCCCCGCATGCCAGGATCCTGGCTATCGATCTCAACACCTCCGCAGGGACCTGAAAGCATGAGCCACGAACCACTGGTCTCGCATCCTTTAAGGCCAGTGGCTTACATTGCATCTTCAGCCTCGTTACCTTGGAAGGAGCCTGTTACAAGGTCATGTTTCGGACAGCTCATGCAAGAAAATTATTTCGTACAGGTTCGGTCAGACCAAGCCGCCGCACCAAATCTTCCGGCCAAGCACACAAGAATGAACGAGAGCTCGGAGTTGCCGCGCAACGGACAGCGAAGTATGTGGGTCGAGGTGCAAGGATAAAGGTCGTCACTTTTAGCGTAGCCAGCAGGCAGCGCTAATGTGTTCCACGCGCGACCATCGCGGCTATGCAGTAAGGGTCCAGCGCCGGCCGGGTGTTGGCGGCTGCAGAGCGCTTGGCTCGGTTGGTTAACCGATCACACCAAAGAGTCACGCGCGGATCGTGACACAGCATGGAACATTTCGAAGCTTTTTGCAGGGAGTTCGCGTGGTAACTAGTATGTGTACTACGTGCCAGATTTGACGCCGTGAACAATACTAAGCGCGATCGGTTGCTCCACAGTGTATCGCCAAGTTGGGCAGCGTATGCGAGCAGCGCGGGGATAGCCAATCCGCTGTCGGGCGGATGTCCTGAAAGTTCAGAAAATGCTGATATGCGTGGCAGTCTTTCATTAGGCGCAGCTCGTTCAATTTCTACTAACAATGCAAGATGTGTGCGCGACGCTCGAGACAATTTATTGATTGCGTGTAGAGCTATGTGTTTGTATCCCTGCATCAACCAAGCTTCAAGCGGCGACAACAACTTAGTGTTCAGAGATCGTAATCACGTTAATTAATAGCAGCATTGGCTAGAGTTTTCGCTATAGGGATGGTCTTTCGTCCGACTTGGTTTGAGAGCCTGGGGAGAACTACCTCGTTGCGATGACCAGTTTTCCGGATGAGCAAGTATTTGTTGTGACTATGACGATGATTTTTCTTTGCAAACGGTGGCTTCGTATCAGGAAACAGACCTTGCGCGGTCGCGATGCAGAAGTCGGCAATTGGCGAGGCGAAGACACGAGATGGAATGGGTGATGTCGATCTCATGAGCAAGATAGATCCTGGATCATGGTGGACGGGTCACTTGCAGGCAGTTAAGTCGCAATGAACAGTCAATGCGTAAAACAGTTGTCGGTAAGGCTGGTGGCAAGTCTCACTTTTCGCGAAACCGTCCACATCGGTTCAGCGTGGGGCGAGCACCGAGCCACGTTCATCGCTGCTTGCAAATCAGGAGACTGGCAAAAAGACCAAGCGAACGGGCGATGGTGGCAAGGCGGCATGGCGGCATGGCGGCAGTGGACGGGAAAATGCCAATTGTTGTTGCGGGCCCATGTTGGGTGACTGGCCAATGGAGTGGTTGAGAAACTGTCGAGAAGTAGCTCACACTCTCATCTGCAGTACCGTAGTACTGCTAAGCTCAGAAGGTGGGTACAAACATGCGAAATGCTGTCCACATGGCTACAGCAGGTCGTACTGGCAAAAGGGAGGGTGTGATTGCAGAGTGGACTCATTGAAACGCCGGCCCGAGTGAACAGAGACTGCATGTCTCGGACGGAGAAACAACTTGCGGAGCCGGTGAGGCAGTGAGCACCAATCCCAACACACGCGGTGGTCACCAACATGAGCTTGGTCCCGCAGCCCGCTTGAGATCGCAGTCATGTGAATCTAGACACAATGGGTCTGCCCAGCCTTCGCTTTTGCCGTCAACATCAATCAGGAAATCAGGCGATGATCCGTAGGAAGCGCGTTGGTCAGCTCGCCTGGAGCGCCGCGAAGGAGCAGCTCGTTGGGGCGGCGATAGCGTGCAGGCGGAGTGTAATTTGAACCGCAGTGCTGGGTCAGGCAGAAGCTGAAAGGTGTCATGGTGATCATGCAAGACTGAGACAATGACACCCCAAAAGAAACGGAGCACGTTGACAAATTAGCTCGAATTGGGGGGATACTGGGGTTCGATGTCAAGAATGGTGAAAGGTTGTGACGTGATGGACCTACACCACGCCAAGATTACAAACAAGCGAACCGATGTGGTCCCGGTGACGATAAGAAACAAGGCTAGATGCCTATCCTTTTAAGCGCCCGTTATGGCACCGCGATCCAGTAAGGAAGAGGGAATGGCAATGTAGCGAAAACCGGTCAGTGGACAGCGTGATGCCATTTACGGCCCTGTCTGCAAGACATTGACTGGGGAGCAGGGGTCGCAACAGCCGCCGTCTGCCCCTGCGACCAAAGCAGATGTGCAGCGGAGTGAACCATAGAGGAAAAGGCAGGTAATATAGCCAGCAAAAGAGCTTTCTGCGCTTAATTACTCTAAAGTGGCACCTCATGCCCGTGCCGCGTAGAGAGCGTGTTATTGCCCAGTCACAGTGCGACTATCATGTGAAGGCTGCAGGCATCGTGCAGATTTAAGCGCCTTCCGCTGGCAAATTCGCGCACCAACACCCTGGCCGGTCTTAGCTTGTCTGTGGTGCGTTTCTTGACACATGTACGACAGCTATCCCCGTGTGGACCCCGTTGACCGCACTTGTGCGGAAAACGTTGTGGTCGGTGCTGTGCCTTGTGCAGGGGCTGGCTTCATTCGTGTTGAAGGAAGCCACCGAGGCTCGTTAATGTCGACTGACGATTGGGAACATGTCTAAGGCTAGGAGAAATGCACATGAAGCATGATCGAATAGCATGTATATGATGTTCTACCGACGGCGATATACAAAAGAAGCGAATAAAGCAGAAATCTCACTCCGTGTCGAATGCGCGGCCTTTAATGCTAGAGCGCCCTCAAAACAGTAAAAAAAAAATAGCAGGCCACCAACCAGTGATTGCAACTGAATGCGCCGAAAGCCAAGACCAGCGCTATATCGCAGGACAGCAAATAATGCTCAGTGTTACCACCCACGCTCAAAGACAATGATGCAGAAAACCTCCTCCCTTATAATTTTGACCCAAAGTGCTCATTCTGCTGGTACTGTGAAGTCGTCGGTTCTGAGTTGGACACTTCGTAACGCTGAGGACAGCCATCTTCTTCGTGTCTGGTGACTGATTAGCAATTGGAACATATGTAGGGAGGTGAACTGCTCACCTGGCGCGTGTATCCTTCCGCGCGAATAGAGCCGTGCACTTGCGGCACTGGTGCTCCCTCGACTTGAGGTGGACGCTTATGTCGTGCCTTGTTAGGTCGGTTTTACGAACAAAGGCCCTTCTACAGTCCTCATAATGGCAGACATGCGGCTTCTCCCGATTTTGGTCATGGGTATCCTGGTGCATCTTGTAGTTGTATTGACGTGCGAACCCTTTTTGACATTGGTCGCAACGGTAGGCAGCTTTAGAGGGCTCGGTTTGTCTGCGATTGCGTCCACGCTGTCGGCTTGCAGAAGCCTGGGGAAATTCTGGGCGTGAAACGCTCCGCCTTTCGCGCGATATTCGGACGTAAGCGTGGTTTTCGTATTCCGGCGCGGGTGTAGGCTCAAGCCTGGTCACCGGTGTCGACCCATACGCATTTCCATAAGGGAGAATTGTGCTGTTGAGTCTCTCAGGGGCAACTGTCAGTGGATGATGCCGTGGTGATGCAAGTGATTGCTCGTTGTGCACATAGCGTGCATCATGAGTCCACCCGTGGCCTTGAAGGCTTACTGCTCCCATTTCTTGGCTTATATCATGGTAGGCGCTGTCGGATCCAGGGTGAGAATATACCGGTATCATTGCGGCAGACGATGCCGGTGATCGTGGCGATAGTTGTGCACTAATCCAAGGCTGTGGCGATCGTATGATTGGGTGCTCAAATGCTCCTGATGTATACGGATCCGCGATTGCCTGTGTCATAAGAGGAGAGGCGCCGGTTGAGACGTGACCAGACCAAGAGTCTGAAGGCGATGGCGACGGAGGTAGAGTCGTAGGGACTTGATGATGGTAGTTGTAGAGCCCGAGGCCTTGTGGGTACTTTGACATGGATTCATTCCGGCCTGGGGTTAGGTAGGTTGACTCAAGTAAGGAATCTGACCTCGATGCATGGGTCTGATAGGGCGAGTTGAAAGGAGGTGTACGTTGCTCTGCGTACTGCATGATGACAAGTGGTTGTTGTCAAAGTGTATGAGATGGAGTGTATGGCACAATGGCGGATGATGTCTTTAGAAAGTAGAGACGAAGATGGTGAGGGTGAACAATGATTTTTGGTGATGTATAGTGATGGGTGGCTCTGTAGGGCGTCCAGGCACTGGAATATATCTGTACGACGTAGGTGGTAGAAAGTCTCCACAGATCTAGGATCGGATGTCGGTTTGCAGTGCTGTGGCAGTGTCTTCTCGAAGCAAGCCGTTCAAACAGTGGGCTTTTGAAGGATAAGGCAGACTCGGAAATTGTACCAGGCAGGGAAAGACACAGTGCATGGGGACGATGGGCTCCAGCCGCGAGGCGGCAGCGCCTGTTAGCGGCATAGGACCATGTTCCTGCGGAAGGCTGAGGAGGGGAGGGGTGTGCAAGAGTAGTAGTGCAAGTTATGCAGGCCACACCCCAGCACAAGTGGGTAGTGGCGCGCGACCGGGGTGGCCCACTTAGAGAACCATACTGTCGGGAAGCGCCTGGCGGGCCGACCACAAATCATATTTGTGCCGTAGCCTGAGAAGCAACGAACGGTGAGTGCGGTTGATCCTTCGGGGGTGGTGCCTGTGCTTAGTCGAAATTGTCAATGCGTACTCGCTTCGATGTGACAACTGCCCAGCTTCGGTTGGCTTCTGCCTTGAGTATCTGTCATTGAGACGAGGGCTATGACTCGTTTGAGGGCACCATTGCGTACTTGGTATTGAACTACTGATCATAGATGCGTGCGCATGTGCTGCGGGAAACTATAAGCGCCGGCCATCAAGCGACCTCGCTCGCTCCGCGCTGTTCCTGGAGCTGAGAGACAATAGCCGTTAGTGCCTCAACCTGTGCAGTGAGGTTGATGATGAGGGTTCTCATTTGTGCATCGGCCACTGATTGCCCCGTCGCTGACTGGGTTCGGCCTGTGGATGGCAATCTTGCTGCAGTGCTGGAAGTCGCTTGAGTATCTGCCCTTAGCAGACGTGGCGAGTTCACAGCTAACCGTGGAGGTCTCTTCGCTGCTGTAGGTGTTTGCGGGCCACTAAATGACATGGGCCCCAGATCACGCCTGCGATATACGTCGAGGTGTTCATAAGCCCAGATGACACCTACAAATGGTAGATGCGTCGCTTTGAGAAGGAGGATGCGTGCACTTCTCAAACGTTCAGACGGCAGAATAAGCCGGAAAGGCCGTATGCACAGTGGTATTAGATTCTGGGGCTGTTAGCCTTACGCTTATCAACGCACATAGCTTGCGTGGTATGAAGTTGTTAGCAGACAAGCCCACCTGCTCAAGAGTGCCTGGGCGGCAGTGCGGGGCTTGTCATTTTGCTATGACGGGAAGTCCGAAGTGCATCAGTGACCAAAGGCTACTGAGACCGTTGTGGTCACATTGGTTGGATAACGTGACATGTGTTCTAGGGCGGCAGAGGCTATGCTCTCGGCCTTTTTCGCGGCCCGGCGCTTAAGGAACATCTCAAGGTCCCAGAAATAGTAAAAAGATGCAGAACACTCACAAGTGGTGGCAGGAAGTATGTCAGTCGGTTCGAGGACGATGCTTCAAGAACGTAGACTGAGTAGCTGATCGTGGATTATGATTAGCATGCTTACGATGGGTTAGGCAATTCACTAACATGAAGAGATACTCATCGCGCGCATGTTCTAGGATCTGCATTCCTATCAGTCAAATCCGAAAGAGGCGTGTATAACAAGTGAACGGTGACTCAATGTGCCCATCGCTGTTCGAACGGAGTCCGCCGATGGTGATGGTCGTAGGGTCGCGAGTGTGATAGCTCCTCTGCTGGCCCCGGCGATCAACAAGCACAAGCAGCGACAGGCAGCAATGTGCCAACCCCAATTTAGCGATTCTGCCTCGAAGGCTGAGGCCTCTAATTATGGCTGTGTTGTTGGTGCGTTGACAAACTTAGCTGGTACGTACAGCGTTCGGCGCCAAGACCAAGAAACAGAGTAACGAGAGCCAATGAAATTTGTGCCTGGCACGAACGTACCTTACTCAATGAATTGCTCAAAAGAGAGATCAGACTAGTGATGAGAAGTATGTTGGTTAGGATAATAAATACGAGCTACGGTTGCAATTAGTATATCGAACGCTAAGGATTCGCACCGGAGCCTGACCATGACGGGTGGCCCAAAAAAGGGCGATCTATTCATTGTTAGCAGATGGCTTTCAGGTGCGACCGCTTCTATACGTACATTTCTTGAGCAACGTCTATATCGCAATCCTGTCAGCAGCTTGGACATAATGTGGTTGCTTTCACTTACCAAAGCCAAGGTAGCTTGATCTGCAGGGACTCGTTAGGGCATGTTCATGCAGCTTCCGGCAACAGTTACTCACCCAAAGAAAACCTTGATCAGGATCCAGCTCTGTTACATCGACATCAGTAATAAGTTTTGAAGCGCTCCCCGTATATCTTACCATCTCTTGTGGTTTGAAATGATCTCGAGCTAGGAGAACAAAGGTAGTGAGAAAGCCTGGAGGTAAGGTTAGTTGATGGCTAATAAAGCTGCAGTATTGTCGTACCAAGGTACAAGATTAAGACGAGCGATAAGAATTTGACGAAGTCTTTTGTCTACAACGCGTTAATCATGCGTCCATCTGCTGTTGATCAGGGAAGCTGTACCATCTCTTTCAGGCAGGGAATCTTGTACAATGGTCAGTAATGGAGCATTTTTTCAGCAATCAACCATTCGCTTACCAGGGTCCCAAAGTAAGGATTCAAACTCAACAACGAGAAGATGCGCGGCACCAGAAAGAGGGCTTCCAACCCGAGGACATCATAAGCAAGATCAATGGTGTCGTTCTTGCCATTGGTCAAGCCCACTATTCTCAGAGCACAGAATGCCATACCAACGACGACAATGCTGATGTCCCACATCCACCAGAAATCCGATGCATAGAAACTTGTTTGGCCAGCATCAACCCAGTCGGCGAATTCGTCGTAAGCAAAACTGGCAATCCACAGGTATAGTAGGACCTCAGGAATTGTGACTTTTTCTTGGTCTCGGTGTACCAGTACGGCGTAATAAAGGGCTAAGAAGACTGCAAAAAAGAGTGTCTCAAATATCTTAAGGTATCGAGGCACGCGCAGACGGGAGAATGGATCAGCCTGTTTGCGATTATACTTTTTGGGTCGTTTCACAGAATTGACGCTGAGGGTCTCCCAGAAAACAATGTCGCCGCGCCACAGTCCATTGATGACCTTTTGTATCGGGCGCTGGCTTAGGAATTTCTTGGCTCCACCTACTGCAGCTATCTCAAGCGCAGAGAGGTTCTCGCAGCGGCTTTTCAACGACCCAAATCTCGGGTTTGCAGCATCGTCACTCCTTGTGCCAAAATAATCATCGTTGGATACGTCTAGCAAAGGTGTCCGTTCACTGGACTGAGCAGAGCTGTGGCCATTCTGATGGTTGTGATCGACTGTGCTCGATGGAGAATCACTGTCAGGAGACGGCGCAGCTGGTAATTCGAGCAGCAAGAAGTCGATGACATCTCGATCGGTAAGGCTGTTAAGAAACTGCCATGCCACAAATTCACAGGCATACCCTTTTGCTTGGTTAACACCTGGCTCGTCACTTGTTTCTTCGAGAGCAGAAAAGTGACCTTTCAGAGCTCTGTTATATGTCAACACTTATTCCTTCCTTGTGTATGTACCGCGGCTCGATTGTTGGACGTACAAAAGGGCAGACACCAGGGCAGGGTGATGCACTTGGTTCGAAAGGTGGTTTATCAGAGGGTATAATGCGCGGCCATGTTGGCTTGTACGAAAGTCTTCGAAGCTATGAGGGAGCTTGATGGTAGAATCGAAGAATCTAGCCGTCTCTTAGCTGTTGCCGTACCGTCCTTCATCTGCCTTCAACTTACTGGCTCAGCTTGTCGACCAGGTCTGCGAAGCTTTCAGCGCCATCAATCTCAGGAATGCCAGCATCATCAGTCGGCCATCTTGACATGGATAGTAGCGACATCTTCGAAATGTCCTGGACGCGTTGGAGAGATGCATCATCAAAAGTCGCGCCCAAAGTGTGGGGCCGTGTCGTCGCGCTTGTGGAGTGCGGGTCTAGAAGTGGCAGTCGCCGAAACGTCATAGCTTCTTAGCACAGACCATCATTCCTACTCTCACCTTCAGTTCATGGACATCTAGCATCAGCCTTCAGGTCGTTCAAACATCAGCAAGTCTGCAATGGCGCCTCACAAATTCTGATCAATACTAAATACAGCTGCCTGAATCACTAAAATGTCTCTAGAGACTGATTTCTGCGGAGACCGGCTACGCCTCGCCGCCTTCCTTCGCGTGATCGGTGAAGGCATACCTCAGCGGCCGAAGCGATTCAGACGTCGCTTACGTGCTGTCAACAACGGTCTTGAATTATGGATTCACAACGGTACTGATTGCACTGATGACGTGGTTACTCCGGCCCAGAGATTTGCTGACGAAGGATCCAATGATATATCAATTTTCGACATCGCGCGCTCACGGTTGCTAGAAGAACCAGAAATAGAGCCAGAAAATTCGCCACCAGAAGTTCCAGCTAACAACGAAATGCAAAGCTATTGCGAACAACCCAACAATATTCAAGACTCGAACGTTCAACAGGAAGCAGGAAAGCCAACATCAGAAACAGCTACTGCGAAGTCGCCGAAGCAGCCTCGCAAGAGTTCAAGCTCTCGGAAAAGACGGCTACCTGTGCATGAACTCGCCTTACTCCGAACTACAGTCTCCGATGGCTTACCTGAGCCGAATGTAAGACCCCAGATAGCAGGCTGCTGTTGTTTTATGAAGCTGATGACAGCATCTTTTAGGATGCAGGGCACATTTTTGCAAGCCCTGTAGCTGCTGTTGATCCAATTGAGGACAGCCAGATACTGTCATGTGCACGTTCCAGAGCTTCATCTTTGCAAAAAATGGCCAACTGTATTCAGAAGCCATTACCGGGGAGAGCTGCGAATCCCGCCTCACCCGCGGGTGATTTGCGTGGGCGTTTCAAACATCCACACTCCACAAAACCCAATGCCGCACGCCTCGAGACTCCTCTGGCCTCCAGCTTTATCACAACCTCAGATGGATTTGTTGGTGCAGAGCTTAGTACACGGCACCCGAGAAGACCTACCAAACCACGGGTCAGCAACAAGACGCAGGTACAGAAGAGCATATCAAATCGTGGCCGGCTCGTTCTAGTGTGCGGTTCTCTACCGTCGCCTCCTGTCAAGCATCATGAAGGTATTTTGACTGTGACAGAAAAGCAAATGCATAGTACAAACTACACACCGGTTCAAGCGCCAAATCAGGTAAATGAGAGGCAGCCGTTATCGAAACGCACTATCATAGAAATCCAAAAGGCACTGCGTGAGAGAGAAGCCAAAAAACGTCGCAACTCCACCCTAAGACAGGACGAGGGATTGGCGTGCGATCAGACATTCTAACAACGCTGCGCCCTTTGACCGCGCCTCAAAGGCCCTGAGCTCGGAATATTCAGACGAAGAACATATTACGAATAACGAAGCCGACAGCGACAACGGCAATGACAACGCACCCGATGGTCCTCGATAAATAAAAACATACCGGTATGCCGCAAACCCAGCGTAGCCGAAGGCGCAAGGTATGCCGAAAGTGCACTGAAAACCCATGAGGTGGGGGGGGGGGGGTCATTCTGTAGTATGGCTCATGGAATCTCGGTCACAGTATGCTGAATTGAAAGAAGTGGTGATGGTTTTACACAAAGTGGCCCATTGAGCTTGGTGCATGAAACATGAGCAAGTGTTGTCAAGTGGGAAGTATTGAAACATGCACCGGGTAATGTCAAAGATGCACAGTATTTGCCAATATGTCCGTTCGATGCGAGCAGATTTGTGGAGTGTCTAATTGATCGTTGATATGGAACAGCCAGACCGAGCTAGGTTGGGTTCGCACAACATCAGAATGCACGATTCAAGCGCATGCCGGCCGGTACAAGCATAGTTAGTACAGTGACGTAGCACTGTTCAATAAAGCTCTCGGGCGAGGGTCTGCGAGCCGACATCAAACGTTGTTGGAACTTGGTGGTGGCAACCGCGCATGGTATTTTTCCAACACGGGAAGTGGCATAGCCTGCAATCCCATTGATCATACCTAAGTAAGCATCTATTTCTAAGTCAACAATTAGCCGCCTGCATTGTTTTTTGTTGGTTTGCTGACAGCTCATGATAATTGGGAGGCTTCGATGCTCTCGGCTTCGCTGTTTCGCACTAGCAACTACCCGTTCGTCGAACGACTAGTGCGACCACTATCGCCATGTCGAAACACGAGATCCTGTACTTAGAAACAATACTTCGCCTGGCACCGTATCGATGGTGCTGTTAGGGGTCCGGGGTTCTCGATACTGACTATAATGGTGTGGTGGAACATATATGGAGAGCCGTGTCCCTTGCGATGCATGCTGCCGATGCTCGTTCACACTCATTGCGCGCCCTCCATAGTCGATCCGATCATCTACGCCTATCCAACACGTAAAAATCAGTCCATCAAAGGTTGATATTCTTCTAATAATATGGCGTCGCCGGACGGTATGCGTCCTTTAATGGTAAGATTCAGCGTGCCGTTGGAAGAAAGTTAAGAGCTGACCAAACATGAAGCCACCATACCCACCAACAGTATGGGTACTGGGCGGAGCGCCTGTGAAGAAAGTCGACATACCCGCGCAAACCATCTTCATGGTTTTGTTCATGATTGGAGCGGCCGTACACATGAAGATCTTCCAGAAGAACAGAGCGAGGGGGCACAAGTTCTTATTCAACCTCTTCATCTTTTGTACGCTTTCCTCGTAAATGTTACGGAACGAATCACTGACGTCTACCTCAGTTTTCTGTGTGTCACGAGTTCTCACATCCATACTTCGAATCGCATCAACAGCACAGTCTCGAAACGTCAAGCTCGCTATCGCAGCATCCATCTTCGTGGCGGCTGGCGTACTCATCCTCTTCATCGTCAACCTAGTCTTCGCGATGCGCCTTGTCCGTTCGCTACACCCAACGCTCGGGTGGCACCCGGCGTTCGGCATCTTTTTCAAAGTACTGTGTGTTCTTATTGGGGCCACAATAATTATGGTCATTACAGGTACTGTGCAGAGCTTCTATACTCTAAATCCGACCATAAGGGCTACCGATCGAAGCCTCCAACTGTACGGCTCGACATTCCTCGCCATCATCGCTACACTCCCCTTACCAATCACTGTTCTCTCACTGCTCATCCCATACTCGCCACCAGATCGATTCGGTGTAGGCCGTCTGCGCACTAAAGTCGTCGCACTGCTTGTCAGTACTACATTGCTAGCCACCGGGGCTTGGTATCGATGCGGAAGCACTTGGGCACTACCTGTTCCGCGATCTCAACCTCTTCCAGGCTACTTGGGCAAAGGCGCGTTTTACATCTTCAACTTTTTCGTCGAGATACAGACAGTCCTGATGTATGCGATCCTCCGCGTAGATCTGCGCTACCACATCCCCAATGGTGCAAAGGGCTTTGGATCATACTCTTCATCGCAGCAGTTGGACAATGTTGAAATGCAAGACTCACGACCTACATCGGCCTCGAAGACAGTCGTCGATACCGATATTGAAGCGCCGGCAAAAGCTACGCCCACCATTGGTCTTACTATCAACACCAACGTGCCCACAATACGAATCCATGATCCTGAGAAGACGCCCGCATTCTCACCAGATTCACCGGACACCTATACCGAATCTACTCAGACCACACCCACTACATCACCTACATCTCCGCCGAAAAATAAACGCAAATCCCTGCTTCAATCCCTGTTCAAGCGCCAGTCCAAAGCCCCTACCCTGCCAACAATTCAAACCGACATGTCACCCCTCCAACCTCCACCCACCGCAGAACAGAAGCAACGCTGGCGCGACAGCGAACAGAGACGCATCATAACGCGCCTAGGCGGACCATGGCAGGAACTCGACTCACCCACCTCACCTCTGGAACCACCAAGTCCGACCAGCACAATCCACTCCTTCAGAACGGAAATGAGCACAAACACACGCGGCAGCGTAGGCGGTATCAGTGTCGGCACGGGGCTGTCCATCGGCGTACCAAGCGTAGTGACTGCGCCGAGTCTGAGAAACACGCTGAGAGCGGACGAAGGATGGACGCCAGAACTGGACTGGGAGCTAAGAAGTCCAAGGCGATTTCTGAGTATGAAGAGGAGGGTTACTGGGGAGTAGCATGTTACATTGTTGAAGCGAGGCGTTTTAAGGGAATACCATTTCAGGCGACTTTCGAGTCGATACTAATGCCGTAGAATTTGTTCTTGTCATTTTACACCATGTACAACATCTATTCTACCTCCATTGCCTGCAGCGCAGGCACCCAAGATACACAATCAGTTCCGTCTATCCTCGATGCTTTAGTTTGACATGGTAGGAAGACGACTCTGGCAAACGATGTTTTGTGGGTTCTGACAATAGTGCCACGCCGCCGCGGATTATGAAACACCATCCAATAACCCTGAGGCACGACCGCGAATTCCGATGTTGTTTTGATCATTGCGCTGTTTGATGTTCATGCTATTTTTGCCGAGCTAGTTGGGAGTTGCCGGGCGGAGAGCCGCGCGGGACGATGAAACAACGATCTGATAGACGATCTGGGCTATGATGGAAATCGGCATATCATTACATCTGTTGGTCATGGTCTCGAACAATCTGCGATTACGCAGAAAATTATTTCTCCAGCGGTGAAGCTGGTGAATCCAGCATGGTTGGGCTTGTCTTTGAGCTTCACAGCTTCTAGCACTATTTATCCCACTGAATTTACAATTCTGCCTCCACACAGCTAGGATGCGTTGAGATTTTGAGGGTCAATATATCGCAAAGGGAAATATAAAGGAACACAGTCTATATTAACTTCCTGGCTCCCCTTATGGATATATACGTAGGCAAATGCTTCGAAGCCGCCCATAGTGGCCGTCGTTGGCCTGATGAGCTAGACCCAGTTCTTCTCGTCATGAAATGGCAGTTCGTTTGTGCCGTGATACGGTCCCTCCGGCCCATACAGACGCATCATACCTAAGGAGCCGAAGGTACGTATTATAACCTGTGAACTCTTTCATCGTCCGCAGTGATTCCCTCAACACTTGGAGTAAGAGTCTCCAAACAAAGCCGACCTCGATGATAATAGCATCTTTTTCCAAAGCACAACGAACTAGTCTCTGGAAAAACACAGACACAGCAGTATACCTATGCTATACCATGGACCCCCGAATCAGGAAGCTAGCCGAGCGTAATTCGCTCCGGGACAAATAATACCTGCCACCACCCGTGTCTATACTTCTTCACCCTGCTCTTCCGCGCCGCCCGATCAGCAAGCCATCCCGGTCTCCTCAAATGGTCTGCAGACTCGGCACTCGACGGCCGGGGGTTGGCGCTGGGACGGATGGGCTCGAAGGTAGCCACGCTAACAAGCCCAATTCTCTCGTGGTAATCTTCATTTGGCGTGACGAGCAGCACGTGTTCCAACACCTCGGTTTGTGTGACGGATGGTGAGAGCGAAGTGGGTAGAAGAATGGCGGTGCCGAAACTTAGAACTTCTGTGTCTGCAAACGTTACGTCCCAGAAGGGCGTGGCGCTGACTTGGAGGGTGGCTGATTCGTTTGATATGATAATCCTAGGCGGACTCCAGGACCTGTCTACCCGGAATCGAGCCGTTCTCATCTCAAGATGCAGATACGAGAATGCATTTTCTTCGTGAGTGGGCCGGTCGTCACGTCCATCGTGCCAGTACTCAGGGTGGATGGAAATGGCGCGCGTGTAGCATACCAACTTTTTCCGCTGCCCTTGCTGATGCGCATCGAGTCCTGGGTAGTGCGCTGGGAACTCGATCGCACCCGCCCATCCGACGGGGGACCAACTCGGGAACGCGGGTCTACGGCGGGCGGGCTGTCTGTGAAACCAGACGAGGGCGATGTAGCCGATGAGCTGGAACTTGAGCGTCCAAGAAGCTGGTAAGTAGGGGACGCCGCAGAGGTGCGAGACGTTTTCTTTTTGCAGCGTGTTCAACGCGCCGGCGATGGCGTTGAGGCCGTCGGATTCGAAGGAGAGGTCGCGCCGGCTGTATTCCTCTAGATACCGCAGGGCTCTGAGCATGGGCTCTGTGGCGTCGAATTGTTCGGCGGGTGTTCGTGGCGTCCATCCAGATCGCAATTCGCCGTCTGCAAAGCGGCCTTTGGCTTCGTACCGTCGTCCGGAGTTGCAGACGAATAGACACTGACGATCGGTGAAGATCAGACGTCGTCGTGATAAGAAACCTTCCTGGAAAGTCCACGCCCGAGTTGCCCATTTCGACTCAACGACGTCTTCTAGTCCTCGTATCTGTGGGAGTGCGGTTAGACAGGTCGATCCTATTATCTCATGGCACATGGCTGTGCCTCTTATATTTGGGGAGACGCCAGGCAGACCATACGCAGGATTCTGGCCTGCCGCAGCAATAATAGTCAAACAAGCCGCGGTATACACATTCCCCATCTGCGCAACCTGAACATGTTTATCCTGCGTACTCTGGTCAATACACTGCACGGTCAGTTACTCACTATCCCACACAAAGACTGCACATTACATACATACCGATCAACCCACAAATACTTGTACCCCAGCGCTAACGTCACAAAAACACTCTGCTGTATCGTCCTCGGCACATCATCCCAGCAATCCAAGCAATCAGTGCCCGACTGCACGCTCGCTCTCCCCCACACATACGACAGCGCAACAAACTCCGGATGCTCGGCGGCAACCTCGACAACGACGCGGCGCTCGCAGTCGATAAGCTTGAGGTTCTCGAGCGGGATCTTTCTTTCTAGCTGACAACCCCCATGCTTGGCATTACAGTCATAAATAATGCGCCTCATGGTTTCGTAGTCCAGCGCCTGCGGGAAGAAGTCTTTGAACACGGCGTTGGCATCGTCGAGTTTGAGGGGTGACACGACGATGAGGGGTGGCGAGGCAGTCGTCGTGCGGGTTTTAAGAGTGAGACAGCGGACTTTTGCTGGGTCGAGCTTTGGGTTCAAGAGGTGCGGGAAGCGCTGTCTGTAGTCTTCTTCTATCCAGTGGAGGGTACGAGGCGTTGAAATGTCGCCGTGCATGAGGAAGAATCGTGCCAGGAGACGACATATGCGGCATGTGGAGGTTTGTAGTGTTTCGATGCTTTCTGGGATGATGATGCATGGGGTGGCGAGCGGTGGAGTTGGGGTCTTCCAGGGGAGGGTAAAGCAGCGGAAACATAAATCTTCTGGTAGCGCTTGGTTCTTCACTGGATCTTGCAGTGCGGCGGATGGCGGCTCTGAGTGTTCGCTTGGTTCGCTTGATGATGGTACGAAGTAGTGCTTACTCGCGCCGTCATTTGCGTTGCCTGCCAGGAATTCGATGTGTTTTGTTCTTGGGGAGACACGATCAAGCCGGCGTTTGAACGTATCTCTTATTGCGATCATATTGACAAGACCGCTTTCGCATCGGTTGTGGTGATCTCCAGCCCAGCTGAAGTCGAGCTGACCGATAGCTTCACCGCGAGCCGCTAACCAAAGAAGGATGAGGCTGACAAGCACATGCATGTACTTAGAAATGTTCCTCACGATTCATATCGCATTAGCCACTACATAGGCATCCTAACCATCTCCTCCTTACTCCAATACTTCCTCATATTCTCCGCGCCCAATTCCTTAACCTCATCGTCCAAATGCTGCCACAGCACTTTCCCAAACCCGTCCAAAATCTCCTTCAGCTCGGGCAACCTCAGTTCTCTCTCGCCAGAACTACATTCATCCAGGTATTTTGTCAGCTTATCGAGACCAGCGTGGATCTGCTTGTGCTGGGTCAGGAGTTCCAGCTCTTTCTTGAAGGCTGGCATTTTCTTCGCCAGCACTGGGAAGATATGTCTGTGGTTTGTTAGATTCGATCAGGTCAGAGCAGGGGAGAGTGATTTACCGTTCTTCAATCCCGTGGTGCATTTCTAATTGCCCGCAAAACTGCTGTCCCAGGTTGATAAACTGCCGGATGCTCATTCCCTTGCTCCTCTTCCCCGACTCACACGCTCCGTACAGCACGTTCCAGGTCTCGCGGAAGTGGTTGTGGAAGTAGTCCATGTGCTCGGCCATGCGGTTGTAGATGCGGAAATCATGTTGGCTGAGTTTAGGTAGGGTGGGCTCGGTTGGTGTTGGAACGGTGGGTGTTTCCTGGGGTAACGACGGCTCTGTGGTCGCCATTCTGGGTGATATTTGAGTTGTTGGTATTTTGGTAATGATACTGCACGTGAATGCTCGTTTTGTTGAGATTTGGAGAAGTCGAAGTGGCGATGAGAAGAGCCTGATGGGGCGGAGGAGGTTCATGCGACACGCTTATAACGCTCGAGTAAATCACAGACAAGATAGTGTAGAAGAAAAAAGAATATTTGGCCAAATAGGACTATATTACCATAGATATTCTTCTTCTAGAAGGCTGAACGGTTCGGGATTTCTGCGACCCGGCGATTGCAAAGACGGGTGGCGCGACTGGCCGCTCCAGAACGCCGACATGCCGACGACGCGCTAAGACGCGTGCCAGCCACGTCGATTCGCACGTTGTTTGGCGTCTTCACTGCCCTGACAGGTGCGTGCTGCGCTTGGTCCGCCGAATCGCAACATTGAAGATGACGACTCATAACGTCGACTTTTAATGGCACGTTCCTTGATTGCGCCACGACTCGTTGCGTGGCACTGTCCACTCTACGCCTCTCCCTGCAGGCCATCATTTCTTTCGCGTCTTTGCAAATTTCTCGTGCCACTTCCTCGCCGACGGTTTGGACGCCACGGGCGCGTCTTGCATGTTGGCGACTGCTGCATCCTTGCCTTTTGGCCTGATTGTGGTGTCTGAGGGGAATTCGTACGAGCCTTCAATAGCGCTGAGCTTCGCGTCTTTTCGCCATGCTTCGGGCAGGCAGTCCTCCCAGGTGTCTGTGAATTCGGCGATGAGGAAGTCGCTGCTTCCTTGCTTAGCTTCGAGCAGTGTCTTGCCTACCAGAGCTACTGTTCGTGTTCGGTCGAGGCAAGACCATGGCCCATCTGCGTCCTGTTCGTCATTCGAGAGGTGTCTGAGTACAGCCTTGGTGAAGCTCGATGGATGTCCGTCGTCAGCTACTGCCTTTGCAACGTCTTCAGTCAAGAATTGGCTGTCGAGTTTGACGCCCTCGGCGAGTGCAGCAGCGTTTATGGACTTCCACACGTGTGACAGTGCGCTCACAGAGGGCCTGTAGGTGTTGTCGTCGAGCTCGAACGCCATCAGCTCGTTCCACCCTACCTGGCACTGTGCGTGTGACAAGGGGAGGTCTGCGAAGATGGCATCCTTGCTCTTGCCATTGGCCGTGGCATCAACGTCGCCGGCCACGATGTCATAGACAGGCAGGACGTCGTGCAGCAGGGCGACGGCGGAGGCATCGGAGGCGTGCAGCTCCAGGGTCGCGGGGCACGATGCTATGGCGCATGTGGCGGCGAGTGGCACGTCGTTGCCATGGGCGTCGAGGCAGCGCGGCTGGGTGACGAAAAGCGAGTTGGACGTCTGGACCTGGCGCAGGTGGAAGGTCGCGTTGGCGGTGCAGAGCACGGCATATGCAGGCCGGCCGTGGGCGGCGGCGGCGGACTTGATGGAGAGCCTGTGCGCGCAGAGATCAGAAGACGATCCACGCAGCGGGACGGGAGCTGGGGGCGCACCGCGGGGGACTGGCAGCGTCGAGCAGCGCCGCAACGTCGGGCGGCAGTTCGAGCAGCTGCAGCTTGTGGGCGCGGGCGGCAATGGCAAAGGGCACGCCGCCGGCGTGCTGCTGCGTCGCCATGGCGGGCTGGAGTGGGCGGGGCGCTGGTGTTTGGTTGATCTTCGCGACGACGCGATCTGGCGGCGCCGCAGCATCGCGCCAGTGCTGCACACTGCAAGGGCCGGCTGCTCGCTGCACCAAAAATACACGGGGTCCCCGGCGCTCTGCTTGCACTGTGCGCGCCCAGGATCCCCAGCAGCTGTCCCACGCTGCTGCTGTGCGCTAGCCGCCGCCTGTTTCGGAGCCGTCGAGCGTGCAGCCAGCCAGCCACCGGTTTGTGCCTTGTGCCTTGTTTACTGCCCGTTGACAGGCGAACCACCGCCGGCGCGCTGCAAGTCCCGTTGCGCCCAACACCAACATCAACACCACACCGCGCTGCCCGCTCCTTCCGTCGTGCATGGCCTAGCAGCCTCCCACTCTCTTGCCCGTCGCCTCCCCACTCTCCTTGCCCACGCCCTACTGCGCCATGCCAGCGCGCCTGCATCGCCATTTGCCCACCTCGTAGTCCCGCATCCCACCTCCGTCACTCGTTCCGGCGCATCGGCCGCCTCGACGCACCCAAGCCATGGGCGTGGTGATCAACCAGGAGCCCGCGGCTCTTCCCGCGGCCGACCTCTCGCTCTTCCACACCACCGACGAGCTGCTGTCCAACTCGCCCGTCCTGATCTTCTATGGGCCGACGTCCACCGCCGCGCAGACGACCAACTCGCGCATCCAGACCCACGTGTTTACCCCCGCCGGCCTCTCGAGCTACGCCCGCCTGATCATATCGCCCACGGCCTCCTTCTACAATGCCGTTACTTGTCTGCCGCGCGAGGAGCAGGGCGACGAGATATGTCGCGGCCTGGCCTTCAGTCTCTACAAGTACTTTGTCGAGCTGCCCGCCGAGGTGAAGCATGCCTGGGAGAGGCGCTACAGCACCCGCGCCAACATGCACATGGCCCCTGCGCTATTCTCCGAGCAGCACGCTGCCATTGTCGCCGCCAAGATGGTCAAGGTCGAGAATGTGGAAGACGTCATCGTGGATGTGCGCCATGCACTTGGGGAGCAGACCCTCTCGTGGGTGGACATGGATGTCGTCTTACCTCAGGGCAGTATTCACAAGGTGGACACACGCGAGTCGGCCCAATTCGACGAGCCAGACGACGATGCCCTCGAGCAGCAGTACGGATCCTATGCGCCAGTCATCAGACTCTTTGGAGAGTCCACCTTCCTCCCCACATCACGCCTCCGCCGAGCACCGTCGAAGGCCAACCAGCTCAGTCGCTCTCAGTCGTTTTCGAGAAAGCAGAAAGAGGCCCTGCGCCGCGAGATGTGCGAACTATTGGACACAGAGGAAAACTACGTCAGCAAGGTTCACGACCTCGTCAACAACGTGGCAGTCGAATTTCGTGAAAAGGCCAAGCACAGGTCGACGTCGAGCACAAGTCCAAACGAGCAGACGCTGCAAGGCCTGTTTCCTCCCAGTCTAGACAAGATCTTGGAGGTCAACTCAACCTTTTTGGAAGAATTGCGAGTCATCCTGGAAGAGACAGAAAACGGCGCAATTCAAGATATCGAGGAGTCCACGGACGATGTCTTCATCGCCCCGCTGCGAGGTCAAAAAGACCCACCTGACGTTACTGGAGCGGCAAAGGTTGCAAAGGCACTTGTTGAATGGTTCCCAAAGTTTGGCGACTGCTACACTGACTACATGGCTGCACATGGCGATTTTTCGCAGTTGCTGAAGGCCTTCACCAAGGAGCCTGCCTCTAGCTTCTCGAAAAGAGTCTATGAAACTGGCGAACAGCGACTCACATCACTATTGATCGAGCCTGTGCAGCGCCTCCCTCGCTACAACCTCTACATTGATCAGATTGTTAAGCAACTACCAGTTCGGCATCCCGCAATCAAGACATTCCTCAAGGCGAGAGATATCGTCTCCGAGATATGTTCAAGAGAAGGATCGACAGCGCAGCAGATGAAGATCTCCGACCGCCTACGCAAGATGGTGTATCAGTGGCCATCGTCACTAAGACCTCAAGGAAGATTGATCGCGGCCATCGATGTCGTAGAATTGGCACCGCCATACCACGGAGAGCTCAGCGGTCCTGCCACCACACCAGGCATATTTGTCCTCTTCTCGGACTTTCTCGTGATACTACACAAGCCAAGCGACTGCACAGCAAATGCACGTAGTCTGATGACCGATCTGGACAGCCCCAGACTCAACGACGCTTCAGACGACTCAGAGCTTGTCTTCCACCAGCATCTCAGGTTATGCGATGTCTTTGCCAGCGAACACGCAGAATCCAGCATCATCCAATTGTTATCTCCAACGCCCCGTACGATTCAATTGGGACGGCCACCGACTCCGGACCGTCAAAACATGGGCATTCGTATGTACTATGCGCAAGGCGCTTATGAGGGCCGAGCACAAAGAGTCATCGAAGATATCACCAAAGCCAGAATTGAAGGACGATTCGCAGAGGCTGAACGGGACAGCTACAAGTGGGAAGTACGAAGCCGGCCTGGCGACCTGAATCTGTTCTCGTCTGTCACCGAAGAGGCAGGAGGTGCCCCACCTGAGGGTCGGAGAGAGCCCGCAAAAGTTCAAATCTTGATTGAGGCATCAAAGTTCTCCCAGCCTATTGAAGTGGGCTACGATGGCATCGAGGTGGTCGTCAAGATCTCTATCCTTGACAATGGCTTTTACTTCATGGACATCAGCGGACCCAACGGCTACCTTGCGCGGGACAAGCTCACCAAGGTCGAGTTCTTGCCCGTGCTGACGAAAAGACTAGCCAACTACTTCCAACAGCGCAACAACGTCAAGAACCCAGTCTTGTCTGAGGCCTACCTCTTCCGGAACCACTTAATTCTCCAGTCGCTGAACCTTCGCATGACAGATGCAGAAGAATGGAGAGAGTTGAAGAGCCGACCTGCTTCACCCGTCAAGATGCTTAGCAACATCTTTGGCGCAAGTGTCAGTAGGGACAGTGGATCACGCAAACTGCAGCGTAATGCGCATACCCTGGGAGATATCCCTCGCATGGCGCCTCCGCTGCAACTCGTACCAACGCGCACTCAAAGCCGTGATGGCCCCAGCTCGCGACCGACTTCGTCAAGGAGCGCCTTCGACGAACTGCAACCAGTTGATTCACTTACAAAGCTGGAAGACTCTTTGGCAAATATCACAATGGCTTTGTCAGCGCGCAAGGGTAACATCGTTGGCCGCTCAGTCCGCGCCAGAGTGGTTGCAGACGAGCTTGTCGTCAATGAGCTCTACAACTCGCTTCTGGAGTCGCCTTCGAACCTCGATCTTGCCTCGCAGTCTTCTGTCGATGTACTTTTTGCTGTATTCGACAAGTTCCTCAATGTCGCCTGGAAGGAGAGGATGGGGCCAGTATTATCACACGCCACTTTTGTGTCGTTGCAGATGAGATCAGACAGCATGTACCCTGGTGAATTCGAGGAATACTTTCGCGCGACATTCAACAACCTCGCAACCCACAACCAACGGGCGACACGAGTCATCATTCAGCTTCTGGCTGAACTTCTCGATGGCACGAGCAACGATGGCGATCGTGGCATATTGACGGCCGCATTTGCCGAGATGATGGTACCGGCTGGAAATGCGAACGACTTCATATCTTTGGTCGATCGTCTAGTACAGGACATTGAAGCACTGTTCCCTGCAGAGACGCCAGGCTCCGCAACACCAAACTACGGATCCATGGACGCAAAGGGTCGCCACGCTGGTGGCTCTATCAACTCGAACACTTCTTTAAGGCGGCGATTCGGTTTTGGAAACTTGTCGAGAGAAAACAGCAAGTCCGAAAACGAATCCAAAGTAAGCTCCCTTTGGCGATCGTTGAGCAAGAACAGCCACAGCCAAGAGAACTTTTCCGCCAGTGTATCAAAGGCTGGATCTCAGTCTGTCGGCCGCTCGAACTCGATAGACGCTGGCCGCCATTCACCAAAGCGTCCATCATCGCGCGATCGCCCGACTGTCCTTGGCGCCTTCCAGTATGACAATGGAAGCCAGACTAATCGCTCCTTCTTGGGAACCATTGGCGAGGTACCACCTTCCAAACTCGCTGTTCCTGCCCAGCCTCGCAGGAAGCGTCGTTCGTCCTTGAGCGATCTGAAGGAACTACAGTATGCTGACAATGCGCCTTCGTGGTCCTCACAGACTCCTCGCAGACCTGACTCTACCCTGCCAAAGAACCGAGATACTGTAGAAAACTCCTCGCCTCCTCGAACGCCTTTGCGCACCGCCGTGTCCTCTCACAAGCACACGTCATCCATCCCCGCTCCAATGCGTCTAGGCTCACCGATACGCAAGGAGAATGAGCCCGCCCCGCCGGTTGGACGAAGGGGCAGTGTCCAACCCGAGTCGCGACCTCTCCAATCTTTCACCCGCAGAGGCAGCGTACAGCCCTCGCCAGCACCGACTACACCCAGGCGAGAGAGTAAAGACGAGATCACGATCAAGTCTTTTGGACAATCAACGTCGACACACTCTAGGAGACGTAACGAATCGATCACCAGTATACCCACTCTTAGACCTATGTCTGGCTCCATCGCCGGTCTGTCGGAACGACCAGGCTCTGGCAACACCGTCAGGTTGCCTCCCTCAACACCGCGCTCGCCCATCAAAGCCGTTGCACCGTCAGCAACCGCTAACGGAAGTGGCACTGCTACTGGCTCGGCAGGAACCCCGCGCAGACTCCGTATGCAGTCTCCACAGAAGCTGCGCGAACGACTCCAGACTCAGCAGAAGGATATTGAGAGCGCCTCGCACGACCTGCAGAATGTCTTGAACGACATCGGGAACGAGCTTAATGCTAAGAGCACCCCACGCTTGCACCCTCAAACCTCTGCTCCTTCTTTAGGATCGGGTACGCCCACCAAAGGACAATCCATGACACTAGAAGCCCGAATTGCTGCCCTGGAAAAACAAGCCAAAGCCACTCTCGAAGCACTCTCGACTCGCGCTTCTACCATTTCGACCGATGTCACAAGTTCTTTGCAGGTTTCTGAAGCGCGTGTCAAGCAGCTTGATCAGCTCTACCGCGACTCGAATGCTGAAAACGAGGCACTGTATGCACGCTTCAACGAGGAACTGGAGAAGGTGACGAGCAGTGCGCGCAGAGGCAAGGCCAGTGAAGAAGTCGATCGCCGACTGAGAGCCAGCGAGGAGGAGAACGCGAGGTTAAGAAAGGAAAACGCGAGACTGAAGAGGGAGGTTGCGGGATTGAAAGCGCAGATCAGGGAGTGAGTGGGTTGCACTCACTGCTGGCACCGTCGTTCCTCATTCAAGTCGTTTGCTAGGAAGGGCAGCTCTATTGACGCACACAGGTGGCTTCCATCCATCAGCCTGTATGCGATACAGTTCGTTCTCGAGTTCTCAACTCGTTTCGCTTCGACCTCTTGCGCAGTTGCAACGACAATCCTGTTGGCGTGGCGTTGTATCGCAACCAGCCTCATTCTAGCGTTTCACTGCGCCAGAACCCTTCTTTCCTTCCTGTTCAGCCCTTTGTTCGTACTGCTTGCGCAACACAGCCTGGGAGGAAGTAGCATTGGATGGAGTAATAATGGACAGAGGGACATTGGTCAGGAAGCATGAGCAGATGGATGCTCACCTCAATTGGTACATTTTCATCATTGCAGGAGTTCTAGCATGCGGGATCAGGGCATTATACCACTTGCATATTTACCAGAAACAATTCATGGAAACAAATACGCTGTCATGCTGTGCATTTACATCATCGTCGTGTCGTATCTTCGAATCTTCGGTCTTATACGTCGTGTAGATGTAGACTTGTTCATCTCCAGAGCATCTGTGGATTTGGGGTAGGGAAGAAATTACTCTTCAGCTCCCTCACTGACTTGACCGTTCATCGTGGTAGCTGCCGCCACACACGCTAATCCAGCGCTCCCGCACCGCATCCAGCTGTGGCGTCTCACCTCCTTCTGAACACCGCTCAGCTAGCCTCGTGCCACGGCGCTGTGCGGAGATCTTCAGCGTGTTAGCAGAGAGATGCAATGCCATGGTCGACATTCTAGACCCAAGGGACGTATATGGGGTAGAAATTAACCTGTGTCGAGGATAGCCAAACTTGGGGCAGTTATTAGTAGCGCTGGTATTGTTTCTCCGGACCAATGCGCTAGATGTTACTACTAATGCTTAACCTACTACCCCTCATCTTTACTCCTACTTTCTATGCCTTGGATGGCTGGAAACTGCCATTACTCCTGAGGATAAATCGGTTCGGGCGGTTGAGGTACCGGGAGACTGCCGATTTGCCCTGGGACTAGAGGCAGTTTCCAACCATCTAAGAAATACATGTTTCTGGCTGGCCATTGATAAATGTCGACTGAATGTTCCTACTGGATTATTTCCCACACAGGCCAACTTGCACGGTAGTCGAATGTTGGTCGCCATCAGTGCATGTGGTCCAACCAGTCTCTCTGGTGAGTGCCGTGCCCTCGGTACCAATTGCATTCCACAGCTGTCACCCATTGGGCCGGGATTGTATCGCGGACTGCGGCCACTAGCTCGGTCCCAGACACATTCCCAGAAGAGCCTCCATTCCTGGTGCGACCCAGCGGAACGGCTCCTCAGCTGGGGCTGAGATATCCTGCACCCCGCCTCCATCCAGCAACACCATCGTAGCTGCCGTCACCGCCCATGGGTAAGACTGCAAAAGTGCTGGTGTAGGGCTGAAGCTAGACTGTATGGAGCCGCAGAGGCGTGGAACAAGCTCAGTAGCTTTGAGACGCCATGGTCTGCCCTGGACTGGCTCGCCATTCAGGTTGCGCTAACAGTACTGCTTCATGTGATGTTGCGGTGAGCCAGCCACGCTTTGGTATTGAAGCACGATCATTAATCGTCAGTAGTTTGTTGGTTCTCAGTATTGCTGCCAAGGTGGTGGATGAACGGAGCATTTCGTGGACGCCGACTAGTTAAGGCTGAAGGAATGTGGATGCTGCTGGTCAAACTGCTAACTTTTAATCAACCACTGTAGTCATTGTGAGTATATCTGTTAAGTGTATATATTTCAAGTACGGTGACTGCTTGAATATTTACTTGTAACATTTGCATCTTACTTCTACATTCTCAATTGTGGTTGGTCGGAGAATTCACCATTCCATACTCCCCAGCCACCATCAAACAGTGGTATATCACTACAACACTGGTGGACACCCGACTCCGCAAACTTTATCACCTATCCTAAACTCAACTATCATTTCAACGGAAGTCAGATCAAGTCTGGCACCAACATGTACTACCTCATCCACACACCTCACCACCCGCGACCTTACCTCTCCACCGTCTCCTTCATCGCCAATGACTTCGCATCCTGGGGCTGCAGAGTAACGAGCCACACAAGCACATCCCCCTACATCAAAGAAATCCGGCACCAAGAACAGAGGAACCGGCCAGCAAGCCGCCGCATCGAATTAATGGAAGTCTGGGCCAAAGAAGTGCTCGCTCGAAAACAACAACGGCACCCCGCAGCAGCTACTACAGCGTCGCCAGAAGCACGGAAAGAAAGAGCGTCGACATTCGCGCAGGACTTTGTGTCGAGTCTTTCTGACTTTGGCACGTTGACACGATCTAGTTACATAGAGAGTTTATCTGCTAACTCTGCACCAGAATCCCCTTTCGTCGCACCGAAAATACTTGAGAATGATCCCCTTCCACTCCCAGAATACCCCTTTGCGCTGGTCGCAAAGCACACCCGTCTCCTCCACCGCTGCGCGTATACATCTTGTTCTCCGCTGCCGTCGTGGGCGGATCCGGATATCTTCGCTGCGGATCTGGTTGTGCTTGAGTTTCGGTTCGAGAAGAGCTTGAAGCGCGCACAGCTGTCGCACGCACTGAATGAAGCTGTAGGGAAGGGGGTGGGAAGAATGGGCAGGATTGAGAGAGTTGGCCAGATGGGTATTATGAGAGTGTCGATGTGGGTCGATGTCGGCGATCTGGTATTGGGGGAATGTGAGAAGGGGGAGGTGGAGGATCCGGTGCCGGGGTATGAGAAGGGGGCTTGGGAGTGGCCACCGGCGTACGTCGAGTGCTGAGCGTTAGGGAGTGGATGGATTGTGAATAGGCGCAGGACTGGTCTCTTGCATCGCTGCATTACAATGCATTGGGTATAACATTATGCCAAAAATCTACATGTCGCGGATCTGAACGCCAGCTCCAGACCAGACTTGAACGCCCAACATACTTCATACTTGTCGTGTTCACATCTCCGTCGTTGTTCTAGATCTTAGACTATGTCCTCAACAGGGCAGTTGGGATGCAGGACGTATACAACCTTACCGCCGGCCTCGGACTGGCCCTGTTCGTCCGCGAGTCCCTCACCCCGGATCAGCATAAGATATTGTTCCTGCGACTGCCGTTAGTAGGGATTCGAAATATACATAAACATCACAACATACCTTGACAACCTTCTTCAACACCTTCTTCGCAAGCACCCTCTCCGCCTCAAGGTCTTCCTGCGTCTCCATTTCATTCTCCTTCTGCTCGAGGTACCAGATCAGCAACTCCTCCTCCTCAACACCATCCTGTGTCTCCTCCTGGTCGTCGTTGACCCTACGCACGAACATATTCCGCATCGCGATGTACTTGTCATGGGTGATCTTTGTCTTCTCCCTCGGCGCAGGAGCAGGTGTTTCTGTGCGTGCGCGCTCGTCCATTGTTGCGTCATTGTCTTCAGCTTCGGCGGCTGCGGCCGCGGCGAGAACAGCCTCGTCGTCTTCATCTTCCATCTCCACGTCATCCTTCTCGACCGAAATGATGGATTGGCGGAGCAGGTTGTACGCTTCCCTGACGAATTCGGGGGTGATGTCGCCGACGCAATTTGCTTTCGCAATGGCCTCTGACAGACGGATCATGGACTCGAGTTGACGGACTGTGATGCGGTAGCTGTTGCGTCCGATGCCGCCCTGAGCGTCATCGGCGCGAAGCTCCTTGTACTTCTCGACAAGCGTCTCACGTGCCTCGTCTGTGAATTCAGGGCGGAAGGTCTTCGCAAAGCGGATGTAGCGTTGCAATTGTTCGGTCGAGAATTCGGGTTGGACGAACTCATCGCGGTCTTTGTGGATGCCAACAATGTGTTCAGCGAGGTGGCGGTCAACGGCTTCGTCACATTCGTCAAGGACGACGAAGAACAGATCGAAACGGGACATGATGGGTGCGGACATGTTGACGTTCGCACGGAGTGTAGTCTTGCGGTTGTAGCGTCCGCCAACGGGGTTAGCAGCGGCGAGAATCGATGTGCGGGCGTTCAGGGTAGCTTGGATGCCGGCTTTGGCGATGGAGATGGTCTGCTGTTCCATAGCTTCGTGGATGGCAACTTGGTCGGCGATGTCCATCTTGTCGAACTCGTCAATGGCGCAAATACCGTTATCTGCAAGCATAAGAGCTCCAGCTTCGATGGTAAATTCGCCAGTCTCTTCATCCTTGACAACGGCAGCTGTCAGACCTGCCGCCGAAGATGCCTTACCAGAGGTGTAGACAGAGCGAGGCAAGAAGCTGCAAACGTATTTCAAGAACTGTGACTTCGATGTTGAAGGGTCGCCAACGATGCAGATGTTAATGTCGCCACGCAGAGCCATGCCTTCCGGCGTCTCTTTCGATACACCGCTCATCAATTGGAGGAGGATACCCTTCTTGATCACTTGGTGACCGTAAACCATGGGAGCGATCGAGTCGACCAGACGCATGAAGATGTTAGGCTTGTGCACCATATCCTTCAGATCCTGGATCTCTGCCGCTGTCAGAGTCGCCAAATATTCTTCCTGTGCTTCTTCTCCAGATGTCGCATTGGATTCGATTTGACCTTGGTGGAGAGACGCGAGAATGTTGCCGGCTTGGCCATTGAGGTGGTGGTTCGATGATTGTCCTGGTGTTGTATGGTCGGGCGAAATCATGCAGGCAAGGAAAGACATTCGGTAGGTCAAGTCGCGTACACCAAGCGCTTTAAGGCCACTGACACCAGAACCACCAGCATCGTTGCCTCGTGATGCGTTTGATGTGTCCCTCATGGCTTGTGGTCGTACACCTGGTACGCGGAATTGGCTGACATCTGGAATGACGATAGCAGTACCGGTGAAAATGCACTTTTCTCCAGCTTTTGCGCGGTCGACCATCTCTCCTCGCAGAATAACATCCATAGTTCGAGGCATGCTACCTGTGGGGATTTCTGAACTGTTCTCCTGGATGCGCACCTTCTGCCAATCCACAAAAGTAGACTGCCTGATGTCCAGTCTCCATCCCTCTCGATTCATGCATGTGACGTTCGGACATTGTGTCGGCTCGGTGTACTTAAATGTCTGTTCGATGTTGGGTACGACTGTATTGCAGATCTCACAGACGAAGGTTGCCATGGACAACTCTGGTCGTACTTCAGATGTGCGTGTAGCAGTGCCTGAGATGGAGAGCAGGCTGCCGATGGACGTAGTACGCAGCTGGCGGATGCGCGAAACGAGGGGCAGATTGTAGAAGGCCAGGGTGAACAGCTTGTCTGTCTGCTGGTTCGCTGTCTTCTCCTTCAAGCTGTCGTTCTGGCTTGTAGCGTTCTCAGCCAGTGAGGCAGCGGTCGCTGAGGATGTCGATTCTGGCTGTCGGTGCTGGCGGAAGTATTGTGGTTCATACTTGGCGAGCAAGCTGTGAAGGGCGCGGATCATGTATGGCAGAAAGCGGTAGTATTCGCTGGCGATGGCTTGTGCCAAGATGCCATCCTCATGTCGCATGAGGTGTGTGTAATCGACGTAGAGGGTGGACAGCTGGTAGAGCTTCATGCCGCGTATTTGTGCGACATAGTACTTGTCTGTAGTCGCCACGCTCGATACTGGGAGCGCTGAGGAGGAGGGTTCTTCTGTGTAACTACAATCATGTCAGGGTTTTTCCTGTCTTGCTGTCCACACTGCTGGACTCACTTCTCCAAGAATTCCTGGAAACGGAGTGATAGAGTCTCTCCGGTCACATCTACAACCCTAGGAATATCTGTTCTGGGCGCATTGGGTCGTCTAGCGCCTCCTCTTGCGCCTACAACCTCATCGTCCGGGAATGCTTCGATATCGCTGTTTGCGCCATTGCTCTCGGACGGCGGTCCACGAGGTCTTGCAGAGGACGACCGAATGCCTGATGACCGCGGTGTAGGCCCGCCAGCGGTACTGGCTGGGGTTGCTGCGGCGTCCGAGTGCAGAACAGCATCTAAAAGCGAAGACATGGCGGGTTGCTGCCGTACTTGTGTCGTGGGAGGGTGGTGATGTGGGGTTAAGGGGACGCGTTTTCTCGCGCCCGCGTTCAATCAACCGGGCAACCGCGTTTTGCGCTAGACCAAAATTGGGTTTAATTGATTCTGAGGGGCTCGACATCAGTACAACACATGGCAGAGCAAGGCTCTGAATACTTATAGATGAATTTTCTAATGTGATGATGCCAATTAGGCCTATGGGGTGCTGCTGAATCTACACAGCCGAATGCAGGAGACATACGAGGAAGGGTATACAACTCAATCAGATCCCGTCCAACCCAAGCTCTGGTGCCATTGAGCACAAAGATATGCAGCGCCGATGGCTTTGAGAGCCACAACAACAAAAAAACAAACCCAGAACGCCGTTACCATGACTCCAAGCAATAGACTAAAGTCCGTTCGAAAAGATGCCAGCATCTAATCGTTTAGGGTAACGTCGTAGTTGAACTTCTCTTCAGCATCATCACCGTGTAATCGTACCCGGTAGATGCAGGTATTCGGAGCTCCCCAGTTCGACGTGACTTGCACGATGACCCTGCTCGTAGGTACCGACAGCTCGGCATCGAGATCGAATGTCTGCACGTGGTTGGGAGCGTGGATGTTGTACTTGAACGAGCCCAAGCAAACGTAGCCGTGTCCTCGCAGGTCAGCGGGATCCAAGCACTTATTGTGGCTCTGACCGTAGTCTTGTTTGATTGGCTGATCAGTCTCTGCCCACAGCTCGATGTTGCGTGGCGCATTATTGATGTTACCCGTCGGGGACATGCTCATGGGCGCATGTTCGACAGTGACCTGCTTTGGAAACAGGTGACGCGGCAGAGAGACACCAAGCCGAGCATATCCTCTCATAGGGTTCGGCGCCGCACACCAGCAGTCACCAAATTCTTCCCATCTCGTGAGTGCCGCTTTGGGTGGATTTGGGGTAGCACGACGTGGTTTGCCAAAGGTCCAACTTGAACTGTTGTCGAATGTCGACGACGTACGACCAGGTTCGATGAGCGCGCCGAGGCCGGTGGAGAAGTAGTTGGGTTTCTTCAACGTGAGTTCGTAGTTCGCGACAAGGATGCTTTGTGCAAGAGACTGAAGGCGAATGGAATCCATCAAAGTCTTACGTGCCTCCGCTTGGATCAACGACTTCATCTGCGTTTCGTGGGTTTTCAAGCCTTCGAGAATTTTGCGGTCAACGTCTGCAGAGACAGTCTTGTAGTGTTCCTGGATAGTTCTCATGAATTCGTGACGGTGCACTATCTCCGGTCGAGCTGTTGGCGATCCGACGTCCACAGGCTTGCTGTCTAGAGCGCGCACTTTCTCGCGGTTCGCTTTGAGGAAGTCAACCCAGTTAGGATCATCGCCCTTGGACTGCGCTTTACTCAGTAGTGCGTTCCAGAATTCGTCAGTGACCTCGCCACGACCATCCGGGTGGCGGCGAATAACGACAAACTTCGGCAGCTCTTCTTTGATGTTGTCGATGGCACCTTCTAAAGTGTTAAACTTTCCTGCGTACTCCTGGTGGTTCTTCCACATGCGTGACCACAAGAGGTGATCGTCATCGCTACCGTCTCCATACAACCATGTAAGGAGGACCTTCGTTTCGTTGTACTTCCGCTCCCCCGGCATGATCCAATCTGCTAAATCATACCATGCTGTCGAGATACGAGTGCCGACTGCGGTGTGCATGCCAACTTTGCGATTGGTGTCTGAAAAGGTGGCGGACATTAGGGCCGAGAGAAGTAGAATGCCGGCAAAGGCTAATAAGCCCCAGAATGCTTGCTTGACTAGTGGTAACCATGGCCACTCGGGCTCGTCCTCTGGTAGCTCACTGTGCGAGAAGCCCTCAGCTGGCTCAACTTGACCGAGCCATTGTTTGACAACTTCGGGCCGGCTGGCCTGGGGTCGTGCTAGATTCTGTGGTCGAAGACGAAGTTCTGATCGTAATTCTGGCTGTTGCTCAATCCGTGGCTGGATCTGTGGCTCGCTTCGCGGTTCAATTCGAGACGCTGTCCGCGCTTCAGGTCTCTGGGTATAGTGGTCTTCTGGTGAGCGTATTGGTCTCGGTACAGTTGGAGGGGCAAGCCGCGGTCGTGGTGGGCCCTCTCGCTGCAATCTGGCACGCTCTTCCGCGAGAAGATCATCGATGGATTCGTCAATTGCTACCTTATCGGGCGTGGCTTTGGTGCTAGGTAACACTCTGGTCGGCTGGCCTACACGACGCAAGGTGCTCCTGGGTACTGGGGTTGGCTGTTGTGATGAAGAACGTACGAATGTGCGACGCTGAGGCTCTTGCAGCATGCCGGCTTCATGCTCCATACCAAAGGATTTGGATGTGTTGCCAATCGAGAAGGCCAGGTCGTCATCACTGAATGGGGCGTCAGGTGTCTCGAAGAAAGTGAAAGTAGCTGGTATTCGCGGAGGGGAAGAGCGTTCGTGAGCTGGTGATTTCCGCGCGTTGTTGCCCTGAAGTGCACCACTCATCGTTGCCTCATTACCCAGCTCATCAACGCTGTCGTCTTCTTCCGCCTCTTCCTCATCATCACGAGCCACAGCGTCACCTCTTTGATTTTGAAATGCTTGAGCGAAGCCAGTGGCGGATACGGATAACTCCTCAGCAGCACCAACACGACCACTGGCGCCATAGGCGTTCGACCGACGAGCCTTGACTTTTGTGAGTGGTCCTTGTTTGCGTTGACGAGTGCCTCCAGAGGTCATGGTGGTCACCACCGACTGTTCGATAATAGAGCCAGCTTTGGAACTCAGCCGTCCCGAACGACGAGGCGTGGGCCCGCCCAAGCCTGTCAACTGCGACATTTGGAAACCAGCGGTGGAACTATGTAAAAAATAAACAATTTCCGCGTAGATTGTTGCGGCACTGGCTGTGTGATCGTAAGTTGGTGTTTGGGACAAAGATTGGGACAAGAGAGGGAGGAAGAAAGAAACGAGCTTCGGCTTCAGAGTCGTAAGAGAGAAAATTGTGACAATAACAGCGAACAACTCGGGCGAAAGCAACAGGCACAATAAAATGGACAATAGCAAGAAAAGGGGGAGGTTGGTGCTGATGTTCACCGTGACTTCATTGCGGTGAAGGTGAAAGTTGTCCAGCCTTCAACTCACCAAACAATCAAGGCGACGCCAGGAACCACAAAGGCACGATAGTTGCGCGAACTTACACTGCAAATTTAATCTGGCTCTTATCGGCACTACTCTTGCTGTAGACTGAACCAAAATTCCGAAGCTCTTCTCTTGATATTCTTTCGATGGTTGCGACGTTGTTGATGTAGGATCCTTGACGTGGCAGGGTTCACAAACACGTGTAGCTGCGGTTTATCACGCGTCGCAAACCGGAAGCGCGGGGCCAATGTTGTATGTGTTAGCTCGTGTTGTACTCGAGAGACTTTGCGACCATGGTTTTCGGGCTGGACGCGACGTCGACAGTGCAGATTGCTGATAGTGAAGATGAGTTGGGAGGTGTGGTAAGGACTCGAGGCGCGTGTGCAAGGGTTGGGCATCATGGTCTTGACCGGATGTGGTAGTTCGCGCCCGTGCACGTCAATGAACAAAGGTATTTTGCGCAGCGACAACAAAGAATAGCAGCAAGAAGAATGCTTCAACACGTCGTTGTTGATGTTTCTGGGTTCCGATGTACCGACTTGAGCATTTGGGAGCCATTGTCGAGGACGGGTGAATCGATGTCGCACCTTCCTCGATGCGGAACTCAGGACCCTGACATGCCGAAGCTTAATTTCAACCTCTTTTCGCCTGTACCTGCAGCGTGGAGTCCGTCAAGGTAACGCGAGGAATAGTAAACACGTCATAAGAGCGGCGAGGCAGCGGCTGTGACTACTGTGCATGGCAAGATGAGATATTGGCGTAGCAAAGCAGTGAGACTGTTGCAGTCATAAGGCAAGGATCGAGATGCCCTTATTGTCGAGAGCGTTAGCTGCAATGGCCATTGGGGAACTGAGTCAATATCAATAATGGTAAAGACACGAGGAGCGTGATCAGTCGTTGACTGGATTGTTGAAGCATGGATGCACGAGCAGATGAGAGAAGTCCGTGCGCGAGACCCACGCTTGCCAAAAGAGGGGATCTATCCGCAAATTCGCCGCGTGTACAGTTGAGGTTGCACCCTGAAGGTGTGCTCGTAACTTTTATAACTGTAACACCTCGCAACTGCCCCCGACAGAACACTCCAAATCACAGCTTCCTCGTTTCTCCAACCTTTCGGTACCCAGACACTTCACACCAAACCTCACAATGGCTTCGAGATCTGTTCTTGTCACTGGGTAAAGCTACCCCTCCACCCCACATTCTCCCCATATGACATCTTGCTAACCACTCGCAGTGGCACTGGCTACATTGGCTCGTTCACAGCCCTCGCTCTCCTCGAGGCTGGCTACAAGGTCGTTATCGTCGATAACCTCTACAACTCCTCCAAGGAGGTTATCAACCGCATTGAGCTCATCTGCGGCAAGAGGCCCGAGTTCTACGAGCTTGACATTCAAGATGAGGCCGCGCTCGACAAGGTGTTCAAGGAGCACCCAGACATCGACAATGTCATCCACTTTGCCGCGCTGAAGGTCAGCATGATACCACTCGAGGTAGACATATGTACTGACAAGCATCACAGGCTGTCGGCGAATCTGGCGAGATCCCCCTCACATACTACCGTGTCAACGTTGGTGGCTCCATCGCCCTCCTCTCTGCAATGGAGAAGAACAACGTCACAAACATCGTCTTCTCCTCTTCTGCAACCGTGTACGGTGACGCCACACGGTTCGAGAACATGATCCCCATCCCGGAGCACTGCCCCATCGGCCCGACCAACACATACGGCCGCACAAAATCCACTATCGAGAGTGTCATCACCGACCAGGTCGAAGCCAAGCGCAACAACGCAAAGAAGGCGGGCAAGGAAGAAGAGGGCAAGAAGTGGAACGCCGCGCTGCTGCGCTACTTTAACCCCGCTGGCTCCCACCCCAGCGGCATCATGGGCGAGAACCCGCTCGGCGTACCCTACAACCTGCTCCCCCTGCTCGCACAAGTCGCCATCGGCAAGCGCGAGAAGCTCCTCGTGTTCGGCGACGACTACAAGTCCAAGGACGGCACCGCCATCCGCGACTACATCCACGTCCTCGACCTGGCGCGCGGCCACCTGCAGGCGCTGAACTACCTGCGCGAGCAACAGCCCGGTGTCAAGGCATGGAACCTGGGCACCGGAAAGGGCTCAACTGTGCTTGAGATGATCAAGGCATTCAGCACAGCCGTCGGGCGCGACCTCCCGTATGAGGTGCAGGGCAGGCGACAGGGCGATGTCCTGGATCTGACTGCCAACGCGACGCTGGCGAACAAGGAGCTGGGGTGGAAGACCGAGTTCACGCTCGAGGATGCGTGCGTCGATCTATGGAAGTGGACTAAGAACAACCCTGAGGGGTACGGGCAGGCGCCGCCCCAGGAGTTTTTGGACGCGCTGAAGCAGAAGAAGGCGTAAGGCAGGGAATCTGAGACATGGGTTTGGAGCGTTGCACGCGAAGCTGCCGGTTGGGTATATATCATCGCAGGCGCTAGTACATTATAACATCATATAGACTTATCAAAAGCGTTGAACATCACCAGATTGAGATTACTACATTCATGTCGCCGCGGTTCAAGGTTGCTGTCCTGGCTGTTGCACAGCTTGATAACATGAATAGTCGATTGGTGTCTTGACTGTATTCCATTTCTAGGCGGCAAATGCGTCCGTCTTACAGCGCGCCGGCCCGCTTTTCTGTCTACGATTGTTTCTCGATGCTCACCCACAGCCTCGATCCGTTTATCGCACAGCAGCGTCCTTGAGCGACGGCACGGTACACAGCCCAGCAGCTGTCTTCAACTTGGCAATACCCGTCTTCTTCTCCGCGCCCTCGCCACTCAGCTGCGGTACCTCGGCGACGTTGAAGCCAACCTGGAGATCGTCCGTTGTTATGAAGCCCGGCTGCATCGTCTCCCAGACCTTCTTCTTGGGGTTGAGAACGCCCTCCGGCTCGCCCTCCCACCCTTCAAAGAATACGCGGTCACCGGCCTTGCTCTCCGCAGGCGGGTCCACCAATTCGACCTGTTCCTTGTGCGCAGGCGCAGCCTCGCCCTCTTTGACCTTCGGTGAAGCAGCAAGCACCATGGCGCAACTCTTGACACCGCGCATGGTGACGGGCTTGAGGTTGCAGACGGCAACGACCTTGCGGTTCTGCATGTCGGCGAGCGGGATCAGGCCGTTGAGACCTGAGCACACAGTGCGCACGACCTGACCTTCATATTCAGAGGTGTTTTCTGTGCCGGGAGCGTCGCCGCAGGCGATGGTGCTGACGAAGAGTGAGTCGGCGTTGGGGTGTGTTTCGGCCTTGAGGATGTGGCCGACGCGGAGGTCGATAAGAGCGGGGGAGAGAGGCTTCTCGACTGGTGCTCTGGGAGACAATTAGTACCACAATAGGTAGAGCGATTGGGTAGGGAGACGTACGCCTTCTGGGGCTTGGGCTCCTTCTTCTTCTTCTCTTTCTTCTGTGTTGGTGCGCCCTCAGGCGCGCCCTTCTTGGCTTCGGTAGGGTTGCCTGCGACTGTACCTGCGACAGCATCTCCAGCAGCTTGTGCGACGTCCTTGGCCTTCTCCTTCTTGCTCTTCTTGCTCTCGGCGCCCTGCTCGCCAGTCAGGGTGGTGGGTGTGGCACCATTGCCAGCAGCGGCGGCAGCGGCGGCCTCCTTCTCCTTCTTCTTGCGCTCCTTCTCAGCCTTTGCATCAACGGGCTTGATCTTGAAGATGACGTTGTCCAGGTCAATAGCGACCTTGTCGTCCAGCTTCAGACCGAAGATGGGCGAGTTCTGAACAAAGTCAACATAACGGACGATGTGGTGGTAGCCCTGCTCGCCAGTCCTCTCCTCTGCGCTCCACTTGGAGACGACAGGTGCAAGCTTCTGGTAAAGGGCAATGTCGGCGACGGAGGGCTTTGCGCCGAGGACGGTGGTCCGGCTGGCTAGGTGTGTGTTCAGTGACGAGAGACGCTCAGAGGCCTTGGCGGCATCGTCAGAGGACGAGGCAATGTGGGAGGCAGAGGAGAGCCATTGGCTGATCTCCTTCTTCTCGGCGTCGGCGTAGTTGGCCTCGGGGAAGAGGGCCTGGGAGGCCTTGACAGCGTCTGTCTCGTCGGCAGCGTTGTTCGGAGCGTGGGTCTTGAGGTAGGTGACCAGGCTCTGGTCGAGGGTGGAGCTGGACATGGTGAAGGCGCGTTGGAAAAAGTGTACGGCGAGTGGTGAGCGCGGGGTAAAGAAGGAGCGCGCTGCGCAGGGTGCAGCCGTTTGTATGGTTCGAAGGGGGTGTCGAGCAGCAGGCGGGCGTGCTGCAGGGCGTATGGAGCGTATTCGGGGAGCAGATTGGCCAAGTCGTGTGCGCAGAAGTGGCAGAGCTGTGGGTGAATGCATCACCATGCTGAGTCAACCAGTGCGGCCAAAATTCGTGGGTCCCACCTGCAGAGGGGCGCGGGGCACAGGCGGCGATGAACGAGCGCCGACGAACGAGCGCCGACGACCATCAACAATCAGCACAGGCCATTGTGGCTGTTGGACGCGTCTGAGCATTGTTCACATTGGCCTGGCTATCGTTTTCATCAATTGCTGCTTTCCTCCAGTGCTTTCGTCCATGAAGACATGCCTCGACCAGCTCCCCAGTGATAGCAAGCTAGGCTCCATGCATTGCCAGCTGCACAACCTCGCTCGCTGCTGCTCACACGCATAGCTCACACAGCTGGCGAGCAGAGGTGGCTGCAGCCCATGTTACAGACCTGAAATACCGCCACAGGCCGCAATGCACAATGGGTGCCTGCACTGCCTGCGTGTGCAGTCGGAAGACGCCATGACGCAGGGGTGTTCGTTGCCTTCGACGGCCCCACGTATATAACCCTGGAGCTTCCCTCCACCCCGCAATATCACCAGAACACGGCTACATACCTTCAAGTTGACCAACAACCACACAGACTTTGCACGTGAACCACCACAATGGCCGAAGACAATCCAGACGTACCTGCAGGGAAGAAGCGATTCATTCCTCTGGGTAAGACAACACCACGCAAACGAACACATCAACGCTGACATGTTTCGGCAGAGAACAATCCCGAAGTAATGTCCTCACTCATGTACAAGCTTGGCCTCTCGGGGAAGCTCGCATTCCACGATGTCTTCAGCATCGATGAGCCTGAACTGCTCGCCTTCGTGCCTCGGCCCGCGCATGCCCTGCTTCTTGTCTTCCCTGTCAGTGAGACATACGAGAAGTTCCGTCGCGAGGAAGACAAAGATAAGCCCGATTATGAGGGCCATGGCGCCGAAGAAGAGGTGGTTTGGTACAAGCAGACCATTGGAAACGCCTGTGGGTTGATCGGACTGCTTCACGGCGTGTCCAACGGAGCAGCCCGAGCAAACATCCGTCCGTACACCTACCTCATGCGCACGCCCTACCTCGACACCGGCTAACAGATATGCAGAACCTGACTCGGACCTGGCCAAGCTCATCCGCGATGCCATCCCGCTGAAACCAGCCGAACGAGCCGATCTGCTTTACGAGTCCGCTGCCCTCGAGAGTGCTCACCAAAGTGCTGCCGGTGGCGGCGACACCAGTGCTCCAGCCGCCGAAGACCACGTTGATCTCCACTACGTCTGCTTCGTCAAGTCAGGAGACAATAACCTATGGGAGTTAGACGGCCGAAGAAAGGGCCCTCTCAACCGCGGCAAGCTCGCCGCTGACGAAGATGTGCTTAGCGAGAAAGCCCTTGACCTGGGCGTACGCAGCTTCCTTAAGCGCGAAGCAGAGGCTGGAGGCGGCGATCTTCGCTTCAGTCTCATCACGCTCGCTGAGTCGCTGGATTAGAAGCCCGCGGATGAGACACTTCGCGAGATCCACCTTCTCGCAGGATATGCCACTGCCCGTATCAACAAGCTTTTACCTAGCATTGCTGTGGAGCAAATGCGTCCGACTGAATATCAAACTATACTCGGGCCCCCTTTGCATCAAATTGAAACATGGCTTGCAACCTGGCATTGTCAAAGGCCCGCGACAGAACAGCTTGGGATGGTGATGCCATCTGTATAGCTCGGAACCACAGACTCTGAAGACAAGGGAATGGTGGAGATCGAGCGCTTCTTGGACAAAGCATTTCTAGAAAATACGAGAATCATGTCTCAGTGAGGTATGTCGGCAGGGCCATTCAGCCTCCCAGTGCAGGCCACTGTCGCTCGTCTCACATGCTTTCGGGGTTTGCCCCGTTTACAAAGATGCGCGTCATTGCAAAGCGCACCGTTAAGACAACGCTCACTGGAATATTTCTCTCCACTTCTGCGCTTCAGTACAAGTCTTCTCATATCTCTGTAATACAACCGGAACCGGTCTCCCCGAGGAGGCTACAAGACGACTAATATGATTGAAGCTGGTAGCGCGTGTTTGTATCAATCTTCTTCCTCACACGCCCCCTTTCCTACCTCGATGGGGCTCCTTCCAGGTTCATACACACTGGTGCTTTTCCTTTTTGCCCCTCTGATCTCATCTTTTTCCCTAAACCCAGTATCGATGACAGATACGAACAAAGCGAAAGAATATGGACTTGGAACGGCCGCACTTGTTTGTACCATCCTCAGTCTACTGGCTTCTGTGCTCTGCATGTACTGGTTCTGTCGGATAGAGAAGCGATTTCGCCATAGGTGGGCTATTTTTACATCCTCAGATGAGAGACTGACATTTCGTAGATTGATCATGATACTAATATATGGTGACCTCATGCGCGGAACATGGCTCTTTGTGTTTGCTATCATATCGTTGGCTCGCGGAACAGTCAGAACTACGAGTACCTTCTGCCAAGTCAGCGGTTTCCTGGTACAGTATGGAACGCAAACAAGTGGTCAGTGATATTGTCAGACTATTACACTATCTGACGCAACGCCCAGACTATGCTGTCCTAGTGATGGCCCTACACAGCGCAGTGCAGGTCTTCTACCCATCAACGTTAGTCAGCTCGGACGGGCTTTACCCCTGCCGTCGATACGTCTACGTCGGAGCCTTTGCCGTTCCAGTTTCCATGGCTGGGTTGGCCTTCATTAATCCCGACCATGCGTATGTATCCCAGGGCGCGTTCTGCACGCTTCCCATCCGGCCATTTTGGTATCGATTGGCTCTTACCTGGGTTCCGCGCTATATTATCGTTCTTGTGATTATCGGGCTTGCTATAGCAATCTACGCTCACGTGGGCTTCGAGTTCCGTGCATACAACAATGCTGATGCAAGCTTCCAGAGCTTAAAGACCTCTGATGGCTCGAATGCGACCCAAGACGATGCGCAAAATGAGGTGAAGATGGAAGATATCACGTTTGAGCTCGAGACCATGCAGCCTCGGCCACAACCAGCACGGCGGAAATCATCGATTGGACACGGCGTCTTTACATCCCAGCGCCAGGCATCATCTGCACCTGCCCTTAGTCCTTTCACCACATATGATCCCTACGCCATCTCCTTTGCCAGTGCCACAGCATCCCGCTCCCTTCCAGGAAGTACCCTTAATCTCATCCGCACTTCCACCAACCCTACCCGCCCAGTGCTCCTTGCAATCCCCTCCGGTCAAAGCATCACAGCGCCCATTTCCCCACGCGACCCAACACCGCGCTCGCGTGCCGGAGTCAACAATGAAAGCAACACCGAGCCCACAGCTGCACCATCATCGCCAAGCTCGGCTCGCACGCCTACCCAATCCTCCCCGGCGCAAATCCGCCTGGTCAAACACCGCCAGCGCATACACCGCCAGCTACGCTTGATGTTCATCTACCCGCTCGTCTACACATTCATGTGGCTCATTCCATTCGCCATGCACTGCATGAACTACTGGGACAAATGGGCCATAAATCCCGTCGACTTTCTGCGCGTGGGAAGCAGCATATGCATCACGCTCATGGGCTTCGCCGACGCTCTCATATTCTCCATTCGCGAGAAGCCGTGGCGCAGTATCAACGGGTGTGACGGCACGTTTTGGGGCAGCTTTGTTATTGCCAGACGCGGAATAGGTGATGAGGAGGGTGATGGGGTGGGGAGTGAGGCGCGGCCGAGTGTTAGTGGGAGGACTAGGGGCAGTCAGAGTTATAGGACAAGTGCGAGTGGGGATTTTGCGCGGATGGCGGCTGAGCAGGCGCGTGCCAGATTGGATTTGGAGAGGGGGGAGAGGATGAAGCAGTTGTGTAATCAGCCGATGGTGCGGCAGAGTAATGATAAGGGGGGTGAGGGAGTGGAGCTTGAGGGGTTGAATGTGGGCTGTGGTAAGGAGGGGCAGGTGCATGATGATAATGAGTTGGAGGACGTAAAATGAACCATAATCGTGGATTTAATCTGGGAGGCGTCGTCGTTATCTACTTCACAATGCATTGTCTGTGGCCGTCGTCATCCTTCTCTAGTCTATATATGCCTTGCAGAAATGCAATCCTTTCAAACCGCCATGTCATCTAACCTTCACTCAGAACTCTTCCACTACAACCTCCCTCCCCTCCTTCAACGGCAGATATATCTTCTCCCACAGCTCACTCCGCTCGCCCAAATGATAGCTCAGACTCACATCCGCCAGACTTGCATTCTCATCGCCAGCCATCGTATCAAGCTGGGAGATGATATTCTCCAACCCCAACGCCTTCCCCGTGGCCTGCGTGGTCCCCGCCTCAAGCGCAACATGCACAATATGAATATGGAAATGATAATACGTCGGCTGATAATGCACATACAACTTCAACTGATCCGTATCCAGCTCCGGGTACAACTTCACCGTCGCATCGAGCATCCTATCACGCATATGCCTGACCCACTGCGCCTGGCCCTTCTTCAAGTCGCGCACGCTCCAGATATCCCTGCGCTCCACGATGCCGAGTAAGTGCAAAGACTCGAGCGTTTTGCGGTCCCAGTTTAGGTCTGGCAGGAGAAGGAAGCCCGACGTGCCTGACTCGCGGTAGATGACGTCTTCCTGCTCTTTGAGGCCGTCGAGGATGTTATAGACCCATTGCAGTGTGCCTTTTTGGTGCTGTGCTGCGATGTACAGGCGTACGTAGCGGGAGTAGATTTCTGGCGTTTCGTGTACGATTCGCAGACCCTGCTTTTCGTACTTCTTGATGTGCTTTGCGGTGCATGGGTAGATGAGGTTTAGCTTGTAGTCCGGGGTGCAGGTGGAATCAGACGAGGGGTTGCTGTTGGCGAGGAACCAGGCGTAGATGTCGTTGGCGCCGAGATTTTTGATGTTGCGGAGTGAGGTGGAGAAGCTCGAGAGGGTTGTATCTGAAGTGTCGAATGCGGCGCGCTCGGCGATTAGGAGAGCATTTTGCGAGTCGATGGTGCCGAGGAGGGAGATGCGACGGCCAGCTTGGTCTGAATTCAGGAGGCGTGTGAGTTTGAATTTGGGGATCAGAGATTCTACATGGGCAGCCACGTCCGGGGGTGTTGTCGAAGTCATAGTTTGAGGTTGTGGAGAGGCTTGGTGTAGGTCAACTAGCAGATGAAGGCCAATTGGATGATTGAATCTGGCCTACAAATAGTTAGAACTTGCTCGTGATGCGTAGGGTGAGCTTTTCAAGCATGAGCAGAGTTCAAAAGATGTTCTTGATCCAAAAAGCGAGTTCAGAGTATCGTGACGTTTGATGCGCGTTCTGTTCACACTTCTGCTGCATGCTGAAAAAGAAAAAAGGAATGCCCCACGTTAGAGTATATAGCGCATGGGACCCCTATGATGTCTTAAAAATAGTTGGGCTTGACTTGCCTTTTGTTTGGACGAGTAACAGCAATGTTTAAGCTGACTGAGATTGACGTTCGAGCTCGTACTGAAAGTGGCTGGTGAATTGCCAATTCACGTGCTCGCGTGAGAGCGCGCATCACCTCGCCAACCGCAAAGACACGATTGGCGAGACGCCAAGACAGCCTTGCGTCACTCCTACAGCTGCACCATTGACCATACCGCGTCGCGCGCAACCAGATTACCGCAATACATTCAGATATCGCATTCAGAGAAACCGCCGTATCATTCAATATGCCACCGAAGCGACGAGTATCCGGCCCTGCGGCCAGGTCGCAGCAGTCGACCCTCGCATTCCACGGAGGTGCCAACAAAGTCACGAAGCCTAATACAAGGGCGCAGGATGGAAAGAAGGACCTCGTTTCAAAAAGCGCAGCCAAGGCTGTCAAACTAGATGTCATCGATCTTGAGAACGTCGAAGAAGCGAAACCTACGACGGTTGAGGCCGACATCATCGATCAAGTCGAGAAGGAAGTCGCGGCGCAGAAGGCGGAGAGGAACGCAGAGGATGAAGCTGCCAGGTGTATAACAGATGCTGCTATTAAGAAGTACTGGGCTGCGAAGGAGAAGCAGAGACTAGCCCCCAGAGTACACCAGCATGATTTAAGCTTGCATGAGAAGGTACTGCGGGAGTTCGACATGAGCGCGCAGTATGGCGTAAGTCACAGGTCATTGAGAGAATGAGGTTGACTGAGCTGACGGACTGATAGCCTTGCACTGGTATCGCACGACTGAAGCGCTGGAAGCGTGCGCATCGTTTCGATCTCGACCCTCCCATTGAGGTGCTCGCTGTTCTCCTGAAGGAGCAAGAAAGCGCCAAGGATAAGCTCGCAGTCCAGCGATCTCACGTGGATGAATTGTTGAACACTAGAACTGAAGTGGAGATATAAGGACGTCGAGGTCGCTTCTGAGCGTGATAGCGGGATGCCTAACGGGCAACGTGACGATTAAGTTTTATGTATTGTTTGGAGTTTGGGAGTTATAGTGGCGGGTTTCAACATCTACAAGCACTGTTTCCTGGGCGAACACGGTAGCACGAATTTTGTAGGTTAGCCAAGGTTGCACGCGAGCTATGGTCGAGAGGTCGAGGTGTTTCTTCCTTCTCAACAGTTTAGAAGGACAATGAAATGATCCTCACACCATCTTCCATCGCCCATCACAGCACCCAGGCAACGAGTGGTCGCCAGGCTGTTTTCAATCTAAGATGATCGCCCGGCGGCACAGATTTACGTCAAGGCGCATCCACCCACGGGCGGCCATGTGCAGGCGTCGCAGGCAAAGGCATCCCAAACTCTAAGGCTGGCTAACATGGCCGGACGATCCCTGGTCTGAATTCGGTCGTAGGAAGTCCTCCCGCAACACCGGCATGTCTTTGGGGTGCGGGGTTGCGCCAGGGTCAGCATCAGATTACGCTTCCTTCAATGCCGCTTCGCATGGTTTACTTTTTGCAGTGACATGCGTCGTTTGGAAGTCGTGTGCGCTCGCCGTGACTTCTCGGCTTTCACGAGGAGGCTCCAACGCAACGGTCAAAAGGCGGGGTCGATCGACGCACCCTGTTGGCGGTTTGGAGGAGCCCAGAGCTTCATAGTGCTCAGAATGTGGCGAAGGAGCATGCGGCTGCAGATGTGGGGTTGCTGGTGTGAGGGATCCGCATGCGACTGGCGCACTAACCTGACAGCCCGATTCCACGCTGCCGGCGGAGCTTGCAAGTGGGGCCTCAGGCCAACGCTTCGGCGTGCCGAGTGGAGTGTGAAGCCTGAACGAACCGATGGCCCTCGAGGCTACGCGGCGGTTCCACTTGGGAATGCTGGGGTTCGATATCACAGACCCACTCGCTTTATCGCTATCTTCGGCAGAGCTGGCACTCTTCCAAGTGCTGCCGAGGAATCTTGGTGAGAACAGCTGTCTTGCGTGCGAAGAGGGCTATTTTCGCAAAGGGTGCCTTTGCGCTGTCGCTCGCGAACCAACAGCAGACCTCTGTGTGGACAAGCGTGCATGTGGCTTGCAGATGCGACCGAGACTGGGTCAGTCTGAGCGTCGCCTCTTGGGTGCTGCAGGCGGGGGAACCACTAAACACCTAGGATACCATTCCGTTGTGCAACCACCATTACCCTCTTCTTCGCCCTCCCGTTTCTCTTTCTTCATTCTTCACATCCGATCAATTCTTTGTGCACTTCGCTTCTACCACATATTTTGTCAACATGCGCAGTGCTTCTGTCGTCGCGCTGTAGACTTGCACTTTCCGAGTGAGCCGCTCTTGCTATCCCCAGCGTCCCACCGTTGATCAATCGCTACTTCCAAACATTGGGCACATCTTCACATCTCAGGCCGTGAGTCAACACTCCGTTGCGTCTTTATCCAACACCTGCAGCCAACATTGGAACGACATTGACTGTTGATGGTGGTAGAACCGCTATCAGTCCACCACTTGCACCCCGCAATTAGTGCTGCTCGGCCCTTGCACTACCCAGATTCGGCCAATTGACCTAGTTTAGGAAGGGCAGACCGGCCTTATCAGCACATTGCGTCGCGTGCCTTCAACTGCATCGTCGACAGCTCAATTGCAAGCATGGCTGCTGCAGTGGCAAGGGCACCGCCTATGCCTGGCTGCAATTCAACACCTTCGCACCTATCTCTCAACACGTCGTCTCGCGGCGCTCCTGCTCCAATCCCCAACAAGCACATCCCAGTATGCTCACCAGGTGGCATCCCAGTAACGCCGCCAGCATCCCCACCGCGAGACGATGTCTTCGTTGAGACAGCCTCCATCACATATCCACCGGAGAAGCACTGCACAGTGTTCTGTAATGAACCGCCGGTGTACACAATTACTGCCGATCGAATGGCAGAGGCTTTGGAGTTTATGGCGACGCAGCCACTACCCAATCCAGAGCAGGTTTTTCCGTGGCTTCATGGTCTGCATGCTGAGAACCAAATTCAACTGGCTTTCTTCGCTTCTCGTCGCAAGGCCGCTCGAAAGATTCCCAATTGTATTCGCAGCCTGACTGTTGTCAAGACAGGTGGAGACTTAACCGCATCGAAGCTAAAGGGTGCAATTGCAGCGGATGAGATTCTCTGCTCAGATTCAGACGATACGCCTACGTTCATTGAGTGTGACCCCAAGGATGGTTTCTCTGTGCGTAACTTCCAAATTCAGGCGTGCAAGTTGGCTATGGTCTCGGATATCATCATCTATGGTGACCAGAAGACACACCCCAACGACACCATTGCTCTTGCCAAGATTATCTCCCAGGCTCAACGGCAGTACGAAGCCCGCAATGGCCTCCCCAGTGGCTTGTTCAATACGTTCATGCTCTCAGATTCATTCGGCAGTGTGCAAGAGAAACACCCAGAGCTTGTTGCTATCGATCATACAGGTCGCGTGACCGGCAACGTTGTTGACTTCTTTTACTGGGAGCGATACGAGATGTGCGACATGTCAAAGGCATCTGAGATCAGCAGCAACGTTTTCTTGGGACCCACACCTGATCCTACACTTCATGCAGACTGTTTGGGTGAAGACGCATACGATGTGCTTATCGAAGCAACAGACCTTGCACACGTGCCTGAATCACGCTCGTTGAGAGCTCTGCGCATGTCCATGGACAAAGTTCAACGCAAGTCAGCATTGCACATGGAGTTCCCCTCCTCTGGCAGTATTATGCCACCTTCCTGGTCTCACACAGAGGTCGATGGTTTGATGGAGACTTGTCGGTGGATGTACGAGCTCGCCAACCCTCAAGAGATCCGTCGATCGAAGCGCAGACGTAGTGACGACGACGACGAAGCAATTGAGCTAGACGATATTGCTGTACCACGCAAATTCCTTATCCATTGCACAGACGGTTACACAGAGACAACACTTCTCGCCCTAGCGTACTTCATGTACGCGGAAGGCCTTCCGGTTCACGACGCTTGGATTCAGCTGCACCGAGAGAAGGGTCGCAACTTTTTCGCGTATCCATCTGACGTTGCACTCCTTACAGCAATCCAGCCACGTATCTTGCAGGAATCCCCCAAATTCAGCCAGAGTGTGTTCAATCTTACTGAACCACAGTGGCTGTCCAAGATTGATGGCAGTCTTCCCAGCAGGATCCTACCATACATGTACCTTGGCAACCTCGGTCACGCGAACAACCCAGAGTTGCTCAGAGAACTGGGCATTACAAGGGTCTTGAGTGTCGGTGAAGCACTGTCCTGGCCTGAGGGCATGAAAAAGCAACTTCAATGGCCTGAGGAGAACTTTTTGATGGTTGATCGAGTCCAAGATAATGGCGTTGATCCGCTGTGGAGTGAGTTCGAGCGATGCCTGAAGTTCATCGAAGCTGGAAAGGCCGCTGGTGAAGCCACACTTGTCCACTGTCGTGTGGGCGTGTCTCGGTCTGCAACGATATGCATCGCCGAAGTCATGAATGAGATGGGATTGTCTTTCCCTCGTGCCTAGTAAGTATCTCCGTGCCTATACTTCAACAGCCTCTAACGTGATATCTAGCTGTTTTGTCAGAGCACGAAGACTAAATGTTATAATCCAACCGCATCTTCGATTCACTTACGAGCTTCTTAAGTGGGAAGAGTATCAGCGTCAGCGACGCAATGAGCCTCTTCGCCGCGAACTCGAATGGGCTACTGTCGCGCGTGAGATCGCGTTGATGAACAAGCCCTACTCGAGATGACCTAACGGCTAATTTGCGATATGACTTACGATCAACATGTGTACGATCACTAAACCTGCGAAACCTACAGGAATGGGTACGAAGGCTTTCGTTACTACACCGAGTGATTTTGCGGCGTTTTACGATTTCTGCATGCCTTTTTCTGTCTACATACGCACTGCGTGTTTACGATATTTCTTTCTCTGGGATCATTAAATTTTCAAGATTTCGGCCACACCGCTCAGTTGGCTCATCTGGATGTCTGCCATTCTTGTTCCATCTTCTGGATGTAGATGGGATCTCGGGCAGGTTCATGGGCGTCATCTATACGTGTATGTTCATTAAATGGGCATTGGGTCGAGATACATTACACGGCGTTTCTGGGGTTCATGGTAGGCTTCGGCGAATATATCCAGCCGATCAGATGCAGCAGGCTTTTAATTTTTTGAGTTACTTCGACATTTATGATTGATTGTTATCCTTGAATCACATGTCACAAACATTGTCTCACTCTTCGATCCGAAGCAATCATCGTACCATCAGCCTGAGCGAAACTTTGATGGTGGCAACAGTGCATTCATCTAACGTCTCGTTAACACCAGCTTTGGATACTGCCGCCCTCGGACTTCTCATGGACTTTTCCTTCAAATTCCCCACTCTCACCTCCCTCCAGTATGACAGGTCTTAACTAGCTCGACATTGTCCTCACTGAGAGGGGCCTTCTACGTCCCGGCCGCACAATCGGTAGACACCTCGGCAATGGACCCTTGTTTCGCTCCACGTACGCGGATTCGCTTAATGGGGTGCGGAATCTCGGTCTAGGCTTACTTGCACGCTTGCGCGGGGGTAAAGTGAGTTATGAGGGCGTGGCTCGGTGTGACTAAGTGTCTGTGAATTGCTGAGAGGGAGTAACGGGAGGGGAGGTGGAGTGCGGAGGAAATTCGGCGTTCGGTTGGCGACCATCGGTTGTGTATGATTCCACAAAGCGCAGCGTCACTTATGATAACCTCGAAATAATAGCTTTTGCTTGATTCATGTATTTGATGTTCGGTGCTGATACACGCTATCACAATGAACTAGAGTCTGAAAGATTGTCATGGTAGATATTACGCCTCTATTTACCCCGAGGCTGGAAAGAATGTAGATAATCGTGGGTTCTACATGCAGTGCCCACAACTCGAGAAATTATACATTGTCTTGCGTCTCGAAGCAGTCAGGTATCTCAACGTAAAAAACAACTATCACGATGTCACTCCTCTCCGCGCCGCCCCGCGCCGCGTCCTACTCTACCTCTCCCCGCCACCCCTCGCCTCGTCACCCTCCCCCTGAGCTTCCATGGTTGAACTCATTAGTTAGTTCAACCCAAGGAAGCTCAGTCGTTGCTATAAGTCCGAACTCTTCGGATTATGCAGGTAGATATCTGGCACCTTTGGGACTTGCGGACTCTTCTGTAGCGCCTGTTTGATCGCTTCTCTTGTCTTTGTGCCTTCTTTCCCGTCGCCTCCCCCGCCAGTGAGTCTCCTCATTCCGTTTCGTATTCTGCTCCTGGTGTCACTTGTGGCGGGCTTCGCCATGTTTTCGAGACTGAATGTGCGGTCTGCACTTGTGAGGCGGATGTCGTCATCTGAAAAAGATTCGCCTATCTCGTCGAGTGCGGTTGTAGAGAGCGAGGGAGAGATCCGCTGGGAATGGTTGGGTGCTGACGGAGAGGTTACGGATCGGGCGTGGAGACCTGGGCGAGGGGCACTTGTTGGCCCAGGGGCAGTCGGTGTTGATGTAAAGGAACTGAAGGCACCTGGAGTCATGACCCCGGGATCTCGTGCTGGCGATAACTTAACTTGATCGGTACTGAAGCCTGATTGGAAAGAAGTGACGCTTGCGTTGCGAGTTAGCGACTTCAACAGGATTGGTGCGGTTTGTTGGTCGTAGAGGTTCTCCCGTGTGTTCAGCATGTTGTTGGTGTAAGGTCCATTTGGCTGGTAGTGGCTTGATGTGAAGTTAGGGAGGTCGGTGAGTGTCTCGTTATCGTCACTATCGTCGTCATCATCGAAGAAGTCGTCCAGACTGTCTAACTTCATGACCAGGTCGCCGATGTGGCCTTCGCCGCGTGTGTCTTCGGAAGTCATGGTTGCTGTACGGTAGTCCGACAATGGGCTGAAGGGAAACTCGTCTGCGCGAAACTCGATCTTCGGTGTAGCTGTTTCAGAAGCATCGGCGCCTTCTAGGTTGCCACAAGTGTAGAAGACGGCATGTACGTTCGCTCTCGTCAGGTGTGAGTGGTGAGCAGGCATGGGTATTGACCACCCACTCTCTTCAGGGATGCCGTATAACGACTGAGTCTTCTCGAACTGCTTCTTATAGCCTCTGGTCGAGTGTGACCCAGCCATGCTCATGCGGATGTGTTGCTTCTCGAATGGGGTCGGAGCGTTGGTCATGCTCAGGTTGATGACGAAATCAAGGACCCGCAAGGCTTGTGGACAGAACTCAGTCTGTAACAGTCGTAGCAATGGCGAGATCAGGTCAGGGCCCTTTGAAGCAATTTCTGGTTTGCGCATCTCGATCTCCGGTAGCAGGATACAGAGCACCTCCATAGTATTGATTTTCATCCAATCGATCTTGTTGGTGAGTAGACTGAGCAGAAAGATCAGACTGCCCAACTCCAGATCTGGGAAGAAGGCCGATCGAAGAGCTGACAGCGTTTGAGATAAGAAGTCTGTCTCTTGACGATATCGTTTCAGTGCAAACGAAGTAAGTGCATCCGCGAGCGAACTGCACTGATATTGCTCCTCGGCTACACGAGCTAGAATCTCAGCAGTAGCTTTGACTCCAGGATCCCTCTTGATCGTCTCGAAAGATCGAATAAACCTTGGCAAGTTGGCGAGTATGGAGTACACAAGTCGTGTGTCATCTCCTACAATCCGGCTCGAGGGCAGTACAACCAGCCTGTCAAGGATGCGCAACGACCGGTCCAAACAAGTGCTTGATCGTATTCCCTTGAACGTGAGCTGGGCAAGACCCTCAAAGTTGCCTTCCCACTTCTCAGGGCAACTGTCCTCGAGTATTTGCAAGACTGTAGTGTCACCAAGATCAAGCTTATCAAGGAACTTATCCAGCATCAGCAAACTCTCCATGAATTCGCCTTCATGTATGGTGTCGAGACATGCGCAGGTCGTCCAGAACAGTTGAGGGTACTGAATGAGATCTTCTGGCGCCAACGCTTCGATGATGGCACGTAATGTTGTCAAGATCTCCATGGAGAAGGTTTGGATATCACTCTCTTCATCCGAAATGGTGTTGGACAGCCTGGCGAGCATGTCAGAGAGCATCTGTTGATCGAGAGAGCTCAAAATGCATCGGAAAAGTTGGAACGATCGGCAGGCAAGGTGTCGAACCGGACACGAGGTAGCCCAGTTGAGGGCTACCCTTCCCCATGCCTCCCTAAGTCCAGGATAGGCAAGGGTGAAGAACTTTAGAACTTCGCCGGAGACGTATTCCATGGAATCTGGTACTTTGGTACTGGAGTCCTCCGCCTCTTTGCTGTTTTTATCATCGTAGTTCCACACAACCTTAGCATCATGTTGGCGGATATTCTCGACGAAGTCTTCGATGGCACGCTTGTCGATGCCTAGGGTGTCATCTTCAATCTTGGATATGACCAGTTCGTGTATGAGATGCACGAGCATTTCTCGCGCTTGATCCTGGACTACAGGTGTGTAGTGATCCCAGAGGACAAGCACGACTTGGAGTAGCAGAGGCACGTGCTCACTCGCAAGCTCGATAGGAGATACCATGAGATCAACAAGGAGAATCAGACAGACCTGACCGAGGGCAAAGCCGGACTAAAACAGTTAGTGCAACCACAAAGGGTAGTAGAATGGTACTTGCCTGCTTGTTGCTGCTCGGAAGCAAAGCACTAAGGTCAGCAAGATACGGCAAGTTGACGGCATCTGCTGGTGGCGGTATCGGCTCGCGCTTCTCGCTCACTAGTGAACGTGGGTTGATCTGAAGAAGAAGAAACTCCACGACCTTCTGTCCGGCCGGGGTACTTGACAGGTGAACAACAATCTGTTTGGAGAAGTCGACGTAGTTCTGCTCCCGTTTGTCCAAGCACAGATTGATGATGAAATCGAGAATGAGCTGCACGTTGCCTCCGTAAGGTCCAGTAGCCAAAGCTTGCCAGAGTGCCTGAATCTCGTTGTGGAGTGCATTGCCTGAGCGAACAGTGATCTCGAAGAGGTTGACGAGCAGCATGTACGAGTTGGCCGTAGGGTCACCGCCTGGCTGCACTTGAAGTTCGATAGTCTGGACCCAAGGTAGCATTGCAGCGACCATGTTTCGTTGATGGTCTGGCTGTAAGTCCTTGAAGTAATATGAGAACTGCGAGAATACAAGGAAGGCCAGTTCTGAATGTTGCTTTGCAAGTCGGCGAGAAGTCTCGAACTGGGCCAGCTTGTACACAGCTATGGTCTTATCGGAGATACTGATGTCGAGATCTTGCAGTTTTGAGTTCTTCTGTTCTCGGCCTTCTAAAGTCCTTAGCAAGCGGGAGGATTTCACTCGTAGCTCGCTGTTTTCGTGACCCAGCGTGTATAGACCTGCACTAAGCACCTTCCAGAAGGGTAGTGTGTAATCTTCACGTTGGGTCAGCACTTGTGTGACAACCTCGAAGTAGCTGTCCAAGGCCTTAGACGACTTTGAAAGGTAGCACATCTCAATGGCGCGATCCAGAAGATATGGATGTTCGCGGTTGTGAATGATGAGATTCGTTAGCGCTCTTCGACCGATTGCGTGCGTGCGATCACTAGGGGTCTCAAAGATACTGTCGATCCAGGAAAGCATCCGACGGACGTCGAATTGCATCAAGACCTTGCTGTCAGTTGTAATGCTGACCGGGCCGCCACACAACGCAGCCATGGCACTGAGAGCTGCCGTTCGAAGATCGCGCTTCTCGATCTCCATAGCTGCTGTTGCGATTCCCTTGTTACCCATGTCGGCTTCTCGGTCTAGCATGGATCTGCGCATGTTTTCTTCTCGCTGGCGAATTTGCGGTTGGTTCACTGAGTAGCCACACCAATCTTCCATGAGCGTGAATGCTGCCTTGCGAGCCTGGAACGGCATCCACTGGAGAGGGTCGCTCGTCCGATTGATACCCTCGAACAACACTTCTACAAGCCCACAATAATGTGTGCGAAGCTTCTGAAAGCCCCACTCGTTTTGTACTTCAGCATCGCTTAAGAAGATTCTCAAGTCTTTCGTGTAATTGACGAGATTGTTGACGATCCACGCATCATTGTATGCCTCTGGGAGCCGCAAGAATTGGGATGTGAGTTTGTACACATGTGTGATCTCAGTCCGAAGGTGATCAGTACGTCGGTTCCTTCGTGGGCTGCTTAGTGTCCTCTGATGTGCTCCCAGTCTGGTCTTTGCCTCTTCAGCACATGCGGCAACGATTCCCTGTAGGGACTCCAGTAGCGTTCGGTAAAGATTGATGTTGATAGAACCCAGACCAATGACGGCTGCTTCTCGTACGGCACTATTGTCCACGGACAATGCAGGAAGAACCTTTGCGAAAAGTTCGCTAGCGGTGTGCAGCTTGTTTGTACTCTTCTGTGAAGATTTGGAACTCTTTCGCGAGTGCTGTGACAGTTGGCTCGGTGTGACGGCACCTTGTCCGGGATTTGTCATGGTGGTGAATGCGAAGATCAGATACAGCTTCCATTGTTCAATAATGATCTCCGGTGAAGTTGAAGCAAGGCGATTGGTAACCCTGCCTACATTTCCCGGCTCAAAGGGCGAGTAAGGAGTGGCTCTAGGTCCGTCACCAAGTGTGACTAAGGTCCGATGCATCTGCGTGAGTCTTGCACAGACAATGTCGCGGGTAAGAGTCACAGCGAACGGACATACTTCGAAGCTGATGCGCACCAGGTTGGGAAAAATCTTAAACCAAAGTGTGGAGTCGTAAGGTACGTCGCTGCTACACAACTCCACCAAGGTGCTCTGGACGTTGCTTTTGCGCATACCGCGCTGAAGTCGACTTCGTTCCGCTAGTGACAATTTCTCGTCGCTGATGTCCATGACCTTCTGTGGACTGCCTTCCATGACGCGTATTATGCGGGTATTGGTGGCGCCCAGCGCCGTGTCGAATTCGGTGATGAGGCGTAGCACGGTGACTGCATAGGATCGTACACGGCGTGAGGGTGAACATAGGAAGAAAAGGCCGTGAGATTCGACTTCCTCAACGTGCGTCCATACCGACGAAAGATCGAGGAGCGCAGCACGGCTGCCTGCACCCTCTTCGGGCGTGTCGAGTGATGTTTTGCGGACCTTTTGTTTGATTTCCTCGATCCAAATTTGGAGTAGCTCTTCGTAGAGCTTCAGTGTGCTCTCAATGTGTCCAGCACCGAGCATGCCACCATCTGACATAGTAGCATAACGGTCGTCAAAATTAAAGATAAAGCGAGCAAACCCGATTGTAACTTGTTGTGCATGTGACTGTCGCGCAATGGACTTGAGAGACTGTGCTGAGGAAATGGCAATATTTCCTTGCACATGAGCCGTCCCTGTACATAGCAGGTTGACCAGCGAGTTGAAAGGGATGTGCGGCGAGAGACATCGTGGTAAGGCTTGGACCGCAACATGCAGCAAGTCATAGAATCCTTGTCTAGGGTCTCCGGAGCCTAGATGATCTTCGCGACGGCTGAAGCTGAAAGCCTCTGCCATGGGCGTTTTTGGGGTCTGGATTGAGAACTTCTCGTCAAGTACCGCCTGACCGCCAAAAGTGTTGTCGCAGATGATTGTGATCTCACCCAGTATCTTGCAGAAGCGCACATACGACTCTTTCGCTACTTCAGCGAATCCGCTAAAGTTGACTGGCCGTGACAACCGCTCCTCTTTCAGGAGTGATGACTTGATCGGCAGGTGTTGCAAAGGTCGTGGGCTGGCTGGGAGGGTTGGGAGTTCTGGAAGGATTGCGTTGGGATCGTAGTCGAACGATATCGGAAAGGGTGGCTGTTCTGAGTTCTCCAGGTCTGCCATAATGGCGAGGAACGACCGGATGCCCAAAACCATTCTATCAGGCTCCAAGTTTTCGACACGAAGTTCTCGACCAGAAGCAAACATTTCCGCGTTGAGTAACGGGAAAATGATAGTCTTGAAGCAAAGATCTTGATATTTGTAACCAATGATCCTTGTCAACTGAATGAGAGGTTCGGCGATTGCGGGTTCAGTAGAGAGGTATGAGCGCCGTCCAGGTTGGAATATCATCCGGATGATATCTTCGAGCTTGCGCACCGCAGTAGCTGGAGGATCAGGGCTTTGCCTGTACAAGTACGTCCATACCAACTGGCATATGCCTCGAAGGGCAATAGGCCGAGTTCCGCGCTCTTTAAGCCGGGGCTGTGTTGATAGCGCAAGTGCAGACCACTGCGCCGTGAACGTTTCTGTAGGTGAGACACACAGAAGTGCGGTCATTAGAGGGAAGGCTTCGTGCCAATGTTTAGGTTTGCCGAGCAGCACAGCAGCCCGTTGTCTCATCATGTCGACTACTGGCTTCCACTTGGGTGAGCTGATTTCGACTGTAGCTTTGGAAGCAATTCGGAGCAATAGCTCTCTCAGCACCTGGCAAAAGGCGTATTTCATTGGGTGGCCGTGTGCACTGACGAACAATTTCGCGAGAGAGAGCATGAAATTGCAAGTGCGGTCCCATGCTTCCTCTGGATAGGTCTTGACCTTCAAATAGCGTAGGGCACGGATAAGTTGAGCGCCTTTGTTCTCGATATCCCGTGTATATTGGCCCTTGACAGACAGCTGGGTGTCGATGGTTTTCAGGTCCACGATAAACTTTTCCTGCACCGGATCGAATATGAGCCCACTGAGAACACCAAGTAGCTGGCTGAAGACGCCATAATTCGCTTTGCTCAAATTCGAGACGTCGACTAGATCAGGGTCCACGGTGTTGAGCTGTCCGTAGAAGAGGCCAAGCAGGCGATCGGCCATGTCAAAAGTCAGGTTCTGGATGTCGGTCTGGCTCATGATCTCGATAAGGACCCGGCACAAAATATAAGTCGACACTGTTGAACGCTGCTCAGCCAATGTCACAGTGTCTTGGAGGGCGAGGAGCTGCTCGGCGCCCGCAGCTATTGACGTCGTCGACAGATTGTCGGGCAGGTGCTGACTCGATTCTGTGTTTCGGCGAGGCATGTGAGGATGGGCTGGTGCACTGGCTTGTCGAGCCTGGCTGCGTTAGTGGGGTGTGAGGCAGGGAACGGCGAGCGGGCCTACCGTCTGCAGCTGTGCACGCAGTTTCGAAGCTTCTTCGCTCTTCGCCTTGCGCCAGAGCATGATGGTGTCTATCAGAGGCTTGGGCTTGTGGCGGGCAATGTGCCCAAGGGCAGCTATGAGCTGGTCGAAGTTGAGATCGACTCCAGGGCCGCAGATTCGCTCCACCTCGGCCTCGGGCTGGCTGCGGTCGGTCATGCATTGTATGATCTTCTGGTCGGCCTGGCTGATGAACGAGTTGAAGAGGTGGTGCAGCGCGTACTCGCCGACCGTCTTGAGCTCGTGGGTGTGCTGGTGGTGGCGCGACTGCGAGCGGTGGTGGACATGGCCCTTGCGAGAGGAGCGGCTGGGAGCTCGCTCGGGCTTGCGCGGTGCACTGCTGTCGCCCAGGGCCGGCGACAGGCCCGCGCCGGCGAAGGCATTCGCGGGACTCGTGGCGGCTGCTACGCCGTGGGCCGAGAAGGCGGCGGTGATGGTGTCCTGTGACATGACGGCTCCATCGAGGCCGGCGATGAGCTGCGCCTGCGGACTGAGGGGGCTCGTGGCGGGCGAGTTCACGAAGCTCGTGTTGCGCGAGTGCTGGACGCCATGCACGATCGAGGTGTTGCGGTTGTGGGCATACGAGTGCGACGGCCTGCGCTCGAGCGCCCCGTCTGGGCTCGAGTTACTGCTGCTGCTGGCGAGGGCCACGGCGGGCGCCCTGGTGCGGGATGCTATGCGACCGCGCGTCACACTCGGCTCTCGTGAAGGAGCTTGTCGAGCCTGCGCATGTGAGTGCGAAGCAGCTGGATCACGCACAACGTCAGCAAAGCCCTCAGGCACAGCACGCTGCGTTATTGGACGTGCGAATAAGCTCGGCCATGCCACCGCCGCAGCCTGGTAGTGTCAAACACCGCCCTGTCTGGCTGCCCGCATCCTCCAGCAGACGGCCACCAGCCGCGCATCCCCAGGCCTTGCGGCGGCGTCGCGACGACAAGAGAAATGGCCAACTCACACATGGGCACTCATGGGCGGACGAGGAGATCGTCATCTGCGTCGACGGAAGAGAGATCAGCCTGGGCGAGAGGCGAGCGACGTCTGCCATTGGGACATGGACGAAATGCATCGACCCCTGCCGCCGTTCCTGAATGCTAGCCCGATTGGTGCCCATGATCTTCTCTGGCGCCGCGGCAGCCAAACGGCTATGGAGATCAAGCAGGCGGAGATTAATGGCTCGCATCAGCACGTGGTACACCTGCTTCAGCTCTCCATCTTATCAGCACACCCTCCTACGCGAGGGACTGCGTCTTTTTCACCACTTCGTCGACGGCCACCTCCAGCGCGGCCGGGGACGAACTATTCCCCTAGCGTAACGGCCGCCTGCTGCCACGCTGGCTGGTTGTGTGCACCTGCATTGGATACATTCTAGTCCTTGGACGTGCAGTGTTAGCAGCAATGTTGTATTAGGATTGTTGGATTGCGTGCTGAACGTGCAAAGTAACAGGTGGCCAGTCATCGCCAGCATTGGTACTGCTTCGGGCTGATCGTGTCGTGTTCTTCGACGTAGGCGCTGGAGAGCATACTTCGACCGTTCAGCCTCGGGCCGTACTAACTAACAGGCATCATCTTTGCAGCACGAGAGCACGGGAAAAGGGCCCGACGTAGGCCTCTTGCGGCCGAGAGCACAGGCAGAACACACTACACACTATAGTACACTGTAGTAGTATGTAGACTGCAGCATCCATCATGTGTTGAGGCGAGGTCAACCCTGAATCCTCTCCACTATCACGGCCGCGAGCGTACGTGCTACATGCATACTATGTACGCGCGCGCCAAACTCTTGCTAACCAGTTGGAAGGATTCAACTTGACTCAATCTTTACAGATCATTATCAACTTTCGGAGTAGTTTTGTGTGCGTGGCATTCAATGACCGGTATCTGGTTTAGTCTCTTGTTGCATATATACAACGTGGTATCACTTTGCCCGTCCAACCTTCCTGGATTTGCTGGCGGGCAGCTCTCGGTGTCACTCCATCTGTCACTGAGCATGAATCTCCACGTCGGCACGCTATGAATGCTTCTTCCATATGTTTCTAAACATCGCAAGGGCCGAATTTACCCCACAACACCGCCGAAAGCGTGGTGGGGTTCCATCAGGAACTTGCGGAAAGCGTCAGCGATGCTCGGTTATCAGAGGCATCGCGGAATTGGCGCGTTTCCGCCCGAGTGCCCCGAGCAGCCGACACCCACGCTCGGGACGGCAGTCGTGACGGCATGCACTTATTTTGGCCACTGCACTTGCTCAAGCTCGCGGCGTGTCGCGTAAATAATATAGAAGCTTGCCCAGCGCCTGTCAGCGCTGAGCACACTCAGCCTCACGTCAGGACGATCCTCTACCGATAATAAACCAGTGCGACCGCTAGAGCAGAGCACGGCCTCTTGGGCTACCCGGTCCACCCAACAGCTGACGCCGGTACAAATATTCCCACCGCTTTCCCTGATACAGCGGGAACGACTCGTGTCCAGATCGCAGCGTGTCCTCGGTCTGTTCTTAAGCCTCAACCCCTCCACGACTGCTTTCGAGCATCATGGCCCAACTCGACACGCTCGACATTGTCGTGCTGGCAGCACTGCTGCTCGGCACCGTCGCCTACTTCACAAAGGGCACCTACTGGGCTGTCCAAGCCGACCCGTATGGAAGTTCGCTGGCAGGCGCCAATGGCGCTGCAAAGGCCGGCAAGTCTCGCAACATAGCCGAGAAGATGGACGAGTCCGACAAGAACTGCGTCGTCTTCTACGGCAGCCAAACCGGTACCGCCGAGGACTACGCATCTCGTATCTCCAAGGAGGGACACTCACGCTTCGGTCTCAAGACAATGGTAGCTGACCTGGAAGACTACGACTTCGACAACCTGGACACCTTCCCCGATGATAAGCTCGCCGTCTTCGTCCTTGCCACCTACGGCGAGGGCGAGCCCACGGACAACGCTGTCGAGTTCTACGAGTTTATGGGATCTGAGGACATCACCTTCAGCGAAGGCGGCGGTGGTGACGACAAGCCTCTGAGCAAACTGAAATACGTCGCCTTTGGCCTTGGAAACAACACATACGAGCACTACAACTCTATGGTCCGCAACGTCGACAAGTACCTCACCAAGCTTGGTGCGACTCGACTCGGCGATGCTGGCGAGGGTGACGACGGGGCTGGAACCATGGAAGAGGATTTCCTCGCCTGGAAGGAGCCTATGTGGGCTGCTGTCGCCGAGAAGATGAACCTCGAGGAGCGTGAAGCTTCCTACGAGCCAGTCTTCGAGATTACTGAGAAGGACGAGCTTACAGCTGACGATGACACTGTTTACCTTGGCGAGCCCAACAAGAACCACCTCGAGGGCAACCAGAAGGGTCCCTTCAACGCCAACAACCCGTTCATCGCCCCGATCGTCGAATCCTCCGAAATCTTCACCGCGAAAGATCGTAATTGCCTGCACATGGAGATTAGCGTTGCTGGCTCCAACCTGTCCTACACTACCGGAGACCACATTGCAATCTGGCCCAACAACTCTGGCAAAGAAGTCGACCGCGTCTTCAAGGTCCTCGGCAAGGAGCACAAGCGTCATACCGTTATTTCAGTCAAGGGTCTTGATCCTACTGCAAAGGTTCCGTTCCCATCACCCACGACCTACGACGCAGCTATCCGCTTCCACATTGAAATCGGCGCAGCTGTCTCTCGTCAATTGGTTTCTGGTCTCGCTCAATTTGCACCCAATGATGATATCAAGGCTGAAATGACAAAGCTCGGTAGCGACAAGGATTACTTCAAGCAGAAGGTCTCAAATCATCACCTCAACTTGGCGCAGTTGCTCGAGATTGAAGGAAAGGGCCAGGCATGGACCAAGATCCCCTTCTCGTTCTTCATGGAAGGTCTCGTCAAGATCCAGCCACGCTACTACTCCATCTCATCGTCCTCGTTGGTGCAGAAGGACAAGATCTCCATCACTGCAGTCGTCGAGTCAGTCCAGAAGCCTGACGCGCCGCACGTTCTCAAGGGTGTCACTACGAACTACCTTCTTGCACTGAAACAGAAGCAGCATGGCGATCCGTCTCCCGATCCACATGGCTTGAACTACGCAATCACCGGTCCCCGCAACAAGTACGATGGCATCCACGTGCCTGTCCATGTACGCCATTCGAACTTCAAGCTCCCCTCGGACCCCTCAAAGCCCATCATTATGGTTGGTCCTGGAACCGGCGTTGCTCCCTTCCGAGCTTTCGTCCAGGAACGGGCTGCTCAGGCCAAGGCAGGCCAGAATGTTGGCAAGACCGTTTTATTCTTTGGTTGTAGGAAGAGGTCAGAGGACTTCTTGTATGAGAAAGAGTGGGAGGTAAGTCATACGTTCATCCAAGTCTTGAATGTGCCAATCTAACACATCACAGCAATACAAGGAAGCCCTAGGCGACAACTTCGTCCTCCACACTGCGTTCTCACGAGACGGTCCTAAGAAGGTTTACGTTCAGCATCAGATGGAGGAGTACGGCGAAGAGGTCAACAAGCTGTTAGAGCAGAAGGCATACTTCTATGTCTGCGGTGACGCAGCGCACATGGCGCGCGAGGTTAACACCCTTCTTGGCAAGATCATTGCGAAGTACAGGAACGTTTCTGAGACCAAGGGCGAGGAGGTCGTCAAGGCTATGAGAGCATCCAATCAGTACCAAGAAGATGTTTGGTCGTGATCGATACTTTGGTCTATAGAGAAGCATTCACAAGGTTAGATTGGAGCGAACGGCGTTTGACAAAGCATGTTGAGCTGCGCAATTGCGCGGCAGTAACCAGGATCCAGATCGACTTTGGCGACGCAGCGTTATGATTCTGCCAGGAATGAATTTGCACTGTAAATAATGTAGAGCTTGGTTCACCCATACGACTATCGTACAAACTAAACTGCAACACATGGTGATGCTGTGAGTCCTGCAGTGCTATTTCAATCTAAACACGAGCTACAACTCAATTGGCTGCACTAGCAGCGGGACTTCGGCTCAACGCAACTCCATTCCCATGCAACTTCACACTACATGCTTCATCGACACTTCCGCAGACCTGACAGATGGGAAGCCTCCCAGTCAAAGAGCAGACAACAAGTTACAATCCTTCCTCGTTGTCATAAACCCTTAGACATGTCCTTGATAAATCAGAGCTTGTTTGTGTACCACCATCCTTCCTATTTCAAAGACCGGCAACGCTCAACAAAAGCTGGCATTGTACTTGAAATTCATCATCGCAACCCTGAAGGCACTCAGAAGTAGATTCAAGCAACAAGGAATGGAAATTGGTAAGACAATCTTGTCCTACACGAGCTTCCTTCCTTTCAGTTCTGCAACGCAAATCTCTGGGTTTCTTCCGCTCATCCAGAGCATGGACCAGGACTTATTCTCGAGATTCCCGCAAACCCTGGCGAGGCTGATACGGCAGTGGTGTTCGCGCCTTGTATCACCCGGAACATGCAGCCCAAACAGAATTTGAGGAGCATCACCTCTCTGTCACCATGGATGGTAGCGAGTCGATCCGGAATCCAGGTTTCAGGTCGAACTGAGTAACATCAAAAGAGTCGCAACGAAGCAACATTGCGTGGCGTGGACAGACACAGAAGAAGATTGAGCGATGTGCACAGAAAAAGAAGCCTTGCAGTGCCTGAGGGCGCACGACATGCATGACATTTGAAGGTTCAGCGCTCGGGACTCATGCGACGTCAGGCGGCAACGTCCTCACGAGCCACACACCATATACACCCTTGGCAAACTCCACTTGAGCTACCGGCCCTTGATATCACAAGCGTCTTGCTTCGTGGCGAGCCGCATTCCAAAGACGCAGTCATTGTTTCAGCACCCCTACCCGCGAACGAAATCCCGGATAGCTGCTTGGAAGAATATGCAACACGGTAATCAGTGCTCTTGCGCCCACGCAGCACGCGAAAAGGTGAACACATCTCCATCGAGTGAGCGCTGTGACACATCTGCTCACATTGTGACCCCAGCTGGCCGCTTGCAGAGCGCTTGATGGGGACGTATACAAGCAAGGTTAGTGACCTCTCCCAACCCTTCTCTTGTGCTTCAATACCTCCTCACTTGCAAAGAGCTACTCGCGGTCCCAGCTGTCGCCTTTTCAGTACTGCAATGAATCTACATGCTTTATTATTTTCCGACCTTCGCAGGCGCGACATGGTCTCTGGTCGATGCACTTGACTTTAAACTTCGTCGACCTGTGAAAGAGGCCCTTGCAGCTGTGCTGCCGTTGAAAGCACAATGGAACTTTACTGTCAACTGCTGCAACGGGGCGGCGGCTTGTGGGCCGCCGGAGGCTCTGCATCGTCACCTGAAAGGCGTTGGCCTCAACGTTGTGGCGGATTCGACCCTAATACGCAGGTAGTCCAACACAACTAGCAACGGCTGCAACTAGTTGCGCTGCGCCGGCTCACAGCGGAAGTTACAAGCGTGCTGCGGATGAGTTCAAATTCCAGGCTACTTCCAGCCTCTTGAGGCCAGCAGTGTCGGATAATAGGTTGTCATAAGAGAGGTACCTTGTGTCGTGTCACTCCACTAACGTGCTGCAAGCAAATCTCAATGTCAAACAGAGCGACGCACCTGGTCGGGTCTGGGGATGAGCTTTGTGAACACCCGAGAGCCGACTTCAGTGCAGAGGTGGAAAAAGTGACAGGGCAAATCCTCATTCCACGAGCTAACCCACGACGTAGATCAGCGTCTCAAGAGCACATTTGCTTGCGCGCAATGCAATACATAAGTGAGTGGTGTCCCTACGAGATCCTTCAGGTTCTGTCGCTGCTTCAGCCCTACTGCAAGGGCGCTGGGGGCTGCATTAGCTGCGCCATTGTGGAGAGCGACCTGCTGGATGGAGACGCTCAAGTGCACATTGGTACGCCTCGTCGTCTGGAGACTGCTACACACTCGTCTCAGAAGGGCATGGCCGGTCTGTGGTAACGGGCAGAGTGCACGACTGATGTGACCTCGCGTCGCCTGCACTCATCTGCAGCTCTGTAGAGCCATATCCCTGGCTTGTACATATCAACGCTGCACGCTTTGTCTTCAACTGGTCTTATTAAAGCAGTACACTCCCAGCGCAGCTAAGGGCAGTACACACTCTGCAGCTTCGTCCGCAATCAAAGACGCAACATTACTATTTGAACAGCTCTTTCCCAACATTAATAGAGACCCACAGCGCGCCAAACACAAGGCAAGAAAGGGAAGAAGCTCGAACCCAGAACTGCAACCGCTGCTGCTTTCGTGTACCTTGTTGCTTCTCTGCCCCTACTCCAGCTTCTATCATTAGCAAGGTTAGTGCTTTCCGTCCCGTCTACCTGGTCGTGGGCGGCTTCCCGGGGTGGATGGTGAGGCTGCTCCGTGTATACACGCGCGTAGCTACTCCCCTCCTCCACCGAGACATCACGACGGCTCTTGCCTTTTGCACGACGCCGAGCCGCCGCCCTCGAAACGCCTTTTCTTCTCGTCTCCCCTCTTCACTTTTTGTCTTTTCTTCTCTCCACTCATTCTGCACCACTTTTTCCTCGCCAATACGCTTCAGTGGCCACATTCTTTGTAGCTTTTCGCAGGTGAGGCTTCAACACCGCCTCATTCATCATACGTTCGTATACTGACGTCGTCGACAGCTTTGGAGTCACTACCGGTCCCGCACATTGCAAAAGTTTGACATTTACGACTCGGTATGTCCATTTCACTTGCACGCTTTCATCTCTTCCCTTCACCTCACCCAACACCCAATAGTCCAAGCATCGTGGACCCCACCACCCCTCTTTCGTCTCAAAGTGTGGCTGGGTTCACCATCACCGATCACCGTTCTCTCTCGTAGTGGAGCCTGAGGTAAGTGTATAAGACTAACCTTGCCCCAGAGCAACGTTCTTCCATACATCTCAGCAGCCTCGCCCACTCTTCCGTTCTTGATACTTGTTGTCGCTGCATAACCGGGCTCGCATCTTTCGACCGCTCTACCCCTGTCTGCAACAACTCTTCGTCGCCTGTCCTCAACAGTCCTCAGCAGTCTCGCTACGCCCATCACGGTCAACTCGCACTCGTAGTCATCACCATGACTACCAACGCTCGTCAGAATGGCTATGCCGCACCAACAGGTGGCTACAAGAATCAACACATGCTTAACGCATACAATCAAGTCGGTCAGGGCCACGGAGCTCAGTACCTTCCTCGAGGTCTGCCTATGTCTCCCAACGGTGATGCTGGTTTGCAAGGTCTGACAAACACCATGGCAGCGCTCAACATGCATGCCTCTTACGGTGCATCCGTCAACCACAAATCTGCTGGGTCTGGTATGTCTGCCAACTCGTCGGACTATAGCAACATCCCCATGTCGCAAGCCCAGGGTCTATGGATCCCCAACCAGCACGCCCTTGGTTCAATGTACCAGGTACTTCCAGGTGGACAGCAACAAGGTGCTATGGCACACTCTCCAGCTATGTATAACCACAACGGTACCTTTGACCCACAGGCCGCATACCAGTACGGACAAGCTGTTGTTGGTCACAGCCCCATGGCACCTGGCTGGGCCACCCGCATGTCATCTGCAGACATGCCTTCGCTCATGACGCCTCGACGAGACTCTATATCATCCAACGAGAACGATATCCCGGGCACACCCTTTGGCAGCGGTGGCATGTACCGTTACGGAGCCGGCGCTACAATCATGGACCGGTCACCAAGCGCTGTCTATACGAGCAGCGCAACTCCCTCACCCTCGCAATTGGCACACCCATACCAGTTGATGGCTCCCGTCCAGAAGCAACAGGTTATGCCCACTCTTCCGCCTCATCTGCTAGCTTTGGTACATCAAGAGCCTCCGATTCCCCGCGCCATTCCTGCTCCTAGCTCTCCACACAAGCCTCTTGACCGCAGCCTGGAGAACAAAACTGGTGAGACGAACGTCTACATTCGAGGACTCCTGCCTGAGACAACCGATGAGATGCTGCATGGATGGGGTAGACGCTTCGGCGACATCCAGAGCTCCAAGTCGATCATCGATCTCAAATCTAACCTCTGCAAAGGGTAAGTAGCATCCCTCCTCTTCTCTCTACAATGCTGAAACTACGAACAGCTTTGGATTCATCAAGTATCACAACTTCGAGGATGCTGAGGACTGCATCCGTGGATTCCATTACCTGGGCTATGAAGTCAGCTTCGCGCGAGTAGGTACATCATGTTTCCATTGCTTGATCTTCGCTAATCATATCAGGAATCGTTCTACTCCAAGCTCAAGAAGTTCTCTGACGACGGTAACACCAACCTTTACGTATCCAACATACCCAAAAACATGAATGAGCATGTAAGTAACTTGTTCCTGGCACCTCCAAGATCATGGCTGACTGGTGCGCAGGAACTCGCATCTATCTTCGCTCCTCATAAAGTCTGCTCGAGCCGGATCCTTCGTGACGGCACTGGCGTTGGTCGTGGTGTTGGCTTTGCCCGGTATGTTCTGGCACATCATATGTTCGCTCTCATCGCTGATTGATTACAGTTTTGAGTCTCGCGACATCTGCGACGAGGTTATCAAGAAATTCAACAACACTCCTGTCTCCAAGCCAAGTGGTGAAGAGCACCTTATCCAGATTCGTTTCTCCGACACGCATGAGCAGAAGATGCTGAAGCAACAGACAGCCGCCGGTCGTGTCTTCCGCGCCGCTGAGTATGAGGTTGGTGTCGCCCAGGCTAGGGCGTTGGGCACACCTGACCGTTACGAAAATGTCTCGCCAGTATCACATTCCGCTGGGAGCGAGTTCGAGATGTTCATGAAGCACAGTGCTTACCGTCAGCCGTGGGCACCTGCGGTCCCATCTACGCTCGGTACTTCCCGCCCAGCTATGTACCAGGTGTCCCAACCCGGTGCCGTCAAGAGCGACGATGGCGTTTCCGAACATGGCATTGAAATCAAGACCAACCCTGCTACACCTGTCAAGGCCGACAATAAGACCGACTCGCCAGCTCATCGAGACGAATGAACGGCTTCCACGTCGCAACGATACTCTTACTTGTCGTCACTGTACCTTCGTGTACGCAACTATTCTTCACGATCGCTTCTTTAGCATCCACAAGCCCCATCACTTGTGGAGCACGATGTTAATTATCTCACCCGCTATGGCAAGACACATCGGGACGGTCGTTGTCTTGGCCATTCCTTTCTATTAGTCACTTCGGCCATGATCTTCACGACATTGGCGCTTAATACGTCTCTTTTGGCCCTCGGCTTCCTGAACATATCCTTCTCATACTTCGTCCCGCAATTCGACCGGACCATTTGGGCGGCTGCTGTCTTCATCTCAGAAGTATCTATTAGCATGTGGGCCGGCGGTGGACCAAGCGATGTTCATGGGTTATACATTATAGTTTTCCTCATCGATGGTAGAACAAAATCAGGTATGGCAATGGGCAGAGGTGTATTGTCATATTTGCGGTAGTTCGATAGTTCGTCGTATAATTGATCTTCTCTGAGTTCATCTCATGCTTTTGGGTTCTGCATCTTGTCAACTGTTAGCTCATCAAAGGCAGCAGTAATGTTTGTGCCACTTAGCACCAGGAGACATGTTAGCTCTCACGATAAGCGTGGCAGGCTCGCATGATATTGGAAGGTGTACAGCTGCGCTGTTATGTCTATTTCGTGTCTATAATCGTTGAACTTTTGAGGAGGACTTTAGTTGCCTCGAAGGTATGGGTATCGCTGAAGAACAGAAGTAGAAAGATGACTTGAATCTGGAATTCAAATAGCCCAACCAGCCTTTTTCTTTGCAGCTTTGGTCGTCATTGTCGATTGTAGGCGGGGCTTGCATTCGCTCAAATCCGGCAACGGATCGTTGTCCCGAATGTCGAGCAAGGTCATCTGAGATGCAATAGCAGCGGGTGTTTGCCTGTCCAATGGATGTTCATCTGCTGTTTGCGCACTCTCCGCGTCAGCGTCGTCCTGGAGCGAAATGCCGCCAGCCTCTTCCTCAAGCGAGACACCACCAGCCTCTTCTTCCTCGCCATCCAAGCCCTCTTCTTCAACAACATCGTCGTCGTCGTCATCGTCATCGTCGCGGTCTTCTCCATCGCCTCCTGCATCTCCATCAATACCGTGCTCTTTCATGTAAGTATCCAACTCCTTCGCCATCTTCTTACTGAAGCCCGATGCCTCAACCTCGACATCCAGCCTCTTTACGAGATTCTTGATAGCATCTTTGAAGAACGGGCCCGACTCGTCACTTGTGAAACCAAAGCGCCTTTCGAAAAATCGCTTTATGCATGCGACATCGCGGTCGAAGTAGTACTCTGCATTTGCATGGTCGATCGAGACCATCTGCGGGAAATCGATAATGGTGGGTATGAGTTGCACGCGCTCGTCGCCCTCAAACTTCTCCTCGATCAGGATGTTGAACTCGTTGAAGTCGCCGTGGATCAGACCGTGCTGCGCAAACCGCACAATAAAGCCCAGAAGCTCCGAGTATAGCGGTGCTGGATCGCCGACCTTGGAGATGGTGCGCATGGGGAAGGCGTCGATGAGGCCCATGATGACTGTGTGTCTGTTTTGGCCGATGGGCTCGGGGACTGGGAATCCCTCGCGGCGCAGGGCTTTCATGAATTCATATTCCTTGATTGCTGCGAGCCGCGACATGTACATCCAGCTCCCTCCCTGTCGGTTGCGGAGGTAGTCTCTGTTTGCCTTGACGGTGCGGAAGGAAATGCGGCCCAGTCTGTGGATCTTCAGGACTAACTGGCGGCCCTCTTCGCTGGCGCACACGAAGATGTCACTCTCCTTGCCGACACCGATCTGGTTGCCGACGCTGAAGACGGTCGAGGATTTTGTGTGGGTGTGCAGAGCGAGGTAGTCGAGACCGCCGTAGGTCAGACGGTAGCCGTCGTATTTTGCGTTCTTTACTTTCGCAATAAGGCCAATTTTCGCAAGATTGGATATAGACTTGTGTACACCTATGCCGGAGCCGGAGATGGAGGAGATCAGGGAGGTGGGTACGACTTCGTGGTTGCGCGAGCCCATTTCTGTCTGGTCTATGTCAGCGTTAGTCCAGGGTGTGGTTTGAAGGCATTGCGACGGGGAGGTATCAGTACCGCTGTGAGGACGCGCCAGTCCTCAGGCGTGAGGTATCGAATGTTCTTTACGTTCAGCTTCATGGTGGCGGAATTCTGAACGTGTTCCGGGTATGTGGTGGTGGTAGAATCTCTCTGCTGCGAAATTCCCAAATGACGCCGGTAACTTTTCTTAGTGGGCTGGCGGGGGCACTTGTGGTGGAGGTTTCTCGAACGCCGCAGCATCGGCGGTTGTGGCCGCCAAGCACCGACCTACGTCGAGCAGACAGAGAGCTCCATCAACAATCCACCCAGTACATCGCCGCACATCCCCCACCCACCGAGTCGCGTCTTCTGCCCTCTTCCTTTCTATTACCTCACCCCAGGTCACGATTTGGACGGATTCCACCGCGACCGCTCCCCTCTAGGCCACAGACCACGTAGTACATCCACATCGCCGCCTGCACTCGCTGCTATTTCGTAATCATCATGGCGAAGGAAGACGAGAAGAAGCCCACCGCCGCCGACAAGGGCAAGGGCAAGGCAGTCAACGGTGACGCAGAGAAGAAGGAGGACACAAAGGCAGATGGCAAGGACAAGAAGGTCGAGACAACTGGCGGTATGTCTCGCGTGCAGGACCGCTGCGGCGGCGTGATGCCCCGGAAATGTGCTGATGATGACTATAGAGGAGCTTAGCGAGGAGGATCAGCAGCTGAAGAGCGAACTGGATATGTTGGTAGAGCGGATACTGGTATGTTGCTGCCATCGACACACGCCGTGTGTCCGTGAGTCCCCGCAGCTTGCGCTGACGTTTGCCCAGGAATCCGATTCCAGCCTCTACAAGCCCGCGCTCGACCAGATCAAGGAGTTCATCAAGACATCGACGAGCTCCATGACAGCAGTGCCCAAACCACTCAAGTTCCTACGACCCCACTATGAGAGCCTCGAGAAGCAGTATGCGTCATGGCCTGAGGGCGAGAACAAGGTATGGAAGTTGTACACAGGAAGTGGTTATTGTGCTGACCGTAGCAGCAATCATTTGCCGATATGCTCTCAGTCCTCGGAATGACGTACTCGGACGAGGACCGCCTCGACTGCTTGAAGTACCGCCTGCAAGCGCCATCTACAGATCTCGGTTCATGGGGACACGAATACATGCGCCATCTCGCGCTCGAAATCGGCAGAGAGTTCCAGAACCGCTTGAACGACGATAAGCCAACAGACGATGTTACCGACCTCGCCTCGAACCTCGTTCCCTTCTTCCTAAAGCACAACGCTGAGGCTGATGCGGTGGATATCCTGTCTGAGCTGGAGATGATTGACCAAATCGAACAGTACATTGACGAGAACACATACGCGCGAGTCTGCTTGTACATGGTTGGGTAAGCGGCGATTTACTTCCTCGAAGATGAGCTATCACTGACTGCAGTAGTATTGTACCCCTGCTCACATACCCCGATAACGACAAGTTCCTCCGCACCGCATACCAGATCTACCGCAAATACAACCAATACACACAGGCTGTCGCACTGGCGATACGTCTGAACGATAGAGACCTGATTGAGGAGGCGTTCAACTCGACAAAGGACAAGGCTATTCGAAGACAGATGGCGTTCCTCATTGCGCGACAGCGCATTTGGTTCGACGTGTCTGATGACGACGATGCAGAGCTCCAGGAGTGCATGAACAACTCCAGGTTACCCGACCACTTCAAGGCGCTGGGCAAGGAGCTGAATATCCTCGATCCAAAGACCCCTGACGACATCTACAAGACACATCTCGAGAGCAGCCGGACAGCAGGTCTGACCAACACCGATTCGGCGAGGCACAACCTTGCGTCTGCGTTCGTTAACGCATTCGTCAACACCGGTTACGGCAACGATAAGCTTATGCTGAACTCGGACAGCAAGAGCAGCTGGGTGTGGAAGACCAAGGAGGAGGGCATGTTGTCTACTACTGCATCCCTGGGTATGTTGATGCTGTGGGACGTCGAGACTGGTCTGGATAAGATCGACCCATACACGAACGTTGACGACGATATGGTCAAGGCTGGTGCTATGCTTGCCACTGGTATCTTCAACTCGGGTGTGCGCATGGACTCCGACCCTGCGCTGGCTCTGTTGGGCGACGAGGACAACCTCGCGCACAAGAACAAGAACATCCGTCTCGCTTCCATCATGGGTCTCGGTCTCGCATACGCTGGATCGAACAAGGAGGAGCTTCTTGAGCTTCTTCTGCCCATTGTCAGCGACACAAGCCTTGACATGCAGCTTTCGGCAATGGCCGCATTGTCCCTTGGTTTGATCTTCGTTGGATCTGCCAACGGCGAGGTCACAGATGCACTGATGAACACACTCTTAGACGAGGACCGATCGAGCCAGCTCAAGGACAAGTGGACACGCTTCATGTCACTTGGTCTTGCGCTCCTCTTCTTCGGCCAACAAGAAGAGGTCGACGTCATTCTGGAGACCCTGAAGGCGCTCGATCACCCCATGGCTAAGTCCGCCTCCGTCCTGACCGAGGTTTGTGCGTGGGCTGGTACTGGTGCGGTGTTGAAGATCCAGCAGTTGCTCCACATTTGCAACGAGCACATCGAGGACGACAGTGAAGAGAAGAAGGGAGACGAGCTGCTCCAATCATATGCTGTTATCGGTCTGTCACTGGTGGCAATGGGTGAGGATGTGGGCCAGGAAATGATTCTCCGAACTCTGGGCCACCTGATGCACTACGGCGAGGCCAACATCCGAAAGGCTGTTCCTCTCGCTCTGGGTCTTATCAGCCCCAGCAACCCTCAGATGAAGGTCTACGACACACTATCACGATACTCTCACGACAATGATAACGATGTTGCGATCAACGCCATCTTCGCCATGGGTCTGTGTGGTGCCGGTACCAACAACGCTCGTCTTGCACAGCTCCTCCGCCAGCTGGCAAGCTACTACCACCGCGACCCCAACGCACTGTTCATGGTGCGCATTGCGCAGGGTCTCTTGCACATGGGCAAGGGCACACTCTCAGCCAACCCCTTCCACACTGACCGCCAGGTACTGTCGCGTGTTGCAGCATCAGGTCTGTTGACAGTGCTCGTCTCGCTCATCGATGCCAAGTCATTCATTGTCGGCGACTCACATTTCCTCCTCTACTACCTTGCGACAGCCATCTCGCCACGCTTCCTCATCACACTCGACGAAGAGCTCAAGCCGCTCACCGTCAACGTCCGCGTTGGTCAGGCTGTCGACATTGTTGGGCAAGCTGGCCGACCGAAGACCATCACTGGTTGGCAGACACAGAGCACACCCGTGCTCCTGGCACACGGTGAGAGGGCGGAGCTGGAAGATGAGAAATACCTCGCGTTGACGAACGTGCTGGAGGGTGTGGTCATTCTGCGAAAGGTATGTTGAACTATAAGTCTTCGTGAGTTCACGCGCTAACAAGTCGACAGAACCCTGAGTGGGAGGACTAAGCGGTTGCAAGTGGAATGGAAGTGAAATCGTGGTAAACACTACAGCATGACAGGATCTGCATCAGCTTTTGGGCATACTAATAGACTTTCGGACACTGCCTGATCTCAGCCCCCCGCGGCTGCGTTCAAGGGTACACCGCTGTATGTATAGAGGTGCAGACGACGACTTGAAATGAAAGCATTCATATAATAGCCTCTCTTCTCGGATTGTTGCATATTTAAAAAACTGTCCCATAGTGAAGCAGACCCTCAGTGAAGCAATGTCATCATAAAATACATTGGCTTTCACTTCGCCTCTCCCATAAACCTGACACAACAGCCGCTTTACCCTGTGTCTCCACCAAACTTCCAGTTCCTTCAGAAGCTTCATCACAACCTGCCATCATGCCGTACATCCTCGTGCCACCCCCTTCCCCCACCCCGTCGCAACCCATACTACCCGGACCTCCCCACATTCACCACGTCTATTACCGCAATCGCAAAATTCTTCCACAGCCACGGCTGGCGTGCGAAACACATCCATGTCGCGCTTCCAAGTACCGGGGACAGCTCCTCTTCCTCCTCATCCGCGGGAAGCACCTCCGAGCCATGTAGCTCAGGCTCCACCGACTTAGCCACAATTGCTCAGCCTGCAGACAGCCAGACGCACTGTTGTTCCGCCAGCGCAGAAACATCAATCATATCGTGCGGATCCATCGTCGACCTGCACTGCTACAACATCGACATCGACAACGCTATATTCGGGGGCGCGTTTGCGTCGGCGCTGCAAATCCAGTATCTCGCTTATTATGCGTGGCCGCATGACTTCAAGGGTGTGGATGGTATTGTGGATCTACATGTACCGAATCGTGAGGAAAGGGCGCGGCTGAGGAAGAAGGCTAAGGCTGAGAGACGAGCGAGGAGAGTATCCAGAGGTGGTGGGAAGGAGGGAGGGGATGTTGGGGAGATGGCAAGGGGAAGGAAAACATGGGGGGAGAAAGGTTGGGCGGCACTGATTTTAGCAGAAGAAGAGAGAGATGTGGCATGTGGACTAGGAGGTTGATGAGGGGTTGAGTGGACAACGGGAGGCAGCGAAGCGAGCGCTTCTAGCAACTTGGAATCTGGATTCAACGGAGGCGGAGGAAGATGTGGGGTGGTTCTCAAGCGCCGGAGGTGTATATTTCTCAGGGCTAACGCGAGCGGTCAAGAACAGGCAGGATTATTTGTGCCCGCACGTGGGTGTTGAAGTCTATTAGGAGTATGTTGCTTGCCTCGTTTTGAGCTGCTGTGATAACTCCATCATGGCATGTAACTCCCCATGCCAGCAAGAACGCCAGCGCCAATGATGCCACCATCTAGAGCTTCTTTCAAAACCACTCTCGTTTGGGTGTTTGTGCTTGATGCAGATATGAGGTCGTCTATTCGACTTTGACAGTCGTCTAGCCAGTGAGGGTAGTGTGAGATGGTGCCTCCTGTGTAGGCAATGATGAGCTCATCGGCGCCCAGGGAGTTGTGGGGTGTATTGCTTGATCCTAATGAGTCATCTTTGATCAAGCTGACATCGCCGACGCAGTCTAAAAGACCAACACAAGCAGCTGCTATCAGTGCGGATGAACGTTTCTGGACGGCTCGGGCAAGGTCGCGCAGCAGTCGTATTCTTTCGGGTCTCCAGAAGCTGTCCTCTTCTGTTTCGCTCGAGGAATACTTCGTCACCAGTAAGCTGCGTAATGTGTGGCTGTCGGACCGCGCGACCACCTCTGAGAGGAAACGTGTCGGCAAGGCGTTCTTCTGCTGTAACGCGCCAGGTATTTCTTCCGTATCGAGCTCAGTCAGTACCACGCTGACAAACGCCAGCCGTACAATTTCGCCAAGATACCGTCCAGAAGTCATGTATTCAAAGGGCTGAAAACCAGGTGCATCACTGTTCTCGTCCAGAACGCGGTCCCACTCCGTCTTGATCCCTAAATCTTCGAGTGGTTCGTCTGTGCCTCGGATGGTCCACTCTGTGTTGATGACGACCGTGTCAGTCGCCGCAAGACCTTGTAGCTGACTCTGCTTTTCGAAATGCAAGTCAGTTGTCTTCATAGGCACAGTGGCGTTCGTGCCTGTTCCAACAATAAGACCCATTGCAACACGGCTGTTTGGCGCAGCCTTCACGGCATATGCGAGCGAGACAAAAGTTGCTACTGTATCGTTTGTAATAGCCGCTACTCGTATCCTTGGTAGAGGCCCGCGGGTGGGCGAACTTGATCTATGCGTAGCTGAATTTTTAGTAGATGTCGAACAATGGCGTCCGTAGCCAGCGAGCAGCATCTCGCCCAGATTCAGGTTTGTAGTTATGGCAAAGCCTTTACCCATGGGCATTAATGTAGCTTCTGACAGACTCGTTTGTCTACGGAGCACATCAGCATATGCAATCTCAAAGATTCTCTCAATTCACGTACGCCATGGGGAAGCTGAATGTAACACCCAGCAGTATTTCATGGTCTGGTGGAATGGAGGTGTCATCGATGGCATCTCTGACCACCTCAGCCATACAATCACCGATCCATTCGAAGAGGTCCTCTGGCTTGTCCATCTTCAGGTGATCTCCAATGGGCCAGTTCTTGTCATGGCTTCTCTTGATCCTTGCGGAGACATCACCTTCGGCGTCATGGTTCCCCTGAACGACTTCTGCTGACTCTCCTGCCAGTTCGACAAATCCAACCCTCAGATTTGAGCCGCCAATATCGATAGCGAGAAATTTCCCGTGCTCTTTCCCTGTTGGCAACGCGGTTACAGGCGTGATCAAAAAGTGCTCTGTGGAGGTCTTCGCGAGGCCTTTGTACGTCTCCGAGAACCGGAGTGCAAGATCGAGTAGTGTTTCATTATTGAGGCAGCTTGTCAGCTCATCAATAGCATCCTGGTAGGCAACCATCATGGGCTCATATCGATATCATAAACGGGAGTGGGAGCGAACGTGGAAGGGTCCGAAAGCACCAAGGCTGCCATGACCTTATTGAGGCTCAAGCCGAGGCGCCACTCGTCCGCCGGTCAATGGCGTGAAGATGACAGGAATGGAATTGCGGCAGATTGTCCCATGCCGGAAAGAGCGGAAGGCTTCAGATTATCATACAAGGCAATACGAACAAGCCCAGCTCAGCAGGAGGGTCGCATTGCAAGGTGCAATTATACACTGTTTGGTGATCCTTGCGATCTCTTACGCTTCCGTCATCGGCGCCGCCTCACATGCATCTGCCCTGAACCTGCGACCCACTTTTCCCTGTCTCCACCTGGAGCAAACACCGTTCGTGCACCAAGCGCGATAGCGCGGGAAGATCAGCTAATTATACCTTCATCTTGCGCAATGCAAGATGCAGGCGATAGTGCACCACGACTGCTCTCTCCATACCGCGCCTTTGAAGAGTGTTTGATTGTCATCCAGGTGCGCAACGTCTATCAGTGGTCCTATCACGCCTCAACCGCATTTAGCAGGTTCGCGGCCCAGAATCTCACGCAGACCCCGTCGTATCGCCCCATCCATCGCGCTAAGTAGCCAAACAACGGCCGGAGACTCTGCCGCTGCAGAGATACATATTAAGCTATGCAATCGTCATCCTCTGAGAAGGCTACCATGGAATCAAAGGCGCCCTTGCTTCCCCAGACGCAGGAGCATGCGCCCGCCGACACGACGATGCCACGACCTCAACAGAAGCGCAGGATACACGCAGCTATGCTGGCGATCCTTTTCGGGGTGTTTTGGCTCGCAAGAACATGGAGTTGTGAGCACGAACACACAGATACGAAGGCGAGGGTGCCGCTGGATGTGCACATAATGTGAGCCTTGCTGGCGTCTACTACAAACCAACCTGACACTGATTCCGCACAGGTCTAAGTGCCCAGATGCACGAGCATGCCTCCAGAAACTCGTTGTTCCGACCATGGCAAACGTATCTGAAAAGGTCGACTTCAGACTATCCTTTATCGGCCAGTATGTTCTACCATGAGCATGGATCACCCTACCAACTCCCCCACTTCAGAGCTGACAAACCACAGGCTTTCCAACGAAGACGACGGCGTCCAATGCAAACACGGTCAAACCGAATGCCTCGGCAACATCGTCCTCCTCTGCGCTGCCAGCGAATACCCCGACCCCAAATTGCACCTAGGCTTCACAAATTGCCTGATTAGCGACTACGAAGAAATTCCTAAGCGTCAGCTCATCGAGGACTGCGCACTCGAACACGGCCTCGATTTCGGCCGACTGAATGACTGCATGAGCAGAGACACAGGCGCGTATGGAATGGGCTTACTGAGGGACAGCGTCAAGCATAGCCATGATGTTGGGGTGGGAATCAGCTGTACAATAAGGCTAGATGATAAGGTTAGGTGTGTGTATGATGGAGGAGAGTGGAAAGATTGTGAGGATGGGAGCAAGCCTGAGGATTTGATTGGTGATATTGAGAGGCTGTATGATGAAGCACAGGGATGGACCTTGGCTTGAAAAGGGGTGTGAGAGGGAATGGCAATTTGATACCCAGCATATGAGGTGGACCGGTCGTGGTACATGTTCAATGCATCGAGCGACTACAGGTATTCTCCAACAACAAGTCTGGTGAAGAATCTTGTATGACATTCAACAAGTGACTAAACGTGAGACGCATTGCAAACATAGGAAATTGAATCTGTCTAATACTAATAGGCAAATAAACTTCTATAGTGAGCTCCTAGGCAGACAACGGAGGGGGGACCGTTGGCTGGACGATGATATTGTCGTAAGGAAAAACAAAGACCATCTAAGTTTTCGGGCTCTCCAGGGCGTTACGTTATCATAGTACTGTTGTGCCATGCTGGAGGATACCCAGTTCATCCCCACAATGAGCGATTGAGCTGATAGCAGGACTATACACCACCGATATAGGGTAGGTGCATAACAATGAGTAGAAGGAACTACTTGCCTTTTATAGTTCCTTGTTCTGGTTGTTATACACCTACCCTATATCGGTGGTGTATAGTCCTGCTATCAGCTCAATCGCTCATTGTGGTGATGATCTGGGTTTCCCCCAGCATGGCACCTATGAAGGAACTACTTGCCTTTTATAGTTCCTTGTTCTGGTTGTTATACACCTACCCTATATCGGTGGTGTATAGTCCTGCTATCAGCTCAATCGCTCATTGTGGTGATGATCTGGGTTTCCCCCAGCATGGCACCTATGAAGGAACGCCACTGGCCAAGCACACGCCGCGGATAATTCCGTTCCAGATGTATTCCTGCATCTTGAATTCCCAATATTGATCTGGTTCAGCTCGAGGTTCGAGCAGTGGTTGTCGAATTGGAAGCATCCCTGTGTTTGTTCTCTTTGTGTCGTCTCAAATTCTTTTTGTGCGCCACAGTCTCGGTGCATCCTGGGATATCGCAAGTGTATCGTCTGCCTTGGTGTTTGGCCTGCTTGTGGTCTCGGAGGTTTTTCGAATGGGGATACCACATGTCGCATTGGTTGCAGGCGTATACGTTTACTTTATGCTTCTTCGCGTGGTTCCTTCATCGAGGTTAGCACTTTGGACGCAATATGTACTAACTTGTATAATAGTTGGCTCACCTAAGCTGCTGCTGTTGTGTGAAACGCTCTGAGCAGGCAGGAGCAGTGCAAGCATAGGAAAGAGGAACACGCGAGATGCTTTGCGTATGGTTGGCGAATACAGACTGCCGTATTGCGATATTGACTTGAGGACTTGTTGATGATGCACGCTTGTCCGAACTCAGCGCGTTTTCGAGTGATGATTGAGACTGCGGTGTTGAATTTGACACGGATGGAGAGGGTGCGGTATACATCCAAGGTGTTACCGGCAGTTGCAATTCGAACTTGATCGTTGAGAAATCTACTGATTCAATGCCTACGTTGCTAGCTTCGATCTCAGAATCCAGGAACCAGCTGTCAGGTATCCGGTCGTCGTGATTTTGGGTGAACCCAAAGGAACTGTTTAGATGATCATAATGGTCTGTCGGGATTGAAGCAGTGCGAGACTATAGTAGCCTCGCACTACGACAGAATTATGTAGAAAGTGACCCTCTTCAAGCCAGTTAGATGTTGCATCAATGTAGGGGTCATGCCAAGTACCTCGTTGAGAGTTGTGAAGAGAATCGTTCTATCTTTACTTCGAAGATTGCCAGCGGGCAATTGCACAGAAAAGACACATCTTGAAGTTGCAACCGTAGGTCCTTTATAGTTTCACTCAAATATTCACAGAAGGACGTAGCATAGCCTCATGCAGGCTGATTGGCGAGGATTACGACTGACGCGGGTCTCCTGCAAGCCATATGCAAGCACAAGAACAGAGACCCTCAGCTCCTGTCCACTCAACTTGTGAGTGCCGCAAGGCTGTATCGGCCTTATCCCTGATAGAAAAGTCGCTCGTAATATTGAAGGATATCTGCAAGGTGTTTATTGTGAGGAAGACGAGGACATTAACCTCTCTATTCTAGGCGTCTGTCAGGATAAACGTACTTGAAACACATTGTGTGACTCATAATTTGCAAGTTGTTAGGGGTTTTCGTGAATGATTCTCCATCTAAACTTCTATTGCCTTTGGAGGTTTCTGAGGCACACTTTACTGAGGCACAGCCAATTATCGCTCTCGTAATCTTCCGCGATATGCGAGAATGACTGTATTTGCGCACCCCCTGCCTATAGTACCAGTACATTGTAGCGAGAGTCTGTCTCTGAGCAGGCTGTGGCACGGAGCAAATTCTGGTCATAATGCATCTGATCTTAGTCTGGATTGGAGACCCTCTTGAGCCATTGACATAAGATTGAAAACTGCCAAATATGGCTACTCTGGCACAAGGCCCGACGCTAATGGTGTTCTGCAGTCGTCAACTCCAGAGCAGAATCGAACAGGAGACCCCTCGAATTGGGTGTAGGAGCAGGAAGAGACCCATTGTGACTTTGTCCGAATCAGAGCCAACGGCGTGGATGTAACTTACATGCTGAACCGTATGTCTGTCGCAATATAAGATGGATTCATGATGCCTTGATATGATTTTGCTTTAATACATACTGAACAGAGGAAAGCAAGTTATGTCTCCCAGCTGCAAGAAGTCTAGTCCAGCAAGCTCTCCAGGTGCTCCTGAGCAGTCAATGATCGAGGAAGGAACGACCACCTCAGATATTCTCAGTTTTCTCGCCAAAACAAAGCTGCGTAAGTGTGCATCAAGGCTTGATCTGTGCGAACACGTGCTGATAGCAACCAAGATGACTCGACTATGATGCCTAGGCAATCCTGGACTGTACCCGCCGGTCACTATGTGCAACAAGATGGAAGTGTGATCTACGTGGCGCAGCTTGGACAACCGCAAACAAGCACATCTCGCACTTGGAGTACCGATAAGCTGTCGGGGAACACGAGCTCTAAAAGTGAGGCTTAGGCTAAATGGGATCTCAGCCTCGTTCAGCTTGTACGTGGGTGAAGTCAAAGAGAGCAGCTCGCGCAAATATCGCAAGTCTAGCGGAATGATAAAGATGATATCGTTCGTAGTATACGTCATTGTCAGCTCCTGATTGAAGGGTTTGGGTGAATGTTGATTAGACGATTGGCTCAGAAAGATTTAAGCATCGGTGTTGTATGTCAATATCCAGTACATATATGTATCGTTTTTTTCGACCTCTTTATCGCAATCGAAGTGCTTAGGAATGGAGGCGACAGCAATGGTGGGTGATCCATGGGCATGAAAGTGGCAATGACGAGGACGCGAATGCCGCCAATTTAGCGTGTTCCTGACCCAGTGTTCTCCCCACACCTCCACCTTTCATGCATTTCAGAAGAATCTCACGTGCATCACAATTTTAAAAGGATCAACCTGTCGTTTCATCCCATACCCTCGACATTATCGGCACCGTTACATGCCAGCACCTAAACTTTACCAATTGTGCTCTTTTCCATCTAAGTCGTAGCAAATATGAGCGATTACCCCCGGCCAGACTTCGTTCGCGACGAGCTTAATTGGAAGTCATTGAACGGACCGTGGTCGTTTCTGTTTGATGACGATGATGTTGGTTTGGTGCAAGGTTGGCATCTCGAAGGCTTACCGGCTGAGGTTTCTGTGAACTCCAGCTCCAACCACTCTGACCCGAAAGCTGCCAACGATGCCCAAAGTATTACGGCCAAGATTGCCGCAGGCACTCAGGAGCTCATCCAGGGTAACCAGCCCAAAAGAGACGATGTCACGACGAACAAAAAGCGTGACATTCAAGTTCCTTACGTATTTCAGTGCCCCGCATCTGGCATCGAAGAGAAAGGCGTCCATGAGGTCTTCTGGTACGAAAAGGAGATCGCCGACCCGCGAAATGCACAAAACAGGCAGAACGGCCATCGTGTACTTGTAAGATTCGGCGCTGTAGATTACGAGGCTAAAGTCTGGGTTGGAGGGCACTTCGTAGGTGGTCACCGTGGTGGACACGTCCCCTTCGATATCGACATAACAGATGCATTCGCGAAAGAGTCAACGCAGCGACTCACATTGCGTGTTCACGACTCGGCCTATGATTTGACGCAACCGAGAGGCAAACAGTATTGGGGTGCACAGCCCGAGAGCATCTTCTATACGCCTAGCGGAGGCATCTGGCAGAATGTCTGGCTTGAGGTCGCTCCGTTCGTGCGGATTGCTGATAGCAGCCACGGAACAGTACTGAGGAGTAACGATATTCAGTCAGGGAAACTGCATGCCAACGTTAGAATCCTTGGGAGACCAGCTGGTCACAAGTACAGCGTGGAGCTCGAGATCAACCTCAAGGGTACTCATGTGAGCAAAACAAGCAAGGTCGACCTGCCTCGAGAGTCTGATCTTGTCTCTCTAGATGCTGACATGGTCCTATCTGAAGAGTCTAAAGCTCGACTAGGAGAGTCGCTCTTTGAGTCGTTTGATGATGTGCGCGATGGTGTTGTACTCTGGTCTCCGGAGGATCCTATTCTATACGACGTCACTATCCGCCTGTATGACGCTACATCGACGCTTCTCGATACAATCCACACCACTACGGGTATGCGCTCTTTGTCCTGGGATGATGGTTTATTCCGGATCAACAACAAGCCACACTTTCAGGCGCTCTTCCTTGATCAGGGCTACTGGCTCGATACCTTCATGACGCCGCCTTCATCGGAAGCTTTGAGGACGGACATTGAGTTAGCGCAAAAGATGGGTTTCAACGGCTGCCGTAAGCATCAGAAGGTTGAAGACCCCATATTCCACTACTGGGCGGACCGTCTCGGATTTCTTGTTTGGGGAGAAATGGCAAATGCGTATGCGTTCAGTGCCGAATATGTCGAGCGTTTCGATCAGGAATGGCGCGAAGCTGTTCTGCGAGATATCAACCATCCTTCCGTGGTAGCGTGGACGCCGGTCAACGAGAGCTGGGCATACACTGATCTGGCAAACACACAAACACACAGAGATCACATCAAGAGTCTGTACTACGCAACCAAAGTCCTTGATCCGACTAGGCCTATCAATGACAATTGCGGCTGGGAGCACGTGCAGACGGACCTTACCACCTTCCATGATTACTCTGACGCGGATGCTTTGACAAAGACATGTGCCAGCATGGAAGGCATCCTTGGCCCCAAGGCAAACCGACCCATGTTTCTGTCGGCCATTGGCAACAACCCTGGTTCAAGCCATAATGATCATGCACCAGTAATTTGCACAGAGTTTGGTGGTATCAACATCGCGAGAGATGCTGCTGGATCAGACGGCCAGCGTGACTGGGGCTACACAACTGCTACGGACCCCAAGGATCTACTGAAAAGAATTGAGAAGATGATGACAGGCATTGCAAACCCAGGCCTCATCGGCGGATTCGTATACACACAGCTCACAGACATCGAGCAGGAAGTCAACGGCCTGTACACACCGGATCGGAAGCCAAAATTGGATGCAGATGCCATCAAGCAGATTGTGGAAGACATCAGGGAGAATTATTATCAGTTGCACACCCCTTAGTTAGATGTATTTCTCTATTGACTCGTGTGTCTATTTGATCTCCTCACTTTTCACGACCGTAGCAAAAACGTCAGCCAACTCCGCTAACACTACTTTCGTCAACTCTTCTCCCTTGATTCCCGGGATGTCGCGATCGCCGATTCCGTCCTCGACGACAAGTACATCGTAACCCCTCTGACTAGCCTGCCTGGCTGTGGTGCTGACACAGACATGTGCCATATACCCCGTCAGCACGACCTTCTTGATTCCCCAACCCTTCAGCACATCGTCGAGGTTCGTCTCAGCGAAGGATCCGGGGTGTAGCTTCCAGATTAGTTCCTCGCCGTTCTTGGCCTTCAAAGCGGGAAACTCCTCAGCCAGGGCGGTGTCAGGTGTGAAGATAGGAGCACCTTCAGGGGTCTTGTGAAGAATGTGGACGACTTTACCATTGGCGGCGCGGTACTTCTCGAGAAGAGATGCAATAACTTTGCCACTGGTGTCGGCATTGGTGACCTTCAAGTGTCCAGAGGCGTACTCATTTTGAGCATCAATGATCAGGAGGGCGGAGTCAGTGGGTGAGGCCGTGGATGGTGGGACACCGAGAAGTTGGCGGAATGAATTGACCATTTTGAAGATTTGATTGAGTGTAGGCTTAGGTGTGAGGTGGAAATTGTGCTGTGTATAATTATATCGAGGGCTGGGGCGCACATATATATATATATACCTAGGTACGTTGTTGAGGCCTTCGTTTAGGCTTCCCGAGGTCCAACACGGCCCTCATATTACACCATCTGCTAACAAATGCTTAGAAATCCTTGATATTCAACATATTGGCAAGACGCCGCCAACGGTGGTTGCACATGTGGTGGAGTAAGCATCGTGGTCATCCTATCGCATCGCGACATCGTGTCAAGCTAGATCAGATGAGGCAACTTGCACCGCCAAGCCGATCGACATCTAGGATCAGAGCAGGCAATACCACCTACATGAGCTCGCCATAATTGACTTGGACCAACAACCAACCCTTAAGTTACAATCCCTTCCATATGGGCCTCTTGATTGATCCGCCATCCGTTTCTCTCCGTAAATCCGAAAGCCTCAAAGCTGACGACGCTCAATGAGGGGAAAGAAACATGACGTGTGTCACACTTGTAGACAACACAAGATCGGGGTATGCTCAAACGCTCAATAGTGACAGTGATCCGATGCTGACCCTTCTCAGTGCGATGGATTGAAGCCGACCTGCAGCCAATGTGAGCTAACGGGTCGTGAATGCCGTGGCTACCTCCAGGACTTGGTTGTTTTTCAGCACAAACCCCCTTCCCGTCGCTCACGTCCAGCAACGAAGCCGGCCCTTTCCCCAGCCAGGTCGGGAAAATGCGATTCTCAGCTGCAGCCAAAGTCTAACCCAATATCAGATGCGATCAACTTAGCGTCAAGTAACCTTCAACAGCTGACATACGATGAATGTGTAGCTATCCTAGTTCAGCACTACATTCCGAAAGATGAGCTACACACTCTCTCACATGTTGAGCCTTCAAAATCCAGGATCTGTGGTGGCTGGGTTCAAGCGCTACCTCATGTCAGTCAAGGCCATATGGATTTCAATCGCATTATACTACCAGCAGTCCGTGCTCTCACCATGTCCATGATGGTGACTTCCCCGAGTGGGCGACAGGAGTATCTCGACACGTACGGCCATGCTCTTCATGGTATCAGAGCTGTCTTGGATAGGCCTACCGACTCGGTCGGGTCCACTGTCGCAATTGCGGGCATGTGCCTGGCGCTGTCAGAGGTGCGCTGATGGTCTCTATTCCGATGGGTGGTATGCGTGTTAACACTAAATTAGGTCCTGGTGCCAATAAGTACTTATGGCTATAAGACTCATCTAAGGGGTGTGGCAGCAATGATACAGAGCCGTGGTGCTCATGCTTTCCAGGATAGTGTTGCTCACCTCATGTTCGTCGGTGTTCGGCCGCTCATAGTAAGTAGCATGTTTTGTCACGTCCTGGCTTGCATTTACTTACATACTCAGGTCCTTGATTCAATCCTTAGATGTAAACCGACGTTCCTCATGGATGAAAAATGGCAAACTATACCATTTTCAGTGCATCCCGCGTCGCACATGCAGGTGCTACTTGGGCATGCTACTACTATTCTGCCTCTGCTCGAGGCTATGCAAGATGAGCACGCAGACTTACAAATTATTCGACGTGGCTTCCTGAATGTTCTCGATACACTCCAAGGCTGGGAAGACAACTTTGTATACAAGGGCACGTTGTATCGACAAATCGCTCCAAACCAATTGGACTTGCCCTTCGATCCACAAATACTACCCAACCCATGCCTCGACTTTGTCGATGTGTCGCACGCAAATTCTCTGACTCATTGTTGGTCATTTCGTCTCGTGTGCCTGCTAAAGCTTTCGAATCTGGAAACTCTGCTCGCTGGCATCAATGACAGCACTTCCACTGAGGAGTGCAGATATCATGCAGATGTATCGAGCCTCTGCATCAAGATTTGCCAGGGCCTACCGTACTTGTTACAAAAGGAAATGAGCCTGTATGGTTCTTTGTCAGCTGGGTTTCCGTTGCATATCGTGTCAGAGAGTTTGCAAACCTTGCAGCTGCAAGACTATGGCCTGGCCAGCTGGTGTACCGCAATCAAGGCACAAATCCAATCCCGAAGAATTGCCATGTACGAAGAGATGGTGGAAATTGGAACCTTCACATGAGCAGCAGTGTGTAATAGACAATGTCGCGTCTGCTGTCAAGCTCAGATTCGCGCGAAGACTACCTCGATACCGTTTCAGTAATGTAGACTAACACGATAGAGCTTTCCGACTTCGCATCTTGGACTGTACAGCTTGAACAAGCTCGTCTCACATGTCGCACTTGTTCTGTAAGAGAGACTGGCTTCTCTACCAGTTAAACAACAGTCTCCCAGACACTTACTCAACACGTCAATCCAAGACAACCCCAGGTTTCGGGGTCGACGACTTCGACCCACCTCCGTAGTGGCAACGCAGGCCCTGCATTTGTTCATACGTTAGTCACGGAGCCTCCGGTTCGCGCGAAGCTACAAATGGACTGGTAGATTCGATCGTCGAATCGAGGCTGGCGGGAGAGGCACCCATATCTAAGAAGGGCCGAGCCTAGGCTCCGGGTAACCCACTTAGCCTCAAGTCATACGCATACTCGTTGTCAGTGCAGACCGCATTTTCATCGGGAAGTCCACTATGTCATATAGCGACAGGCTCAAACATCGTTCGCGAGGCTGGCTGGCTGCGCAAATCAGCCAGCCCCAGAAACTTGTCAAGCGGAAGACCGCGATTGGGCAGTTTCGTTTTCGTTCTGAGCGAGGCTTCGTTAGTTGCATACTTCAGCTGCACCATCGAAAGTCGTTGCTCCAAGAGGCTTAACGGGTGTAGCGATATCGTGAAGCTCGGTGGAAATAAAAATTATATATAGTTACGGTGGATATCGAATGATCCTGCAAGCTCGCACACATTCCTGAAATCGGTAAACCTTCATTATGAGTACCATCACCGTTACAGACCCAGTGCTTTCTGCACCATCTTCTTCCAAAGTCGATAAGTTCACTTTCATTACGGTAGACGAGGTTGAGCTATCAGCGGACGAAGATGCGAGAACTTTCCACGACACCGATGCCGCATACGTCCTGCCGAACGAGTGAGTTTATTCAAGATTGCACCATTCCTACTTCCCTCGACCTGCCAAAAGACACTAGGTGATACTAGATACTAATAGAGCCAGCAACCTCGAGCACCAAAGACTAGAAGTCCAGCACAGACTTCTACGGCAAATCATGGGAGACAGAGTATTCCATGCCCCTCTGGAGAAGGACGCCATACACAGAACTCTTGACATCGGGTGCGGCACAGGGGCAGTCACACATGAAATGGCTTCCACTTTTCCCGATGCACATGTATTCGGCGCCGACCTGTCTCCCGTTCCACAAGTTAGGGAAAAGCTACCAAACATCAACTACGTCCAAGGCAACATCATGGACATCGATGATACTCGTTTCGAGAACAACTCGTTTGACCTCATCTTCTCGCGATTGTTAGTCCTAGGCATGTCCAATTGGAAAGCCTACATCGAGCGATGTGTCTCGCTCACAAAACCTGGGGTAGGTGACCTGCACGTCCGTGTCAATTCACTTCGACGAGGGAACGCTAATGCCTTTACTAGGGTTGGATTGAGATGCACGACTTCTCTAACGCGGTACACCATGTCCCTGCCAGCGTCTCTTCTTTCGAACACCTCCGCCCCCACCCTATTACCATCGCTGAGATTGCAAATACTTCCCACCCCACAGATGCGTACCAACATTATTCGCCGTGGCTTTGGGACACGATCTTCGGCAAGCTTCTCGCACTGAAAGGTGTTGATTTGTATTGTGGCTCCAAGATTCCCTCGCTATTCTCCGAGGCTGGCCTCACAGATATTAGGATACGGCGATACATGGTGCCGTATAGTAAGTGGGATGGGTTGACCAAAGAAGAGAAGGAGACTGCAGATTATTTAGAGACCTTTATAAGGGATCTGATTCCGATTGCCATCAAGAAAGCCGGAGCAAATGCTGGACCAGAGTATGCAAAGGAAACTGAGGAGGCAGTAAGGGATGCGAAGAGATACCACGAAGCGTACGAAGGCGGAAGGAATTTTTTGTGGATGTACGTAGTCTGTGGGCGCAAGCCGGAGTAATTTATTGGGTACTCGGCAATGTCAGATACCTATTTCCCACAAGTACCCTCACTTTTGAGACTTATGTTCCGAGTATGGTTCAGGTACGGTGCGGGACGAACCATTTGTGGGGCATAACTCATTGGGCCAGGGTGAGGTGAATAGGACAGGGGGGTGAAGACTCGAAGGAATCGAGTTGTGGGGCAAGGATCACTGCATCCGCACAGCACAATTACTTCCATTGGTCCAAACTTGTGGTCAAAGAACCCTCCGTACATATGCCGTCGGTATAAAAACCTATATCGGACTAGCTATGATGGGGCAAGAGATCACAATCTCTTCGCGGTGTACCATGCTATAAGAGGTGTACATCTTGTCACAAAGCCATGAGCTAAGGCGACTCCCAGTACCGAGAATTGCATAGCTCCCTTCAGAGGATTGAATGGCCAACTATGTTTCCCTCAGACTTTGCCCTGCTCGCAGCAGGTTACTTCAACGTGTCATTTGCTCGAAACGAGACCTGTGTACGTCATTCTAAATTTTGTATAGCTTTGCTAATTTTCCTAGTGCGCTGCTTTGACTAGCAGTTCTGTATCTGATTATGTCACTTATCCTGGGCAAAGTGCCTACGCTGCCAGTCTTGCTTCATACTTCGATGGCAGGAGCAGATTGGCACCTAGCTGTATCGTACAACCGAAAACTGCAGAGGACGTGTCCTCTATTGTGAAGATTCTCACTACTGAAAGTCATCTAAAGCCTTGTCAGTTTTCGGTACGATCTGGTGGTCAAAGCCCAATTCCGGGCTCCAACAATATTGATGATGGTGTGACCATCGATCTGCTGTACATGAAGGATACCAGCTATGACGCCGACACCAAAATAGCAAGCATAGGACCAGCCGCACGATGGGGTTCTGTCTACGAAATCCTTGAGCCACTAGGACGCATGGTAGCTGGAGGTCGTAGTTCCACTGTTGGTGTTGGAGGCTTTCTTCTCGGTGGTGGAATCTCACACTACGCACCTCGTTTCGGGCTATCTTGCGACAACGTGATCAACTTTCAAGTTGTCCTTGCTAATAGTAGCGTCGTAAATGCTAACAAGAGCGCAAAGCCCGACCTTTTCATGGCTCTCAAAGGCGGCAGCAGCAACTTTGGCATCGTTACGAGATACGATATGGAGACTGTTGAAAATGAAAACTTGTGGGGAGGCATCGTCGCCTATCCTGCATCAACTGTTCATCAGCATTTCAAGTCTCTTGTCAATTTTGGTCGGAACCCGAACAAAGATCCCAACGCCGCCTTGATCGTCTTCCAAGGATACATGACTGCCAATCCCTTGGATGTTGTACTGGTCGCTTTCGATTACACGAAGCCAGTGGCTCGTCCAGACGCCTACAAAGAGTTCTATGCTATCGCCAACATAAGCGACTCAACAAAGATCCAACCTATGAGCGCGGTCGCCGCAGAGTTTGAAAGTGAAACAGCTAAGAGGTTTGTTCTCGTCATATCATCCACTACAACAGCCTTTTACTGATTTGAATATTTATCAGAGTGCAATTCCGCACCCTCTCGTTTAAGATCGACCTTGTTACTCTCCAAGAGACTGCCCGCCTCTACAAAATTGTTCTCACAGAGCTTCAAGCCAAAGCATCTGGTCAATGGCGCATCGCCTGCCTCCATCAGTTGTGGTCTACAAGCTACACTGCAAACAGCAAGACCAAGGGCGGTAACGTACTCGGCATGGAACACTATACCGAGGATTTCATCGTTTATCAGTCGTATCTCTCTTGGTCTGAGGCCAAGGACGACGAGCTATTCATCGCAATGGGGAAAATGTTGACCGATGGAATCCAAAGGTTTGCTGCTAGTAAAATCACTGCACTGGATTTTCTTTACCTCAACTATGCGGACAAGGATCAGGATCCACTTTCCGCTTATGGCGCGGATAAAGTGGAGATTATGAAGAAGGTAGCAGAGAAGTATGATCCATATGGCGTCTACCAAAAATTGCTCCCAGGAGGCTTCAAGATCTCCAAGGTCTGAGTAGTGATAGATTTAGTGGTGTACGAAAAGCCTTGGGTTAGTGCCTTGATAAATAAAATCATCATTTGCCTCCGATCTTTTGGGTGAGACTGCATCAACGCATTGATACAAAAGAGTTGGTAGACCTGGGGAAGAAAGGTATCGTCGATTTAGGGCATAAAAGACAAATTGCAAACAAATAACCACATGTTTCAAACCGACGGGTCCACATGTATCAAGAAGATATCGCATTTGAAGCATTTGCGCAGACAAACTCCCAAACAAACATGGACTCTTCAAATCGGCATTTTCAAGTTAAGTGTCTGAAAGAACCGCCCCACATGGTCAATGTGCGCAGAGCTTTCGACCAGACGGACATGTGCGTCTTTATCATCCCTTTGAAATAGAGAATGAAGCACCGCAGTGCTGAAGTGAAGCAGAACCGCCGTTCCAGATACTGCTTTTTAGTTGAAAAGCAAGCGACAATGAGACTCATGAAACTGTTCATGTTGCTTTTGAGAAGGACGTCCGTTTGGTATTCGAGCAAGTAACAGCTGTTCGATTCTTGTGTTTATTTGTAGAACCTGCCACCAAGAAGGAAAATAGGAGAGGATATGCATGTCCTATCTTGAGTTTTGTTTTTCCTGGAGAGAGGACGCAGCACCATTTTCACGGTAATTTTGTGTTGTTCGAACAAGCGAACATATGGTCGATTTAGAATTGTTTTGGCAAGGAAGGAAAAGATATGATAGAGGAAAGAAAGACTCGTCGTGTTCAATGGGATAAGGAGGTACTAAGCAGAGTGAAGGGGTTTTAATTATACTTGTGTCACTGATACATGGCAAACGAAAGGTTCGGTAATGACGTAGCTGAGCAATTCACATTGCCCATCAGTTTTTTGGTGTCTGTTGGTAAGTCCCACGATAGGAACACAAGTGCTTGCAACATCACATGTATGAGCAGTAAAGCGAGTATTAGGACCATTGACAATGTGAACGGTATTTTCGGTACGTATTTGTACAGAGCCATTACATCGACTTTGCATCGGCCCGCAACGAATGGTGTAGGTCCGAATAGCCAGGGGCCCGACATTAGGGCCTCTCCGGAATCGAACTCTCCCATCCCTTGTCCCCAAATGTCCCGTCTCTTCACCTTGTTCTCCCCAGAACTTCTCCCTCCGCCGAGCACTCGGTCGCTCCCCGCCCCCACCAAAAAACATGTAAAAGAGTAGAGCAAAGAGCATCGGTACACAGGCATCTCTCAAAATTGGACTTACAGTGAATTCGTAGATAGAAATGAACGTGTCGAGGAGTCCACAGCCTTCGTTTATGTTTCCTCGACAGGGGGACTGACAGTTGATGCTACCGAGCGGAGATGGGATACCAGCGATTGCGGAGTTGTTGCGATTGATGACGTTGTCGCACCCTGGGGTATGATTAGCTTCGCCTACGATTCGCAGTCATGCTTCGAATAAGGAGGACATACAGCACTGGTTGTCGTCTGTACCGGCGTACTTGTACCCTTGGCTTCTGCAAGTAGCGGTGCATGGCACTCCGCCATTAGGGTTTATGGTTTGGAAGGAACCACCTAGAGCGTGGCTGCCCGGCAATTGGTATGCGATGTCACTGGTGTGCGTAAGTAGGAGTAATATAGAGAGCAATGGAACGCGTACGTGTAACAGCCTTTGAATCTCCATCCATTGCCCAGCAAGGAGCTTTGCGCAGGCTGCTTCAATATTACGATCTGTGTCACTGCTGTGGTGAGCAGTGAAGCACCGGCTATTAGATAGCCGAATGCTTTCATTGTCGCGGCACTGAAAGGGGACCAGGATTGGTGAGGTTACAGGCAGACCTAGAGTTAGTTGTAAAACGGGGGAAAAGAAAAGAAAAGGAAACCAAAACAAACGATTTTTTGTTGGTGGAGTGAGCAGTGGGCTAAACGAGTGCAGCGGCTTGGGGATCAGGAATGACTGTGTCAGTACTCAAGGACTGATGGGATACGGTGACGAGAAGTAAGAAGAGTGTGAAGAACGGCTAGACAGGATGCGTGAGGTACTTAACAGCGCAGAACAGCATTCATGCGAAAGACTGACGTGTGCAAGACATGCGAACTGCAAGGGATGAGGTTCTGGGCTTTATGCTAACCAGTGACATGGGAATTGTGTAACAATCCAGGTGTGCAATTATGTCGAATATTGGACTCGGATACAGAAACGTCGACAAGTACTCTAGAGTCAGACATATTGCTAAAAGCTTCGACTGACATTGCTATCACTTGTGAATGGAATTCAAGCTTGATTTGAGGTTCATAACAGTGGGATGGTCTTATGCCCACTTGAAGCTCTGGCAAGCACGGAAACCCACAAAGGGGTGTTGTTGCCGAAAGCCGCCACATTCCATTAGGGCAACGACAGAGAACTGTCGCCTATTGTACTTTTCTTGGAGGCAAGTAAACGTGGGTACCGGGATTACTGGAAAGTCTGGACTTGGCGGCTTGTATGCTATAATTATCTCGAGCGCGGACGGCCGCCACACGCTCAAGCCGATCCCGTTCGGTTCGACAATCTCAATGTTTTGTACAGGAAATTGTCACAATCTCATCATGTTGTCGTGGCGTCCGAGATGCACGTTCGTGGTTGAGAGTACCAGGTACAAGTGTGGGGCAACCGGATGGACGCAACCGCGGCATTTGGTCCGGTCGTGTCCATCCACAAGCATGACGCGAGCGCGATGTTGCAGCGTCGATTCACCACACCCGCTCCAACACACGAACACAAGCCCGACGCTCAACAGGTCGTCTTGAATGATTGATCCTGATCCGGCAACCACGATGCACCCCACTCCATAGGACCCCTATTCACTCAACTCGCCTCATCCCCTGTCGCTCCCGGCACTTGGTGGAGCTCGTTCTCCGGTCGCAATGGCTCAGACTCCAGGCGCACTCACCAACATGACGTCGTTCCTGCCCTCACCGGCAGACCTACTTATGGTCTTTCCGCGGCTCTTTGGCAAGGCTAGCTCACTCGGTGAAATGATGCGCTCTGGTGGCAGCATCATTGCTGAGCCTACTATGGCCAACCTCACCAATGGATCCATACCGACCATCTCTGGCAAGTTTGCGCAGGAGTCTGTGGCTGCCGCCGCCGCCGCCGCAGCGTCTGGGTCAACAGACGAGATCACCATGTTCCAGGCATTCAAGAACGTTGCCAGCTTCTTCAGCTACATCACGTCCAAGTGGGCTATTGCGACGTTTGCTATAGTGAGTATCGCTGTACCGCGTCACACTGTAAACTGCGACTGACGACCGCTATCTAGGCCATTCTCCTAAACCGAACCCAATTTTACGCCTCCAGCCGAGTCCCACTCTCCTTCGACCGCCTGCATATACGCCTCGCCCTGTACATTGTTCCTCTCTCGCTGTTCCTGCTGCAGAACCTCAATCTAGTCCGGGCTATACGTTGCCAAACGTCCCCAGATTGGTCAGAAATGCAATATGGAACACCAGGGAGATATCTGAGCACAGACTTCAGTGGAGAAGGAGGACACCTACACCGCGCCTCCTCCAGCCTCCTCTTCTGGGAGGACACAACGAACTCGTGCCAAGCTGTTGGCATGCTGCCGGCTGCTGCACACACAACACGGGACAATGGCTCTCTCGCCCTACTTTGGCCCTTGTTCTTGTCGTTGGGCTTTGGGCAGTTTGTTGAAACCCTGTGTTGCGCTCTTCAAGGCCGGCCCCCTGTTCAGGAAGTTGGCATGACTATTTTCGAGCACTCTTTGGCTTTCGCCGAGGCCGAAGCTGTTGTCACGAAACCGTTGACAATCAACTCTACACGATTCAATCAGCCCAAGAACGTATTAGTTCCGAATGGAACGACAGTCCTGGTTCCGCGATCCGGTCTGAACAGCATCGCGAATGTCCCACCTGAGGTGCTTTTGATATCTCTCATTTCTAGCATCAGCCACTTCACAAGCAACCTGTTGGCAATTGCTGGCGTGCGCTCGAGGTACCGCCTTGTTACGACTGCGATATGGGGCGTAGCGTACATGGCAACCTTTGTCTGGAGTTTCCTGCGCCAGACCGAAGCTATCGCAGAGTCTGACAATCCCGTCGGTCTGCTTCGATTTCCTACTGTTTGCATTATTGGGTTCATCCCTCATCTTCTGATCATGATTGGCATTGTCACTTGTGGATTCATCTATTTGCTGGCCTTCTTCATCACTGTCTTGGCCCCTCCACCAGGTCAACCAGAGACCATGACCTGGAAGGAACGCTTTGAGGTCGCCTACAACAACCTACATGCAAACATACACTTGTCTTCGATAGCACCGCTAACGATAAGCTGGCATGAGGACTTCTATACTGCGATTCTCAAGGTGGGCTTTACCGTCCTCACTGCAGCGAGCGAGGCTGTCTTCCTCAACGAAGGTATCCGGATTAACGTTCACGCAATGACTTTCCTCGAGAAGAAGAGACTGAAGGAAGTACTGGATCGCAGACGTCAGTTCAGACAGACCCTGACGAATATTCCCGAGGAACTGAAAGGAGAATCTCTTGCTCCGGGTGTCGAGGTGGAGGACAAACTCAATACCGACGCATTGACCGAAGCGACAACTTCCGGTTATGCGCGAGAGCGAAAGACGCGTACTATGACTGCTCCTCCCGGGACTGCTAATGCCGGGGCGCAGGGGGATCCAGCCGGGCTCCAGCAGCGAAGAGGACGCTTCTATTTGACCTGGCAATTCTTCAAGGGCATTGCAAGGTTGGTCATGCTTATTCATGCTAGACTGACCATCGCAATGCTGCAGAGGTTACGAGTAGGCTACCGTCCACGATGGCTCAGGCGACTCGCCGGGCCTCGTCCACCCAAAGAGCCGCGCTTTCCATCGCAACCTAACAATGACAGACAGCGCCGCGGAGCGTCCGTCGACTCATGGCTGACTCTCGATGACCGGTCCCGCATCAGGCTTGATAATCAGTTCGACGCTGAGGCATTCGCACGGGATCGACTCCGTCAGACCGGGTTTCTGGATGCACCGAGCTCCAAGGAGTCCGATGAGCGTGTTGATGAATACATGTATTCATGGTGGCGCAACGGTGGTCGCTTTGGCGATGTGGATAGCAGTAGCGATTATGTTCCATCGCAAGACGATGATACCACCAGCATCATGTCATACGCTACCACAGACCACGACGATTGGTCGGATATTGAGGACGACGGGCAACGGACTCCTACTCGAGACACATACCAGTGCAGCCGCGAAGCAACACCAGCAGCCGAGAATGCCATTGATCTTTCGCGCCTCTCGACTCTCCTCGATCCGAAGACCAAGGAAGACCGCGAGGAAGCCAAGCTTCTGTCACGTCACCTCCAGAGCCCGCAAATAATGACACGATCTCGCTACCGCCAGGCATTAGATCAAGACCAGGCCAAGATTCTAACCACGTCACGCTACCGCCTCGAGACATCGGCTGACATGACGCCGGAGGAGGAAGAGCAGCTGTTGGAGGATTTGATTCTGAACAAAAGACAGGCTGTCGCACCCCAAGCGTCAGCAGGTGCAGCAGGAAGCTGGGACACTGGAGCGGAGGGCATGGGGTCTGAAGGACCTCAGTGCGTCGTGTGTCAGCTCACGCCCAGGACGGTACTCGTCTGGCCATGTGGATGCTTATCACTTTGCGATGAGTGCCGCGTAGGACTGGCAAGTAAGAATTATACGGCCTGTGTGTGTTGTAGGACCAAAGTGGTCGCGTACTCTAAGTTGTACGTTCCCTGATCTGGTTTGGGTTTTGCATCATGAGCCTGGCGTTACTCGTTATAGACAAGCAGCATCCAATACATGTGCTTGGTACAAGGTCAATATGCACATGCGTTTGTCAGCAAAGTCTTGATCTCACTATCACTATCGTCGTACTCCAGCCCCGCAATTTAAGCATGCCCAGTCTAGCCGATAGTGCATTAGCGTGGATAATCCCTGTCGAAATTTCGAGGTTCGCTCCGCAACTTTTCGAGCTCATGCGAGCGGTCGGCGCATCACTCACGCAAATCTGGCAGCCATGGGGAAGCGGACAAATTTTGAGAACGAAGCGGGGAGCGCGCATGCGACGAAGCGCCAGAGGATTGAAGGCGGCCATGAGCGCAACTCTCCACGACCAAACGGCGGAGGTGCAGACGAAGTGCACTCCGCGCGCGACCTGCAGAAGGCCTTGTACTTCGACCAGAATGCAACAGCCGACTTCCGCAATGGTACGCACCACAGATCACCCACATAGCAGCGCACCATACTGACATTCTCAGGTCTGAGCTCGCTCAAGCGATTCCTCGACTCAATTCTCTACCCGGCCGACGAACATGACGTGCCCCGCCGACGAGCTACATTGCGCGACTACCTCAGCACTCAGAAGGGCAAGAGCCAAGACGAGAAGCACGAAACACTGCTACCGAATCTCATACAAGCTTGGGACTGGGCGGCCGAGACCAACTTTGACGCCATCCTTGCCCAAGTCACCGCCGTGCTTGCACTTCTCTTCAAGGTCCTGGCTAGCCATACCGAGTTCTCCGAATACGGTACTCTACTCGCAAGGACGATCCTGCAGCCTTCTGTTGCTCGTCGCCTAGTTCGCAGTACCTCTGCTGCGTCGAACAAGGAGAATGTCATCTCACCGGCTCTCAGATTGCTCACGGAGCTCACGAGGTTTAACGAGGGCGCACATGCACGGGCTGTTTACTCGAAGAAGGACTTTACGCTGGAGCCCAGGATATTGGGGCGAAACATTGCGCTCTGGAAGGAGCACAAGGGCATGTCAGTTGCGGATATGCACAAGAAGCCAAGCGTCAGGACTACTGCTATTCGCTACCTGCTCACGCATTTGAGGCTACAAGACGAACGTGCTAAGGTCGAGATTCTTTCCAACACCAACATCACAAGAGCCGTTTTCGATCACCTTAGTACGGATCCACCATTCCTCATCTTTGAGATCTTCGACGTATTCACAAGTCATGTCTTCAAGGACAAGACCATTCCCCGTCAGACAAAGAGCCGTATTCTGAACGGCAAGACACTATCGCGCATTGCTGGTCTCTACAACTACGATTTGGAAGAGGGATCGCTTTCAGAGGGACAAAGGGCACCTGAAGAACTGGCCCACGAGTTCCTATGCATGGTTTGCACAGACCCCGCGTACGGCGTTATGCTACCGACGAACGGCTTCTACCCATCAACACACGACGACGAAGAAGGCGACCTAGACGAGGCCGCAGACAACGCCAACGATCTGGGACTTGAGTCGACCGAAACTTTTGATCGATTAGGTCGGGTGCGAAATGTCATCTTATCGGAATTCATTCAAACTCAGCGTCCGTACGCAAACACGTCACACCAGAAGCTCGTAATCGAGATCTTCAAGGCTTCACCAGAACTTGTCGCGGACTACTTCATCAAACGAAGGGATTTCAACTACGACCCCAACCTCACCTCTACATGGATAGGATACTCAGCCTTCTTGTTCCAAACAATTCAACTTCCGGTACCGGGGTATTTTGGCGTGAAGAAGAGCTACCGTAGTCAACCGCCGCCAGTAGCAGCGATGATCCAAAGTGTGCTGCCACAGCCATTGAACCAACAAGTGCTTACTAAGTGCTTGAACCATAGCTCGGATCTAGTGCAGATGTTTGCGATTCGAGTGCTCATTGTCGCGCTGCAGAAGCTGCGACGCATGGTACAGGAGCTGCAAGAAGCCCGCACACTCAGACCGTCAAAACAGTGGGAACAGGCATCGCAGCGTCTTGTTGCTGAATTCAGTCGCCGTTGCCCGACAACAAGAACTGTATTTCTAGCGCTCAAGAAGCCTGGATTGCAAAGTTTGAAGCGAGAATCGATTACCCGGTTGCTGAGGCTATACTATGAGGTCACACCTCAAGCCGCTCTGCAGGAGAAGTTCGACGTTTCGCTGCCATTGTGTAACGCGTTAGTCGAGGTCGAGAAGCCCACAGGGTCGCCGGAGGAGACAGCGTTCCGTGTCATGGAGCTTGAGCACTGGATCCAAATGGCGCGACATTCACCTGCCATGCGCTGGTGGCAGAAGCCCAAAACCCTGCAACATTCACCATTTGTCACGCTCCTTAAACTGCTCGTTACGTCAAAGGAGAACGAGCTGTACACAGGTGTCAAGTCGTTGCTCAATGCAGTCTTGCAAGACCAGGAGATGCTCCAGACTAAAACGTCACCTGATGCTCTGGACGCACTGATTGCCAGTCTCGAGCCGTCTGCCGGTTCTGTCGTGTCAGTAGAAGTACTGGACTTCCTCGATGACTGCTGTGCGCGGTTCATTAAAGTCCCAATCAAATACTTCGACGATTTAGATGCTATGTGCACGAAGGCATCGCAAGCGCATGCAGATATCGGTCCCTTTAGCCCTCTTCTGATGACTCTGGTTGAGCAGTGGCCGTTCAAGGGCGGCGAGGCGGCGGCAGGGTCTGCTGCAGAGGCTCTTGCTGGATGGCTGTCGAAGCTCCTCTACCTCTTCAACTTGATCGGTGAGGACGAGGCAGTATTGACCTTGGTACGCGATAATTTAATCGAGTCGGCTGGCCAACCGTACAAGGAGGTGCTCAAAGACGCCTTCTTGTGGAAGATGTACAAGGCACGGGCGAAGGAAGCCCTCAAACTCGCGACCGGTGCCGACTTCAGCGGATCTGAGAGATCTAGCGCGTCACCTGTCCCGCAGACAGAAGCTGACGCACCAGCCAAGACAAGGCCAGTAGTGGACCCTGAGCTGCCGCCGCAGGAAGATGAGAAGCACATCGGTTTAACCCGCTGGAGGAAGAAGGAGATAGACGAAGCTATCGAGGACGGCGACATTGGCGAGCTGATCCTCTGCCTCTGCTCGAAACATCAAGAGATTCGCATACAAGCTATCAACAACGTCCGCCAACTGATGGCAACTATTGGCGTAAGTAGAAGCTCAAAGATCGTCGACATGCATGACTAACAAAACGCAGGCCGAATCCCTCACCCAGGACCTTGGGGCCGTATATCTCCTCTTAGGCGAGACACTCGAATCGCTCGATCCTAGCGGAGCCACGCCTTTTCTATATATCGGCGGTGTCTTCGCAGCGCGCAGCGTGCGCATCCTGGCCGATCCTACACACGTCATGTTCAGCAAGATCAACAAGTTCCTCACTACCGCTCCATCATGGGACGTTGACTTCCTCCTGAGGAAGCTGTACCGTAGCATTGTCGGCAGCGAGCCAGTCGATGACGGCACGTACCACAAGGAAGTCGACTGGTTCCTTGACTACTTAATCGATGGACTTCGCACGCCCAGAGATATGGAGAGCTTCAGGAAGAGCAACATCTTCGAACAGCTGCTTTCTTTCTACACGAGCAGGTCGTGTAGTGCCGCGGGCAAGGAGAAGATCGTTAGATTGCTACTCAGGGCGACGGCGGTTGGTGGGAGTACAACACTCATCACGAGGTGCGGACTGGTTTCGTGGATTCAGATGTGCTTGAACAATCACGACCCAAGGCAGAAGGCGCTGAGGGCTTTAGCTGCAAGCGTATACGAGACGTGTGACCAGGGACGAGTTGCGGAGTGGAGCAATGGGACTATTGAGGCGGCCACTGCGAGTTTGGTCAAAGCGGGAGCTTGAGCATAGCATTTGTATGGATGGAGTTTTAGGCGATGGAGCATTGCAGGCGTATTGATCGCAACAAGGATTATGGAAGCACGAAGCGTATGTTCGAAAACCATTTTCATTACATTATAAGCGCACTTTTTGTCTCCATTATATGGCACAAGATCTGTATTGTACACACAACACTCAACGCATATATCTTGAGACGAGGTTGTGAAGGGCTGTTGATGGCCTAAAGCCGCAGGGTGGGTATGACGTCTCAAAGGATGACTAAGGACACGCCGTGTGGGCCGTGACAACGCTGCACCTCCACCAGCCTGCAGGCCAACGCGCACTACGTGACCACAAACAGTCGATCCTATGTGTACCCCTTCTGCTATACCAGACACCACAAATAGACACTAGAAACTCGACAGACCCAGCCAATTGCACCCCGAACGGAAGAGCGAAAGCGCAAGTACTTCTCCGCTTTTCGTCGACGCCTCAGTGCAGGGGTGTTTCGAGGTGCGTCCACCCTGTTCAATCCCACTCGAGCTCCGCCCGCCTTGGACAATAACTCGCTGCGACTGCCAATCTGACTGCTTACCTGCCAATAGCCTGTCCTCGACCACTATACCGCACACCTCGACGCTACCTCCGTGCACACCGCCCCGCCACATTGCTATACGAGTGCAAGGATAACAAGGCCGGGATTGTCGAGCTCCTCGCGCATCGAGCGCTTCTTTCAGGCTCTGCTTGGAGGCAGCCGCCCCTCATCGCTGCGACATCACGAACACACACATCCACACCAACAGCAACGGCAACCACAAACACATCTGAACCTGCAACCTCCCGCTTGCCCCACCTCGCCCTCCGCCCAGTCACGCACCCCGGCCGCGAGCATGAGGTACACAGCAGAGCAGCTAGAAGGGCTCAGGCAATCGCCGCTGGTGAAGAAACCAGAGGGCCTGCCGTCAATCTTGCAATGGATGGACGTGCCTGCCGAACAAACCAACAATAACAATAACCACACCGCCAACAATGGCACCGCTCGCCGGACTCGAGGTGCACGAGATGGGGAAGGGGCCACCGAGCACCGCACGGATCGCCCCCTCATTAACCCAATGGGTCAGTTCGGGAGACGCCAGAGCATGCGTAAGTCTGAAGGCCCGGGCCTTGTCGCTGCTATTAACGCGCTCTTTGTAGAACCGGGCGAGGAAACGGTGCTCGGTCCGCCGAAGCTCAACTTCACATCAGCAGCTCGAGCAGCGAAGAACGCGGGCGACAAGCAGGAGCGCACAGGTGTCATCTCCACCGACGGCGATCAACTCGGCGACCGCTTCCCTCGTGACAAGAACGAGCGATGGTCTCGTGACGGCGACCGAGATCGCAACCGCGAGAGGGGCATCACGAATGGCCGACGCGGTGCGCGAGAGGACGGCGAGGGCTGGACCAGCGTCAAGGGTCGTAAGAGCTTGGGCCAGGAAGACTTTGAGCGCTTCAACCGCAACGGCGACCGTAGTGATCGCAACCGAGACAAGATTGAAGGTGGCTTAGAAGACGACGCTCCTCCTCGTCGCGGTCAGCGCGAACGGACAGAGCGTACAGAGCGCTGGGGTCGACGCGACGAGACGAGGGAGGAGGGTTCCAAATTTGGTGTGCAAGGAGGCTGGCGCGAACGCACACAGCAACCGCAACGTGAACAGCGCGAGCGTGGTGACCGCGACTGGGAACGTGGCGGACACAGGGCTGAGGAGGATCCTGAATGGATGGACACCAAAGTTGAGAAGAAGAAGGAGCCTCAGATGAAGACACAGGCAGACTTCGAGCGCTGGAAAGAACAGATGAAAGCCAAGGACACGCCAGCGGAAGAGAGGGGTGCGCCAAAAGAGACGTTTGCTGAGCCTGCAACTGCCACTGGCATTGCTGCAGGACCTATGTTTACAGCGCCAGTCCAAACACCAACAGCAGCTGAGTCTACCCAAGGCATACTTTTCGGAAACTGGGGCAATGTTAAGGGCGCCGACCTGGGCCAAAACGAATCGATATCAGCAAAGCCGAAGCCAGCAAAGGCATCAAAGTTCATGAGCATGTTTGCAAAGCCTGACGAGCCAGGAGCACCGAGCCCAGGACCTGCGCCTGCTCCTGCATCACCTGCGCCCAACGTCAACGAGGATCAACAGGGCTTTCAACGTATTTTACAAATGCTTGGGCAGGTTAATGTTGGTGGTCCTCAAGCAGCGCCGCCAACTCAGCCGTCTCCTCCAAACGGCGTCCGAGGACATGGAGGTGGTATCTCGTTAGATTTCCAGCAGTCACCACCACCAGAGCTTCTCAATCAGAGGCCTCCGCCGAACCGAACGCTGGAGCAGCAGAGTATTCTTCAGAACATCCTAGCTCCTCGCCCTGCTGCGCCAGAGGCTAGGCCATCGCAGCAAGCGCGATTCAATGCCATGTCTCCCGAGAATGCACATCAGGAACAGTTCGGACCCCCGCGACCTGGCTCTGGGCGCCAGGAAGGCCAGTCTCCGTTCCAACAGCCTCCTTCAAGAAATGCCAACCCGCAAGATGCCAATTTGGCTGCTATCTTGAACAGTCGCGCCCGGGACGACTCGCAGCGTGATCAGGGCCAAAAGCAGCGTGAGCGAGATTTCCTACTCACACTCATGCAGCAGCCACGAGCTACACCGCCGCAAATGATGAACCAGAACCTTCCTCGCGGCGGCCCACCACCAATGGCCATGTTCGACAACATGCAGCATGAGCAGCGACCTCAGCCTCAGCAAAAGGGTCGCGGCGGACTACCGCCAGGCTTTATGGAAGATCCTCGCATGTTCAATGAGGGCGACATGATGCGTCAAGAAGCTCAGCGCAGGGAACAGGAGCTTCGTCAACAGCTCAACATCCAACAACAGCAGCAACAACAGGAGCTGCGCAACAAGAACCAACGTCTAGCGATGGGCTTCCCAGGCCACGAAGATCCAAACCTTGGCCTTCAGCGCCGCAACACTGCTGGCGAGGTTCCCCGCCAGATGACCAACATGGGTATCCCATCTCAGCAACATCCTGACATGCCCTACATGGGAGGACGTGGCCAACCAGGAATGCCACCAACACCCCAGGATCGACCCAACATTGCACCACCCCCAGGCTTTGGAGGTCCCATGCGTCAGCCACCTGGTTTCGGTGGTCCCAACCCTCAGCAACAGATGGGCCCAGGAGGACCTAGCTTCTCAGCTGGTAACACCCCACTTGGACCTCACCCTCCTGGTCTGCCACAGATTGGTGGTAGCATGCGTGGAATGCCACCGGGCTTTCCTGTTGGCCCTGGCGGCAACGGTATGCCGGGCCCGCCGCAAGGCTACTTCCCACCACCCCCGGGATACGGACCGCCACCGGGCATGCGCGGTGAAGATCCCAGGATGATGTTTGACGGTCCGTTCGGGGGACCAGGCCCAAGGCAGCAACAGCCGGGCCGCCCAGGACCTCCTAACATGTACTAGGAGTTCTCTACATCTCTGCCATCCAGTGATGTGATATCTGAAATCTTGTCTGGATATTGGGAGTCAAGGCAAAATCAAGGGTGGGCGGCTGAAGTACCGCAACCCGTCGTACGGAGGGAGCTGATCCGCTATGTCTATCGTACACTTTCTCGCTAGCTGTCGTCTTCTTCCTTGTTCATACCAATCTGCTGTACTGTTGGCTTGAGCGAAGCGTGGAGTCTAGGATCTGTAGGTTCTGGGTTGCATCAGCATTATCAGGTCCTTGGCGTTCTTTCTCTTATAAACGGGATTCGACGCACGGCTCTACACAATATCAGCTTGGCACGATACAGAAGGGGAAGGGTTGGTTAGCAACATGCGTTACGCGAATATCGAGCGCGCGTGTGGTGATCGTAAATAGCCAAACTTGAATGGTCAAAATGAGATAACACCAATGTACGCTGCTTCTGCGAAGTATGTGAAGAAACGTTCAAGATGAAATGCGGAGAAGAAACGAAGACTGCAGTTGCCCAATGCTTGAAGAGTACCGCGACTGCCTCAATTCAAGCCCACCACATGACCTCGTCAATCAGTCCCCAAAATCAAGTCAAAGACATCGACTGACCCGCTCCAACATCTCCATGCTCCCTACCCAGCCAACCTATTTTTGCCTGCTCTGAACTCATCAGAGAAACACAATGGACCGTGACCGACACCCTGCTAGCAATACCCAAACAGCTAGACATTGCATTCTTCGACATTGTTCCCAGGTCATCGTTCTATATTGCATGGCACCGCCATGGGTCATCTTCGGTACGCTTCTCAGCCCTTTTGATCAGTCCACCTTGCTCACATCCTTATAGACAGCATAGCCTGGTACGGCGGCGACTGCGCCAACGGATCCGAGCCAGACATCGCAGGTGTAGGCGTGAGTGGCCGTACAACTTCTAACAGGTGTTTTTCCCACTAACGCATGCTCAGGTCGTGGTTTCGTTCGTGCTAGCCAGCGCCATGACGACTGCGGCTTCAATCTTGGCGATGATCCTTGATAATGCGTACGATTCGAAGGGACGATTTACATTTAAGTCGCCAGTCCAGTATGTGCGCGAGCGGTTTCTGGATACAGAGTGGAAGAAGGACTATGCGTGGCGGCCGTTTCTAGACCCGCTGATTATTGGGTTCGGAGATCAACAGCTGGTGACTGGTTATGCTGTGCTTCTCAGCGGATGGATCAAGGTGAGTTATACGAGGATCCATTGTGCTTGGTTGAAGCTAATCAGCGATGCTCAGGTCGCTCAGAACTCGTTCGAAGTCCAAGGCGCACACTTCGTTCTCATTCTCTACATCTGCGCCCTTTCCTCGTCGTCTCACCTCGCTGCTCTTATTACCTTGCGCAAGTACTTCCGCAAATACAAACTCCTCGCCAAGATCCGCCTTACGCTCGTCATCCTCTTCGCCATTTGTCTCTTTGCATCCATGATCGCTGCCATCTGCATGCCACCTACCGTTTTCTCGCACGAGGACCCTGGGACCGTGGAACGAAGTCGAGCCCAGCGGCTCGCCTTTCTGGTGCCGATGCTATTCATACTTGTCGGCTTCTCGACAGCACTGGGATGCATCTTGTACGACCCCGAACGCAAAGCCACAATCTCTCGAGCATCGGACTCGAGCGGCTCAATGGGACACATCGTGCGCCGCCTCACTGATCAACAGCCACCTGTCCCCACCTGCTCGGCGCACTTTATTATGCTCCCGGCGCACTTTGGCCTGAGACTGATATACTTCCTCTTTCTAAATCCGCTTATCGCCTTTACCGTCCAGATCTTGCTTGCCATCCTGTCCGCTATCCTGGTCCTGACGCAGAAGTTTGCACAGCCGAATGAGCAGAGGAGTTTCTGCGGGCTGCAGGATGAAGGGGAGAATGTATGGGGCTTTGGACAGACGCTGAGTGTGGCTATGTTGTTGCTCCCAGTTCTGAGCGCGTGTCATACGTACTTGGAGGCGAGGCAGGATATCCATGAAGCTTGACCGAATACAATACCCGCATTTTTAACGCTCACACGCCCTGTATCGTCTATTGTAGTCTTTGGGTATCTTCGCTATCATCGTTCCATTTCAGTCCATTCCACCTCTTGCCCCATCGCCACTCCATATCACCCCGTCTTCGACCCATTCGCATCCCCATCCTCCTCCTCACAGTGCATAGCCTCCGCAAAACCCACCCACTCCCTCACCCCCCTCACATACATATCCGACTCCTCATCCACCACCCCTCCATGTCCCCACACAACAATCTCGTCAAACTCGCCGATTTGCTCTGCGATCTTGACTTCCTCTGGCATCTCCCGCTCCATTTCCTCGTCATCCTCGTCGTCGTCATCTGCGGCTGTGGAAGGCTGTGTTGACGCCTGCGGCGCCAGTTTATCCGTGATACTGAGCACGGCGCCCGTGTGCGTTGCTGGAAGCGGGAGCGTGGTGCCGTGGAGATGTCGGCCGCGGAAGTGGACGTGTTGTGTCCCTATCCAAGTTAGTATTTGCATCGCTACTGGCTCAATTGACTGTGGTGGTTGTGCTGGGCAGTACTGTTCGAGTGCATGCGTACCTTTTTCGTCTGTGGAGGGCGCCCAGTAGCGCGATGTGTGGTCTATAGGGCCGTTGTGGTTTATGCGTGCGGGGAGGAGGTTTGGTGTGCATTTCTTTGCGTCGGCGTTTTGTATGGATAGCATTTTGGGTGGTTTGCTGTTGTAGCGCGAGAATTGTTTTGCGGTTGGTTGCGGCGGCGAGGTTGGGCAGTTCGAGGAGTAATTGTGCGATTGCGATCGAGGCTTGAGTTCGTTAGAGGAGTTATTGTTCTCCGTATCGGTGTTGAACTTTACGCGTCCGACGCGTCGAAGCGCGCCAGGGTTCAAGCTCGGTTGATCTTGATGACATCGACAGTGCAAGTTGTTTATTTATTTCAACAACGTTTTTGTGGCTCTTTTTTCACTTTGCGTGCTTCTGAAATTTGATTTATCGTTTGCAGGCGCCCTTCTCTGAAGAATACAGTTCTGTCTTCCATCCTGCCTAGGGAATGGAACTGCCTAGGGCTCTCATCGCTGAAATGGGCCGAATGTCGGATACATCGTGGTTATTTCACTGAGCGACTGGATCTCCAGTCACAATGCTATAAGAGGAAGATTCGGGGAACAATTCACGCCGATGACTTGCAAGCCGTTCTTGTCGGTAGCACTGCGCCCACCACGACTGAATGCTGTACTCCTAAGCAGCCCGCAGTGACAATAAGCATCATGTCGACCCTCTTTTCGAATGCTCACGCATCAACGCCACTCGCCTAGTTGTCATTTAATGCCGTCCCGCCTGTGTATAGTTCGGACCAGAATGGTACTTGAAACGCGCTCGGTGTTGCGCGGCTGCTTAGAGTTCAGACTGCCCCTCGCTAGTCTGCACGACCCTGGAGCTTCAAGAGACCCTGACTGGGAGCTCTTTAAGGTCAGGGTATGTATTTCAGAAACTCATACACGCCTGTTGCACTTCCAATGTCAGAGGATGCGGTACAATCACTGGCCCGGTAGATATGCAGCTTATTGTGGGTTGCTAGAGTTAGATCGAGGTTTTGCGGCGCTCGCGGTGCTTCGTTCTCGATCTACAACGTCATCGGTCACTCGAAACGGTCAAGTACCTCGTCGATTCAGCACTTCAGACGATAGCATCGCGAATCTGGACGCGCCGGCGCAACAAACAGCACCGCGTCGGCTCTCGGACTTTCCGTTTCAACGGCGTGAATTTACTCAAATGCTCAAGCGTGCCCGTCGTCATGGGAGGCCCACCAGACTGTCTCTTCTCTTTCTCCGAGAGTCTCAGTTCAACGCGCTCAAACCGTAACAGAGCGCGCCTGCGACGACTTATCGTAGCTTTAAAGATCACCACAACCATCAATTCCTCCGTCCAAGCCTCCCAACCCCCAAAAGTGAACTCAATTGCACGATGACGATCCTCGGCACACTTACAGCGCCTGCGTCGGCGATTCTCAACACAATCACATCGCAAGCCTGGCAACCGCTGATAACATTATGCAAAAACGGCACATTGTCTCAGCTACAGAACATAAAAATCGGAAGGCTCGTACTATTTGAAGGCAGCGAAAGCAAGGCAAAGAACGTTTTTGGTGCCGACAAAGAAGGAGTCCCTGTTGCGTACCTGCACGTGCACGATGACAAGTTTTGGGTTCGATTGGCACTCTTTGCCGATATGGTATGCATTTGAATTACACAGAAGCTCGGTGGAAGCTGCAGGACTAACTTTCCGAAGGGTTTCGCAGAAAGCTACATGCTTGGGGAGGTCAGCTCGCCCGATTTGACCAAGTTCTTCGAGGTTAGATTCAATGACTTTGACTTTCGCAAAGCATAACTGACAAGATTAGCTTTTCATCTTAAACCGAAACCACCTCGGCAATGGGTCGAACCTCACAGCGGCGATCTCATCAGGGCTGGCAGGGCTGGTTCGTGGTAACAACAACCTGAAGAACGCGAAGCTGAACATCATGGCGCATTACGACATCTCGAACGAAATGTTCGCTGCCTTCCTATCGCCAGACATGACGTACTCGAGCCCGATCTGGCTCCCAAAGTCGAACCCTAAGTCTGCAGGCGAAAGCCTCTACGATGCGCAAATGCGCAAACTCGATCGATTTATTGACAATACACACATCAAGGGCACAGATCACGTACTGGAGATTGGCACAGGGTGGGGTAGCTTTGCCATGCGAGCTGTGCGGCGCACTGGATGCAGGGTGACATCCCTCACTTTGTCGATCGAACAGAAAGAGCTCGCTGAAGAGCGGATACGAGAGGCAGGCATGTCAGACAATATCGCAGTGCTGCTTTGCGACTACCGAAGTCTTGAGATACCCGAGACAGGAGCGTTTGACAAGATTGTGTCAATCGAGATGCTGGAAGCTGTAGGCCAGGCTTACCTCAAGACATACTTCCAGTGCGTGGACAAGCTGTTGAAGAAGGAGGGTGGCATCGCATGCTTCCAGTGCATTACAATGCCCGATGGGCGTTACGAAGCCTACGCGAAGTCCGACGACTTCATTCGCCGATACATCTTCCCCGGCGGTCACCTCCCCGCAGTCTCTGAGCTCGTCTCGTCGATACAGAGCGGGTCCGGCGGTTCTCTGGTCGTTGACAGCGTTGAAAACATCGGCCCACACTACTCGAAGGCGCTGCGCTTGTGGAGAGAGGAGTTCCTGAACAACTGGGAAGGCAGGATAAAGCCGCAGCTGATCAAGGAGAAGCAGGGGGAACTGGACGACGAGGGTGCAGAGATCTTCAAGAGGAAGTGGGATTACTACTTCAGATACTCAGAAGCAGGCTTCTCGACGAAGACGCTCGGAGATGTCATCATTACAGTAGGACGAGAGGGCGCGACACAGATGATGGAAGACGTGCCATTGTAAGCCGCCCACGGGGCCGTTGTCAGAGCATCGCAATTGCGTTCGCTCTTTGCTTTCACGCAAGATACCATATAGGTGCTATCCTATACCGATTCCTGTCCTGCAATTCTACTTAAGTCCCACTCTACAATTTACTTTTAAACTCTTGCACCAACACCTTCATACTGCTATCTCCATCCTGCGCCCTCGTCTCAAACTCCGCCATGTTCTCCGTCGCCCACTCCCCATCTTTCCCAGCAATCGGCAGCACGAATCCTTGCTCCGCTCCCGCAGCAATATCCTCCATCAAAAACACGTTGTGCAGCGCTCTTTCGTCATCCAACCGCCCATCTCCCTTCTTCTCCTTGCGCCCTAGCCCTGTGGCATCACCCACCCTATCTAGCAGATTGACCGTTGTCAACCCGAGCACACTGTCCACCGCTCGCGCATGCTCATTCCATATCTGCGTAATTGTCTTGACCACGTGATTGAGTTTTTCAGCGTTATTGGGGCGTGGACGCAAGTGCCCGAGGATGTAGTTTGTTCGCTGAGAAGAGCCACCGACGTAGATTTGAGGCGAGGTAGTGGTCGTTGGGTGGAAGGTAATATTTACGAAGGCGGAGGGGGCGGAGAATGTGGTGCAGTGGAGATTTGTGATGCCGGAGGCGATGGCTTGTTGTTGTTGGGAGGAGAGGGAACAGGAGTGGTGGACTTCGTAGAGAGGCATTGCGGTTGTATGCTCCCGTCTTTTTCTGAGCTGGAATTGTTCTGTTCGGGGTAGATCTGTATGATTTGGCGTTCAGACCGTACACATCGGTTCTTACTTCTTTCAAGCTGTTGGTTCTGATGAATTCCGGAGTCTGATCGAAAAAATGAAGGAAAGATGGAATTGGTTGCGGGGATCAGTTTGAGGGTACTACTTCAAGTCGGCTATTACCTAGGTACCTATGTGCTGTTAAGAGGTGATGCGCACGGGGAACGCTGTTTGCTGCTCTCTAATTGAGCCACGTTGCACAACTCAAGCTGCACGAAGAGCTGTCGGTGGAGCTCTTGCAACACTCATACCGCTCAATTGCTATCGTGAGGAGACATACCAAAGACCCTGAAGGCTGCTTCTTGATGACGCAAGAAGTGCTCCTCGGAGTATTTGCGGCTGGGACGACGTTCCCGATATCCCTCCACTTCCCCGGATTGTGGAACGGGCCCTCATTCGGCCCTTCACATCTGCCGCTTCGCGTCGTCGGTCGCTTCGCCGCGACTTCTTTTTGGCCTCAGATCTGAGTTCGGAACACCGCGCCACAGCATACTGCAGCCATGCTCTGGTAACGAAATATGTGCGCACGGGAAGGTCCCTGGGTTTCGGTAACGACGGCATGGGAACACGAACCCCAGTAAAGCAGGTTTGGTAGAAGCGAAACGTCGACGCCCAAATACTAGAACATGATTATCACGAGGTGTACCCGAGTAAGATACGCGGAGTATCGACCGGGATGCACCGTAGGACGGAAGTGCGCCTCGCTCAAGATAGATGTATCTTAGTAGCTTTTTTGGGTGCTTAGGTATACGCTCATCGCTTTGTATGACGATTGATAAGGACTTGGGGAAGCGGGACATGCAGGGGGCTCGTATTTGTTTCGCCATGTACAATCATGAGGAGCGTTGTGTGAAGCGAATTTCGTACTTGCTACAAGTCTATTGGACTGACAAAATGATATGCCCAACTCTGCGGTATTTTAGACTGCCGGCAGAAATGCGGCATCATTGCGCCTCGTGGCTCGTGGCTATACATGCAATGCAGATCCAGTTGTTCGCTAAAGTTTGGGGACTTCCACCGCTCCTACTGGGTCATCTGGGAATGCCACGAAGCTCTCATCACCGTTAAATTTCCTATTGGAGGTGGTGGTTAGCGATGTCGATCTATCATGTGGTGGCGGTTCAATCGGGTCAAAACATAGCGATAACGAGATGCTGAGTAGGGAAGAGTTCATGCCCCATCCCGACGATGTAGGTTCAGATTTCGGCCAGTCTTTCCTGTGGTACCGAAACTCCCTACAAGCATGAGGCTTCACGAGATATTGACGGGAGTGAGAAACGTTGATATGCTTACCAGCCTCGCTCAGCACCCCCCGACAAGAATGATGTCTCAGAGTTGAGGACACAATCCCAGTTGCCAGCTACACCCTTTCCAGCATCGGTGCTTTTGCGAACAAACTTCGATAGTCCTGCAGTGAAGCATTGAAAATCATCTGTGTCTGGGTCATCCGGCATCTGGCCAGTTAGTACTCGCCCAGCTGCTATTATTGTGGCGGCATGGCTGCAGATCAGGAGTGTCTTGGGCTGCGCTGGATCGTTGTCCAGTGTAGTGATGATGTGGTCTAGAGCGTTTCGCACGCGCTCATGGAGCTCGACAATCATTTCGCCCTTCGACGCCGGGATATGTGTCGAGACATGATCTTGATCAAGATACTCGAAGTGAGGAGCCAATACCTCCAAAGTAGGCGGGTGTGGGTGTTCCCAGTCTGCACGGCCAAAGAATTCGCTGGACAGTGCATATCAGTAACTGCGCGGCGGTACACGTTGAAGGAATCATCGTACCCAATACCTCGATCGATCCTGATTTTCCCCCACGAATTGTTGCCACTGAAGTGTCTGTCGGTGAATGGCTTGAGCGTTTGCAGACAACGATAAAAGGGGCTCGAGTAGATCACATCTACCCGCGGCTCGATTTCAGACAAATAGTCGGCAAGCTCCCTGGCTTGCTGGACGCCTTTCGCCGTCAACGGAGGATCTGTCGGTATACCGGTTGGAGATCTGACTAGCAATGCCGTGTATTGCCCTGTCGCAGGATCCACGCTCCAGTTTGACCGAAACTATGGTAAGGCATCGCTGTCAGAAAGCATGTCATTGTAAGGGGGCGGGTGAGAAAGTTTGACTATCGGAGAATGGGACGTCTACGTATAAGGCTGAGCGTAACAAAGCACAGGCAGGAGATCTAGGAAGCGTTACGGATCACGGAACGGTTTCCACTGGTGTTTTATGGGCTGTGAAGTGGAGTGAACGGGACGAGTGTCTGACTCATGTACATACTGCATGGCGGACAATGAGCACGGTTTCTATCATCGTCAAATCTCGAATCGTCCCGGTTTTCTGAAAATTCGATAAAAAGCGTATGCGGGCACGTGTATTGTCAAGTTAGGTTCTGTCAACGCAAGTCGGAGGGCAAGGATGCTTGTTCGCTTGACCTTAAACCTCGGCTAATTCCCGGTTCGTTTGGCAACCGCTGCCTGCAAACTGAGGCCGACTGAAAGTCTGCCTTGCGCAAAGAAAGTTGAAGATGTACAGACTATCTAGTGTGTGTGCTGCTCTGGTGGCTGGGGCAAGATATACAGTGTTCCTGTTTTGTTTGCTTCAAACGGCTGGTGGGAACCTTCGCTTGTGCCTACCAGCACGAGCTCGCCCTTCACATCTCCATTCCACCCAGTGCGCAGAGCGTTATAGGTGTGATAGGAAATCGCACATTGCACGTGAATATGTGCCTCGCAATCCTCCGGCGTGATGGCCGAACCGACCGGTGTCCACCGAATGCTTCTCAGTCAGTGAAAGACTCCACGCCCCGAGCCGTCCCATGCAGCCGTTTGCAAAGGATTCTTCTAGCGCGAGTCCACATGCAACGTTACGCAGGCATCACCGCAGTTGCATAATGCTGGAGAGGAACGAGCCAGCCAAGGAATAGAGCTCCTGGACAAAGTTTGAAAACCCGGAGGCTAGGGTTAGTTTGAACGCGAAGTTGGTGGACGTTGACAGCTTGCGCAGGTGCGGTCTAGCGTTGTCTACGTCAATGGAGCTGTCACAACAACGTGCTCTCCTCGTGGCGTCGATACTGGAGGCTCAGCCTTAGCGAGAAACTTTCGCGTGTGACAAACCTGCGCGGATGTCCAGTAGACGCTCATTGAGACCCTGGCCGCTCATCATCCGTTTGTGCCCGGAAGATCTGCGCTTTCGAATAGCGTTCACATGCGTTCTCGAATCTGAGAATAATGTTCGTTCATCGGAGCGGGACAGCCGTACAGAACCGGTAAGGTCGAGGGGGCGAGCAGTCGCATTCGTCACTAGGGTCTGATACTGCTCGCCTGGCTGGCAAAACGCGGGGTTTATAGTAGGTAGTCTTTGCGCCGGGTAAAGATGGCTTTGGCGCGTTTGAGGCGTGAATAAGTCCTCTGTGTCGAGAATTGTATAAGTGTAGGCAGTGACGGATCGCTGACACGATGAAACATCTGCCGTCGACGCCAGATCAACCTTGGGGTCGCAAGAGCTTCTAGTTTATGGAGATCTTCTCTGAAAGCACATCTCGGCTCCGACTGCTCTTTGATGTGGTTGACTATTCGTAAGTTAATGTCGCAAGCTGAACTACTGCAAGCCATCACCAGGATGCTCGTGCCGTTTCGCGGACAACCTTGCCGCTGCTGGGTTCCTGTCTCGTTAATATCAGGGCACGACCGCCAAATGGAGAAATTATGCATTGTTGAGAGTTGCAAAATCCAATTACGGCGGTGATCTTCATTCACTCAAACTAGATGTTCGAAAACGCTACCGATGCAACGATCTGTACCAGTAATATGGAATATCCCAGCAAGTTGACGAAGCGAGAGGCTGTGCGTTTGTGTTAAGCCCATCTTCGGCAAGGTGGAAGCTTCGACGTTTTCATAAACCGCCGCGAAGTCCCCGTTTCCTGGATTCGCGGAAATGTATGCTTCGGAAGGGAGGATTAGTGGTAATGTTGTAAGTCTGACCACGCTCGTAAGTGATAGCCGCTTGACATTGACACGGATCTCGGTCTCGATTGCTGTCTGGGAGGTGGAAGCATCGGCACATCGGCAGTGCTCTTTCAACCTCTTAGAAAGACAACTTTTGAGCGAGCACCGCTGGGTGGGTATAGTAGATACGCATCGGGGAGACGTTTTGACCGCTGTCAGCTTTGTGACTGACAACCACCCTCAAACAGTAGTGAGAAACTAAGGCGGGACAGCCAATCCATGTGGGGTTGAAGCCCTAAGCGTACCAACTCAGCTAACCATATTGCTCGGTCGTTATACTAGCCACTTAGTCGTTCCCTTGAGACCAATGCGCTTGCGTCTGTAGTCTGCACCTGCTCGCCCAAAAGATTGTGTTCCGTGATCTTGAAAAAGGCGTTCGCAATCAGTTCCTTTCTGCGGTAGGCCTCCGCTGGCGTTGAAGAGGCATTGAAGAGCAGATGTCACTTTGGCGGCACACGATCCTGTCAACGGTTTCGTAGACGTGAAAATCTTTTTCAATGGAGAAGGGCAAATAATATCATAAATCGCAGTAATATCGTTGGTCTGTGAGGGATAATACCGCCCAATCATAACTGTGACAGAGAGGCATTTGGCGCGAAGGCTTCGGCGGCTGCAGTCAGCAATACCCTGGCAGGCATTAGCCTTTTTCTAGAAGCTGAAGATTGATCTTCTTCTGCACTATTAGCGATAACGTGCAGTGCGGCGATTTCTGCCCTGCTTGTCCAATCCTGGCCACAGCTGTGTGGCTCACGTCGTTAGTGGTTGGCTCGTGGATAGTGCTTCATAGCTATCGCGCCGGGTAGCGCCGCAACGGTACCCACCGATCTTGTATTTGGTGCTCCCTAGAAAAGGGGGTCATAAGCTAGTTTTGAAGTCATTATGATGTCCTCAGTTGGCAGTGTGCTTTAGGTACGCGGGTGTACCTACGCCATTGGTTTCACTAGACATCAAGCAGTTTGGTACCACATGACGACTCCAAAACGGTTGGAAACCCCGATTATCGAGAAATGGCTGATGGGCGCTGATCGCTGGCGCTCCACTGTCAGTCTTTGTGCCGATTTTTCCAGCAAGCACCTCGGTTTACTTCACCAGGCGGCGAAAGCCACCACATCCCGAACTTAGCCGCCGCCGGGTGCAAATCAGACCACAAAGGCGAAAAGAGCGGGGTCACATCGACCAAGCGGGCTGCTGAGACCAAAGGAGGGGAGCAAAGATACGATAGAACAGGGGCACAACGGGTGTGGAGATACGAGCTTCTAGGCTTTGAACTGTGGCTTGAAGCCTGGAGTGTGGAGCATTGTGCAGTTTGAACAGTTGATTAAGGGAGGCCGGGATTATCTTGCAAAATAAGAGATGAGGGACTAGAGACATGCAGGTGTAGGGTTCGCGATCTGTATCGAAAAGATTTTTGATGGGAATATTAAAAGTTATGGAAGTCAACACAGAACTACTTCGAATTAATGTCGTGCATGGGAACACCCTTCTCGGCGTCCTCGTCTGCCATCCTGACTGTGCCACGATGAGAGAATTTCCCAGTCTTGCCTAACTTCTTCTCCGTTACCCAAACGCGTAATAAGATAAGATACCTGACGATGAGGAAGATGACGATGGCAGCCACGAGAATGCCGACGATGTAGGCAGCCACTACACCGGACGAGTTTTTGCGAAGGTCGAGGAATCCGTAAGTGTAAAAGCCTTGAGTGTAGAATGTAACGTAAGCCAGTGCAAGATACAGGGCAAGCAGGATTACGATCGGGATGATGTTGAGAAACGGTATTGGTTCAGTCCGCGGAAAGAAAATCTCAAAAAATGCGTATGCCGAGTTAAGCGCATGTTGAGACGTATTGGACCACAATGAGAAGGTAGTGGGAAACCCGTTTGAGGCGAGGATACCCCAGTAGACGGCTGCTTATTGTCAGTCTTGGTGTACTATCCATACTCGAAGCTGTACGTTAAATTGTCCAGAAAGTGAAATGAGTACCGTAATCATGTGGTAGAGACTTCCCAAGTAAATTATGTGCAGCTTCTACGTATGATTGAGAACTTACCAGTGACAATCCATGGATATATGACAACAGTCGAATAGAACATGCTATGGGCTATCTGAAGCCATTTTGGCAATCGAGCAAGGAAAGGGGTCCCGGTGAGCCAATAGCTTCCAGTATGTGCAGCGCTGAAGGCGTAATAGAAAGCTAGGCCCCAATACGTCAGGTGGGTGAAGTACGAGAAAGAGCGCAGCGAGTCCTCTGATCTGCCATGTGTGCCGTTCCAGCCAAAGATGGTGAATAACGTGACGAATGCATACAAAGATAGCAAAGCGCGAGCTCCAAACAGGACGCCAGGCGGGAGAATCCAGGATGTCTCGAATCGATGTGTGGGGTCGAATTGTCCCTTATAGGACGCCGTCAGGCGTTTCCAGATGGCCATTACAGCTACTATTGAGATCCTTGGCGATCCGATGACGATTGGTGTACCGTCCCGTGCGAGCGCCTATGCTAGATGGCGGCCCTAATGGTGGGGATCAAGAAAGTTGGAAGAAAGAAGATCAAACCCTCAGGAGTTGAGACGACAACTGTGTTCACAGCTGAGGCGCAGCATTGCGCAGCTGGAAAACTCTCCTCTATCCAATTTCCGAAGCTGAGACCGACCCCTGAAACGGCAGCAGCTGCCGAACGCGCTCACGTGCAAGGCGCTATTGATGCGACAGCGGGGGTCTTACCACATGGGCTTTAGCACTACTTTGTGCCTAACGTAAGCTATGGCGGCCGAAACTTTCGCCTGGCAAAAGCGGTCTAACACCACATCCTGGCCTTGCCCGCTCAGACCTCCGACCACTGCAGCTCTCGCACGCTCCCGCCTTCTATGTATATGCACCCTTTACTAGTGCACAGACTGGCGCGGGCCAGGTGTAGGTGGCACTATCGCCCTGTCTGCGGACTGTCTTAAGATCTACAGGTGTCATTTTTGCAACCATGCACTCCGTCATCTAGAACGAACCTATCAAGCCCTTGTGCATCTATAATTCTGCTGTTATTCCTTTTTCTCCAAGCTCTTCATTATCAGGATCCAATATGAGCGACCATCTGAAAGCTTCGGTGCGACTGAGCCTGTGCAGCTTGTACTGGAGTATTTTGCTAATATCTTGAAGCACAAGGCACTGAATCTTGCTCGAATACGGGATAACCAACGTAAGCTGAATGAAAGACTCTCCTACTGCTCGTTGCATCAGCCTTGTTGGTGAGCGACGATTTTGTTCGCTATCCTCCCAGCTTATGTCTGTTTGCAAAAGCCACAACTGAGAGCCATGTGCGAGAAACTCATCAGTCAACTTCCTAAGACGTGATCACTGACGGACCACGCATAGGTCGCTCCCGCGCTCGTCGCAAAGAGTACCTCCAGGAGCTTGAGGCCAAGTTGCGAAGCTGCGAGCAGGTCGGCATCGAAGCTTCGACAGAGATTCAGAGCGCAGCCAGAAGAGTGCTTGACGAAAACAGAAAGCTTCGCTCTCTCCTCCTCGACCGTGGAATGTCTGATGTAGATATCGCGGCAGCACTTGGTGGTCCGACGGACAAGTCATTCGATCAGGTCTCATCAGCACCAGTCCTTAACAGCGTGCTTGAGCGACGCATCACCAGTAGCATGGTATCCTCTACAAGCTCGCCACTTCCCCAAAAACCGAGAGCTGCTTCAGTACCTCAACGTTTACCTTCTGTACCATCGCTGGGGATTCCTTCGTCACGGCCTGCCGCCTTGAGCAGCTGCGAGTCTTCAAGTCCTACGTCAATTGTATCAAGCATGGGCACACCACCACCATCCTCCTACCACACACCAGTCTACACTGCGCCAATAAATTCCCACTCTTCCGGGATTAAATCAGAGGAAGTGCAGTACGACTATCCATACGAGCCATCTCAGAATCCGCCGTGGTCGTACACGCATGCCTATACTTACGCCTCGGATCCTGCCGCGTATTACATCACATCAACTTGCGTTGATGCTGCCAACGTCATCAGAACGATGCGTTCAGATGCAAGTCCGATGTACCCAATCGACCAAGGGTGCGCTCCGCTAGCTCAGCCTTACTACAACAGTAATCAAGTACTCTATCCGATTACGACAACGTACCCACAACAGTTTCCGAAGATATGAACGCCATCAGGTCAACTGAACTCCAATTTCAATCATTCGTTAGTACAGCATACCAAGCAGAGTATGACTTGGAAAGCATGCCCAGATGCCCAGCGACCTGCACAAGCAGTCTTATATTAGGCAACCACTGGTTGGCCGTATGCGGAGGCGTATTCGATATCCGAGGCGTCTCACCAGGCACTGGCTCTTGTCTTTCAGATTCAGACTAGAGCGTACACATCCACACCCGCTTCGAAGAATGGAGGCCGCTTGCCCCTCATCAAAACTGAAGCCATGCACGACGCATGGACTTTTGGCTTTCGCTGATAACAACGGGCTTCGTTGATGTCGCTGTTGGCATCCAGTAGATACATACACGATTTTATGTCTAATGAAGATGTTATCGATCTGTTCAGCACTCCCTCGTTCTAGTTATCCCCATGCATACGGTTCCACTGACAATCACTGGTCAAGGATAACAGAGGGTGGCTTTCGCCACCGCATTTGCCATCAGTGTCGATCTTGAAACCGCACTGCGCACATAAATGGTTTATATTCCGTGCTCTCCAAACCCATTAACTTCTGACGGTTCGACTATGACCCACATACGCAAAGCAGCGACGAAAGATCCGGTTACTTCAAGGGCCGAAGTGAGATCGCCATCTCCAGTGTCAAGATCTCTCCCGTCGTACACCGCCGTGGAAACGATAATGGGACCCACGCATGAAAACAGGGACCTTGATGGTTCAGTGCACTGCGGATGCGGAGAAGCAAAACATGGCGCAAGCGGAATGTGCCTTACCCACACAACATGGCAACAAGATATAGCAACCTCCTCTAGCATTACATCTATCGCCTACTTCACGAGGGCGGAAAGTCTCCCTTTTGCTCTCTTGTCGCAACCCAAGCATATGAGCAAAAGCAATTGATTATAGCAATTCGCGCCTGTCTACTCTCATTGACCGTGGGCGCACATGTACATTACACGCATTTCATTCTATGGCTCGCCGCTGAGGTCCCCATTGAACAAGAACAAAGCTAACCTGGCATGGAAAGGAAAACGATAATGGAACAAGCGCAGGCGCAATCTGGCGGGGTTATTCAATCGCATTAAGCCATGCCAAAAAGTTTGGCTCCATGCTCGCAACGCACCGCCGTGAAGATCTCGAAAGCGCATTTAGTGCACATATAGATTACCATCATCTATGATTTGACTTGGAAGGACATTTCAGTACGAAGTTGACCTAAAGGCCATACTCGTATCAACAACATCTGCCGCTTGCCACCCGATACATGAGTCTGTTGGTGCAGTTGGAAACACTGTCAGCAAGTCAGACCAGGACGAAGAGGACGAAAAAGATGGAGAAGAGTCAGATGGTCGAGAGAATCAGTATGAAAATGGCTAATAGGTATGATTGATGAGGAACAACTGCTACAATTTAGGGTTACGTACCTGATAAATTCAGGAACGTCGATGGGTTCTGCATTCTCAACTTGAAACGCAAGAGCACCTAGTCACTCTCTAATAAAAGATCAAGACGCTGATGCCACTAGAGGGTCTGATGATACCGCAATGTCAATCAACAAAAGCTTCGAAGAGCTGGATGTCGCTGGTGCACGAGCTCTTGGCGTAAGGCGCCGGAAAATGTAGAAAGCAGGGACCGCAATATGGATCTGGGCTGCCTACGCAGAAGAAACAGGTTGCAATTTAACGGTGGCTTGACCTCTCCTACATCTGTAATTGGGTATGTGAAATTGATGGCATCGCAGTAGCGGAAGGTGACGGTTGAGATGCCGTTTCTTGGGGCGTACTGATTTCGTTATTGGCTGACGCAGGTTGTAAACCGCTGCCAAGGTTCATCTAATCTCGTACAGTTCTTTTTAAGTGGTTTCTTTTGATGTCAAGCCTCAAAAATCCGCGATCATGTCCTTTCAATGTTGTGTTGGTGAAGGTGTGGACTGAGTTAGTGCCTCGGCAAGCAATGACGTCGCCGGCGCGTCTGCCATCTCGAACTACAAGCTCCGAGCGCGAAACCTCCGCGACCACCAATTGCGCCCCGAAACCCCTCCAAGATGGCCCAACTCCTTTCCAAAACCGCGCGCACCTTCCGTCTCTCCCTCCCGCAGTCGCGCACATTCTCCCTGCTTCCCTCAGCCTCCAAACGCTCCCACGCAAACCGCCTCTTCGACAACGTCCGGCAGCCCCAAGACCTTCACACCCTGACGCTCCTCAACGCCGCCGATAATCGTGCCCTCATTACATTTTGGAGCGCTTCTTGGTGCCAGACATGTCAAGCCGTTAAACCGCTCGTCAAACAGCTCATTGAAGAAGAGCGTGTGGGGGAAAGCGAGGGCGGACTGGGTTTCGTGGAGGTCGAGATGGATAGTACGCTGATCGGGGATCTACCGATTACGTACCGCATTACGAGTATGCCGACGCTGTTGGCATTCAGTAGGCAGGAGGCGCAGTATGATACGAGGTTGGTAAGGCCGGAGGAGATGAAGAATAAAGATTTCTTGAGGGAGTGGTTGCTCACGGAGGCACGGAGAGGTGGGAGACAGGGCGGCGGCGGAGGTGGTTTGTTCGGTTGGTAAACTCCACTGGCAAGCAACTCGACTAGTCATTGCACAGCCTGACTGTCATAGGCTTGGGCGACTCTGGAGGTGACAAGGGCGCGAGAAGTCCCTGACGGATCGACCTACGTGTAAGATAGAGCGTATAGATAGGTGAGTGAATATTCAAGATCTGGTCATAGGTACGCGGCTCGACTGACAAAGATGGCAGAAACGAAGGAGCACCCAAACTTTGAATGGTCACCAGCACGTCATGAACAGGAATAACGTCACAAGTTTTCGTACCATTCTCTAAGCCAATTCACAGACATCTCAAAAGGCCGAGAATTGCAAGTTTAAGGCTACGGAGACCTCTGCTTTTTGTCGCCTCTGATCGCCTGAGGCTGTCTACAGGAGCTCATGCCCTGGTCGCAAACACTTTGATTCGACGGCAATCACCTGCTGGGTTTGACCATGAAAGGGTTGAAAAGAAGTTCTTGGGATACGGTCATCTGGCGGCCAACACAGATCAGACTGTACCTGGCGGCTTTCGTGATATCGAACGTAGCTTCAACTGCAGACTCTTTACTCACACTTCATTTAATAATGGCTCCCAGCGCAAATTCCATTCTCAAGGTGTTGCTCTGTCACTTTCAAGGCAGCCAACCCATTGGTGTGACCACGCTCTTGCAGAACAGGGGCAGCAAGTCATAGTCTATATATGCTTCACTACTAAGTCCAGCCTGGCAACCACTCGTTTCCGGGGAAACTGCTTCGTTTAATACTTTCGGGAGACCGTAAAACATAATGCAGCGTGCGGTTGCCCACGATCCTCACAGGGGAGTCTGGTGTGCTCATAGTGCCCTTCAAAGTTGGAGCGATTTGCAAATTCGCCATCAAGAAATTTAAGGCAGTATTGCCTTGTGGCGGGTCATCAGTCACTTCTCGTCCCACTGTAGGTCCCGTGCACATACCTTCACATGAGGCGTTATAATTCTGAACAAACGGAAGTAAGTGGGCTTTGTTTTTCCCAGGATTCTGGACCTTTTGTTGTCGCTCAGCCTGACAATAAGAAACCTGGCAGATACTATTGCACTGCCACAACAGGTAGGCCAGCGGCTACACCTTGCGCCCCATTGGGTGATGGCATGACTCAAATTCAGTCCTTCTGCCCCGCGCCATTTGGCTTCACCTTGCGATCTTATGTTCTTCCAATTATACATTTACATGCTAGGTGGCCTAGTTGGCCAACCTTTCACCGCTTCGTTCTCAGTACAAGTCTTCATATCTCAGGACTCTACGAGACTACATTCACGACTTGTACACCTTCGTTCACTCTGAGTTTCAGCGTCAATTGCTCGAACTGTATTATCCTATAGGCTGAGACAGCTTCGCTCCTATTCAAGCCCAACGGAACAGACTCTTAACCAAATTCGATGCAAGATTGTCAAGGGCCGTGAATCGAAAGAGTGACAGAGTCAAACATTTGTAATCTAGACATGAACAAGGCTGAGGATGCTGCCGCGCTTCGTTGGCTGAGCCGAGAGGACCACGCTGCAAAACATGATCGAGTCAAATCGCATCGATTAGATGCAACATCGGAGTTGCTTGTGAACTCACCGCAATTCAAAGCGGAATTTGGAGCATGGCAAACCTACAAACAGCAAACCTTGCTCTGTTTGGGAGTCCCAGGCACGGGCAAAAGTATTATCACCTCCATGGTTGTAGACACGCTATTGGAAAAATATGGATCCGACTCCACAATTGGTATTGCATTCCTCTATCTTAGTTTCGATCAAAATAGCCGAGGCCCGGAACAGCTGCTACGAAGCATGCTATTGCAACTCTCACAGCAACTACCTTCAGTACCATCTTCTTTGAAAGACCTCTATCTACGATCGAAAAATGGCGCAACACCACCATCATTTCAACATCTACTTGATGTCATCTCAGACATCATCTCCAACATGTCGAAGGTATACTTGGTCATTGATGCGTTGAATGAATTGTCCGGTTCTGATAGACGCAAATTACTATCAGAAATTCTCAGGCTACAAGAAAGTCTTCAAGTTAGCCTATTTGCTACTTCCCGATCCTATACAGATGACATGCAGCTACTTCAACAATTCCCGACCCTTGACCTCGACAAAATCACTGTCGCAAGACCTGACTTGGATGCGTACATCACCCAAAGACTGATTTTACCACCCGGATCCACCCGGGAAGCCACTATTCTTCGCGAGGAAAGCAAAAATTGGGTGAAAGAAATATCAAAAGAATTGTAGGTAATGTGACGGGTGGTGAGTGAAGTCACTAATTGCCGCCAGGTTCTTGGTCGCCACGATGATCATCGATCAGCATGCTACTGTACAGGGTCGTGGGACAACAGTGCCGATCTCACCCCGCTTCCCAGTGTCATTACATGATTTATACGCGGAGAAATTGGAAAACATCAAGCTAAAGCCCAAGAAAGAGCGGAGACTTGCAGCAATGGTTCTATCATGGCTTTTGTTTGCACAGAGGCCCTTGAAAGAAGCTGAACTTCAGAGCATTCTTGGGATAGAAGTGGGCTCTCCTGAACTAAACAAAGGGAACTTGCTCGATGTTGCGGAGATTGTCGCGCTATGTGAAGGTCTTGTTGGACCCACGTTTACGAAAGTCACCACTTGGTCACTAATACACAACTCGGCAGCCGAGTATTTGCGAGACAAACTATATCAATGGTGCCCAGAGGCAAAGTCTGTGGTAGCTAGAGATTGTTTGACCTACCTTGCATTCGATACTTTTGGCCGAGGATATTGTCAGAGCAATGAAGAGCTCGAATTAAGGTTGAGGGACAATCCTTTGTATGGATACATCGCACAATATTGGCCGAAACACATGCACAACATTCGCCAACTACCAGAAGGGGCTGTCAACTCCTTTTTCTTAAACCAGAACAAAGTAGCATCTGCAAGTCAAGTAATGGTGCTGTCTAAACTTGAGCAGCGGGGACCCGAAGATTACAAGGATTTCGACAATCAACAGACCGGGCTTCACCTTGCAGCACAGTTCGGATTAGACCGTGTTGTTGAAATTCTGATCATTCAGAGACATGGTCGAGCCGAAGAAGATTCACAGGGGCGAACTCCATTGTGGCGTGCTACGGAGGAAGGCCATGAAGAAGTCATGAGAGCATTAAGTGGTGTGGATCGAACGTCTTTTACGCTTATGCTGAACAAGAAGCAGAAGTCACTTGCCTACTCGCTTTTGCGAGCTGCAGGTGAAACCGTTAGAGATTCGCGATCAGGAACCGCTTTGCACATTGGTGTCACTCGCAATGACCTGGAACTGTTGCAATACGCCCTCAAGTGTGGAATCGAGATCGACAAAAGAGATTCAGATGGGCTCTCAGCGATTCAGCTGGCTTTCAAAACCCATAAGAGCCCAGCAATAGACATACTGCTCGAAAGTTCGGCCCGTACAGAAGGCGTTACTTCTTTGAACTGGCTAGAGGCTTACGGAAGATCGGCATCAGACATCGTGGAACTATTAGAGGATAGCCTCGGACGGAAAGAGATAACATTTCTGACATCGAAGGAACTCAATAGGAAGGGTCTTCCTGCACTCCGTGACAAGAAACGACTTCGGTAAGAGCTATTTCGTTAGGCGCCTCATCTATCAACCCGCCCAAGACTAAGTGGCAGATAGTGTATACCCTGATATTGCCATCTGGCCAGTAGATGAGAGAGTGGATCCGCTCATTAAACAGAGCAGCGATTTCGTATCAAAAAGATCTGGAACCATGGCGTCGACAGGCGAGTACTTCCACCATTATTCGGTTGCAGCGTTAATCCCAGTGTTGACCAAGCCGAACGAGGACAAAACATTTGGCTGCGCATTCGAAGAAATCAGAATTGCTTGGAATATGACAAAAGTTCCGTACCCGACTGGTCGAGACCAATGGATAGCGGTTAAGCATTTCAGTACGCTCAAGATGGGCTGGATACCAGACAGTGGGGCGGCGTTCTTGAAAACTTTGGTTGGTGCCCTTAGGGAGGCATGGCTAGAGCTCTGTACTCGTATTGATGACCATCTCATTAAGTGTGTAAGTGAAAGCTCGCCCCATCAAACAGGATTACAGTCATGAAGCTGACGAGCATTCAAAATTGTACAGCGACCAAAAGTTCTTGATGCAAATGGTGAGCAGCCAATGCTCATTCATCGGCTGTTGAAAGATGCAGGTACTTGGAATCACCTTCGTCTCCGGCTCCAAAATCAAATTTTGGAAATCAAAAAGCTCCGGGAAGAGTACCTCAAGTTTGTTGGTAGTGACGATAGCACTGAAGACCTTGCCAGAACTACCAAGGCCTTTGAGCAAGAGGTAATCATGCAGATTGACAAATTCGATACTGTCTCGGCCTCTCTCATCCAGATTGTAAGTTCTGCCAAAGAAAACTATCAGTGAAACTAAGGGTTTGTGTCGCTACGCCTATCCATATTTCAACCCTGAAAAACCAGCGGATAGTTTTGCTAACGCCTGCTCAGGAGTTTAATCTCACTTCTATCAGAGAGGCACAGAAGTCAACTTCCCTCAATCGCAGCGTCAAGCGTCTCACTTGGATTAACGTATGTTCCATCTAAACACCGAAGATTTTTTATCACGGCTAACCTTACAGTTCATATTCCTCCCACTTATATTCGTTTCGGTATGTACAGCCATACATAAAATTCGTGAAGGGCTTTGCTTGATTCTAACAACAACCAGGGACTGTTTGGCATGAATGTTGATATCCTCGAGGCGAATCCGTCGTGGTGGTGGTATGTGGTCCTTATGGCCTGTACACTGAGCCTGACGATGAGTGTGTGGATTGTTTTCAAACGGTTTCCAAATGTATGTCGCTTTCCCCCTCTTACAGCAACCAGGACCACATGCTAAAACGAGTGTCAATAGCTGGAAGACAACTTGGAGCATAAATTGGGCTGGCTAGTCGCGCCATCAAAGCGGAGCAGACACAAAGATCCCGAGAGAGGGCCGCTGTCGGATGGCAAAAACAAGTACATATGATATAAGCATCATTTCAGCCAAGAAGACCTTCCTTCAGCATACACTAACCGTGAGAAATCGTGGTTACCGTTTGACCCTTTCCTAGAACAACGTGTTGCCTCTGATAAAGGTTGCCAATGCTCAATAATATGGAGCCATAGGCAATCTTCTGCTTTGAAATTGACCAGATTATCACGTCACGAAATAGCATAAAATTAACAACTAACATGAGGTGTACCACTATTCATACAGTGGCCGGTACCACAGCTGCTAAGCGCATTCCAATCGCATCTGTGCAATTCTAAGTGCCATCCTTATATGAAGCTCCCACGCACTTCGATCTGCGTAGGCATTGCTGCCAACACCTCCACAAGGTTACTTGACTCCGCGAGACAGTACCTACAGTGTACACACGCGGTATTCGCTGGTACTATCTTCTCCTCCACAACCATCATATTTCGTCAAAAAGTATCCATCATCAGTTGTCATATATTAGTACCGGACGAAAGCCATGCCAGTTCAATCATATATGGTTCTGGGTATATCCATCATCTATATTTCCACTCAAACTATACTCAAGCTCACAATCATTTAATACCGCCCACAAAGCGACGCCAACCATCCATTAACCATCAACCCGCCCAGTAAGAATGCGAAACTCCTGTAACTCCATCCCATGCTATTGATGACTGTTGACTAAGATGTGAGAAGTCCTCCTTCCTAGAAGCTCCTTCTTTTCTTCGAGCACTGAATGTCACGAATCTCTTCCGTTGCTTCGTCTAGAAATTGAAGTCATACGCTGGCCCAGCCCCTGCATCACCAAGATGATCAAAGTCCATTAGATCCGTAAATACATCCGCACCATGCGGTGCGATATTCATAGCGACATCTTGCGGCGGGGCTTGTGGTTGTGGTTGCTCTGGCGCGTCGATGCCGTCGGTGAGTTGTGTGCCTTCTGGGATTGCGCGGCCGAACGCTTGTAAGCGGTCTGCCAGCGGGACACCGGTCATCCTACCGACCTGTGTTGCGTCGCCGCGCGAGTTCATCCATACGCCGTTGCCGCCTTCGTTGTTGGTGACGGATTTGGTGAAGGGTTCTTCGAAGACGAGGGCGGTTTCGTACCAGCGGCCTTTGACCTCGGCGATGTCGAGGCGGGAACTTGGGGCGGCTAGTTTCCAGTAGGCGAATGTGCGGGCGTGGGGGACGAGGAGGCGGTTGCGCCAGGCCATGTCTTCGCGCAGGCGAGTCGGCAGGTTTGGGTTCTTTGGGACATCAGGGAGTTGAGCCGGGTTGGAGACTTGAATTGTGGAGTAGCTGTAGATGTCTCCGACGACGAGCACAGATGACGCCGTTTGCCCGGTGGCCTGTGAGGTTCGCTCGAGGATATCGGTGACAACCATCACATCTGTATCTCGGCCTATCCGTAACCGTATAGCATCGCCTCTCCAGATCTTCTCGGCTCCCAAGAATATGCCATTGTAGTGAGCGTCCTGGATACCGTCGTTGGCGGTCTTCTTAAGATAGTCGAAGAGCGTGTAGGTTGTGTCGACAGCCTTGGCTGCCATGATCGATCCATCCACACCTGCCACACCCCCTTGTCCATACCGGCCAGCTATAAGACCTGGCCAATCGACTTTCTCGTATGGGATGGTCGGATGCTGTTGCAAGTAAGGGTAAGTATATGACGGCGCAGACCAAGCAAGCCACGGCTTCATTTCGTTCTCTGTTGTAACAAGTTCAGGAGTCAAAGAGTCGTGCGGGTGCGACAGCGGCTGAATGAAGTAGGCCTTGCCTCCGACAGCAGTCTTGTCGATCCATCTTCGAATCACTACGCCCAGTCCCCACGCTCCAGTCTTTGGTCTGTAGTACCACACCACCTCACCCGGCCGACTGATGAACTTGTGGTACAGGCTGTCGACCTGCTGGTCAATAGAGCGAGGGTCTGGCAGTGGGGAAGACTGTAATGGAGTGGGGGCTCTGATATGGGGCGCAGCAGGAGTAGTAATCGGTGTGGTGATTGGAGTAGAGATGGGTGTTGCTGGCTTTGCGGCCGGGCTTTGCATTGGAGGCGGATTCGACACTCGCCGAGCAGGTATTTGGACAACTGGATTGCGACCTGGTACCTGGGATCCACCGTTCTCTCTCTTAATCTCCGGCTTAACCTCGAGCTTCATAGCAGGTTTCTCGATTTCAAGTTGGACCGGCGAACACATCTTGCAGGTGCAGTTCTGCATATCGCTCGACTCGTCGGTGCATAGCCAGAGTAGGTGGGGGAAAAACTCAACAGGACTCCTGAAGCGCTTGCGTGGGCCCTTGGGGTAGCCGTAGAGGTATGCATCTTGTCGGTCGTGGCCGCCGCCGGAGTGGTTCTTGACCGTCTTCGCCTGGCCGTCGGCTTTGGTCTTGATGTGCTCGTAGAGCTTGTAGTTCTCTGGGAACTCCCACAGAATGCACTGCTGCCACTTGTCTGCTCCTGTTAGTCATATGTAGTGATATATGGGACGGGACATCTCACCCTCGTGCTGCTTGCCACCGATCTCGCGCAACAGCATGCCGCCCAGCTTCTTCCGCCAGTCGACATGCTTGGGGTCGTCCTTCTCGATCAAGCGGTAGTAGTCGCACTGGCCCTGTGCGTTCGGCGACCGGTCGAGCTGTTCTTGCGTGGGTCCATTCCTCACCACGGCGCCCTTCTGGTTGACAATGTCGTGGCCGTCCGACTTGGAGGCGAAGATGGGGTAGAAGGACGTCAAGGGCTGCGTCATGGCGGGCTGCGACTGCGCAGGCACTGCGCGCGAGGTTGGCGAAAGCGCAGTGGGTGAGTGGGTGCTTGTCGCAGGTGGTGGTTGATGGATTGCTCGTCGCGTCTTCGGCGTTAACTTGCGCTTGTCTCCGGCCGCTAGCGCCAAAACGCGACTGATATTTGTTAGACGCATCTGCATGCCTCGCCGCCGCGAACCTGGTGGAGGCTGAGAGCGTTCTTCACCTCACAGACATCTTTTCTTGGAGCAATTGCACGTCGGCGCATAACTTGGGAATCTTTGTCAAGGGTGTTCACCATCACCGTTCACCATCACCGTTCACCATCACCAGCCTCAGTCTGACTCCCAGGCTTCATATACGATGCTGCCCCGATAACACTGCCTTCATTCGCAGTCACCTCGACTCCCACCTGCCACTTCACTCGCTTGCACACCTACGGCAAACAGGCTACAGCAAACGGAGCCATGGCGGAACGTTCGCGCAGATCACTAGGTCATCCCTTGCCCTCCACACCCCAGCGCCGCGGCGGCCACCTTGAGGACCTACTTGCGCAATTCGGTTCGCAGAACTCTGCTGGGTCTGCTACCAAATCGCGAAGAATATCTTCCCAGCCTGCGCAGAAACAGGACGCGCCGATTGCTCCGAGCAACGCCGACAGCAAACGGTCGATGCGACAGCAGCAAGCACCCAACTACACCTTCCCCAGTCCCTCCGCCTCCGACTTTGCTGGATCCGCTGCAAAGGTCCAGAAGAAGCAGCCCACCCGCAAAGCTGCGCCAAAGACATCCAGCCCTCCTGCCACAGGTAGTGGCTCGGTCGACTTGGACACCAGTGAAGACGAGCTTGCTCGACCAGTGCGTGCTCGAGGGTACAAAAAGAACTTGAGGAGCGACGACAAATATAGCGATCTGAAGATGGAGGCAAGGAAGAAGACCAGTGACCTCGATGGACCCAGACGGCGAAGCGGACGACATACCCGTGTACTCGAATCCGATACTGTCCAGCTACAGCAACGAGCCACCCCTGAAAAGCGCAAGACCGCCCGGCCACCGAAGCTCGACACCACACGAGCTCGTCTCCGAGATGATATTGCCCACAAGACGAAGGCTAAAGCCAACAACTTCCTCGTTTCGAACAAGGACTACTTTCTCCCGCTGCTCCCACCATCCAATTACGTCGCCAAGCTTGTCACACATCACAAGTCTAAACCCATTGTCAACTACGAAGAGCTCAAACAACAACCAAAGGGTGTGACGGCGACGATGAAGCCGTACCAGCTTTCAGGTCTGTCATATATGGTCTACCTGTACAACAATGGTTTCTCGGGCATCTTGGGTGATGAGATGGGTCTGGGAAAGACCTTGCAGACACTGTCCTTGTTTCAGTACCTTGAAGAGCTCGATCGAAAGAACGGGACAACGTCAGAAGAACTCCGGCCCTATCTTGTTGTATGCCCGCTCAGCGTACTGAATTCCTGGGTCACCGAGGCTCAGAAATGGGTCCCAGAGCTCAAGGTCCTTCGTATCCATGGCTCGAAGAACGAACGCGATCGTCTCAAGAGAGTGGCGCTCGGCATGGAGGACATGCAGGGAAATGAGACTGAGCAGCTTAAAGGCCGAAAGGCTTCACGCAAGGCTGGCCTCAAAGTTTCTGCCTATGAAGATTCAGCGTCATCCTACAAGATCATCGTCACCACGTACGACACTTTCCAGGCCGACTCTGATTGGTTTAAGCGGTCATTCCTCTGGCGATACGTCGTGCTTGACGAAGGTCACAAGATCAAGAGCAACACAACGAACATCTCAACATCGCTCAGGAATATCAACTCTGAGTACCGTATGATTCTTACTGGCACGCCACTGCAAAACAATCTTCTTGAGATGTGGGCTCTCTTAGCCTGGCTGTATCCTGAAGTATTCACTGAGAATACTCAGGAGCTATTCAAGGAATCTTTTGACCTGGCTCGTGGAAAGGTCAACAAGAAGACAATGGACGATGCTCGACATTTACTCGAACTCGTCATGTTGCGTCGCATGAAGGATAGTCCTAATGTCAACCTCGGTCTTCCGCCAAAAGAAGAGGTGCTCCTTTACGTCCCACTGACGCCAATGCAGCGCTTCTGGTACACCCGGTTGCTGACACGCGTTGATGCGGGGATGCTCAGCGATCTGTTCGCGAATGGAAAGGAGAAGGAGAAGGCCGCCATTGATCAGGACAAGCAAGACGATTTGTTGCTGGAGAAGATGAAGCAACTCGAGACAAGGCCTGACACGATCGGCAGTCACAGCGAGTGGGAGGAGACGGCGCAAATCATGCGCCAAGCTATCGAGAAAGAGCAGGAAGATAAAGCCGTCACCAACAAGTCTGCATGGCAAAAGCTGATGAACCTGGTCATGCAGCTGCGCAAATGCTGCTCTCATCCATACCTCCTCCCTGGCGTTTCCCCAGACCCTTACTATCTTGGTGAACACGTTATCCGCGCATCCGGTAAATTCATTTTGCTCGAGAAGCTCCTAAAGCACACCATCTTTGAGCAGAACAAAAAGGTTCTGATCTTTTCGGGCTTTACTCATACTTTGGACTGCTGCGAAGACCTGCTTTCGCTCATCAGCAACCATGGCACGAAGTTCAGGCACCTTCGCCTGGACGGTGGTACGGGACGTGCCCGGCGCAATCTTGACATTCGTCTCTTCAACCAAGCAGGCTCGGACTACAAGGTCATGCTCCTTTCGACACGCGCAGGTGGTCTGGGTATCAATCTCACCAGCGCTCAGGATGTCATCTTTCTGGATGAAGATTGGAACCCACAGATCACGCTTCAAGCCGAAGCGCGAGCGCACCGCATTGGACAGACAAAACCCGTGACTATCTACAAACTCTGTACGCAGGGCACAGTAGAAGAGCAAATGATGGGGCGCATTCGCAAGAAGCTATATCTCTCGGCGAAGATCACAGAGTCCATGCGTAATATTCATGACGATCAAACACCAGTTAAGGGCAAAGCATCGATGACAGACGAAATGCCACAGATGGACTCCACACAGCTGAAAACTCTCATCCGTCGAGGAGCCCAAACGCTGTCTCATCCTGAGATTGACGTCACCGAGATGCTCAACTGGGATTTGGATACCATGATGGCGAAGTGTAGAGATAAACCCGCCGACGAGACTCATGCTTTGGACGCACAGCACTCTGAAGCAGACGAAGAGAAGTGGCTCTCCGTGATGGAGCGCGTGGAGTGCGCAGTGTTCGATGGTAAGCGCTTCCAGCGTCAGAAGGACAACAAAGCCAACACAACCGCTGCCAACATCCTTCCTGATGCCATTACTCGCGAAGACCGACGCCGCGGCAAGAACACAACTGTCATGGTAGACGGCTTTGCCATCAGTAAGGAGTCCATGAATTGCGGCGACTGGGAAGCTGTGCCTACCTTTGCAGGTAAGGACCCACGGCTTGCTGATCCGGTGAGGGAGAAGAAACGCGAGATCACACATGAAGAACACTGTCTCACCTGCTTTGATGGTGATGAAAGGGGACATCTGGTCGAGTGCAAGTCCTGTCCTCGCGCCTATCATTACGACTGTCTCACACCGGAGTACCAATCTAAGGTGAAAGGCTTCAGCGGCTTCTACTGCTCTCAACACAACTGTGTCGACTGCGCAAAGACCACAACAGATGCCGGAGGTCTCATCTTCAGATGCAGGTGGTGTCCACAGGGCTTCTGCGAAGATTGCTTGGACTGGAGTAAGGCTGAGCTTGTTGGTGAGAACCTTCCAGAGTTCGAGCTCTTGGGCGAGCCTTCTCCTACTGGCGGCTTCTACATCAAATGCCCTGACTGCGTTGATGCCTGCAATGATAATGACGAGCAGAAGGAGTGGACACTCAATACAGAGGCGGAATACAAAGCGCAACATGATGCATGGCTCAAGGAGCGCAAAGAGGCTGAGCAGCAACTCGAGCACAGCGCTGCTACCGTCAACGGTACCCAAACATCGCACAACGGACACCTTCACGTTCTCAACCCACCAGAGCAGCGCGAAGAACATGTCATCTACCTCGACGACACCGACATCCCCTCTCCACCCGCACTCACCGACACTTCCCTACCCACCCCCGCACTAGGCACCTCGCGCGTCAGCACCCCCAAGCTCATCGAACCGCAGCCCCAAAAGATCCCCGCCAAAGCCAAGAGATACGCCTCTGGCGACGGCTTCAGCGAGACCCGGCACGAGAAGAAAGCACGTCTCGATGCGCAGGCGTGGAGTATCGACGAGGATCCACTGCTGAGTAGGCTGGGTGATGGCCGTTAGGTGCGGTTGCTGGAGAAGTAAAGAGTTTTGATTTTGATTTGAGGAAATGGCGTTTGGACTATATTGGGGATTTGGGAATGGATATACCCTCTCGACGATTTGTCGTTGGAATGAATGTGGCGCTTGGGTTAAGTGACAAGTGGAATGAGGTTCTGGGCGATTTTGGAGGGTGCTAGGTAGTAGTAAAGTAATCAAATGGTGGTTAGTCATATCTTGGTGTTATGAAGTCCGTGTTGCTTTTTTTCTGACTGCGTGTTTTGGCCATACTTAATGTTTGGTACTATGGGTAGTTACAGCGACAGGTCACTGTAGTAGGTGTCAGTGGAAGCAGGCGGGGTGGTAAAGTATGCAGTAGCTGTATCGTAGATTACAGTTATATAAGGTAATCCGTGGAGAGAATAAGTGGCAATAGAGGGAAGATTTCATACTAATCAAGCTTCTGAGTACCTTATCCTGACTACCACGAGAGTTGCAAAAAGTAGGGAGGTGGATCCTACAACATGTGTGCGTATCTGATTACTTTTCTTTTTTCAGGGCGGACTACGATAGTATTGCGAGATTGCGGCTAACACTACCTTTCGTATGTAAGTGATGTCGACGCAAAGGTAACGAGAAGTGTAAATTTGGTACTGAGCTGTACAGCTGTATAGGTAGTACCTATACCTAGCTAAGCCGCACAATAGTTGTACCTAGTTACGCTGCGTAGTGGATATACCTAAGTAGCTAAGTTGTATAATAATCATACCTAGCCGAGCTGTACAGTTGATCCTAAGCGGGGCTTAACACTGCCACTGGTTGTTGTAGTGCTGCGCCTTCCCCAGGCACCAATGCCAGGATGAGCGTACAGCGCTTGGCGGCAGGTCCGCATAAGCAAGAACGAAAGCTTCCCAGCCATCTCTCACGATATAATCTGACTTTGTTGCACATCACCACCTACTCTCGTTAAGACGACGTCTTTCCTTCTGCTCTTCAGTCTGGCTGTTCGCATCATCATTTCTACCCCTACTGGAGATCCTGGATACTCTGGGTTCTGCGTTTAGCCGCTCAGGCTGAGCTTCTACAGTGCTTTGAGGTGCGGACAATCGCAACAGCAGAACATTCACGATGTTGCGATATCTCCATGGGGGAGACAAGCGAGCGCGACGCAGAAGTCGAACAACTACCGCCCTCTATACCGACGCCGAGGGATTACGTAGAGTAGAGAATTCGATGACCCCCAAGCCACGATGCAGTTTGTGTTTCGACTTGGATGCAAAAGCTCTTCCGCTATTCATAGACTTCAGAAAATCGAGCAGGCTGGCTCCCTGTTGTTTTCTGGCTGCACAATTTGTGCCATGCTTTACAACATCTTGGGGCCCTGGCACAAGCGCTTGAAGTACAACGAACAACGCAGCTTTTTTATCAGATGCGCAGATAGTGGACTGCGTATTACCAACCATAAGACCTTCGAATTCCTGATACATGCCCTGGAAGGTGGGTCTAAACCTGCACCTGAAATGAAGCCCTGATGATGATGAATGTACAGGTAGTTCTAATCCATGGCCAGCAATACCAGAGCGAGCTATGATTGGTAGCATATGGAATGCAAACATGGCTGAGCGGAGGATCTCTAAATGGTTGAACGAATGCACATCACTGCATGATTGCGGATATCGGCTCGCTTCATCGCTCTTGCCAAATCGTGTCTTGAGAATCCAGGGATCCCGGCAGGTACATCTCTACCTATCTGAGGCAGATGAGAAAGGACCCTACATCTGCCTTAGTCATTGCTGGGGCGGAATAGTGCCACTACAACTAACATCGTCTACGTTATCAATATTCCAAGATGGGATCCCATGGGAAGATCTCCCGCCTACTTTCCAACATGCAGTCGACATAACTTCAAGGCTCGGCATTCCCTATCTCTGGATTGATAGCATGTGTATATTACAAGACAATCTAGACGACTGGCGGAGAGAAAGTGCGAACATGGCATCCATATATTCGCATGCACATCTGACGATTGCGGCAACACGTGCGGCAGACAGCAAAGCTGGTTTATTTCGTGAGTGTTCGAATAGTGGTGCTGCAGGGTTGAGGATACACAAGCTTTCGCACAAAAGTGTGTCTATGTGCAAAATTTGTGTAAGACCACATCGCGCACCTTTCTGGAATAAGTCTTTACCCCTACAAAAGCGTACCTGGTTCTTCCAAGAACGGATTTTATCACCCAGGATTGTGCACTTTGCGGACGACATGCTGTATTGGGAATGTTCAGTGACCGAACAAGCAGAGGATGGCAGTCGCATGCCTGAATTTCGTTCCCCCGGGTCGTTGAATAGAAGCGTTCTCACGTCCTTCACCCGACCGCCACCTGATTTGATGTGCACATCGAGTCGACTATACTTTCAGAATATGGTCTGGCATGAAATTGTTAGCCATTATTCCTCACTGCATCTCTCCCATCCCACGGACGTCCTACCAGCCTTACAGGGCGTAGCTAAACGTGTGGCGGACGAACGCCAGTCCGAGTACTTTGCAGGTCTTTGGGGTGACAATCTTGTTCTGGACCTCTGTGGTACGTCAAGGAGCATAGTACAGCGCGCCGCTCAGGTGAGGCTTACCGAGGACCGACTTGGTCTTGGGTGTCAAGCCCAGGAGCGGTCGTTTGGATGGGCCAATACGGAGACTACTATCCAGCTGCGGAGATGAAGGTCTTACAAGAAGTTTCCGTAGTCTCCGTTATGACAAATCCCGTAGGTGCAAGTCCTTTTGGACAAGTCTCATATGGGAAACTTGTTCTAAGGGGGCTCTGTCTATGGGACTTATTTGATAGGACACCACTCGATTATGAGAACGTGTTGAGGGACAGCTGCAGCAAGGAATACGAGCCCAACTACAGCTCTATTACCTTCGACGACTTCAAGCTGAACTTCCAAGGGGTCACCTTGTTTCTGTGGATACTAGTCGCTTCATGGTCAGTCTCCATTGATTGCACAAATTATCGTTCCGGGACGTTCTTGGTACTTGAACGCGCATGCTTTATACGGGGCACTTATAAAAGAGTTGGAATTGGTGAGGCATTCGGGTTAGCTTACGATCGCTTTTTCCGCCTTGCGGAAAAGGGAAAGGTCACGATCATTTAAAATACAGAGTGAGACCATATCCTGAAGCCGTTGGGCACTAGAGACATATGTTTCTTTCACAACCGGATGAACGAAGCTCTTTCGCAATGTTTTCACTCGTCGCCCTTTCCACTTCGACGTTTTGATATGGGTCAACACTTAGCGAAAGTTAGCAGGTCATAAGCGCAACAACAGGCACAAATTCCGCACAACTTCTACGAAATTTCTTAGATTCTACTGTTTAATCATTGCAGTCAACCATGCCAAGATGTGCAAGCTACCATGACGAATGTGAGTTGGGTAAAGCAAGATACAGCTTTGCCAAACGAGCCGCTCAAAAAAGAGGGTTACTCACCGTCGATTGGGTTGATTCCTACAGCATGTGAATAATACCAGAACATCAAACAGCAGATTTCAAAGTATGTGTGGACCCGCAGCATCTTTGCATCAACGAGCTGGAATCTTTAACCAGGCGCGAGCGTTACTCCTAAAAAGTCTGGAGAACCAAGAAGTCAAGATATTTCAGAAGCATACCCATACGGAGCGTCTACGCGCTGCACAGCACATATATAATCACTACAACTAAGCCTGTTCTCAGCACGCTCTACATCAATGCTGATAGCTCTGCGGCCGTTGGATAGGTAAAATTCTCTGCTGGGTCTCGAGTATCTGTGTGTCAAAGTGGTATGTGGAAAGCGATCTCACACCAACAAAAGATACACGAAATTGTAACATGTTGACGGTGCATATTTCGCCGCACATGACTGACTTCTTTCTCGTCGTCCTACAACTTCAGGACAAGATCAATGTCATAAGAAGACTTGTATTACTACAACAAAAGAACGTGCATGTCGAACTACATTTCACATTATCAAGATGAAGCAATCCATCACAATCATCTACACATGTTTCCCACATCTAAACACCACACCAATTCTTCCTTGCACAACACACCAACCATCCCACAACCGCACACACGTCACACACAAAACCTCAATGACGAGCCTCATCCGTTGTCCGTCGTACAAACCCACAGTTCGCAAAAAGACCCTTCCACTCATCTCTTTCAACCACACCGCTGGAACTTGCTACATCACCGCACAAAGAACTCCTTCTCGGCTCAACTTACCGCCACTTAGTACGCCAGTGCTTTTAGTACTGCATCTACATCAACATCTACATCTACATCTACATCTACATCGGCACTACGCTGGACTAACAGGACTGCCGAATGACGCGGTATGCCGAAATTCCCCATACAAACGCCGTCTCTACGTCGGCACTATTCCCGCATACACCTGCGGTTTCCCTCGGGTGCTGTTCGGTACGTTGAGCCGCGTGACGTTGTTGTGCGTTTGGGCTGCGTTCAGCTAGAGTACAGTATGGGCCGAAGTTCAGGCGGTATTGCTGGGGGTTGGTTGATGCAGGGAGTGTTGTGCTGGACAGGGAATGTGGCGAGCGGCAGATCTGCAGGCCGATGATCTACAGATGCAATGCAGAGAGAGGGATTTGTGATATTGAGGGAGGAGGAGGAGGTTGGCGGCGAGAAGATGCCAGATTGCCTGTCCTGTGGGAAAAGGCCTTGGTGTGAGAATGAGGAGATGGAAGAGAAAAGGGGAGTGTGACTTAGAGAGCCATCTCGACAATACCAACCAGTCACGAAGTCACAAGTCCAAGACGGAAGGTGAAAAATGAGAAGAGGGCGCAACCTACACTGCCATCCCCAACCCTCGATGACCGCATCGAACGATCTCACCCAACGATCGAAACCAACGCGTCTCCATTGCCTCCACAACCAACGTCACTCCCCATCGGCGGCTTCGCGCCGATCCCAGTTTGTCTTCGTCAGGATGCCGAGAACCCATGCCAAACGGCGCAGCGGCGCCCAAGGCAGGCCCGAAGCGCACGGCACCCGAAAACCATTTTTCGCTGCCTCGAAACGCACACCAGTGGATGCGTATTCGCGATCGGGCAAGCGACCAAAACCACCTTGATCGGGCCTTTTCATGCACAGATGCGGTAACCCGTGGGCTGATGCTCGGCTGTTCCTAAGCGGTGCAGGGGAGGAGAAACGCCGTTTTTGGGTTCTGGGGGCCGATCGTCATGAGTGAGGGCTGGTTCGAGGTGATGATGGGCGAAATGGCTGCTTGTTTCCTTATTTCCTGGTTGGGCAGGGAAGGGGAGGCGGGAACGAGGCGGATTGGAATCCGCGGATGTGGTAGGAGCGCTTTGCTCGGACCTTAGCTGGGTACGGGAGTGGACGTTGGGTTGGGCAGCTGGGATTACGATGTATCCTTGCGTATCAGGTATGTGTGAAAGCTATAGGCGTGCATATCAGATAGGGCACTTGGATTTGAAATAGGGATTGAGCTTTCTTAATGTCCGAAAGCTGACTAGTCGAGGCACGTAATTGCTTGAGGGACAAGATGTTAGGGGATAAATGACTCGCGCCATTTGCGGGGATGCTTTTGTCAGATCGGAGCAGGGAGTCAGTTTGATGGTCCCGGCGCTCAATTCAGTTCTTGACCTGTCGTTGAAGCTGCCAAGCGATGTCCAGAGTCACTGATTACTCAACTTTGGAGATTTCGAGACGTGTGGGATACACCTGGAAAAATTAGAAAGTGGATCCAAGGTTACGGTTCGAGTGATAACATGTCAATTAAGAAGGCGAAGCGAGCCGGCGACACGCGTAATTGCAGCTCAGCCTTTGCTCGCCATGAGGTCGAGTAGAGTCGAGAGGTCGAGCAGATGGTGGAGCCCGACCATTTGGTTGAAACGTGTCGGAGCCCGTACGGTACCTGAAGTCGTGTGGCGGTGATTGTTGTGGCCAGTGATGCACTCTAACGCTCATGCTCCCAGGTATCCACGTCGCAGCGGACGTCAGACGTGTACGGGGTATTCGCTGAGGGACGCGGGGGAGTAATAGCCCCGAGGTTCCATATTAACCATACGCTGCGAAGTGAGCAGTGTTGGGTCCAGACTGTACTTGGAGGCAATGTCGCATTGGAGCGTTGCAACAGAACGGTTCGATAGCTGGGCATGCCCTGCTCATTCAGGCTGTACCGGGACTTGTATCATGAATCGCCGTGATGAGCCGCAGGCCGCCTTTGTGCACGGGGGTACCTGGTGCATCCTGTGAACGGAAGATCGACCCGGGGAACAACAACAACATCAACGTCGCGACTTACGGCCGTTACTCGTATTGAAGAGCTAGATTGCGGCGTAGTGACATTGCACTGCAGCTCGACGTGTTCGACGGGGAATTGACAGGTAAAGCCGTGCCATGTACGAGTATGGGCATGCTGCCGAATCAGGGGGGAGCAGAAGCGAGAGGCATGTGCGTTCACCACGCCCAAGTCACTGGAAAGATGGGTCTGGCCGTGGGATTGGCATGGGAGGACCTGCATCGTGAGGATAATTGTCATCAAACGGCTGTCAGGCTTGTTGCAGGGCGCAATACGTCCATGTTCTTAGTGTCACGCTGGAAACAATGTTGAATCTGAGGATAATGTTAAAAATAAGAGACGCCTCGCGTGGTGATGCATTGCAGAAGGTCGTGCGCGGTCAAGTATTGCAGAAGTCTCGGGCAGTCTGGGCGCTTTCAACGGAGTGAGCATGTCACTAGTCTAGTGCAGTGGGCTCGTGGAGTGAACTCTATGTAAAGGCTAGTGGTAGCGCCAACGGGCACGACGACACGAGGAAATGGTGCAAGTGCATGGATCGGCAGCACCCTGAATGATGACTCTCCTGCCGGTGGACAGCGGGCATCGTCACAAGTTGGCGGAGGGCAGCCGCTGTGCCGGCTCGAGGAAGCAGTGTGGTGCGACGTCGAGGGTGGCGTGATGGTGAGCGTGTGTGCGGTGCATTAGCTGTTTGGCGGGCTGCAGACGAAGGCAATATGGACGAGGTGGATCTGTAGCTAGGGCGGAAGGCGCCTTGCAGGTGTTGCAGGCCGCAGGCTCAACCAGTTGCTTGCGGAACGGGGGTTGAGCACGGCGGCACGGCGTGGGGACAGCAGCGCAGGCGTGTGGCAGAGCACGATTCAGAAAGTCTTGTCGCTGGTTGCAGTCTGAATAGGCCGGGTGCTGGATATGGAGCTGCCGAGGGCTCCACCAAACGCTGGAGGGGAAGTGGCTCCGCGGAGCGGGAGAGGCCCCTGTTACGGCTAACGCCCACGGGACTGGCTCGCACTTTGTCGTATCTGGGCGCTGCTCCGCCGCGCTCCCGTGGCAGAGGTCGAGGCCCAAACCTTGCTGGGCACAGCGCTGCAGGCGCTGTCTGCATGCAGCCGTCGCGACTCGACTGACTGGTTCGCTGCGGGCGTGTCGGCGTCACATGGAGGGCAAGACGTCGACACGCTGCCCTGTCGCCTGCCTTGGCCGCGGGCAGGGACTGGCAGGATGGGGCGGCCATGTCTGCCCGGTGCATTCGACCCACCGCCTGGCAGCGAACGGGGCAGCGCGGTCGTTGCTAGCGAAGCTTGTGCACAGTTCGGGGTCGAATCGATACCAGCGCGCTGGAAAGCGGCTTCCTAGTCCACTTTGACGCCCTCCGCCCGTGGTGCCCGTACATAACTGACCCTCGGCCACTGCTGGCTCGTCCCGCCCACCATCGCTGGAGTTCGCTGGACGGCCGTCGACATTCCATTCTGCTGCCACGACTCGCGAGCCATTCTCGCCGCGCTGCCATCTGTGTTGCTGGAGGAGCTCGTATTGGACCACCGGCCGAACCCACTCTCTCGGTTGTTCCGGGGCTACGTTCGCTGTCTCAGACCCAAGGACCAGTCCCCAGGAATTGCGTCCATGCATGCTGACCACCGAGCCAACACATTGTGTTTGTGAAGCTGGACCAGCCTGCATCGCCAATCACGCCGCCTAGTTGACCATTGCCTGCACTCGACGCCTGGAAATTCTTTGCACCATGTCGTCGCCGCCCGCCGCTGCACCGCACGATGGGGAGCGCCGCAAGAGCCTGGGCAAATACGTGAAGCGTATGAGCAGTGTGTTTAAGAGGGACAAGCCGAGCAGGAGTGCGCCGCAGCCGTCGAGTGCCGCTGTTGCGCCTGATGCACCTCACGCCGAACCCCAGCAATCCCAAACTGAAGGCCCCCGGGAAGATGCCACGGGCGAAAACGCTGCGGCTCAGGAACCTGCCCAGGAGCCTGCCAAGGCCGATTCTGTCAGGCAGGAACAATCCACAGAAGAGCCTGCCGTTGCGTGAGTTGACCCAGCCATGTTCTCTGTGCATTGCTAATCGCATCTACAGTCCTGCTGCTGCCGCCGACCTCACCCCTACCACCAGCATCCAAGCTCCCGCACCCGCGCCCGCACCCGTCGAGCCGACCCCGGTCCTCGATCGCAATGCGATGCAGCAGCAGCGCGCCCGTGCCCTGTTTGCAAAGTATGGCCTGACGCTTGAGTCGCACGAGTGGATTGCTGCCTCTGCGCCCGCTCCCTTGGTTCCCCGCGTCGAGAAGCCCATCCGCATGCGTGTCCACCGAAGCTGCCACCGCTGCGGCACTCTCTACGGCCACGACAAGGTGTGCCTCCAATGCGAGCACAAGCGCTGCAAGAAGTGCCCGCGATACCCCAAGAAGAAGACGCCCGGCGACAAGGCCAAGGAGAAAGACGCTGTTGAGCAGCCCAAGAAGAAAAAGGCCTTGACCCTCACCACCAGGTCCGGCAACGAGCTGGCCTACCATCCTGCGACGCAACGAGTCAGGCGCACCTGCCACAAGTGCGACGCCCTGTTCATTCCTGCTACAGCCACCACCTGCGAGTCATGCAACCACGCCAGATGCACAAAGTGCCCGCGAGAGCCTGCCAAACGCAACAAGTGGCCGCACGGCTATCCTGGCGATGTCGAGGTGGAGAGCGACGAGGAGATTGAACAGCAGAAGCAGCTTGACCAGTTCCGTCGCATATGGAGGAAGCCAAGACGCATAGTGCGCTGGGAGTGCGAGCAATGCCACAATTTGTTCCGGCAGGGCTCACCTCAGTGTCCTGGCTGTGGGCACGAACGCTGCGATCAATGTAGTCGATCACCGTAAGCCAACCTCACCTCACACGAATAGCACCTGCTAACCCATCACAGTGTCAAGAAGCCCAGACAGGAGGAGACATTTGATCCCGCGGTTGTTGCTGCTGTTGAAGCCAAGCTCAGAGCTCTAGGCGTGGATTCTGACCCTCCCACCTCCGAGCCCGAGCATGCCTGATGTTTCTTTCTACAAAAACTTTACGACTTGTTGATACCTCTCTGCTCCTAATGGATGACCCGTCGAGTCCACGACGCGCCCAAGCGGCATCATCCATTACATTACAATGAACTATTCTTCGCTGTTCCCATACAGCACCCCCCCATCTCTGTCCCATATATCCACTCTGCATTCTCACTCTGCATAACACGTCCCAAAATACACACACCCCACAGCCCAGCGGCACTGACCCGCCGTTAGGCTCCCCACCGCCCTCGTCCCTCGCCTGCCACACCCGACGCTGCCCAGCGCGCCACCAAAGGCATGCACACGCAAGGCAACGTCGCACGCCGCTCTCCCCGCTTACTTACTGCATCCCTCGCCCTCGTATCCCTGCCGAGCGCTGCGGGGGACAAGACCTGCCAATCCAGCGTATTGGGATCGGGGAATTTTGGAATTTTGGAATTGCTGGAATTGGGGGTACAGGAAATATATCCTTCTCTTAGAAGATTAAACGGCATGAAACTTTGGGATTGGGTGGGCAGTGTAATACCTGTCTGTCTGTCTGTCTGTCTGTCTGTCTGTCTGTCTGTCTGTCTGTCTGTCTGTCTGTCTGTCTGTCTGTCTGTCTGTCTGTCTGTCTGTCTGTCTGTCTCTCACTATCCACCCACCATCTGCTTACGCCTCAGCTGGAAATGAAAATGAAAATGAAAATGAAAATCCTACAAGTCGTATCACAGCAGTTCGCATCCACACATCCTCCACATATACATCCCGCTATAGTACATCCAGCCCATGCGTACTGCGCTGCTGATGCTGATGCTGCACCCGACTCAACACTCGTACGATTCCCCCTCCACATAGCACCATTTCCTGCGCGTGAGGGCGCCTCGGATGACAGTGGTGTGAGTGGTTGTACAGAGTGCTAATCTGTGCGCGGTTGTGCTACGTCGGTTGCGCTGACGGGTGGATTGGAGACGACGTGTATGCGGGTGCGGAGGACGCTGGGGACGTTGAGGATAGTGCAGTAGTGGGGGTTTGTTGCGAGGGGTGCGGTTGTTTGTTACACGGCCCCCGCTTGGGGGAATTTTGGCGGTGGGATGGTTTGAGGGGGTTGGAGAGGTGAGTTTAATGTTCAGTGAGTGGGAAGATAGTATAGAAGACGAGAAATAACAGATTGAAGAAGTGGTAGCTTGATTACATCGCTTGATGCTGCTCATACACATACATACATACGTAAGATTACATGAGGTATACCCTCTATACAACAAACAAACAAACATTGAGTATCCCCATTTTCCCATGCCATGCCATCCCAAAACACCGTATGCGCCAAAAACACCGTCCATGTATGCTACACCAAACACCAGAGCTACTTCGCCTGGCTGGGTAAAATAAAAACAGGCTTCTTCTTCACCAACACCGGCTTCCTCCCCCGCGTCTCGCCCTCCTTCCTCGCCCTCCCCTGCAGCGTAGAACTCTCGGGTCTGTCGGCTCTCCACAGCGCAAGCTTCCACCATTTCTTGTTGACCTCGCCGCCCCATACCATCGTCGGGAAATCGCCTTTGGAACTGTATGCGTGGATCTTGCGGGTTGCTTGGATGGTTGCTATGTCGGCAAGGGGGCGGAAGAATTCGCGGTCGGCATCGCCACGTAGAGCCGGGGAAAGTCAGGAAAAGAAGTACTTTGATTCGCGGAGGCGGGCAACGTCCCAGTCGCCCTTCTTGGGCACGGGAGGGAAGGAGAGAGGGAGCCAGACTTGAATTGTGGTCATTTGGCCGAGCCATTTGGCGGTTCGCTTTGGCTTGGTCTCGTCGGACGCGGAGGGGGAGGAAACGGATTCAGGATCTTCGGACTTCATGACGGCCTCTTCGAGTGCCTTGCTGTTTTCCATAATCTCGTCGAATTTGGAGTGCTCGACGTTCTTGGCCTTTGTCTCTGTGTCACCGAGAAGCGAGAGACGGAAAGAAGCGAGCGTCTTCGGGTCCTTGTACTCGAGCCAGATGCTGGTAGGAGTCTCCATAGCCTCGCCCTTGGCTCTGAGCTCAGGGTCCTCGCTCTTAAGCAGCTCCTGTCTCTGAGCTTCGAGCGCAACCTCGTCGAACGAGGCAACGCCGTGCTTTGTTCCGATGCCGTCCGAAGCCGTGGTCTTGCTGGACCTGTTGGCAATGCGCCACTTCGAGATTCTCCTCCCGACTTCGGTGCCCGCGTGGACGTTGGCGCGATACATGTTTTCGGCGTAACGAGCACCAAACTCTGCCGCAAGACGGCTGGTAATGTCCTCGGAGTGCATGCGAACAAAGGCGTCACGGAGGATTGTGTTGAGGTTCGGGATGTCGCAGGCGTGCGTCCAGAAACTGTCGTGCACAGCAGCAAAGTCAAGTCCCATCTCGTTGCATTTCAGCGCGGAAAGCAGCATGTGCGAAGCGTCGAGAGAGTGGATGAAGTTTGGTGGGAACGCCTGGAGCTGCTTTCGCTTGTCGACAATGTCGCCCGCGGCACGCTTGGAAACGGTAATGTCCTGGAGTGGGGTCTGAATCTTCTGCTGGGAGTCCTTTCTGTAGGGCTGCACGATAGGCATCTTGAGCGGTGTTGTCCAGATAATGCCAGTCTTGAAGTTTTCAATAACCTTGAGCAGCTGCTTGGCACCGGACTTTGTCATCTTTTCCTGCTTGTACTTTGCCTCTGCACGAGGTATCTTGCCCTCAAAGCGGTGTTGGATTTGCTTGACCTGCTCGGCAGTGATCGAAGTCGTGATGCGATCTCCGCATTCTCCAAGCCAGTACTGAATCTCCTGGGCGCCGTTGAAAATCTTTCCGAGTGCCTCGAAGATCTTGTACGCTACGTACATAGCAACACCCTGCAGCGATCGAAGCTCCTTGGTTTCCTGGAAGTTAGGGAAGATGGCCTTCAGTTCGTCATGAACTTGTGCCTTGGCGCCCATGAATGTGACACCATAGACGTTCGTCATGACCGTTCGCTTGACAACTTTTCTGGTGATGTGGCCCCTGACGTACTTGGCAGCGGCATTGCCCTGCTCGGCTTCTATCTCCACCATCTCTTTAACAAGGTCTGCTACACCAGTGTAGATATCTTGAGGCCGATCAGAAGGCTCGAGGTTGACCTGGCGGGCACCTGCCTGATCACCTCCCAACGCAGCATAGTGCTGGAGACCGTTACATGTACCATCTTGGTGTACAGGCAGCTGTGAGACGTAGCGCGTAGGATCGGGAAGATCGAAAGCATTCTTGAGTTCCATGCAGCATGCAAGACACTGCCATGGATCCTCAGCCTTGGTCCACCAGCGCCTTCCACCTAGTGGGTTCGTTGCGGAGTCGACAATCTCGTTCATGTTGTCCATGGCAAATTGTTCGCGCTCTCGAAGGCTGGCCTTGTCAAAGCCAGCAAGATTGGCAAGATGTACCTTGAGCCATTGCAAACCAATCGAACCTAGCTCCTTGCCGTTTGCGAATCTGAGGAGGCCTCTGGCAACGTCGGATCCAATGTGGTTGAGAATGGGTGGGATGGGGTACGCTCGGCCACGGAAATCTACGCTGTGGGGGAAGTAGAGTTCTTTCTCGTTAGCCATTGCGCTTGCAACCTCCAGCTGAAAGTTCTGGAAACATCGCTGCGAGTGGAAACCACCCTTTGTGTTCTCATACTCCTTCAGCTTCTTGCCCCACGCGGCGCGCTCCTGGTAGGTTGCATCTGCGGGTGGTTCCGCCGGACGTTCAAGGGGAACGTTCTCTGGAATAAGGCCTGCAAGACCCTCGCCAGCGTTCCATACTTCAGCCATGACGTCAAAAACCGGCTTGTTGATTTGCCAAGGTACTTTCCCCAGCACGTCGAGTCCAGCAAGAACTTGGTTCATGTCGCCGTTGTCAATGGCAGTCGAGGCGTAAGCTCGTTGCGCAGTATCACCAGACTTCTGTCGCACAACCTTTGATTGCAGTGTGTAGTAACCGCCGCTTTCGAAGCTTGACCACGGCTTTGGCGGAACAACCATTGGGAGTCGGACGCTTATGATATTGTGGACTGGTTCATTACGGAGCTTGGCCAGAATTTCGTGGTGGGGAACGATCCATCCAACCTTTTTTCCTTGGTGCAGGATCATCTGGTGGTGAAAAGCGGCTTGAGTGCTTGTCAATTGCTTGCCAGTCTTTGCGTCCTGTGCGGTGACGGTGATCCTTGCAGCCTGCAGAACGTATTCAAGAGCTAGCGCGCCAATCTTGATACGGGCAGTCACAGGAATCTCCGTCTTTGAGAAAGGAGACTCGATCAGTTTAGGCCTCTCGATCTTCTCTGTGGAGCCGTTGTTGGTTTTGGCCAGCTTCTGGACAAGCTCCTTACGGGCGTTTCTGCGCTGCGTCTTGAGAAATTTGTCGTGTCGAACCTGGGCGTCGGAGTTGATGTGTTCCATGATGTCGTTACCAATGGACATGGACAAGGCTGACAACTTGAGGTTTTCGCTCTCGCTTCCCTTGACTTGAACGCAGGCGTGGATCAAGCGAGTGATTGCATTCGCGGCTAGTCGCTCTGGTGTGCACATTTCGAGCCAAGAACCATACGAGTGGGCATCGTCTGTGGAGTTTTCCTTGGTTGGGTTGCTGATGATTTCCTTTGCGTGTTCGATCTGCTTCTTGAACATGGGTACCAGAGTCGTGTACCAGTTGTACATCAGAGCCTGGAGACTCTTGGTCTTCAAGACTCCGTGGATACCCATATCGGTGAGCTTCTCATCCTCCTTCTTCCACCGGTCTACAGCAGCCTCCATGCCGTCCTTTTCCATTCGGATTTGGCGAGCGTATGCGTAAGCGCGGTCCTTCTCTTCTTGTGTGCCCTCCATATCGTGGGGGTATGGAACGGTCTCGTATTCGTCGAAGACGGAAAGGGCCTGCTTCAGCGTTACCAGACCAAAGCCCTTCTGCTCGACGGGCTTGATCTGGGCAGCTTGTGGCGGCAGGCCCAGCTCGACAGCCGACTTCATCGCATCTGAAGTGTTGAATTGTAGGCCGTGGAGAGCCTCGACGGTGGGGGGTTCTTCGAAGCTGTCTGGCTGGAGGCGAATGACTGTGTTCCATTCTTCGTCGGTGAAGTCGGGCGAGGTGTTTACCTGTTCGATGACGTCCGGGCCGCACTCGTTGGCAATGTCGAGGTATGCACGGATGACGTCGTCCTGCTTGTCGCCCTCGAGGAAGGTGACAGCGGCACGGAGGAGGGTGACGAATGTGTGGGCGTTCGGCGGGATGAACTTGGCGGCCATGTTCTTGTTGTACCAGGACTCGATCGTCTGCATCGAGTCGGGCTTGGGGTCGTCCTGAGCGAGCTCGAAGAGCGTCTGCAGGAAAATGTTGTGGGCGTCGGTCAACTCGGGGGCGTGGGACGAGTAGATGATGCAGAGGCGCTTGAGGATGAGGGCGGCGCGGTCTGTCCGCCCGACTCGCAGGCAGGCGTAGAGGTTCTGGTGCATCTCGACGGGGTCGCCGCTGATGCCCTGGCCTATGCTGCGGGTCGCGGGCGCATTGTGGGCGTACTGGTCGTGGACGACCAGCGGGCTCGACGTGTCCCAGGCCTTCAGGCGGGCGAGGTCGGGCGAGGGCAGGCGTGGACCCCATGCCTGCATGAAGCCATCGAAGGCAGCCGACGGCGGCGGCGGGTGCAGTTCGGCGGCCGTGGCGAGCGAGCGCGTCTTGTGCGGTGTCGAGAGCGACGGCCGCCGCGGCCGTCTCGAGTCCTGTGTGGCGGCGGTGATGGAGCCGACGTTCGACGTGTGCCGGAGCTGCGCTGGACACAGCCATGGCAGCGTCAATGGGTCCGACAGCTGTGTGGGCGCGCGGAATGCATCTCTGCGCAGCTTCCGCGTCGCTGCTCGCGCGAGCATCATGATTGCGGTCTATGGGGTATTAAATGTAACAAAAAGACAAACACACGATGCCGCAACGCAATGGGAAAGAATCGAAATGAAGGCGCACTCGGGAAGGCGGGCAGGAGGCGAGACTCCGCGTCGTTGTTGTCGCTCAAGTGCTCGAGGCAAAATGTTCGACCTCATACCATCTTAGGGGCCTTGCGTCTGCATTAGCCGCGCCAAGCAATTTTCTTCTGGAAAGCCCTTCCCGCCACTTGATTGGTCCGCGAGTCATGCAGCCTTGTGGACCGGTCGTGTGAGCCAGTGCTTTACAGAGTACACGGGCTTTTGTAACGGTGTGTTCTACAATTGAAGCGGTGAAGGCCTTGTTGAAGTTCAGCACTCCTTTGCGATGTTTATACCTTGGATATCTACTACTCGTCCGCCTGTGCACGTGCATACATTCCGCTTTGAATTAGCATTGACGCAATCGTTCATTAATGGTGCTCATGGTATTCATGGTATATCTCTAAAACACTAAATAGAACCAGTTCACATCTCGCGTCCTACCTTCACAGTAGGCGTCGCACTCGTCGCAGCCACAACCTCCGTACTCGACACCGCAAGCACTGAACTTGTGCTTGCAGGAACACCAGCACCATGTCCACCAACAAGCGCCCAATCCTCCTCCCACTCCTGCTCTTCATCCCCAAAGCAAAACAAATCCGCTGCACTCCCCACATACACCTTCCTCCTCTTCCCCTTGGGCACCTTACACCCACCCACCTCTTCTCTAAACGCATTCGCGTACTTGCTCGCTACTGAAGCAACGCTGCTTGGATCCATCTTCACGCCGTTGAAGAGGAGTTGCGGCATATGCTCAGTCTCGGGGAGGTCGCCTTCAAAAGGCAGTATCTTATGAATTGGCTGAGAATGCGGCACGAGGGGTGGCTCAGCGTTCTTTGGCGGGGGAGGCGGTGAGACGGCTCGGAGGAAGGGTTCATCCAGCGCCTCGGGCGTTGGTGGTGTCTCTGTACTCTCTGCATCTGGGGCAGGTGTGTATTCCTCTGGCGCATGGTAGAACTCGTTGTGGACGGTGACGAGAGCGGATGAGGACGTTGTCGCTGGGTACAGCAGGAAGTACCCTCTTGCGCGCATAAACTCGAGCATGTACTCTGTCCAAGACGGTAGGGTTTCGGAGACGAGTTTCGGCCGCGATACCGTCTTCGCACTCTTCTGGTGCTTCGAGACGTGGTTGCTCAAGAACGAATGTAGCTCAACCCACTTGTTGGCGAAGAAGAGCGTTGCGTGGCTGTTTGGTGCTTGCATCATGAAGGGCGCACTGCTCGTGCTATCATGCAGCTTCTTATAGCGATCAGCATGCATGTCGTTGATTGTGGGTGGGACGAGCTTGGTCTTGCCGTCCACCAGGAGAGACGGGAGTTCTAAGCTGACACCCATGACGTTGTCAATGTCGTTTACTGCGAATGAGGAGTAGCGGTATTCCAGCAGTAAGTACTTGAGGTAGTGAAAGTACTGCGGTGACAACTGCGCCTGTGGCGAAAGCAGCAAGACATGCGAGTTGCCAACGTGATTGGGGTAGAAAAGCTCGAGGAAGCGTATCGCAGCATCTTCCTGAGTGGCTCGATGATTGGCGATGCGCCGACGGAGTATGAGCTGGCTGCCTGCCTGCGATTTGTGCGGAGGCCACTGGAAGTTTTCTAAACTTCGCTCTACCGTTGGATCCAAATTGGTCGGTAGCTCGAGAGTAATGCGAGGCAGCGCCTGCCCGCTGTAGTCTGCTTGGCTGATCGACTTGAGTAGATGCAGCACGCTCGAAGAGTCTGGCGGTACTTGCACCAGTATATCTATCAACGGAAGATGCCAGCTCTTCAAAGATCCCGCATCGAGTCGTGTCATCCACATGTAGTCCTCCCACTTGTCCTTGGGTACCTCAATGAGCGGCATGCCCACCGCCTCCGTCTTGTTCCGTATCGCCTTCACAAAGAAGGCGTCCTCCGACAGCGCATCATCCATAATGGCCACCTGCGGGTGCAAGAAGCTCTGGATATGCAACAGGGCTGATTGCACGCTCAGCTCAGCACGCTCATCTGTGCTGTACTCTGTGTAGTCCGGCCGGGCGTCATGCCAAATCGCCGGGCACATATTCTTGTCAATCCCATTAATTTCCAGTAAATCTTCCAGCGGTATATCCACCCTGCCCAAGAATGCTGCGTGCACCCAGTTTCTGTTCCACTTGGACATCTCGCACACCAAGGGCAACATGGTCGATGCGCTCTTCAGGCTCGACATGGCGAACAGCACATTGCGATTGATCTTGCGGTAACCGTCCGTATGCGCCGCGCCGCGCAGCGATTTGGCAAGTCTGTAGAATTTGAATACGCCATCGAACGTGTGCGGCGCGGGTTCTCCACGCCTCGGGGCTCGCATGCCCGGCGGCGCGCCCGTAGGTTCCTTGAGATCCCATGGGTGCGACCCTTCGCTGTGGGTAGCATCGTTTTTTGGCTTCATGTAGGTCAAGGGATTATGGTGGGTTTTCGTCGGTCCGTACTGTCGCTCTGCTCGCATGGCCGGCATGTAGTGCAGCAACACCGAGACTGCGCAGAGCCCCAGCACAAAGACCAGTATCCTCTTCCGCCGCCATCGAGGCGCGTGGCTCCAGCCAATGCCTCCATTGTGTCGCCGCGCGGGCTTGAAGTTGTGGTCGTCGTCCTTCTTGCCCAGCTCTTCGTCGGTCGGGAGCATCGTCTTGCCCAGCATGCTGCCCCGGATCACGCCTTCCTGCAGCCACCTGCTGTTCTTTCCTTTTGTTGCCATGCGCGCAGCATTTCAGGTGGAGCGAGTCGAAACGGCACTGGCGTTGGACTTATCGACACGCGACAGTGTGGGCGGGAGCTATGGGCACATTCGAGGGTGAGCTCTGAACTCAATGAGGGGTGGTTGTGATTGCGTGTGAGTGGCGTCACCGCCTTGCTCACGGTGGCTCAAGGGTCAGGAATGTAGGAGATCTCCCAAGCAGATCCAAGAACTGGCCAGCTATCAATACCGAAAAGGACATGTTGATATTGCGATAGCAATTCCCGAGTGCTCGGCCATCATCCTTGCGACATTGCCAAGCCCCGCTCGGGTGTGCCTGCCATGCCTCGTCCATAACACACCCATTATTAAAACGAACACCACCACATTTTGGCATAGTAGTCGGAAATGTGCAATGGTTTTATTTTGCCTAGATATTTGCTCTGAAGACCGTCGCTATGCTTAACAGGATTTTAACAAATACCTCAACGCATTAAGACGCTCATTTCTCCGCCAGCCGCTCATCAGCCTCCTTCAACGCCTGTCTCAACGCCTGCTCGTTTCGGGGCACAAACTTGACCTTGTAGTGTCTGCACATGCACACCAAACTGGTTGGATCCGCGCTCCCTCGTACAGGATGCGTGTCCACTTCTGAGTCCTTCACAATCTCAAAGCTGTTCAGCATGCGCAGGAAGACAAGGTACAACTCGCGGTTTGCCAGCAGCGAACCAGCACACATGCGGTATCCAAGACCGTAGGTAAAGAGCGGTGCGTCAGGTGACTCTAGCCATCGTTCGGGCCGGAATGTCTCGGGGTCGGACCATACGTCGGGGTCTATATTTGTCAGTAAGTGGTGGGAGTTTTGGGTTGAGAAGTGTGAGACTTACCCATATTGCACGCCCACGCGTTGAGGTATATTGTGCTTCCAGCTGGAATCAACTTGCCCTCGTAAATCACATCCCTGACAGTTGCGCGAGGAAGCGCAAGGCGCAGTACGGTGTAGAAACGTAGACACTCCCTGGCCAGCGCGACAATGTATGCGCACTTCTGGTCATCGTACGCGTCGGCCAGCGGCTGGTCGTCCGAGTAGAATTTGCGGATCTCCTCGACAGCTTTGTTCTGGATATCTGGGCGCTGCGCCAGGAGCGCAACGCTCCACTGCACGAGCGTGGTGATTGTGTCGAGACCGCCAGAGAGCATGGTCAAGCTGATCGAAGTGAGCTCCTCTTTGTTCAGCGCGGCTTCTTTGTCCTGGATGATATTGGCCTGGATACATGGCTTGTGTGTTCCCTTCTCCATGCGGTCGTCGAGGTCTTTGTTCAGGCGGTTCAAGTACGCGTCGCGTCTGAAGCGGTATTCCTTTGCCATCTTGGTGCCGCCACTGAACGGGTTCAGCCGCAGAATTGGTATATAATCCTGCAGATTGCCAGTGGTGGACCTGAACTTGCTGATGGCTGCTTCAACCTCCGTAATCTCGTGGAACATGGGGTCTTCGCGGCTGCCCATTCGCGTTCCCCAGTTGAGCGTAAGTGACAATGATAGGGAAAGGCGCTCAATCATCGGCATTGGGTCAACACCAACAGTTCCTGCGCGTCCAGACTCAAACCCATCCTTGATGAAATCCTTCGTTTCCAGATCTAGGTGGTCGATATACGTCGCAATACTGGGCTTGTTAAGCGCAGAAGCAGCGCCCTTTCTCCTCCTCTTCAACGAATCATTGAACGGGCTCGTGCCAATCGTCGTTCCCGCCGTGTTACTCAGCACCTTGTGGAACGTCCAGAATACAGGTCTTGAGCTCAACGCCTGACTGTTGCCTCCAAAGATCTTGCGCGCCGCCTCGGCACTGTTCACGACCACGACCGGCTCGTTGCCCAACTGGATCTGGTAGACTGCACCATACTGCTTCGACCATTCGCGGTACTTATCTGCAGCGTTGTATTTTATATCTGGGATATTACCGACCAGAGGCCAGTTCTTAGGGCCTGAAAACCCCTTGAGGCGCCTTGTGTAGCGGACATACTCGTTTGCGATGAGGTATGTGATGGGTGTTAGGAAGAGAAGAACTACGAGTGAGCGAATGGGGTGGTTGGCGAATTGCTCGGAGACGACGGGTACGATGGTGGAGATCATCCTGTTCTGCCTGCCTTCTGATCTTATCAAGTCCTTGTCCAAGTGCAGTGTAGTCAGATGGGTAAGTGGTGCAGAGGCGCTGTCCCTTATAATTCAAGCTCCTCGGAACTACGTCTAATTGAGATAATCCAGATCTTAAAACTGCCTCACGGAACTGTACGCCGGCACCGTCATCGCGCTCCTCCGCACAAAGCGACACCAGGGAGCATCGCACGTATTGCGGGGAAGAGCGTTGACCGCGGAATTGAAGGCGCGCTGCGGAATTCACGGTGCGTTTGGTGCTGAGCGTTCTGTGATTGGTCAAGATTGAGCATGTGGAAGGTCAGTTCCGTTTCCGGGCACGTGCAGAACGACCTCACTCCCGTTGCTGGTCGATAAACTTTGCAACGAACATCACATTTCAGTGCGGAATATCACAATTTCATAGAACGTCTATCGTGACGATTCGGATGCGTAGACACAAAGTCAGAAGTCTGGCCTAAAGGACAGTTGCCACTGCAGCCTTTCACACCAAGCCAAAAGCACGGCAATGTCGCGCAGTGTCTACCAAATCACTGCGCGCAGAGAGGAGCTGCTGAAGGCGAGTGGACTGTTACGATAGCACTGAATCTGTTCAGCCAAATTCGTTCAGATCGGTCGTAATTGTAGGGCTGTGTGTCTGTAGCGGTTGCGAGCGGGTCAGACTGACCACTATGAGGCCACTTCGGGGGTACTTCGCCATTTCTGATGATTGCATTCCCTATCAAGAAGGTCGTGAACGTTTCAATGTGCTTGGCAGTCACATAGAGGCAAGTGCCGGATGACGTACCCGAGCAGTGGAAGTCAACTCGACACAGCTGAACAGCACGCGAACGCACCTTCAGCAGCTCTCGAAGTCATCAACTACAGCATATGGGCGAGTGGTTGCACTGCCGAGCGTATCCTTAAATGAAACGGCAGTATTCGGGTCTCCACTTGTTTATAAGACCACGCCCCCCCCCCCCCCCTTGTGGAATATTTGATTCGTCAGTGCTGCAGTAAAGCTCCCTCGGGACCTGCCTGGCTGGCCATGCAAACGATGCGTGGGTGGTCGAACGGCGACAATGCGACATCGCAGCCGCTCTTCACAGGACCAGCTTCCCCACGAGAAGGCAACGCATTGCAAGATCATCAGCCACTCAGCGTATCATGGGGTTCCACACGCCCCGAGGACGGCACGCCGATTGTCTTGACTCTATGCGTTCGTTGATATTTTGAAGTATCATATCTTCACGATATATGAAGAGACACAGTCGATACACTCTGCATCTGCCAACGCTTCTCCACAGGGATTGCCTGTGACCCAAGTCTTAAGCCTTGATACTCCTACCTGCTCACATACTGCTCACACATCACATCAGGAACTCTCAGTGTCTACGCTCTTGAAGGTCGACTATCAATGAAACGATCCAGATCTTCATACGAAGCGCTATCCACTCATTCTCAGGATCATCATCCCCAAGGTCGCACCGCCGAGCAGCACAGTGCATCGAACGCTCAGGCAAGTATTTACGCTGACTACTTCGAGGAGGCTTCAGGTCATGCGGAGAATTTGGATCCCCTGGAGCAATATCTTGGTCCTTATGTCGAGCCTTTCGTGGAAACAAACACATCGAACCAACCCGACATTACGAACAGCGATGTCGATGCCCAAAGAAATCGCCTGCAGGCTGGAGAAGACCTTGGAAGTACCCAACAAAGCGCATCTCAGTACAACGACGGCCTTCTACGTGGCATTGCAAACTATGTTGAATCTCCTGGACCAATCCGCGCAAGTCGTGACACAAGGTCTACACGCCAACTCCTAGGTACTGCCGCTGCATCTCCTTATACAACACGCCATAGATCGTGCTCTTTCACCAGCCAGAGATCCACTGCCACGCCTATGCCGAATCCACCAGCTGTCTCAGTAGAGTTGTCAGATGTTCGCCCCACACCATACAGTCCTTATCGTGGTCTGTTCTTCGACTCCGATGGAGCTAGGGATCATCGCCACATGAGTACTCGTTTTGGTCGTGAACCTTACATACACCCTGAAGATGACCCTTCGATTGCCCAGGTGGAGATTAATCGCGGTCACGAAGTTGGACGCATCTACAATGCCATGGTTCGCGGAGACCGTGCTCAAGATAATCCAGGCTCTATAGCTATGAAACGTTGGGTCCATTGCGCTCACTACAAGTCCGACCTTGTGGAAGCATTCGCGCACAAGGTGTTCGACTGCCTGCTTGTGCAGGTAAAGGAAGGCTTCCGTGGATGGCATCATAACGACTATGTTGATGATGACCGCAAAGGCGAGAAGGAAGATCGCGAGGCTGACTGTATAGGCCGCCTGGAGAGCATAATCGATGCACTAGAGCGAGAAAAGACAATCTGCGAAGATGTTGTGAACTCTGCAAGTCAGATCCGGATGTTTGTAAACGCTCCAATTGCTTATGCGGCACGCAAGTATCAAAACCGATTAGGCAACAGCAAGAGAGGTCGCACGAAGGATACAACAGATTCCAATCCCAGACCAACCAAGGCCCGAAGAATCGGTAGAAGGCAGAATGGACCACGATCGACTGCTGCTTCCGAAGCTCCGCCATCGAGAGACACCACACCACAGTTTCAAACTTTGGACAGTACAGCTATGCCTTACTATACGGCTGCAAGTTCGTCACAATTTCCATTAAGCCCAATGCCTATTGCCGTGAACCCTGCACAGAATTTACAACGGCGCGTTATCAAAACGCCCCAAGTACCCACTGGATGCCGGCAAGCTAAAGTGACAGCGCCACCTATGTTGACAAGATCCACCGTATCCTCGTCTTCAGTGCCACGACCTGCGATGTCTCCTCCAATGGTACCCGCTTCACGCCCGTACAATGCACACGTCGCAACGATGCTACCAGCGCAGCTATCGCCCCTTCAGTCAACACCGTCACTTCCAAGTTCCTATCATTCCGCACCTCCTTCGCCTAACGACGTGAAGTATCCCATTACCACAAGCGCGCCCGATCTCTGGGATTATTTGAAGGCTTATGAAAACCCCCCTTCCACCCCAGTGGACCCTTCGATCTTGTCCAACGATCTTCTTTGCTCCCATGAGGTCTGGTCGGACGCCTTTACACCTGTCCAAACAGCTGACAGCTCAAACTACTCTAATCAGCCTTCGCCAGCCAATCATGTCAGCCTCACCGACATTGAGCGCGGATGCTTACAGCCTGTTGACCCAGATCTTGGAGATACGGGTGACTTTGAATCGCTCTGGAACGCACAACCTGGTGTGCAGCCATTCACATTCGATGGAAGTCCCGACAACAGCCGGACTCAGCTATGATCTCTGCAAATTCTTGTATGACTTACTTGCATTATGTCACATTGAACTTGAGGTGGTATTCTTTGATTTTGTCTGTTGTTCACCTGGACAGTGTGACAACAGTCGCAACTGCTTTGCGCTTGTGGTGTTTAGCGGGTTCTCTGACCTTCTGCTACTATTCTTCAAACTCGTTCCCCTACGCTTCTGGACAGGATGGTGTCGGGTTTTTGTTCTATACTTGGGAGTGCCAGTCGTTTTGCGTGTGGATGGCGCTATGGCAGTTTTGCTAAACAGTGTATTTGCGTACTTTATCCTAGTGCTATATTGATTTCCATTCATGTATTTTGCTGCATATCCTATCCAATCCCCTTCGTTTGTGTGTTGATTCCAGCTGTCACAATGGACAATTCAACGGACTACTTCCAGTACCGGTAATTCCAGTGGTATAGTTGTGACACTAATCTTTCGCAAAATTAATCCTCGAAACCCACGTTCGCCGTCCTATGATCACACTACGGGGAAGGTCCATGCTAATCTTTCTGAATCGACTTGAGTTCCATTTCGGAATAATTTAGCACCAAAGCTGATCACATTCTCCCCAACGTCCCTCCTTTCATCGCCATGACAACGAAACTGATGTTCACAGTGCCGTAAACCGAATCATTTCGAAGAGAAGAGCAATGACGCGCGTCCCAACTGTGAGTTAGCGCACCTTCAGTCACAGTACCGTTCTGGCGCAGTCACCAAACATACTGTAAATGCTCGGTGAACCTAGTTGCCTAATGTGAAGATCAAGTGCACACAAGTTTGCTGCTATCTTGCAGGTTCTTATATCAAACCATCCTCCAGTCTCCATTTATCTTGAACACTATATGCCATGACGACCGCAGTATTTATATGAATCCGCGAGCGTCTGCATGATGTGTCTCTAGGGACGGGTCCAACATTGCATATAGGAGCGTCTTGATCCAATGCGGTGCAAAGACGTTCTCACCTCCGACACCAAGATTGATCAGTTTGCCAACGTCCCGGCTTCGATTGCCAAGGACAAGCATAGGCAGAAGAAAAACAACCGGATGAAGAAAGATAGTACCCAGAATGACCGGGCTGTCGCTGTTCTTGCTGTTGAAGGAGCTGCTGCTGCTTCTCAGGTTGTACCTGGTAATTCGACGCCTGTAGTTTGAGCGGGTCATCAGCGAAAGGATCAGACCCTCCGGAAGAAAAATGCCAACGGAGGTGGCCAGCAGCCGTCAGTACCTCCATCTCGGATTCAACCCGGCCCTTCTTCCTCCCAACTATACTACGACGACATGGCCGAAGAGCAAGTTACCCCCCTCGTCTACAACAGTGACTATCTTGTGGACTTTGATCTAATGCCATATTGTACGTCGAACCATACACAGCAGGCGCCTGATGCAGGTGGCCTCCCTCAGCTCCCATCCGCCTACCATTCCACCAATCCGAACAGCTTTCTACAGCAGGGACAAGCATTCACACCCAAACAGGGCATTCCGTTCGCACCTCAGCAGAGCCAGCCCTTCGTATCTGAGCAACACCGAGCGATGCCGTTAGCCTCTCCGATGTATAACTCTCAGAGCTCGGGAATCGTTCAACAAGCACCTCAAAGCGTTGATGGCCACAATAACACCTTCTCCTACTACAATGGACCAAATTACTTCAACGACGGGGCTCACAACTCATCCTCATACGGGTCGCCCCACCCGTATGGTAACTTCTCCCCTATCCCTATGGGCAGTTTCAACATACATGAACCTAGTTCAAGCCGGGAAACTATGCCTACGTACGCTGCCAACTCGGCCGACGGCGTAGCGCATAACCCTCTTCAGTCTGATCAGAACAAGCCGGCAGCGAAGCACTCTCCCACCGCAACCATGGATGCCCATTCTCGGCCTCAGTCGACACGCAGGAGGCGTGATGACTTGCAGGATGATGCTGAGTTGGGTCCCAATCAGGGTGCGCATAAGTAGGGTGTTAGACTTGGATCGAGCAGCGCGTCAGTCTTACAGTGTAAACTCGTTCCAGGTTAGTTGCGCTCCTGCTTGCTTATATTGTCATGTTCCTTAGACAGAATTTTAAAAACGGAGTGTACGGATCACTTGAGTTACATCGTATTTTACTTTATATTTTTGTATACGCATCAAGCTATTGTAAGTTGGTGAAATTTAACACCACCCAGATGAGTAGAACTTAGATCGTCAGCAAAACCAGATAGCGATACCCACAAATTGATCCATGTGCGCAACTATTCATCTGTCCACATATTTCCATCTGCTTGTAAATCAAATCCAGCTTATCCGGACATAAATTCAAGTTTCTATGATGATAGTCGCACATACTGTAGCTCAAGGCACCCGACTAACCGCATTAGGAAATGTTCGCTAGCGCATTTGGCCATTTGTAATCGAACAAGGGGCGTGTTGAAAACAGAGCAGTGAGAAATATAAGGATTGAAAAGTATAAAAGCGTCGTGAAGTATTCATAGGAATCATAAAGCATCCAAGCATACAGAAACCACATCATCTTGTCTTATCACTTCTCTTACATCTTGCGAATCCCACCATGTCAACACACTCTGCAGTAGCAACAGTGGGCGTCAAGGCCAAGCTTGAACTCATCCAGGTACCTACCGTGAAGCCTACTGGAAACCAAGTTCGTGTGCGCAACGAGTGGACTGCCTCCACACCACTGGACCTGCATCAGAATGATGGCGGTCTTCTGGTCACGCACCCGCAAGTGCTTGGTGATGGCACTGCGGGGACTGTCGTGGAGGTTGGGTCTGATGTGAAGAGACTGCAGGTTGGCGATAAGGTATTTGGCTTTACGTGGAGAACCGGAGCGGAGAAGGGCCAGCAGGAGTTTGTTACGGTCGAAGAGTGGTTGCTCGCGAAGGTAAGTTGACCTGTTTTTGACCTTCAGCATCAGCTCATCATAAGACAGCTCCCAAAAGGCTTCACACTGGCAGAAGCAGTGACACTTCCAAACAATTTTGTTACGGTGTTTCATGCCTTAACGACAGACCTGAACATCAAGTTGCCATGGCCAAAGCCAGTTGACTATGTTCCAGCGGGTGCGGACAATCCAATTCTGATCTGGGGTGGTTCGTCATCCGTCGGTCAGTTCGCGATACAAATCTTGCGATACTATGGTTATACTAGGGTTCTGGCGAGTGCTTCCCGCAAGCAGCATGAGAAGTTGCGCAGCCTTGGTGCGAAGGCGCTATTCGACTACAACGACAGTGATGTTGTAGCTTCCTTGCGCCGGGAGGGCGGCGAAGCTGGTATACCATTGATCCTAGACTGCATTGGCAGCAAGTATGGAAGCATTGCGCCCATCTCTCAGATAGCACAGAGTGGTGCAAAAGTCGCTATACTGCTACCAGTCATTGTGCGAGACTCAACGGAGACGGAGGCTCCCGAATATGAGATGGATGTTAGCAAGGCGGCAGACTGGAAGGCAGGTGTCGACGCTCGAGGTGTCAGAACGCACTTCTACTTAGACGTAAGTACCCTCCCAATTTCCTGGCGGCGAGCCGCAGGCGAAGGCTGATGTTTCACAGAACGAGTCTTTCAAGAACCACCTCCAACCCGATATTATGCCTACGATGTTGAAAGAGCGCATTGTCGAGCCCCAGAGGCAAAAGATAGTCGAAGGTGCGACGTTGTTGGAGCGTGCGCAGAAGGCGATGGACATGCTGAGGCGCAAGGAAGCCAGTATGGAGAGGTTGGTCTGGCGTGTCAGCGATTTCGAAGCATGAGAGCGGTGAGGTCATCGACCTGATTCATTTGCTCGGTTAGGATGGTCGTTGTTCAAGCGTTTCAAAAAGCGCTTGGGCAGTGGAGAACGTTGAAGAGATAGAAGGAATGCTGCATGGGCGGCCCCGCTGTCGTCAGTCATCTCCGCGCCGACACTGCACAAGCTCACGAGCGCCAACGACACCAAGCGAGATTCGACGCCATCCAAAAGTATCGATCCTTCACGGTAAACGAGAAAACAGATTTCTACCTCAAAACATCTCAAACCTGCTTGCGTGAACGCGATTTACATACATAAAGCGAGAGCGGCTTCCGCAACCGGCTTCTATAATCGAGATCCATCCATACTCAATACATCAACACCGATCCCAACTCTCGCGATCATCCTCACAGCCCATATCGTATTTCGCGATGAGAAACACGACGTGGAGTCTTTCTTGATCCTTCTGCAAACAGGGGACCTGACTAAACCAAAACGGGACTAGCCTTAATAGCGCCCGGCTCTGACAGGAGACCGCTCAACGGCTCAGCACCGTTCTCCGTCTTATCCTCGAATGACAGGGACGTTTCCATCTTGCTTTTGGCACAAGCACAGCAAAGCGCGCGCTGTGACGCATCTCAAGCGCTTGCGATAGGGCCCGCCTTGTCATCGGAGACGTTGAATTACGCCAAAGCTGCCGTTTCCTGCTTCTCGCATTGACCACGTTACAGATGAAACCGCCCAAAGGCTTGCCACCGTTTCAACCCGGGTCTTTGGGCGCTTCAATCAGATGGAACGATTCGTCTGTATGCCGTTAATAGGTTAGATACCTGCTACCGTGCATGGTGGCCGCTGCTGCGGGAATGCCCCACTTTGACTAAACGGCTTAATCTTCATCCTTCAGCCTTAGTCATGCCGACACTGCCCTCTCACTGGTGGAGGAACACTGCCAAGCATCAGATGAGGCTCCGTACCATGTCTAATATCCCAGATATGGGCAAACCTCCAGTGGGTTTGGTCGAGACCACAGACATGCATTGCCTATGTGGCTGTACTCCGCTAGGAACTCAGTTTCGAATGTTTAATGAACGACCCACAACAGGGTACGAAGGGAATGGTTTGTTTCTAAGGAGGCTGTATATAGGCGTCCGACGCTGCCCTTCCTACTGTCTTGTCCAAACATCAGTTTCCACTTCCACTTCGTCCGCTTCTTTACTTCCTAGGTCTGTGACCTTGACATTCGTTGTTACCACACTCATTCTTCACACTCTTTCAAAGAAGCTAGCTTCTCATCACACTCTCTACCAACAACCTTTCAACCCAACAAACTTACCATCAAAATGAAGTCCTACTCCGCCGCTATTGCCCTCGCTGGCTTCGCTTCCTCCGTCGCCGGTCACGGCTTCATCAGCTCTCCCTCTCCTCGTGTGCCCGGCGATGGCCTCAAGGCTGCCTGCGGTGAACAGGTCTACAACCAGCAGAGCTCCGACCGCTTCGGTAACGTCCAGGGTGCTCTCCAGAACCTGCAGGGCTCCCACCCCGACTGCCGCATGTGGCAATGCAAGGGTGTCCCATTCGCGGACAAGTCTGAGGTCTTCTCCTACAAGGCTGGCGAGGTTATCCCAATGAAGGTTGAGATCCGTGCTCCTCACGACGGCGTTGCCAACGTCTCCATCGTCAACACCAAGACTGACAAGGTCATTGGTGCGCCCCTTATCAGCTGGGACGAGTACGCTCTCACCAGCACTCCCATCTCCCAGCACCCCGATTGGACCTCATTCGACATCACCATGCCCGATGTCAGCAGCGAGTGCGCCACCGCCGGTGACTGCGTGATCCAGTGGTACTGGGACGCCCCTAAGATCGACCAGACCTACGAGTCCTGCATCGACTTCACGATGGGCGGTGGCTCCGGCTCCGGCTCTGCGCCCGCCGCCAGCTCCAGCGCTGCTGCCCCTGCTTCATCCGCTGCTGCTCCCTCTGCTGCTTCTTCCGCTGCCGCTACCTCCCCTGCAGCTACCTCCGCCGCCGCTACCTCTGCTGCCGCTACCTCTGCTGCCGCTGCCGCGACCTCTGCTTCTTCTAAGCCCGCTGCTCCTGCCGCCACTGGCGGTGCTAACGCATCCGCTCTCCCCGAGCAGTTCACCATTGAGCAGTTCATCACCTGGCTCGAGGCCAACGCTGGCTCCAGCGCTGTCCAGAAGCTCCGCCGTGCTATTGCTGCACGCACTGCCCGCACCCACGCCCGCGCTTTCCGCGGTTAAGTGGATAGCTTAGGCTAGGACGACACTCTTGAAAAGTTGTGGTGGTGATGTTTTATTCTCATGTAGATATACACTTCAGTTATGAATATATCTTTCCACTTAGGTGGACTTTCTACAAATCTTTGCTGTGTGCGAATGTGATTCCTATCTTGCTGTGTGTTGCATATCATGAATCAGAGACCTGCACGACATGGTGACTATCGACAAAATAGTCAATTATTCATGGTAATAAATTTCGTTTTAAGCATGAAATCTTGCATGGATCGAGTGCCAACCAATCAATCCAATACGCAGGTCTACTTCACCTACTACTTCAACATGTCAAAGACAATCCCGTGAGGGCCGCCCGCCTCCGCCGGATAATCCAGTTCGAACCAAGTAAGCCCAAAGTCCCTATCATCACTTGCTGGATGCAACAAGTACTGCGCAACCTGACCCTTTGGGCAGGGGTATACAGCCCCTCCGCTGATTGTCGCATTGCCCGAGTGAGTCAGTGTGACGATAGCGATGTTTTTGATGGGCTGAGGCCTGCTGTTCCAAGTGTCCTTGTCCTTATTAATGGTCGATGGGAGAGAGGAGATATTGAATTGGTAGGGAGGTTGGCCCCAGAGCGACCAAGGTGCACCTTTGGTGGAGTTCGTGTTGATATAGAATTGCAACTGGCAAAATTGAGCATCGTTGGTGGGGATGTCGAAGGAGATCTCTGTGTATTTCTGGGAATGCGTTAAACAAAACTGAGGTATTTGGACTGGGGAAACATACTTGTTGGGTAATGGCACCACTTAGCTGTGTGCCGTACGCTTTGTCGGGAGCGTTGGCGTCAACAGGAATGATGAGATGTGGAAATTGCCTGCTGACGAGCGTGCCCCAGGACGGTAGACTGAACAAAATGGGGAGGAGTGCTAGTGCGAGCATTTTGGTGTGAGATGCAGTTCGCGGAACGGAAAAGCTTCTGGTGGTATGAGGGCTCGGCTTGATGGTGCTGAATATCCAACTGGAGAAAATCCTATTGTACTTATAGGAGGGGGCTAATGTGGAAAATGTTGACGGAAAACGATCCGGACGGGGCCATGTTGATGTGATTGCCCTTGCAGAGGCCTCTGTGCGACGTGATGAAGTCTGTACTGGAGTCAATGCTCAGGTCTACTCACGTTGGGGACCGGTGTCGTATCCGCTTGGATCCAATGGTAATGTATTGGCCACCAACTGGAGTGACTGCGCTTGCTGGTGATTTGATTCAGCGAGTGCACAGTCAATACTGTTATCCAATTGGGTATGCCCTGTGCGACTGGTAGTCTCATTGAGCGAGGGAAACAATGTTTGCAGTATCACTTGGTCTGCAAGAAATCGTAAAGCTGGCAATCACGTGTTGCAATTGACGGGATCGATGAGTGTGCCCATAAGGTCACTGAATAGAGTCGATTTGTAGATCGTCGATCGGATAGCTGCACTGAGTCCATGTTGCATCCGTTCATTTAGGTAGATGAGAAACATTGACAGGTTCGCGTTGGAATAGTGACGGTACCCAGGTAAGGATGCAGCAGTTGCCAGCGGCCAAGTAGGGTGACAAGAACAAATGTCCGATGGTATCACCGTCACCAGCTCGGATGGATTTTATTTCAGGTTGTAAAGTACCGGCATGGATTGTGGTACAGACATCTTGTCTGGCCTTGTTCATGTGGTACAAGAACGCTCGGCCTTATTTGGTTATGCAGGGTCAAACTCCATCACTCAAGTTAGGATATCCTGGCTGGCACACGGAAGGGTATTTGGACTTCAAGAGACTTGGACTTTCCAACCTCGCAAGCCGGTCAGAGCTGTCGCCGCTGACATCGTGGCTAGTAACTCTATTGAAGGTGGATTTTCCTTGATGTTAATGTTATGGGCACTGATGCAAGGCTTTTTGACGAAGTGAGGTGGTGGTGAGTTGTGGTGGTTGCATGCCTCGGCAATCACGTTGCGTCATGCTGCATTGGCTCCGTCCACCTCCACCCAACACCAGAGCTCGCAGTTGTCAGCATCACCAATGTTTCCAGATTCTTGTGCAACATGGTCTTGCTACCACGACCTGGACCTGCACTGCGAAGTACCCTTGCAGTCCGCCCTCGCCCCGCGCATCGCGCTCTACACCTTGCGCCACCATGGCTTCTTGACGATTACATCCCCCGCTATCACCTTATTAGTTCTGTAGACGCATCGAAGAAACGATCCCAGGCATACGCACATCTGAGTAATTGTAACCTATGCCCCAGACTATGTGGAGTCAACCGCTATGAAAAGACAGGCATTTGCTTGATTGGCGCAGAAAAGGTCAAAGTAAACACAGTTGCGCCGCACTTCGGAGAAGGTATGCAGAGATATAACTGGCCGCTTGCATATTGAAGTGTGGAACCAGATCACTGATTGCTCGTAGAACCCTGTCTGCAAGGTCATAACGGCTCTGGTAGCGTCTTCTTCTCCGGCTGCAACCTGCGATGTGTATGTGATACTGTCTATGGGCATGCACTTGTACTCGCAATTGCGCGTTCGGAACATGTTTGTAGCTATGTCTGACGGTTTTCAGGTATTCTGCCAGAACCACGACATCGCTCATCAGCGCAATGGCTTCGATCTTACCCCCGAAGAGCTCGCCGAGTGGTACATGAAGCTGCAAGACGTGGGCAAGTGCCACAATATCAATCTTGTCACACCCGAGCACGTCGTCCCGCAAGTTGTTCTCTCCATCTTGCACGCTCGTGAGCTCGGTCTGCGGATACCAATCGTCTACAACACATCGTCGTTTGATTCGTTGGAGAGCTTGAAGCTGCTAGATGGTTTGGTGGACATCTATCTGCCGGACTTCAAGGTATGGAAAGACAGCACAAGTAAGAGACTGTTGAAGGCGGATAACTACACGGCCACAGCCATGGAGAGCATCAAGGCGATGCATGAACAAGTTGGAGACCTTTGCTTTACAGCAGATGGCCTTGCGAAGAAGGGCGTGTTGGTGCGACACCTTGTGATGCCGGGAATGGAAGATGAAGGAAAGCAGATTATGAGATGGCTCGCGGAAAATGTCTCCAAAGACATTATGGTGCATATAATGGAGCAATACTTCCCTCGTGCCCACGTTGGTAAGGAGCGCCGCAGCAGCAAAGATAAAGGCAAGGTTGTCGACCCTGGCGGGGTGCAAGCTCCTGAGAGTACGAAGAAGGAGGTTAGGTATGCGGACATCAATCGCCCAGTTGACCTGAGCGAAGTTGCTTCTGTCAAGAAAGCGGCCGAGGAAGCTGGCCTATGGCGTTTTGTTGAAGCTGCAAAGCATGGAGGTTTCAATATCTAAGCGGCAAGAACGGACATACTTGCGCTTATAAGAAAGGATTTCGTGGCTGCGACTGCACTAGGCTTGAGGGCAGGCGCAGGTTGGTAAGGTTGGTAGGAACCGACCCTTCCTGCCTGTCCAGCGACACCCTTTTATATGTGGCGACCCTTCCCGACCCCTTCCCGACCCCTTCCCACCTGGCCACTGACACCCTTTTGCGTGTGGTAACGCGACTGCCTGCCTTCGAGCCACCTCACCCTACTACACATAACATCGTTCTTACCTACAAAAGAACACTCAATCCACCCCCAAAATATCACATTACTACGCTATTACCACCGCAATGGACTATGCTGCCGATCTTGTAGCGATGGTGCATCAGCTTAAGATTGACCGCGACACCTGGCAAGCCGTGGCGCTCCAATACAAGGCAGCTTTTGAAGCACAAACAGCTCGGTGGCGCGAGTTGCAAGACCTATGTTTTGCGACGCAGGCAGAACTAGAGAATGAGCGCGCTCAGTATCGTCGCCTGCATCTGAGCCTTGATGGTGTATCGCCCGATCACCCGCCCACCGTGGACAGCGCCGACGACGCTACGGATAGCCAACCTTTCGGCACTGCAGTTGTTCTTTCGCCAAGTCGCATCAACATGAGTTGGAGACCAAGGCCTTCAGAGGACTGCAGTAATGCTATTTTCACGCGCGTACAGCAGTTTGCCTCGCAGCGAAACTACGGCACAGCGTTGGTCGAGGTCGAGAGACTACTGCGCGGCCCTCTGAGCCCTAAAGCTCGTGCAGAAGGGCTTCTACTCAAGAGCAGCATCTTACAGGCAACCGGGCCCGATTCGCTCTATGACGCCCTTGCAGCTTGCAGTGAAGCCCTCGAACTGTGCGACCGTGTGTTGGAACTGCAGCCTCTGCTGCCAAAGATACAGTATCAGAGAGGTCTCTATTACTACCAATTACAAATGCTCCACCAAGCAAGAGACGCCTTCAGGGCAGTCAGTGAGGACGATTCATTATTCGAAAAAGCCAACAAGTATCGCCAATCCTGCGATAACGAACTGGGGTTGGTTTCTCTCCCAAACCGCCGTTCCGCGTTCGACGAAGGCCGGTCGGTGACTAACAGCCTTCTTACGCCATTAGACATCGGTCCCTTACATGTAAATCAGGATCATGCGATATGTATTATTGATAAATACTGACCAATTCTTAGGGGAGACTTCGTCGCACAAGTGCGCAACTCAAGTCTCGCGCAGCTCAGAAGGCTAAGCGACTTTCGCTCCCGCACCGATGGGTATCCTCAAAGAATGATGAGGTCTGAGCAACTTATTTCTACAAAGTACTCGGGCTATCATCGAGGGATGTGCTCTCTGGGTCAGCCGGTGCAGAAATAAAACATCGATACTTTTCATTATGCTCGCTATACATCAAGATGGGTCGTCTTACGAGTATTGTTTGGGATATGGTGTCTCAACAACGTACCTTGCATTGTGCGTACTCAACTCGACACATTTGCATGGTAAGTAAAAGGACTTGAGACTTCGGCAAAACAAGTGAATCAGATGTATTTACTCCACCCTTACAGTTCTTTCCCTTCTACCTTTCCAAATTGATTTCCAAGCAGCACCTTGCCAATGAAAGTCTACGAACAGCACCTCTTCCCAAAAGGCCAGTCAGCATTTTCGTTCGCTATCCGCCCTTTTCATAGTGATCACACAAATCATCAGAGTGAGGTCGATCTGCTTTCGCCAAGAGGGTATGAATTACCAAAGAAGCCATCGCCATCTTTTCTACCCCCACCACCAGAAATCGGTAAACCAGGAGTAGGACGCGTAGATTCTGTCCACTGCAAGCACTCCCCAGAACAACTATCAGGTTATTCGGCTCGCGTCGAGGCAAGATGTGATCCTATCGCTAAATTGCGTTATACCCAGATCCAGACGATGCTGCTGCGCTGTCAGGTGCTCCAGTCTACTATCCAAACCATCAAGGTTAGACCATGGGAGAACAATGGAGACAATGCACACGAGTTGCACTATGACGACATGAGAATGCTAGTTTTTAAAGCTCGACAACTAGCAGAAGGGGTACAGGACCAAGGTTTACGCGCCCGATGTGAATACTGGGCGGGGCGCGCGTGTGTAGGCACGAATGATCTTCAGGCTGCCATGGAGCACTTAAAGCGTGCCCAAAGGCTTGTCGTTCTAAGTCACGGTATTTCAACGGTCAAAAAACAGGTGCTCGGCCTAACGTCCAAGGAAAAACATGACTTGGATTTCCTGTTACACAGTGTCACAAGTTCTATCGAAGGTACTTGCGGTGATAACGGCGAGTGCCCTCCCAACACAGAAGGTCTCACGCAGCAGCTTAGACATTGGCATCGACAGGATCTCGTGCCACATAAGCTAAGTTGGCGAGAAAATGTCTATATCAAGCATGGAAATAAGGTAAGCTTGGAGAGCCATCAGTCTACGAGCCGCGAAGGCTTAACACTGGAACATGAACTTCGTCTAGCTAAACATGCAGCACTTTCACTAACGTCAATGTCAAGTGTCGCGTCTCCTGAAGGCGGCTTTGGGAACGACCATTGCTCGGACGAGGAAGGGAAACACTAGACAAGTTATTTCGAAGAAAAGCAGAGTGAATGACATGATGAAGTACGTGTATTAAGGGTTCAAGTAGCGTGAATACATTATGGTTAAATTCTGATAGGTTCTACTTTGAAGTATGACTGAATCAAGGACAATATCCATCCCTGTTGTGAAGACAATCCCCCAAGAAGGGGAAATTGGAGGGGTACTTTGACTTCGACCACTATTCCACGTATAACTTAAGATTACATCTTAATTGTAGTACTTGTGTATTATAGCTACTGTAGTATATCTGGAGCCAGCTTACAATTGTAAATATTGATTGTATTGGTGCCCTACCGCCAAATCGCAAGCAGGCTCACCTTGTATCACCGCAATCGCATCCGTCAGCAACAAAGGTCTGTTTGTACGGCTCAAAAATTTGAGGAGAAGGCCTTACTCATCTGGAGACCTTCTTATTATCCTGAAGCTGTGCCGGCTTTGCAACCGTTGCGGTGGGCGAGATTATGTGCCGTTGCGACCTTGGTTAGGTACTTTCAAAACGACCTGAGCGCTGCTTCTGGCTGGCACACTTTGACTCTGAATGATGTGCTGATATTGATATCAAAAATTTACACCTATGATTTTGTCAACGGGGTGGTGGGTGGCTGTGCTGATTCGGTCAGCTGCATGTCAGCACCTGGAGCCTTGTAAAGTTTGTCTGGTTTGCTTGTTGGGCATGAAGTAGTCTCCGCCCAAAGTCCACGGCTGTGCCACGACTGTGCCGCTGGAGTCGCTGCGCTGGCCAATTTACTAGGTAGGTAGTGCGTCGTTTCCCCCCAGAATAATGATGGAGGTTTCCATACGATAGTATATCTGCCACGGCTCAACGTTGCCGTCACAAAACACATCAAAAGACAGCCTTGCCATAAGTCATTCAAGATGGAACATACTGGGAATTACAACTATACACCCTTGAGAAAAGGTGAGCGAGCCTTATACAAGACAGACGGAACGTTCCCGCCGCCAGATGTGCCTGCCGGTGCTTTATGCCTCACCGCTTCAATCGATAAGTACCACATGGAGACGACCGGCGATCTTCGAATCCTTGATCTTCTCCCCGGGTCTTTCCGCGATCCCTTGCATTGCCGATTGCGTGTTGCGGCGATTGAAAGCGACCCAGTGTACGAGGCACTTTCGTACATGTGGGGGGATTTATCACTTAAGGGGAGAATAGTTCTCGATGGTGAAGCCTTCCCAGTGACTGAATCACTCGAGAATGCTCTGAGGCATGTGCGCCTGCGGGATACTGTACGCTGCCTTTGGGCAGACGCCGTATGCATCAATCAACGTGATATCAAAGAACGCGGTAATCAGGTTCATCTGATGAAGGAGATTTACTCTCGGTCCAAAATTGTGAGGGTCTGGATCGATGTGGATCTTCCTCCTGAAAACCCCGTTGTTCGAAAGCTCTTCACTCTTCAACTGCAAGGAACGATTGATCAGCTGGGCGATGATCCCGAATTTTGGAAGCCACTTCTCCCACTTCTTCAGAATCCGTACTGGGACAGACTCTGGATACAACAGGAACTTGTCTTCGCACCAAGATTGGTATTCCACTGCCGAGGGGTGGCTATCCCCGGTGACTGCTTGATGGCATTCCAACTTCAGATTTTCCGGAAGTCGGCTCGTGGCGGGAGAGCATGCGATGTCGATGATGCGTGGCGCCTGTTTAGACCGCTAGTATCAATCACTAAGGCACCTTCACGGAACTTAGCTTGTTGGCGGGAGATGATAAAGAACAAGGTTCCAGCCAGACTTTTCCCTCCTCAGGCCAAAAGCGGAGTGGCAGCTTGATCCTAGGAAATGGGGTCCGTGGCTGAGCACAAGCCCAATCTATTTGTTGGGTATGTTGCGGCAATCACAGGCCTTATACGCAACGGATCCAAGGGACCGGGCGATTGCCACTCTGAATCTAGTCATCGACTATAATGACGATGGTGTGGAAGTGGACTACGAACAAAGCCTTACCGAACACTATCTAGGCATTGCTCGATTACTGCCATTTAAATGCAACAGCCTCCAATTTTTGACCATGGCCAAAATCCGTACTATTCCCGATCCTACTGTGCTGGACTTACCTTCCTGGGCTCCAAATTGGAATCCGCCGGGAAACGCAGAATATTTCTTAGGCCCTTTTTGCGCTTCAGGCGACTTGCCTATGTACGACACGGTCTTCAAAGAAGATATAAAGGACGGTATTTTACACGTAAGGGGATTTCGGTATGCTAGAATTGATCAAACGCTCTCAACTACCGATAACGCCTTCTCTCCGCTCTCGGTTTTGTCAAACCTATTCATTTCCGCCACAGAGTCCACCGGCTGTTACTATAGCAATATCAGAAAGTTTGCATCCACTCTCACCGGCCCAGCTATTGCTGAGCTCGACATAGGCTGCAATCATTTTAGCGAAAATGAAGCGGTTCTTTACACAGGCATCCTGCATGGTTATTCTTTCGTCACTCCTGGACTTCGCATTGTCGATCTGCTTCCCTACACAACGAATGTCTATAGCCAATCCCAGAGGGACTTGAACGTTGCGATCCAAGCGTTGCGGACATTCCATGATCTTCGCCCCGAATGTCTTCGCTGGCTCGACCTTGAAAGAGTATCTGCTACCGTTCAGGAGATGCAAGACCAAACTGAGCGCTTTGGGAAGTTCGTCCAGCTGGTGCACAGAACTTTATCCTCCGGATGTCTGGCATCTATGTCTTCTACCACAACTCTTGCCGTCACGGAAGGAAATGCCTTGGTGAAACCCGGTGACGAGACATGGATCTTGTTTGGCTGTCCAACACCCATGGTCCTTCGACGTACTGCTTCACACTTCCTTGTTGTTTCCCCAGCACATATTTTTGATATCATGAATGGAGAGGCGATGGATGAGGTAGTTACTCCCGATGACAAGGTTGGGGGCTGGTCTTGGGTGCTGAAAAGTGGATGTTTGAGTGGCGCTCCTGTGTCCCCATATGTATCAGGAAGAAGCGAATGGTTGGTGGAAGTAATTCGGCTACGATAGATGCCTGTGAGCCAAAATGTTGTAATGCGAAGTGATAAGACTAGTCATTGGCAAAATAGCCCCAAATTTGAGAAAGAAGTTGTAGGGGTACTTTCCAATTGTATCAAGCCTTTCTTTGGAACAGAGTAAAACAAGAAAAAAAAAAGGAAACCAATCTCTCTCTCCATGTGCGACTGAACAACGCTGCTGTCGTTTACCCTTGGGTTTTAGTTAGTGATGTCAATTTTCAGCAGCCATTCTTATTGCTCAACGTAAAAACTCAACAACACACACCCTTGATCATTCCACGGCCAGATTTGAAGACTATACAAGGACTAAGATATATTCAGAGGTTGTTAAGGAGTCTCCCCGATTTTTGGACGTAGAGATTTCGTAGCCTCCCCTTGGATTTGACATTGTGACCTCACATTGTGAACATCGTCTGCACTTTCGCGGAATATTGTCACAACTCTTTGTCTCGCTCAAACAGAATCTCCATAATCACTTCATGATCTTCAACAAGACACTGTGGAAGTACAGCTGCAACCAAGTGCATATAAGCCCTCTAGACTTAGACCTCAATGTTCAAGATCCGTCACTTTCACGGACTAACCCTGCAACCGTCAAAATGCTGGGACACGAAGCAGAGTTCTTACTAACTTACATAGCCTACATCATTTTAAGTGCAGTACTCACATCCATCGCCAAATCTACACTACAATCCGCCCCAACCGCCGCAGAACCTTCCCCGGCCAACGAAACAGAAACAGATGCAGCGCCGTTGAGCGACTGGGCACTAGGGCATCTGAAGAGCCTATCGAATTTACAATCCAGCACGCACGAAGATTTGATATCCCGGGAGAAATGGACTTCTCTTCAGTCCCGCCTGCAAATACTCGAACAGCAAGACACAGCCGCAGAGTCTATACTCGCTCGTCTTGAGCGTGGTGTAGAATTGGTTCTGTGAGTATGTGCTAATCTGCGCTATCCCTAGATGCGGTAGTAGCACGCGTTGTGAAGTGATATTAAAGGTCGCGGTACAGTAGGAGGGGGGTGGCATGCGAGGTAGAGTGAATACAAAATCAACCCTCCATTTCTTCAGAGTGCTTTGCCAGTGACCTACTTCTTATCGATTCTACTCTTTTCATCCTTCAAAATCTCCTCAAGCGAATCCTCAATACCCGGCGCCTTCGGCTCCCATCCAACCACCCTCTTCGCCCTCTCCGCCTTGCCCCTACTATTGAAACCCCAACTCACCGCCTCAAACCCAGCTTGCTCGATCGCTTTCTCCTTGCCCAGACTCTTCTCCTGAAACTCGCCCTCCAACAACCCCAACTCAACCGCCTTCCGTCCCATACTGCGCGCAAGATCAGACCACACGTGCTCCCCATTCTCAACAAGGTAGTACCCCCGCTCATTCCAGAGCTCAGCGTCCGTTCGCCTTGCAACCGCGGCTTCAGTAAGCAGCACGAAGAGCTGTGACAAATCGGCAACATGGACATTATTCCATCTCGCCTTCCCCTGGCCGATAATAGGAACATACCCACCCGTCAGAATCAAATGCGCAAGTTCATACGCCTGACGCGAGCGCGTATTCGCCGGCCCTCTACCGCGACCATAAATAGTAGGCGGGCAGAGAATAGCAGTTCTCACGCTCTCGGACGCAGCGGCCAGAACGATATCGTCGACATTCTTGTGGAAGGCGTCGGAGGGGAGGCCAGTCAGGTCTTGGACAGCCGTCCAGTCGTTGTATTGTCGGTCCGAGTGCTCGCCTAGCTTGGCGTCGTCGCGCATGGTTTCCCAGCAGAGGATGCCGGTGCCGCCTGTGTGAAGCCAGAAGCCGGGGTTTTCCTTGGAGTGACCGGTCGCTAAGCCTTTGGCGATTGCGTTGGCGGCGGGGACGTGGTCGGAGGCGTCGGCTGTGTCTGTGGATTGTGAGATTAGAGGAGAATGGGGGGATTGGGACGTACGAATCACTACGTCGGCTTTCGCGGATTCTGCTTCAATAGTCTCTGAGCTGTCCAGGTCGCCGATCACGAGACGGACTTTTGGGAAGGCGTCTTTGACGGGCTTTCCCTTCTCCTCTGGTGGATCTGTTAGAGTGCCCCGATATCAGACTCATGATAAACATACCTGATCGGACAAGAGCAGCAATCTCGTAGTCCGAGTGCTTATTGTAGAGTGCGTAGAGTACATCGCCGCCAATGTACCCAGTCGCGCCCGTGCTTTGAGGTGTAAGACTCCGTCCATTGACATGTATGTATTTGCTTACAGAAAGATTTTAGGTGCCATTGTCAACGTGAAAAGGGGAATTGTGTAGTCATGAAAAGTGCAAGTCGAATCTCTCCGTTTCTATACTTCCGAGTCGATGTCGTCAAGTTAAATCCCCGTGTCTTTGATGTTCGTTTGTAAGCAAATCATGCTAGATGCGGTTGCAGTGGGGCGAAGATTATACATGTCGTCGTGACGTCATACCAACATTCTGGAAGAACATTAGAACACTGGAAGAAAACTCTCGCGCTTTATATCATCGCACCTGCCTAAATTAGTTGGAATGTAGGGCATTCCTAACGTATCGAGCTGCGAGCATCATGTTTTCTACTTCTTCTTTACAGGATGTCAAGTGCACTCCCTAATTGCATGACTTTGGATATTGTCGGTGTCAAGGACCAAAGCGAGACCAACGTGCTACGACTGAGACAGCGAAGAACCCGGAGAACCAGAGAACCCGAAAACGCCATTCCCTCAGCGGAAAGACATAGCTGGTATGACGAAGCAATGATACGGTTCAAGGTGCGCTGAGATCAATGGGACTTCACCTGCGTACCAAGAACAAGGGACTTCCAGCCGCGATGACTCAAGGTAAAGATTTATGCAGAAGTATTCCGTATGGAAATGGCTAAGCAACTCATTCGTTCAACCACCCGCAAGGCTGAAACTTGTAGCGACTAGGCAAAATGCTCACGCCACTCCAGCACGTCAAAACCTCCGAGCCAAGGACCGCAACACTCGCAGACAACATCTCAGTCTTTCCACCCTACACATCCCTCACCGGATCAAACGGGCGCGTCGCCAACACCTCCGTCACCCCCTTATCCCCAGCCGTCGTCACAACCGCAGTATTAGCCGCCCCAGTCGTTTCTACCTTCTAATCAGCACTTCGCAAATTCGTTTCTCCAAGCGTTCACTTCACATACCACTACCCCCGTTCCCCCTCTCATTTTCCTTCCCCCTCTCCATATCCCTCGCCTTCGCCTTAATAACATCACGAACCAATGAGTGCATCTTCCAATCCACTACATCGCGCCCGACAATGGGAACACCCTCCTCGGCAAGCCTTGCATTAATACCCGCCGAGACGTGCTCTTTGCGCGCGGCAGGGTAGTTTTTCCATGCTAGGCCTGGGTGGTGCTGGACGCATGTGTCGGCTGCTTCTTTGGCGACTTTCTGTGGTGTGTCAGTTGCTTGCTGGTCGAATCGAGTCGAGTTGATTTGATTCGGGGGGGAGGAGATTACAACCTTGAAGAACAGCCACTCGAAGTAAGAGTGGCGCGCGGCGGCTTGCGCGTCGCTTGCTGGTGCGCCGCGGGCGAGATGGGGCATGGTAGGCTGAGGGGAGGATGGACAGGCACGGGGTTTCGCGTCGCGGTCGTGTTATAGTCGCGTTTCTTGACTGCAGGGGGAGAGGTGACTCATGGTTCTGTGCGGTGCTGCATGGTGGTGTTGACGTGTCGTCGACGTGCAGAAGGGCTGGAGGAGGGGTGCGTTGTGATCCAATGGCCCAGTGGTCAGGTGCAAGGCTGCCAGGCCCCAAGGCCGCGAGGCTGAAGAATCTGGGATGTTGGGGTTCCTGCGGCGGTCTTGGTGTGGCTTTAATTGGCTGGTTGCAAGATACGGTGAGTGTTGTGAGAGTATTGACGGGAGAAAGGGTCGCAAGAGGTAGTGTTGCACCGTCTACACCACCTACACCACCACCACTACCAACCAGGCATACAACCACACGGTAACCACAAGGGCGCTTCCAAAAGACAAGTCTAGACTGTTCATATTCCAAGTCATATATTAGCTATTCGTCAGGTGATTGGACGGCTTCAGATCGATTCGCAAACCAACCAACTCCCAACCGTTCCTCTCCAACCGCGTATGTACAGGGGGTATAGCGACAAAGAAAACAAAGATTAAACAATATAGTGTGGGTGTGTGGATGTAAAAATGAACCGAAAAAGAAAATGAGAATGAAAATGCAAAAGACGTGGAAGTCGTTCCTGTGGCTGTGGATGTTCTCAAGCCAAGGTAGTCGTACCGCTGTCGTCGTTGCTGGTGGATCGAGCTTTTCCGCTTACTCTTATAAACTTGAGTCTGCAATCTCAAGCAAAACTAGCCTTCCGCCTCGCCATACTCCTCAAATCAGACACACTAGCCTGCTTGACGACAGCCGTCCAATCCTCCCAATCGGCAGCCATCTCCGTAAGCACATTCCCCATGACCTGCGCGCTGGCCATGAGACCGTGCTGCTCGCCCTCGAGAACTCTGACTTCGCACTTGCGCATCAGCTTGCCGAGCCATCTGACATTGTCGACAGGAACGCGCGAGTCCTTGGAGCCGTGGTGGATGACGACGGGGCGGTTGATGTCCTCGTAGCGGAAGCCGATGGTTTGCTTGGTCTCGAGACAGACGATCAGATCTGTGGCTGGGTTTGCGTTTGCGGTTGCGCGGTCCCAGATGGCAAAGGTGAGGCGGTCGTCGTAGGCGCGTTGGCGCTCGCGTTCGGCAATGGAGAAGGCTTCCTGTCGCGCTTTTTCGGCGGCGGGATCGTGCGTTGGGGACATGGCCAGGGTGAGGGAGCTGGCATTGGGGAGGATTTGGTCCATCAGCAGCATCGACTCACGGCGGTTGTCTTTCAGTGACGGTCGCGGCGGTGGGGTGTCGGTGCGGTTGATGGATGGCGGTGCTGTGCTCTTTCGCCGCGGTTTAGGGGCCTTCGTGGGTCCTGAGCGTTGGAGGGAGGCACTCGTGCCGCTGAGGAATGTGGAGTTTGCGACTCGGAGGAACGAGACGGGGAGGGCACGAAGGAAGCGTTGCGATCGTGGAAGCTGCTGTGTGGGCGGAGAATCTCGTCCAATACCTATTGGCGCCATTTGAGACGGTGGAATCCACGGTGCGAGGAGGTGGACGCGACCACGAATGTGCTGTGGCATTCGTAACGATGTTGCAAGAGCGTAGATGGCACCTGCCGAGTGAGCGAGCAGGGAGAATTTGGTAATCTTGAGGGCTTGACATATAATAAGCACATCATCTGTTATCCATTAGCGTTGCTCGTTCGAAATGGGAAGTCACTTACCCGGCCATGTGAGGGGAGTCCCGTTGGGATCGACTTGACTCCCTCCAATTCCCGGACGCTCCGGTGTGATCAAGCGCAGCTTCAGCGTTGCAGCCAGCTGATCGTAAAAGGCCATGACAAATCTCGTCAAGCCCATTCCAACACAGACAAAGATCGCATAGCCGTTGGGGTCGCCAACTTCAGAGAAAGAGATGATCCGTCCCGTCTGCGGGTGTCGTATCTTCTGCGACAGTCGCGGTGAACGTAGGTACGCCTCCACATCCAGATCAACCGAGTCGGCCGAGGTCGGCCGCTCTTCGATAACTGGACTCCAAGGATTTTTATGATGTTGTGATGATGATCTTGCTTCTGCCGCTTCCGCTGCAGCTACTTTGTCATTGTGGGCCTTTTCTGCCTTGGCTGGCAAGTCAGGGTGTGACCACCTCTTCTTCTTCAGCGTTTTCTTCTGCTGCAGGGAGAAGCTGTTCGAGGCTGATGCCATGCTGAGTGATGAGTGCCGCCCTGAGGGTATCTCCTCGCTAGTAGAACGTGAAACAGTCGGCCTCTCCTCAGTCAAGCTTGCCGAATGCTTGTGGCCTTTTGACCCCGACATGACCATGCTGTGCGCTTTGCGGCCAAACGCAGATCTGCCACCGACTGAAAGCGAGTTGGATCGCTTCAGTCCATCTCTGCTAACACTCGAGTCTCGCGTGGACGCGATGCTGATGCTCGGAGGTGAAGGCAGGATCGCATGGGTGGAGTCTACGCGGGGCGTCTGTGGCGAGTCTGATGATGGTGCACCCAAGCTTTCGAGTGCAAGAGCGTAGTTGATTGGTAGTGAGAGGTCATCGCCATCATTCACAGTCAAGCTTCTGTGTCGCGAATGTCGCAAATGCGGCGGAAGCGGTGCTGGTCGTGTCGGCTCCCGTGGTTCAGTGCTCGGCAGAGGCTTATTCATGTCGCTCTCTGTTGATGCCCGCCCCGCAGAGGATGTAGAGATGCCCAGCAGTTTGCGCGCTTTGGTGTAGTCATGATCCAACGTGGGTGATACAAGTGCTGTAGGGGACTGTTCAGGGCTCGGCAGTCCTGAAACTTGGTGGTTGACTACAGCCCCTGCACCTGCAGTAGTATCTGCAGGCAACTTTCCCGCAATCTTGTCTCTTAGCAGCTTCTGCTCTCTTAGCTGCTTGATTCTCTGCGCGACTTCATTCTCCTCCTGCTCCAACTCCATCAGCAGTTTCTGCTTTCGCTCTTCTTCTGGATCTATCCTTGGCTCTTCCGGGACCGAGACGGCAATCGTCTTTGGCCGTTCGGTTTCTTTCCCTTTGTCTCTGCTCCTGCTGGAGCTGCTCTTTTTGCTCTTTTTCGGGCTGCTGTGCCGTAGCGACGAGGCTCGGTCGGGGACGAGGCCTTGCTCTATTGGACTCTCGCCGTTGGGCCCATCGACCAGGTTCATGCGTATGCGGCGCACGGGGCTAGGATTTCTGGTCGAGTAGGGCCGGGGGAAGCGCGAGGACTCGGCCATGACGAGCGGCTCATGCTCGTCCCTCGTCACGGGCTCCTCCTTGATGGTGTCCTCGTAGGAGAAGAGCTGGGAGGCGGGCTTCCGCGGCGAGTCTGGCGAGGCCGTCTCCTCGCGGCGCTTGCGGCTGTCCGTCTCCTTGAGCTTGAGGCGCTCGCGCGAGCTCATGTACATCAGGCTGCGCGGCCGCTTGACGCTCCTCTTGCTCTCGGCGGACGAGCGGTTGCTGCCGGTGCCGCCGGTGGGGACGGGCTTGGCGGGGATGGGGCCGGCCTCGATGCTGATGTTGCCGAAGCTGTTGGACGAGCGGTTCGAGTGGCACGAGTGGATCGAGGCCGAGCTCCCGCCGCTGCGGCCAATGTAGCTGGCGAGCGAGTGCGGCTTGTCCTTGCGGGGCTTGGGCGGCGCGGTGATGGGCGACAGGCCCGAGGGCGGCTTCGAGGTGCGGACGACGGGCGGCTCGCAGGCGTCGTCGGGGTAGAGGTCGTTCTGGTCCCTTACGGCGCTGTAGTAGGGCGAGCGGGGGTCCGCGCTCCCATTGTGGCCCGCCAGCGACGACTTGCTGCTCCTGGAGGCGTGGGCGCTGGCGCGGGGGGTGGCGGGCAGCGAGGTGTAGTCGACGGGCAGGTTCTCAAAGTGGCTCTGGGTCGAGGCGGAGATGGCGGACAGCTGGTCGATGAGCGACGAGATGACCTCGGGCGACGCGGCGTGGGTGCGGATGGCGCTGGGCACGCGCTTCCTGGACAGGCGGGCGGTGGTGGTGTCGCCTGCGGGCAGCGAGGTCCTGCGGCGGGAGCTGCGTGGCGGCAGAGAAGGGTTCTCGGGCGGGCTGTCAAGCGCGTGCTCGGCAGGGACCCTGTTCGTGTATGCAGGCGCTGCAGCGCGTGGTTGCTGGAGGCCGTCGTGGTCCATGGTTCGCCCGCCCGCGCTATAGGAGGCTATGGGGGCTAGCATGTCACTGCCGTGCTGTTCGCGGTTGCCAGAGTCGGCGCCGGCGTGTCGAGCGCGACGTGAATAGCCCTGTGCAAACCATATGGCTCGCTACGACACCAGCATTCGCACTACGCTGATCGCTGGGAGCCGGCAGGAGACGCGCGCATGCAACGAGCTAGACTGTGCGACGTGAACCGGAGGGAGGTTAGGGAAGCCGAGGGAGACGCCCATCAATTTGGCCTAGGGGCCTTTGGATCTTCAGCATAGGGGCCCCCATCTACCGAGCGCACCGACCACAACTGTCGCTGTAAGCTTTTGCGCGCCCACTCGCGCCTGCTGCCATTCACCGCCCCGTATCGCCTCTGCAGATCACACTGTGATGGCGCCAGTGATTCGTCCTGCGTTAATTAATCTCCTGTACAACATCCACTGCCATCACTGCAATTGCGCAACACCTGCCTGCCCAGCGCCCACACGTGCGGCTCCTGGCCTTGCGCAACACTACTGCAGCACGGCAGCCCAGGGATCTGCAGGTCCGGGTCCATCCACAGCCACCAATCTCGAATGAGTCGTGCGTCCCCACTTCACTCGACGCCAACTGAACCACCGCCAGTCGGTTGGCCGCCTGCTGAGGGGCTCGGAGAATTACACGGCTTGTCTGCCTTGCATAGCATCACATGAAATTGGCCTGCACTTCACTTCTGTGAATACTGCCCTACACCGCCTGACACGCACCATGGCTTCAACGATCAAGTATGTTTATATTGCTGTAAAACTCTAGACATTAAAATTCTAGAGCCGCTTTTCGCATCGCTGCCTGCTGCATCGGACTCGCCTTGGCTTCCTCCTCAGTCTTGGGCCTGCCCTTGCGATCAACCCTCTGATCTCTTGGATCGAACCCCTTGTTGCCCCAGAGCGCCCACTCAGGTGTGTCTGGGCCAATGTAATCCTCTGGCCGCCACCCCACCACCTTTCCATCTTCCATCCTTGTGCCCTCCACCTTGCCCTCGTACAGATCAAAGAACCGGTCAAAGTCAATCCTCGTAGCCCACTTGCCATTTCGCTTGAAGCGGTTGCTGTCCGCAAGGAGAATGCAGCACGAGTGCGCATGCTCCGCCCCAATGCCGTAGTACAGCCCTCGCGAGTTCAGCTCTTTCTCAAGAAGCATGACAAACTCTGCAACTTCCTCGTAGAACGGCACGTTCTGCATCGTCAGTCCGGCTGATCCCGCCGCGCTGGTGCCACAGTACGTCACGCCCTTGACTTCTACAAAGCACGGGAGCGCCCGTTCAACGAGGTCGGCATATCCCTTCACCTCTTCCTCCATGTTGAACCCTTTGACGAGAGTCAGACGGAACACCGTGCGCTGCTCGAATCGCCTAGTCCGGAGAATATCCAGACAAGCCTGGAATCTCTCCCAAAAGTCGCGGTGCAGCGGTCGATCAACCTTACGCAATGACTCCTTGTTCGACGCGTCGATCGAGACATACAGTTGAGTTACAGGGATCAGCGACGCGAGCTGTGCAGGGTGCTGTGCATTGCACACCATAAACGTCGAAATCCGGTTCTTGTGCATGAGTCGCAGCAGCTCGTTGATGTGTGGGTAGAAGATCGGCTCTCCCACAAGCGAGAGTGCACAGTGACGGATGCGCATAGCCTCTGCAAAACGTTCCGCCCGCACACCGGGTACGCCCTTCATCATCTTGATCTTCTTGTAATGTGCCGCCGTAATACCGTCGAAGATGACATCAGGAGCATCCGTCACCCAACGCCACGTCGTGCCCACAGGGTTGGTGCCGTGGCGCCAGCAGAAGACGCACTTGTTCGAACAGGATAGCGAAGGGGTGGCCTCCATGCAAAGATGCGATGCAATGCCGTAGAATGAGTACTTGTAGCACGAGCCACGTCCTCGAAGCGCCGACTTAGTCCAGCGGCAGATCTTCACACCACTGTGACTACCAATGATGGAGTATCCTTGCTTCGTGAGTGCCGCGTGGGTAGGCGAGGTAGTGGGAACCATCTGCTTGGGCGCACTGGGCGCATTGACCTTGGGTTTGCCCTTGTAGTTTGTGAAGTCGACCGGAATGGGTGCTGCCGTGCCGTTGGCCATGCCGCCCAGATCTTCGACATCGTCGACGCGCGGTGTCTCCTCGCCGCTGTCCTCGTTGTCCACATCTTCCTCGTCACTCTCAACAGCGTCACCGCTGCCAAGCACACCCTCGCCCAGTCCTCGACCCTCAGCAATTTCAACGAGCGCTTCCTGTACACCGAGGCGCCATTCTGTAAGACGGTCTTCAGCATCGCCCTTGACGTCTCCCATGCCTAGCGGGTAGGCTCGCTTCCTGCCTGTAAGCCTCGCCATCCACCTATCCACCTCTTTCGCCTGTGTGCAGAAACCCTCCTCTTCGGACGGCCATCCTTCCTTGTCTCCAAAGCCAAACACTGAGTATCCAAGGAGACCGCTCAACGATGCCGTGTCAATCCTGAAGTCATTGTGTGTTTCGACAAGGTTCTCGATGAACGCGTCCAGGAGTGTGTCGATGTTATAAGTCGGTGCGAGAATTAGGTAGAAGAATTTCGTGTTCGCTTCAGCTTTCGGTGCGCTGATGAAGTAGTCGTCGTAGTCGATATTGGAGAGATCCAGAAGTTGAGGCTGGAGGAAGGAAGCAGACTGGTCGCAGCCAGTGGTCCAGGATGTCAGGAGTTCCGCGACTTGATTAGCACGCCTCTCGGTAGTGCCGGTGACTGACTGGAAAAAGATCAGAGGTTGGATTTTGTCCGTGGTGTGGTTGTAGTCGATGACTGGCTTCGCCACCTTCTTCGGTGTCTTCCTTCCCTTGACGGTCTTGGGCCCCTTCTTTACTTTTGGAAGCGCTGCTACGACGTTTGTATCATCTTCCGCGTGGTTGTCCACGTTGAGTGCGGGCGTTACGATGGTAGTGTTCTCGGGGAGCCACTCGGGCCTGAGCTCGATCGTCTTCTTCTCCTCGACAGGGGAAGCCGGTGCTGGTGAGACAGACACTTTCTCTCGGCCATTGCGGGACTGAGTTGTGAGGCGCACAATCAGAACGACGGTTACTGCGACCACGAGAAGCGACACTCTGTGAGTGTGCCAGATTGAGAGTAGCTCTGCGGTCGTAAATTAGCGCACAGTAACTACTATTAAATGTGTCACTCACCAGTGAAGAGGTCCTCTAGGCTATTTGGAGTCGCCATGGCTGATTGTACAGCATTTGTCAAACAGCGTCGCGAACTTTTGGCAGTCGCGTGGGGTGCTTAGCGGGGTTCAACGGCTCGCTTCTGATTGGCTGCGTCGATCAGATATATTATGTGCCCTTCTGCTGTTCTCTCTTCTCCGAACTCGCTAATTGCTTCGTGTATGGTTTCTACAATATTGTTATTGTCAAAAATTGCCTCCTCGATGGAACACTCTGTGTTCGCCAAGCGTATGACAGAGTTCAGATGTTCATGAGTTGCCGCTTACGCGAATCTGGACAAGGTACTTGTAGAGGGTTTTCCAATTTACACACAAATCAAGCTCCTTCGACTTATGACTTAATTGTTCTGTCTCTCATAACAGTCCAATGTCATTCTGAGGGCCGTGAGTGGAGCGTTGTGACTTTTACAACGTCCAGCAGTTCAGTCGCCGTGTCAAGCTGCTTTTGAACCGCACCCAGTCTCTACTCATAGTCCTTATATCGAAGCTTTGCTGGGAGTACGCCCACCATCATTGATCTCAGTGCGAGATCTTGCAATCATGCCTTGCCGTTGAGCTTTGGCTGCACTTGATTGGACACATACCCTCTCTTCACTGCCATTCACTTCACATCATGAGTAGCATTCACCGTCCGTCTCTACATCTTGCAAGCTTGAAAATGATCGTTTGCTATCTAATAGTCCACTGATAAGAGAGAACGAACAACAAGGATGCGCCTCGTTAAACTCATCGTCAACAACACTTCACTGTAACTCCCTTTGCCGTCAACAACCCACACTCTTTTCGTCCAACAACCCACGCTCCTTACTCCCCTTACCGCGCAACCTGCCTACTACCATCATATCTGTCAGTCGTTACAGTCCTTGGGTATTCCACAATGTCCGGTCCAACGCCCCCAGCCGCCACCACAACACTGACCATCCCCATGGGCTTCGGCGCCCAAATCAAAGCCCTCCAAGAATCCCAACGCCTCCAAGCCGCCCGCATCGCCGTCCTCGAGCGCGAAAACGCCACTCTGAAAGCATCCCAAGCACCGTCCGCCGACCTCCTCGCCCGCATCGAAGCCCTCGAGCAACACAACGCGCACCTCACCACCCGGCGCAAAGAAACAGTCGCCCAACTCCACAACCTCCGCACCCTCCACCAAGAAGCTAGCAACGCCTTCCTCGTGCGCGCGTCTGGCATCGAGCCCGACGACCTGGAGGGAATGCTAGGCGTGTACAGTACGTCTATGACGACGGTGCTGAACCAGCATCAGCGCGCACTGGGGCAGATGCGTGCTACTGGTCAGATCCCGGTGTTTGGTGTGGGTGTGCCGCAGGGCGTGGGCTGCTTTCCGGTTAGCTATGCGTATCCGCCGCTGTATAATCAGAGCGGGTACTGCCATGCTCATCAGCTTCCGTATCCGTGTCGGGCTTGTGGGCAGTGAGAGGGTGGGTGCGCGGTGCTGCTTGGTAGGCGCTCCTCTCGAAACTAGTGATGGTTTTTATGGCGCAGTCTTTGGTACGGCCCATGGCCTTTGTATTCAGTTCGGAATACTGATGGGGTTCTCGCACGGTTGGACTGGTTGGGTTACGGGTGAGCTTCGCTTTGATCCCAACTCACGGGCCTGGCTTCGTCTTTTGGAACTTGCGTACAGTCTGGGACTACGGTGTTTCTTGATTTGATCTTTTCGAGTTTGTCTGCGCGGGTTTCTGGTTCTCCGCATTGTACTGGAGGGTTCCATATGCTTTTTTGCTACTTCGCAGGGCATGAAGCTTTTGCACGCATGCATTGTCGGTCTGGCTTGAGAAACTCATTGTCGCATCTGGGCGTATGCGAAATTGTTCATGGATTTCCTACACAATTCAAACACCTATTTCATCGCCACAGTACCTTGCATGCCTTAATTGTCGACTCTATACGCTAATCCGCAGCAAATTCACATCTGATGTTCAAGCATCCTTTTCAGCCGTGTCAAGAAGTCGCTTCAGGATAGTCGCTGTGCTCCTCATGCCCTGCAGAGCGTTCTCATCGGGTCCCTTTCCTGGAACGAACGATGCATGTGCGAAATCAATCATCTTGACAGCTGCCAATTTTGGCACGGTCTCGTCCTCATCCTCCTCATCCTCTGTCTCGGGCCGCGCCGACCTAAGCACCTTCTTCGTGTTCTCGTACTCGTGGACATCGCCCTCGTACACCAACAGGATGCTCGCGCTGTACATCCTGGTCTCCTTTGCCTCAAAAGCTTCTTGAATGTCTTTAACCTCGCCAAGGAAGTATGCAAGCACTTCCCTCGCCCTCGCCTTCTCAGCGTCCGAGTTCTGAGGGAAGAAAGCGTTGAAACCTTCATCAATATCCTCAGCACTAAACTTTCGCCCATACATTTTGTTGTACACCCAGTAACCCCCTTCCTTGTCCTGCTCAACGTATTGCTTGAGGTCCTCGGGTACCTCCGGTGGAGACGCACCCAGCCAGGTCCGCATACCGGCTATTCTGAAGCCCAGACTTCCACTTGTTGTCTCTGCACTGACTTTGTCAAGCCTTGCTCTCTTCTCCGGCTTCGCGTTATCATCCCACAGCTGCGCGCCAAGCTTCAAGTCTAGAACGTTCGGCTTCTTGAAACCGTGTGTGATATTCTCGAGAACAATATGGAGGTCGGTGGCCAGTTTCTTGCCGTGCAGGCGCTCGACGGATCCATCAGCAGTCTCGATTGTGCCGCTTTCTTCGGAAGCAGCGGCCGTGGAATCGAGGGACAGCTGCCCCATGAAGAGGGGTAGGTGAGGTAGGAGGTCGGGATGTGAGGTGGCTACAGTCTCGTAGAAGGATATCTCGGCTGCTGTGCATGGCTTGACTACTACGGCGCCAGACTCGTCGCTGAGGACACCATCGCTACGAGGGAGATCAGTATATGGAAGGCTGTGGAGCTTCAGGGTGCTTACTGGCCGGCAGCTGCATTGCCAAAGGCTTGCAGCTTGGAGGAGTCGAACGGTTTGGTAGCCATTTTGAAAATTTCAAGTAGAGCCAAGAAAGGTATGGCTGTGTAAGGTTGGCTGTGTTCGAGTGGCTGGTGTTGAAGACGGGGAGTTGTTTGGAGGAGTGTCAACAGCTAAGCACCCCGCTATGTAACGGCCAGGGTCCAGGCGAGTCAGACTGCGCTGATGACGAAAGAGAAGCGAATCAGCTGTTGCCATGTCCAACCTCCCAACGTCTATCTTCATTCCGGCATATTGCACTCTAAAGCCCGATATGCTCCCACAGTACTTTGCGAGCATAGGATTTTTGACGTTGCACCCTGATGTTAACTTGTCAGATCTCGTTTCAAGCATCGCTCCTCAGGTGGATAGAAGGCTGTGATGATAACAACCAAGAGTTGCGAATATTGATCATCAGGAAGTCTCGTTCGCTATCATGGCATAGTAAGATTTTATCGACATGAGGCGCTTTTGGTTGATGTGTAACGTCGAATTGACTGTAGTCGTGATACCACAAACCTGCTCTCACATTTGCTCCAGGAAGGCAAGCACCCGCCATAGTCGTTTGCTCTCTTACCCAAACTGCCACCGTCACATACTTGTTGATGCTATCCCACTCTCATGCCTACTCCCCATCTCTACTTCCACACAACAACTTCCACGTAACAATATCCAGCCGCCATCATGTCAGCAGATGAACCCATGTCCTTCACTCTACCCACACAGGTGCTAGAGCAGGCCAAGGCGAAGGCCGCAGCTGTGCAGGATGATCATCCAGAAGGGGCGGCTATTCGTCGACAGGTATGTCTACTCCAGTGAAACCAACATTGCATTACACGCACTGACGCCGGCGAGGTCGAATTCTACTTCTCTGATGAGAACCTGCCTACCGACCTCCATCTTCTTCAGCAATGTGGTGGAAGCGAGAACATCCCAGTATCAATTAGTCGCATCTGCGGCTTCAAGAAGATGAGGACTTACAAGCCCAAGACGCTCGTTGTTGTCGCCCTCCGCAAGAGCACATTTCTCGAGGTTTCTGCCGATGGCAAAACAATCAAACGCAAGATCCCTCTGCAGGGCAAGACGCTCCTCGACGAGGACTTCTGCAAAGAGGATGACGAGATTGCTTATGATCCTCGTACTCGCAAGCCCGCCGTGTATCCGGTCCCGTTGCAGCCGCAGCAAAAGAAGGTTTACGCACAAGGCACGTCCAAAAACATGCAGAAACCCACGGGATTTGAAGACACCTATATCGAGCCACCAATCAAGCCTGAGGAAGCTGAAGAGGAGGATAGGATGTATGCCGAAGATAAATCATTCGTTGAGCGCATCGAGATTGCTATCCAGCGCTTTAAGCAGAAGCGGCGCATGCATGAGATGTACGCGAAGGTGTTCAACAAGTTCATGCGATATGGTGGTATCGAATCTGGCCATCGCATGTACCAAGGACTCTCGCAGAAAGAGATGAAAGACATGGACGCGGAAGAGATTGCACGAGCTTTGGCTGTTCACAACGTGCCTTGGGATCGCGATGATCCGAAACAGTGGAAAGTCGACTTCCTTGGTGTCGGTGCTGCCTTCTTGTAAGCTCAACCAACTCACTATTTCCCATTGCACTGTCACTGACAATCATAGGTCTTCATGGTATCCTGCGCATTTCGGTTTCGCTCCAAAGGGCGTCAAGAATGCTTGCCAGGTTCTTCGATCTTTCTACAATTATCTTCGATACCACCGTGTCTGCCCAGAATATGATGAGCAACTTGAGGCGGCGCTGAAGATGTGCGACACTGCCGAGCGCGAGCTGATCAAGGTTGACGCTGCCGGACTCGCCCTTCCGGGCGACTTCAACACGTCTGCGAGTACCCTGTTTGGTGGATCACATGCTGGCATGTTTACCGGTGACAAGACCTGGGCTCAGCATGCGCAGAAGAGGGGCGTCACTATGAACAACATCGGCGTTCGCAAACAAGAGGCGCGCATCAAGTTCAATACAGGTGTAGCCGCCTTGGGTACAGACGAGCAGCAAGACCTCCTCGGCACTGCTGACCTCAAGATAACCAAGAACGAATCGGTTCTTCTCGAGGTCATAGCTATCGCCTTGCCCGACGACATCACTAGAGATATGTACGATACGCAGAGCGAGGCCGTGAGGAACAAGCTCGGCCATCTCGAACCACTTGGCAAGCTCATATGTAACGCTTGGTATGCTGACGATGGCGACGAGTGGGACCTGCCCAAGGGCAAGTATCCCGATGGAAAGCCTCGCAAGGTGGACCAGATAAGGCAGTTCGAGTTTTGGATCGAAGAGAGTGTCCTCAATGAGTGCTTCGTTGGCATGAAGATTGATGCTAGTATCATCACACTCGAAGACAGCATCACCATACTGGACGAGGTCAAGCAGACGCACTGCAGCTTCTACACTTGGCTTCCGAATGAGCTTTGGATGGAGAACAAGCCAAAGGACGTGCGCTGGCTGGCAAAAGGTTTGCCGGACGACAAGATTGTGATGAACAGTTCGAGCAAGGACGGACAGGAGAAGGCCCAAGAGAACGATGAGTTTGAGGACAAGTAGGTTCGCGGCAAGCTCGCATGAGCAGAAAGTATACGCATGGGGATGCAGCGAAGTCGGGGTGAAACACGGGTTTTGAGGTTGCTCCGATATTGCCCGTGTGGAGTGCCTGAACTCTGGGACTGTGGGAAGGCAATGCTCACATATATCACCTCGGGGAAATATAATGCAGGTTTTTGACAGAAAGCTACTTGATCTCATGCTGCAGCGAGGGTTGAAGATGACCTGAAGTGCACTTAGCAGGAGGGGTTTAGCTCCCGCGCGCAATTCATTGATCGACAGTTCAATACAGCACACCTGCAAGACCCTCTGCCCAGGCCACCTTTCCAAGCCTATGCAGCAGCACATCAAACATCCAAACACTTGACTGAACGGATAGCACGGCAAGTCTGGCCGATCTCTTTTCATCCTCGCCTGCGCATTGCGCGTCTGCTGTATGCCTGCTGGGGCGCGGCCTCCCGTGCAACAGTACGAGGCACACCTTGGTGAACGGCCATATCGAAGCCGCGCACTTTCGCTCGTGACAGCAAACAGATGCCAACCTTTCTGAGCAAGCACGATATCACGAGTTGTAAGATGTGCTCGGCTGAAGTGCCGAGCGCCAGCATCCCATGTGTCCCGGCCGCTCTTGGCTCTATGGTGATGTTCATTTCCCGTCGAATCGCACAGCTGATGGAGAAACGGGATGACGATGCTCCGCTACTTCCACCGTTTCTTGTTCACGTCCACCGGTGCCTGCGCGGCGTCCTGCCACCAAGGCCGACACGGAGCGCGCCAACTGCAAGGCAGTTCGTTGTTTGTCTCTGACAAGCCTGGGCGCCCAGACGCCGCGCCACAGGCGCTGACCACTTGGACAGTGAGCTGCCTGCATGCGGCTTGGAGATGAATGTTTGTACGTACTGTGTTCTACATCGCAAGCACAGTCACGCTGTTTTGGTAGGTGTTTGACGTACAACAAAGACACGGGCGCAAGTTGGTGAAGTTTCCCATTGATTGCAGTGTAGGCGCAACGAAATGGGAGACTCGGACGTGCGAGGAGCAACCTTGGACACCCTTCCACACGCATCCGTTATCCATAGTCTCGGCGTCCGCTCTGGCGCCAAGTCTTGTCCTCCGCGGTCATAGAAAAGATGATGCCGCGGATCCCTTCGCTTTCCTTAGCCATGCTCTTGCGGGTCCCTTGGTCTTCCTCTCCGCTCTTTTACAAGACTATGCTGCCGCCGCCGCACATTCCGTGGAATCTAAGGCTCTGGTCATGAGCGCGACAGCGTCGACATTTGTGGCAAAGGATATTCGGCACGCAAAGACATAGCGGAAACGATGGCTGAGATGGCCGGAAGCGTGCTTGCGCTTCTGGGTCCCCGCGCTGCGGACTTGCCGAAACGGGCGGGTGCCGGGTATAGTGAGTTTACGTTAACCTCGTCTCTACCACGAGGTTGTTATATTGGGCTTGCAATGTAACTAACACATCTAGCTACTGGCGTCCTCAATCCATACATCTACGACCCCTCGGTCCCCCTCGCCAGCGTCGGCGCCACAATCATCATATTGATCTCCATCCTCTCTATCTATCAATACATCCGTCACCAAGCATGGTTCTTCTGGGCCGCCATCATCGCCGTCCTGATGCTAATGCTCGGCCACATCTGCCGACTGGTCTCGTCCCTTGACGAATTTGAGGACCTTCCGTTCCTCATCTCCTGGCTCATGATCCTGCTTGCACCGTCCTTCCTGGCCGCTGCATGCTATACCGCCTTCTCACGTGTCATCTGGTTCTCTTGTCCAACATACGCACTCAACTTCAAAACACTCTGGTGTTTCCCAAGATGGATTACACCAACCTTTGTCAGTTTCGACCTGTTTTCTTTCCTCATCCAGCTCGTAGGCGCCAGCCAGATCAGCCGGCAGTACGACAAGGACTCATCGCCATCGCGGTCCATCGAGGAATCTGAACGCAAAGCCCTACCTGGACGTGTCATCTTAATCCTCGGCCTGGTGCTGCAGATGCTATGTTTCCTCTCCTTTAGCATCATCTCCGTGCGCTACTTCGTTATCTCCCGACACTGGCGTGCTTTTGACCTCGGCGACATGAAGCTTTGGCGCAAGCTGTCTTACACCATCAACCTATCCTCGATGCTGATTGCTGCCCGGGCCATCTACCGTACCATGGAGATCCCACACGACAAGGACTACGGGCTGATCTATCTCCAACGTCATGAGTGGTGTTTCTGGACGTTCGATGCACTGCCTATCTTGGCTGTGTTGGTTGTGTTTGCTGTCTGGCATCCCGGCCGGTACCTACCAAGGAGCTACACAGGATTGCAGCTTGACAAGCTCAGGGCGGTGAAGGAGAAGGACGAGATCTCGAGTATGTCTGGTGGACAACAACCGACAGAGCTGAGGGATTTCAAGCCAGAGGACTTCCAGAGTCAGGCACGTGAACAGCAAGTGTGAACCACTATCATATACGGATGTAACAGACTTGGTGGAAAAGTACATGAGTTGATGGGAGCCAAAAAGGCGTTCCATGGTTTTTTGGTGGATATGTTCGATACCATGCATCTAGCGGACTGGCGTTATGGCTTTGCTTTGGAGATACCTTGCTTCATCAGAAGCACTACGACTATCAACAAGGAATGAAACGAATCGATCTTCAAGTTGCCTCAGCGTGCTTGCTCTCCCACTGGATCGCTCTCGTACCGTAGTGAGACTTGTCTGCTGTCAGTGATGCAAGATACTTGATGGACGTAGTCTTCCTAGCTTCAGTCTGCTTCCATCTGTTAACGAACCTATCCAATTGCCTGGGCACCATTACAGTCTCTGTATCACAGATGATACAGGCAAAAAGCATGGAACAAGTAAAAGAGGCAGCATAGCAGACCAAAGGTGGAGGGCGGTGAACAGGAGGGTGAACCATACAAGGTACAAGGACAAACGGAGCTCAGCCCACAAAGGCAAGGAGCCAGGCCAGTTATGTAGGAGAAGCCTGTATTCACCATGGAATTGGTATTGTTCGGCCAGGGTATTGAGAGCTTAGAGTCACCTTTACCTCTACATTTTAGCACGCGTGGATATAGTTTTGCGTACTATGCCCTCACTTCTTCTTGCCACAGACTCGCTCCTGCTGGCTCCGGAGGCTGCAGATCTATCCAAAGGTTAGTACATCCTACTCTATAGCTAAGTACTTTGTTACTAAACTTACGCAGACATATACTATAATAACTACCAGCAATGATATCAGTACTACAACCAGCACTGGTTTCTTTACGAAACTTGCGCAGGACACAGCAACAATAGTACTGACCTCACTTGTTGCCAAATATACGCCGATTATAGTGAACCGCTTTCTGTTGTTTTGGATTCCAGATCGAGCTACGCCGCTGAACGAGGTTGAGGAAGGGAAGACCGTATTGAAGGAAGCTGCTGGTGCTGGTGAAGCCACCCGATCGTTGACTCCATTGCTCGATGGACCTGACAGAAGTAGGCGAAACAGGCCTGACACCAACGATACCAATGGTAAGCTCGCTAGGATCTTGGTATGATGTTCACTCTGGGCGTTTTCTTAGATCATCACAAGCGAGCTCAGAACCGGCCTGAGGAGCAGGGTGCGCTTGGGGCCAGGCGCCAGAGGCTTGAGCTCGAGAATGAGAGGCTCAAAGCCGAGAATGCGAAGCTTAGGCACCAAGTCTCGGAGGGAAAGGCCAAATGATATGGGCTTCAGAGGGTGGTCAACGTGTGCGATCTCTGAGGACAAGAGTGTGACTCTATGCCGGGTGGTCGTATAGCTTAATTCACAACTGCCCGTCGACGTCTCGCATAATATTCATATTTTGATTATTGCACAGCATAGTTCGTTCAAAAATCGAACAAATTTGTACATTTCATCATGTTGAAGAAGTGGTGTATTTGTAGTGAACCTTGCGCGACTTTATTACTGATAATGATATGACATGACGTCGCCGGCAGGGAAGCCGAGGTCCCCACAGCTTCACGGTCGCGGTTCCGCTCACAGCAATAGCAACCTGGTGTGAGCTTGACCAAACACCACACAAGCATTTTGCAATGCTGCCTTCGCTACAGCCGTCACGGCCAAAGGTATAACTCATCTAGACCCCATTAAGTATATGTACTGACGTAGTCACAGCTGTCACAACAATCTGCACAACCAACCCACATCCAACAACAGCGCCGCACAACACACGAGCACCAGCCCCACCAACAGCCACAACATCAGCCTTCGTATAGCCCACCAAATCCTCAGAAGCCACGGTCTCAAGTAGAAGCTATGCCTCCTGCCTACACAGCGCCGCCCCTTCCTGCACAGAGCTTCTACGATGCTGCGACGAGACATCCAGTCTTCTTTACAGCCAACCTCAGGAAACCGCCGTTCCCGATACCGCAGATGCAGAGTGCAGGTTGGAGTCCGGTTGCGAACGGGTACATACAGGAGAGGGGAAAGGTGCAGAGCGGATCTGGAACGAAGCTGTGAGGTCTGATTGGGCCTGGGTGATTTCGGGCAACTTGAACTCGCTTTACACCATTGTCAAGCATCGAAATACGATGGCACCTAATTTCTTCTGGTCACGTTCAAGCAACACTTAGGACAGGGCATGGAACCATGGTCCAGCAGGGTCTGGCACCATCTTACGCAAGTGCCGTACTCACACCCCCCGGGGTCTGTTTACTTATGATGTGCAGGAGACATGAGAGTGTGACGAACACGAAACTAACTTCAGCGTAAATAACGAGAGTAAGGACCCATCGGCATGCGGTTTGCGGAACTCGTTCAGTGATCCGTAGGCTATACCCGACGCGCAATTCTAATGGCGGAGGTCAGAGGTACAACCCCACAAAAGAGTTGTAAATAAGAAACCCCAACAACTTGGTGGATATTCTTCTCATCACCCTCTGGAGCTCTTACCGTGAATGAGCGACCTTGTAACCCAAAGTTAAGATTCAATCTGGTTACATTTAGTTGAGTGTACTTAAAGTTGCCGAAAGCTGGGTAGGAATGTGCAAATCTCTCCCTTAGCGTCACATACACTCCACCTCCATCGGGATTGCACGGCGTCGTGACCATCGAGTGTTTTGCGCGTGCTGTCGTACAGGTATGCTTGATGCAACTACGCTGCGCTTCGCTATGTGCAGACCTCACGCATCAGGTGTGCTTCGAAAATTCAATTGATCTTCGCCAGAATACGCCGTGGATTGGATATATGAATATGGAACGGAATGCCTATGAAGATGGATGACCTTACTCAACAGCTCAATTGAACTGTATTGTAATTATCAGGTGTCGAGCATCAGACTGATGCAGGGATTATGACGAACCACCGTAGCGTCCGTGCAACTGCCCCCACTTTAAATATTAGTGCCCGCAATTGTACATGTTGAAGCTCGAAGACTCACGACCGAGCCTTCCACATCTTCAAAACAAAGACTCGACTGTGCGTAAGACAGCAATAAAGCCTAGGATATAGCGATCATATACTCCGCAACGGCTCTGCCCCGAGAGCGTTACCAGCCCATCTACCGTCCATTCATCATTTCCACTACCACTATGGCCGAAGCCGTCCCCTTCGCGCAATCCCTCCTCCAACGCGCCTTCTCCCCCGACACCGCCGCTACAAATTACAACGAGCGCATAGCCAAGCGCCCTCTCGCCATCCGCGCAACATCGCCCACACCCTCGGCACGCGCAACACGGCGCCGCGCCCTCACCGAGCGCAAAGACAAAGCACGCAAACGCAACACACAAAAGCCGCGCCCCCTCTCTGCAGCCCAGAAGCGCAAACTTGGGCTGACCGAGATACCGAAGGAGCAGCAAAAGTATGCCATCTACGAGCCTCTGCATAACCTCTGGGTGGGGTATATGCGCGAGATCCTCGGTCTGAGCGGAGATGCGAATGCGAAGGTGTACGTCACGCCCTCCAGCGCAGGACAAATGCTCGCCAGCGCGGATATGCATGGTGCCAAGATGTCTGTTGTGCGGAGTCGGTGTGTGAGTCGCGTGGGGTTGGAGGGTATTGTGGTGCGGGATACGAGGTATACGTTTGAGATTGTGACGAAGGGCAATACCGTCAAGTGTAAGTTCAGAGGTGATCATAGTGTTGTATGAATATGGAGCTGACGGGAATAGCGGTGCCAAAGGAGCACACCATCTTCCGGTTCGAGATACCGCTACCTGCGAAAGAAGGAGAGGAGGCGCCGAAGCCGTTGGCATTCGAAATATTCGGCGAGCAGTTTCAAACCAGGGCACCGGATCGCGCGAATAAGAAGTTTAGGCTGCATTATCAGCCTGATTTGTGAGGGATCCAACATATGTTCAAAGTCCAGGCAAGTATCATTCCAAACACCGAGGCATCTCACGCTATATGCGTCACAACTCAGACACCACGAGATCTGTATGCGTCATGATGACAAGTCGAACATTCATGCCTTCGACTCTACACAACACGCACTCGGCGTCAAGACGAACCTCTTCCGCTCAAACGTGGAGCTAGTCTCGATTACAATTGCCCTCACAGCCCAAATCAGAAGTATTCGCTGGCCGTCTCAAACCAAAGCGTCGCCACAACGTGGCGATGTACAACAAACGACCGAAATTGGAAGAGATATAGCATCTCAAACAAATGCAGCGTAGCAGGGTTACTCCGCAACCACTGCCAGATCCGCATCGGACGAGAACTTGGGCTTCTAGTCCAGGGTATACGGATCTGCGCCCTTACCAAACAGGAGATGCGGTTTCCGCTTTGCAAGATCGAGGATCGTCTGGGCAAAGACGGAGTTCGCCCATGCAAACCAGGGTCCTACATGGATTAGCACTAAACGACCAACGATAAAGTAGAAATGAAATGGGAAGCCTTACTCGTATAATCCCTCTGATAGTCGACATGGATACTCTCGTGAATCAGACCATTCCTACTGACATTCTTCACGCTCTCCACACACTTCATAATCTCCGCGTCGTCCTCACTCGTCATGGCCTGCACGAGCACACTCATCGGCCATGCGTGCTGCAGACCAATATGAGGGCCTCCAATGCCACCGAAACCTGCGCCAGAAAGAAAGTACGGGTTCCCTTGCTTCTCGAGGATCATCTTGCGTGTGTTCTTGTACACCTCGTCATCCGCGCTCACGAAGCCGAGTAGTGGCAAAGCGAGCAGCGAGGGGAGATTGGCATCGTCCATGAGAATGCTGGATCCGTAGCCGTCGACTTCGAAAGCGAAGACGCGGCCGTACTTTTTGTGCGTTACAACGCCGTGCTCCCAGACGCCCTTTTTGATCTTGTCAGACCATGTGGCGAGTTGGTCGGCGATGTGCTTCTTGCCTGCCTTCTTGAGGATGTCGGATGTGCGCTGGAGCTCTACGCTCATCATTGCATTGCTAGGGATTAGGAACCCAAGGATTGTGGCGTCGTCGCTGGGGCGGAAGGCAGAGCGGACGAGTCCTGTGCCGTTTGCCAGGGGGTTCCCGACGCCGCTGAGGGCGAGGGTTTCGGTGCCGATTTCTGTGCGTCGCTGGAAGGTGTATGTGTTCTTCTGGTACGCGCCTGTCTTCTCGTCGAATGTTGGCTGAGACTGCTCATCAAGGACTGATAGAAGGGTGTCCAGGGCTTGTAGCCAGCGAGCATTGATGAAGGCGTTGGAGCCGGTGTGGCTGTGGAACTGGTTGGATAGAGACAGGAAGTGAGCGAGCGAGTCGAGCTCGTACTTGCATTCGAAGACGAACGAGGCCTCATATTCAGGATGTACAACATCTGCCTGGTCTTGGAAGGTTGGGCTCAGCTCGCTCGGCGCAGGAGGCTGGAAGGCGTTGCAGTATGGCGAGCCGATGACGTACTCAGCCTGTGTATTGATGGCGCCCTGGATTAACTTGAAGATCTCTTTATCCTTCTTAGCCAGTGGTTGGTATTGCTGCAGTTGGTTCGTCGAGTCTCGTAGCCACTCGGCATTGATATCGCCAGTCACGATGAAACTCTGAGGCCCGATCCACGCGCCCTTTTCCCAGCTCTTTTTACCATACTTGTGTGTTGGGGTATTATCGACATGCCACCGAACTGTAGTGTCTAATGTATTTGGGAAGGCGTTCTCGAATATGCGCGCAAGATCTTTATCGACCATTTTCTTGTTCATGCTCTCAATGACCCGCTCAACTAGGGGTGATTCGAACGTGCGGCAGTATTTGGAGGGTCTCTGGAAAGGGAGCTCGAGTGGGCCTTCGCTGTACGGCGGGCTAAAACGGTGTCAACACAGAGGCTACAAAACATCAAAGCTGGAACATACTGCGACCGCATGGAGTACTGCTTATAGTCTGGGCATGCTGCTCGGTACTTGTTTGGATCAATCGCCGCTCGCATAGGTTCCTGTATCCCGTCGTCATGGGTACCAGCTGCAGCGCTCAAAGAAAATATAGCCCCTAAGGAGACTGGCAGCAATTGTGGCTTCATTGTAGAGACAAGTACGTCAGCCAGTATGGCAGCAACAAAAGGAAACGCGACGGTTTATAAAGGTCGATGATACCGTGCTAAGCGTTATGGAATGCCAGGACGGCGTGGCAGCAATGAACGATGGCTTAGAGGAAGAATGACTATCAAAGCCTAAGTGAACGGTCCCTAAGAACTGTCGCTCTCGACCTGTGCCTGACGGAGAGATTGACCGAGAGAGGTTGTGGTGTGACGCTCCGCAGCTTCCCCGCGGGCGACAAGTGGCTTTCACGGAGGCCAGGGTGTTCGGCCAATGACGTTCGCGATTGCCCGCAGGAGCATGTCGCAGCTTCAACCTCCGATTGCCAAGCTCCCAGCTCCCTCCATCACACCTCCACCAATTATTCTGAGCCCGGCACGGGTTCACGCCGTCGAACAGCAGCGATAACGAAACTACCAAGCGCTGTTTCGAGCTAACACCTGCGTATAAAGATCCTTCCTAAACCGCATCTCAACGCACCACACGCGCACAATCCACAACCCAACGAGGCGCGCATACTGCCTCTACGAGTCAGATAGTCGCTGCCATGATATCACTACCAGGTCTCAATTTGGCTGCGCCGCCTACCGAGGCTCTTAGTGTACCTACCTCATCTATCACTAGAGAGCAAGATCTGCCCGCCAACACCGAGTACCGTTTCGAAGTCGGCTTCTCCCGCACGCTCACCGTTCGCCTACGATCTGGTACAGCAGAGTACTTTGGAACTGAGCTTGCGCCGTCAACAACGTACAGCTTCCAAGGCACCAAGGGCGCAATATACACGTGGCATGGCTGCAAGCTCGAGCTGGGCGGTGAGGTCGAATCAGACTATGTCGCAGAAGAAACGCCCATGATGAGCCACGCGAATCTTCATTTTGCGCTCGAAATGCTGCGAGACAAGAGTCTAGCCAGTAACAGCGTCGAAATGGGCCCTAGGGTTCTGGTGGTGGGAGCAGAAAATGCTGGCAAGACTGCACTCGTCAAAACACTCACGTCATACGCGGTGAAGTGTGGGCGCCAACCTATGGTAATCAACCTGGACCCACGACAAGGTTTGTTGAGCGTACCCGGCTCCTTCTCAGCTGCGGCGTTCTCTTCCATTGTGGACATAGAGGAGGGCTGGGGAAGTAGTCCTATCTCAGGCCCAAGCCCCATTCCAGTGAAGATGCCGTTGGTTTACCACTACGGATTGAAGGACCCAGAGGAGGGAAAGCTGTTCAAGCCGCTGGTCACGCGCATGGCACTTGCTGTTACGAGCAGGCTAGAGGAAGACAAGGCGAGCAAACAAGCTGGCTTCATTATCGATAGCTCGGGCACCATCAGCGCCGGCAAGGCGGGGGTGTACGAGAACATAGAGCATATTGTTTCCGAGTTTTCCGGTGCGTGTGACGTGAACAATCTCATCTCTTCTGTCCCTCGAAATATGACTTCCCTTTGCCCTCCATTTAGTCACGCTACTGCAACATCAATTCGCTGCCTCTACCGCCAAACAAGGTCGGTCCCAAACTTTCGAATTAACACTGACAATATCACAGTCAATGTCCTCGTCACTATCGGGTCCGAACGCCTCTACTCTGACCTATCCCGAAAATTCTCGAATCGAAGTCCTGAGGAGTCTGTCAACGTAATCCGCATCGACAAATCTGGAGGCTGCGTCGACCGCTCTGAAGAATACATGAAAGCTCTCCGCAACTCACAAATACGAGAGTACTTCTTCGGCCACGGCGAAGATGCGCTGGCGCCAAGCAGTATGACGGCCGATTATTCGGATTTGAACATCTTCAGAGTTATTGAGAGTAAGTTCTCTCGTCTCGTTCTAATCCACTTTGAACGAAGAAAAGGTAAAGAATGCACGACTGACAGATCCAGATGACGGTAATGCATTCGCAGCCGGCGATGCCGACGACTACAATCCCGCCGGCAACGGGAAACAGATCTACGAGCGCGTCACGCCTTCGTCCCTTCTGACCAACAAGCTTTTCGCCATTACGACCGCGAGTCCGAATGACAAGCACGAGGTTATTAGGGATAGTAGCGTGAGGGGGTATATCTATGTAGCTGATGTGGATGAGGCGAAGAGGAAGGTTAGGCTGCTGAGTCCGCAGCCGGGACATTTGCCCGGGAGCGCGATGGTGCTGGGGAGTTGGCCGGAGGACGTTGCTGGGCTTGTTAGCTAGATGGGTCAGGATGGTGGGTCGTGGAGCAAAAAGGATATTTTTAGCTATGGCATTGCTAGAAGAAACGAAGTCTGCGATGGTTAATCAGTATTCAGCGCGAATCGTGCGTCCGTCGTCCACCTCTAGCTAGCATAGGCATTTTGAGCCGACCATCTTCAAACCGCAGCTTTTTCAAGAGCTCAATCTTCACTCATGAGCCTTGCCAGCTTGTCCTGCAGCCTCTGACGCTTCTCCTTCTCCTCTTCCGCCTTTGCTGTTGCTTCTTTGGCCATATGTCGTGCGTTGGCGAGCTTTGCCTTCAGTTGATAGTTTTCTTGGAGCAATGCTGCCATATTTTGATCCCACTGCTCTTTCATTTGTGTCTGGAATGCTTTGAAAAGGTGCATGGGCATGTCCTGGGGCTGAGGGAACGGCTGCTCTGACTCACGCGCGTTGATCGCGTTGGAAAATCGATCGGAGAGCACCGTTGCTGTTCTCGTGCGCTCGAGGATGTCTGGAGTACATGTTTGCAATATTTTTGAGACACGAATGGTTTACGTACGCTGAATTCCGATGATGTTTGGATGCCCAATCTCTTCAACCGCTGGTTGCTTGGAGTCTTCGACGACAATGCTACAGTCCCTTCTGGAGACATTGTGCGATGTCTCGGGCTGTTCGTCCTCCCGTGATGTTGAACCCGCCACGCCCAGCAGCACTTTTCCGTTCTCTTCCTCGCTCTGCTCGGCCATCTTGTTGTTGTACACTTGGTCGCACAAACCCTTGAACTCCAGAAGAATATCCGCGTCATCCAAGTTGTCAATGCTAGGGATCAATCCGACCAAGAGAAACGCGAACTGGACAAGAAGAGCAAATCTTGTTCTCGCCAGGACACGCATCTGGCTCACCTCTTCTCTCTTTGAATGGTGTGGCTCGTTGCCGACAGGCACGTAGGATAACGGTTTCTCAAAACTGTCCATCATGTGCCTTCCGGACTCTGGAAATGGACCGTTGATGGGTGATAGTGTCGGCGCTCCTTTGTCGCAGAATTACTACACCTTGAAGCGGTCACAGAAGGCCCACACAACATGGAACTTGAACCTCTTTGGAGACCGAGAAGCGAAGTGGAGGACATAGTCTTGTTGAATTCCATTGCCGTTGATCGAGAGGCGGTGTTGCGCGAACATGTATTTTTCGGTGTCGGCGACAAACTCAAAGGCCAATGGGAAATCGTGGCGAGCGTAGTCTTTGAAGTCTTCCAGAGTGTAACTCCCCTTATTGAAAGCCATCATAAGGGATAACAAAGATATAGTTCCCTATGATACTTTCACTGTTTAGTGAGTGCGATCGCGTATATCTGTATCACTGTCATTAACAGAGCACCAAGATATAGAGTATAATGTAATTACCTAAAGATCAGGAGATCTAAGTCTTACAGTAGTAGTAGTAGTAGTAGTAGTAGTAGTAGTAGTAGTAGTAGTAGTAGTAGGAGGAGGAGGAGGAGGAGGAGGAGAGAGGTAGGTAGAGAAGACAAGAGCGCATAGAAGGCCGAAATATATGTGCGCCCTGCTCGCTCGCTAAGATGTAAAGGTGAAGGTAATTGCAGGGTTGTCGTGTCCTGCCAATGGCAGCCCAGCAGTAGAATATCATCAAGTAGGTGAAGGCAGACTGTTACCACGGAGCTGGTCTTGCTCTGCGCCCTCGTGTACAAAGCTCCACTTGTCCTTGCCTTGCGCATGGTTTCCATCCACTTGCGGTTACGGTGGATATCACGCGTTCCCATTAAAAACAAGTCAACATCAGCTCCATCTCCCATGGTCTTCGGTTTCACCGTGCAGGGCGCAGAGTTGCGCACTATCTCAGAATAGTCTGGGAACGCTTCACGCGCAGCTTTCGTGAGATAAGTAACGAGAGGTACTAGAAGTGAGCAAAATAGCCGCCTAATTGTCGATAGGTTGTCTGAGGCAGGTCAGATCTTGCCAATACCATGGAAGGCAGATACAAAACTCGCCTTAACCGAGATAGATAGACACGATAAGGTTGTAAACTTAGCGAACGCGTATTTGACGCTGCAAGATGCGTCCCTTACGAAACGCGCGACGCAAACGGAGGTGTTTGCGGTGAAGGCGAACCAGTGGTAGCGTCCGGTGCGGAATACACTGTCACCGGTGATGGGATGTATGTTCAGGAAACCAAAACAACAATCATCTTCGGCCGTTTGGTGTAGTCATCGGAGATGTACCTTTCATCGTGCTTAATCAAGTCAACAACATGCGCTTAATATTCAAAGTGAAAGATCAATATTGTTGCAGTGGGTGAATTTTAGTGGGCAGGAAACAGAAGATGGAAAGTAGTGGACAGAAGATGTCACAATTAACGATGGTAAGCGTGAGAAATTTCCGCGTGGCCATAGATTAAGACCTAGAGTGGAGGTAGATGATGAAGACACCACACCGTAGCGCGAATCGGGATCAACGAAAGACGATTTGCAACTTCAAACAACGTGCCATGAGGGTTTCAGAACCCACTGACTCTGCTCTTGTTCTTTTTCTTCTTCTTATCAGGCCGCCCACCAAACCGTCCAGGCTCAACTTGACTTTGAGGCACCATACTATGCACTCCAGCGAAGCCTCCCTGGCTGCCTCCCTGACCCTGAGCTTGACTTGGCTGCTGGCTCGATGTCAGTATTGGGACCTGGCTACTGGCTGCCATACCACCAAAGGTTGGACCGGGCGAGCTTCGTGGGAATGCGGGCTGCAGGAAAGCAGGCTGGGTACTTGTCTGAGACTTAGCCCGCATCAACTCGTCCTCACGCTTCTGTCGTTTCTCTCTTCTCTCCTTCTTCTTTCGCTCTTTCTCGCGTAGCTCCTGGCTCACTTCATCTGGAGTCTCTGGTTCAAGTGCACGTTCTGTGGCTTCCCAATCGTATGTACTTGGGTCTGTCCCTGGTTGCCAATGCGACAGCAGCTCCGTCACGCTTGGAGGGATGATTGTGGGCGTCATCGAGGACTCGTCAGCGACTGTGAGATGCCCACGCAAACGCAGCAATGGGTCACCTGTAGGAGGCTGGAGGTACTCAGGAAGTAATGGCGAGGATGGCGGTACAGAGGATTGGGGAGGGGTGGGTAACGATGAAGGTAGCATGTCTGCTGACTTCGATGGCAAGATCGGTAGTGATCCAGATTGACTAAAACCCACAGCGGGCTGATCGTGCTCCTTCGGTCTCAGTTCCGCGCTTGCCAATGTAGCCTCCGTAGCAATACGTCGAGCTAGTCGTTCCTTCGCTTGTCGGAGAGGAATCGGTACTTCTGTTGGCAGTGGGGCAATCCAATCGCAAAGAATACTATCGTACAAAGCTGAGGTCGAAGGCATATCGTTTTCTGGTAGGTGCAAGACATGTGTAGAGGCGATTTGTCGCAGTGTAGACGAGTTTTCCGGGCCAGAGATTGCGAAGAGCTCGCCAATCTTTGATGACGCTTCGTCAATGTCAGACACGTCAACGGTACAATTGGTGAGCTCCATGCTGTGGTGCATTAGCGTACTAACTTCCTCAAACATGAGCGTTCGACTTACATATGCCTAGATTCCGCATCAACTTGGCCTACTCTCAGCAGTCCTTGCATCTGTTCAGTGATAACTTCGAGAGATTTGCTATCCTCTAAGATTTGATCACCGTGGACAAGACTTTCATATATCACACTGTAGTCAGCTGTTGACTGCGTAGAAGGTCTATCTGACGGGGAGATTAGCCGCAGCGTCTGGAATCTGAGCTTGGATTCAGGTTCGGCGTCCCAGTCAGGACCATTGGGCTCTACGAAGTCGTTCATCTCGTCGACATCAGCTAAAGCATCTAGCGAGTGTTTGGGTACCACAGTCCTCCTCCAGACGATTGGCTCGGGGTTGGGGTCGTGTTCTGATGAGAGCATCACCGTCTGGTAGACACCCAGATCTGCTGTAACCAGGGTGAGTTGGTAAAATGGAATTGCTCTCTCGAGATATGACTGCGCGGAGGCGTTCAACTGTCGGGCATGCGGCAGAACTTTTGTTCCATAGTCAAGAATCTGAAGATGTATTTGCGAAATGGGTGCGGCAGCTGGCGCCGCCAAGTCCAAGACCACTGGATCCGAGCTGGTAACGATTTCGGTTGCTGTTGAAGGATAATCTTGGAAATAGTAGGCTTGTGCGAGCTTGTTCAAACGAGATGTTATGAACATGCATGTTTCTGTTTCCACGTGAGTTACAGTTCCGTGCATCAAGAAAGTGCATCCATACCATCATCATTGAGTGCATGTAAGTTCATTTGCAGTGTGAGATCCTCGTCTCCCCGGTAGTGTCTTCGAGATAATAAGATCGTGGCACCAGCTTGACCAGCTGTGCTGTCTACCGTTGCACTTGAAGTAGTCACGGCTATGAGGAACAGACTCGTAGAGGTCAGAACAAGGAAGCGATTTTGGCGCTGCGGATGTCTCCTGATATCTAGAATCCAATCGCTCGACCGTTGCGGGATGAGAGCCGGACTCTGTAGGTATTCGAAAGTCTCCCCGGTAAGGCTGACTACGCTTAGATGCCGTCGATTGCACACGATAAGTGTATTGCTATCGCCTGCCCACAGGATCCTTGCCCAGCCATCGCCGAGGTCGGTATCGATAGCGTGCTCAGCTGGGAGTATATGCCCTCCGATCATGCGCGACACACTATACGCCTCCTTCTTTGGCCTCCTCTCGATTTGCCAGAGGCTCCATGTAGACTGCTGGTCGACAATACCGAATTGAAACTGGTAGCCGGGGTCGAAGGTAACATCAGCGTGTGGTACACCTCCGGTCCGATCGAGAGTAATGTTTAGAACCGGGCGAGCGGAAAGGAGGGACGGTGGTAGGTCGTAGTGAGGTGATGGTTCGGCTGCTCGACGACCTCTGTGGTATGAGGGCCTGAAGATTACTGTTCTGGAAGGCAGCCGAACAGCAAGAAAGCTATTGCTGCTCTCCGACTGCGCAAAGCAGACCTGCTGGATGGGTGCCGCCTCCTCGTTCCAGTAACCACTGTCCACAATCTTGAACGATGGCCCACTAAGCCAGACAGACTTGTCGCCATCCCAGCCTTGTCTTTGCTGGCCCAGTGGCACCAAACGTAGAATGCTGCCAGATGGTCCGGTAGGTAAAGCAGCAATTCGTTTTGGTCTTACGAACTTCTTGAGAAAGACAGTGCCGAAGGACGACAAGTCGCCCACGCAAGGGTCGTAGGTCCCTATTGAGGATATTATGGCCTTAGAAACGGTATTAAGCTCTGACAATTGCTTTGCAGCGGGAATAAGCTGCGGGTGGTTGTGTGCAAGTCGTCTGGCATCTTTGCGGTTCGTGGCCGCAGCCGCCGAGATTCCAGTTGGCAAAGAGCTGGTTGTTGCAGGCACTGCTAGCTGCCACTCCGAGACTTGTTTCAAAGTCTTCGTAGTAGGCTTTCTGGAGGTAACCCATTCACGGTTATCCAGATCATAAGTTGTGAGCCCGGGTCGGCCATAGTTCAGGTCGCTGAGCGAACTATCAGCCATTTGGACTGATGTGAGGTTTGCGATGCGTAGTGGTGTGGGACGATCGAATCATTCTTTGGGCTGCTCCTTTGTTACACGAGGTCTAGGGTGAGCTGAACACAGAACGCGACTGCCAGAATTGAACGCGTAGGAGAAGAAGAGAGGTGCACTGCTCATGTGGGGCCCAAAAGTTGAGAATCACGCTAGTCTCCGTGTGCACGTGCGCACTGTCTGCGGCGCTGCTCCTTCCGCGCTAAAGCGGTGGTTTGTTTACCGAGCAACCATCCCTAAACAACACTCCACGACTTATCACCGACCACGTCAGACACTTGCTACAACTCCAAATACTACAACAAGTACAATCGCGAACACCTCCGAATATGACCACCTTCGAGCCTTCGCTTAGCAGCTCGATGCGCGCTACCCATGACGTGCCTTCTATGGCAGACCAACTGCCCAGTATCAATTTCGGCTTCGACGACCTGCGGAGTCGCATGAACCAGTTCACAACACGATTTGATGCGTTCATCGAGAACGGACGAAGAAGGGTGTTGGAAGAGAGGAATCAGTTTCGCATGAATGTTGCAGAGCTCCATGGTGCGTTTAGCGCAAACTCCCCACGCATCGTACGCAACCCTACTAACAACTACCGCAGAGGACCAACGCATGAAGAAGCGCGACATCGAAATCCTTGACCTTAAGCAAACCCAGCACGGCCAGAACCTCGCCAAAGAATCGCAAGAGAAGTCTGAGATGCAGGAAGCAATCAGCACCCTCACGCAACAGCGCGACGAGCGCCTCGCCCACCGTGACAACCTTCGTGCTCAGATCAACGAGATCCAGAAGTCCATTTCTGCACGCCGAGAAGCACAACTCAAGCACCGCCGCTACCTTGACGGTCAATCGCGCTACAACGAGCCGGAGCTCGACTTCTGGGAGAGCTACCTTGGGCTAAGGATCGAAGGGCTGGGCAAGGATGACAGGTTGAAGTTCGTATACACAAATGTTGACGAGCGCGAGTGGGATCGTGAAGCTTGGTTCGAGCTTGACACCTCGGAGCGCGACTACAAGGTGCTTGAGATCCGGCCGAAGGCAGAACGCGAGGAAGTGGAGCGGGTAGTAGAGCGTCTGAATGAGACGCGCGATTTGGCAGGCTTCTTGAAGGGTATGCGCGAGCTCTTCGTAGAGGCGTGTAAATAGGTGGACGGTTACGACTTGGGTGTAATGCGGCGTTTGGGACTTTTGAATAGCTTCGATGAATACCCCGTTTTCTTCTTGCATCTGCGTCCGCTCGTACTGATTTCAACGTCGCCCGTTTTTGACCTTATAGTATTCTGGCGCATACTCCGTAAGCCAGTCCATATCCACAGTCGACAAGTCGCGGATGTAGATCTTATCTCTCGTCGACAGTATCTCGGTATAGATGACCCAGTCGGCCTTTCGGTGCTACACATCGTCAGCACACGGTTTGCGGAAGAACACGGAAATGAATTACTCACGAAGAACACAGAACTAGGATGCGCCCAAAGCGTCGTCTTCCCATCCACCGTCGTAAAACTCCCGTCACTCTTCATCCGCGCTACATGTGCGAAGAAGCCAGTTGTAAGACACCTTCTCACACGCTCAGGCAACGGCTTGCCGCCCACACGCATCACATCTGGTGCACTCAGCGCGCTCTCCTTGACACCAAACCGGTCCAGATATGCGGCGAGCTGCTTCCGCACGCTTACGGCTTTGACCATGGACTTGTGATTCAGACAGTTGTCCCGACACCACTGTACATTCATCCCGTTTTGCACAAACGCAGAGTACACATTGTACAGCGTCAGATGATCACCCTCGGACACGGCGAACCGTCGCCGCGCTTTCTCAAGTTGCGTTTTGTTGTCGTTGTGGGAGATGAAGGCATTCCCTTGTAATGTCATCATTGCGGCGATGCTCAGCATCTCGCCTAAACACCCAAAATCAGGACTTGCAGCGTTGAGCAAGGCTTTTGCAAGCATGGGTTCGAGAGGAAGTTCTGCCATGCGTGTACCCAAGGGTTTGGTAAGGCGCGCGTTGGTGTCGAGTGCACCAAGGGAGTACAAAAGATCTAGGGCGCGTGTGACGAGCGCCGAGGGAGGGGGCGAGAGGTAGTCGAAGCGGACAAGATTTGTAATGCCTAGGTTGAGGAGTTGGAGAAGTACGGGAGCGAGGTTCGATCGTTGAATTTCTGGGAAAGTCGCTTCTTCTAAGGTTTGGAAAGCGGATTCAGTATATAGCCTGAAGCATTTGCCGGGTCGTGTGCGGCCGGCACGGCCAGACCTCTGGGTTGCTGAGGCACGGGAGACGGGGACGACGTTGAGGTTTTCGATGCCAATGCGAGCGTCATAGGCACGGAGCTTGACGTAGCCGCTGTCGACGACGTAGACGATGCCTTCGATCGTTACGCTGGCTTCGGCGATGTTGGTACTAAGGATTACTTTGCGGGTATTGGTAGGTGCTTTCTGGAAGACGAACATTTGCTCTTCTGTTGGAAGGCCGGCGTAGAGTGGTAAAGGCATGAGCTTTTGCTGTGTAGAAGGCTGGTCCGCGATTCGGTCGCTGAGCATGTCGATTGCGTCGTCAATTTCTTCTCGTCCAGTGAGGAACACAAGTATGTCTCCATCTGCCTCCTTCTGGTGAATGTCCATGACCGCATCAACGGCCCTGTCAATGTAGTTGTTGGTAGGTTCCGCCAGATACTGCACCTCCACTGGATGAGTGCGTCCCTGTATCCCAATAATCCTCCCGTAATCCTCCCTGCTCTTTCCCCACACCTTTTCTCCCTCATCAGGGTTGAAGAAATCCATAAAACGTTCAGCTTCCAATGTTGCACTACTGACCACAACTCTCAAGTCCTCTCTCTTCCTCAACACCTTCTTCAGCAGACTCAGCAGCATGTCACTACTCAAGCTCCTTTCATGCGCCTCATCAACCATGATGACTGAATATCGCTTCAACAACGGATCCACCAGCATCTCTCGTAACAACAAGCCATCTGTGACGAACTTGATCTGTGTCGCCGCGCTTGTGACATCTTCAAAGCGGATTGAGTATCCGACTTTCTGGCCCAGTGGTGTCCCCACCTCTTCTGCGACGCGTGCAGCTACGCTAGTGGCTGCTATCCTGCGAGGCTGGGTGACGGCGATTTGCGACCCAGAGGCGCACCATCCAGCATTGAGGAGATATTGGGGAATTTGGGTTGTTTTGCCGCTGCCAGTTTCGCCGACTATGATAGTCACGGGGTGCGTTTCGATTGCATAGAGGAGTTGGTCTTTCAATTGCGCGATTGGGAGGAGGGCTGGAGGTTTGTAGAGATCTGGAATGATGGGGCTGGTGTACTCTTCTTCCTCGGCCATGACGGAACCTTGATATGTCAAAGTCGATGTTCGATGATTGAGCAACGGTGAATGGTCGAGGATTAGACTGGAAGACGCTAAGTGGCGGATCTAGCCGCTCGTGGCTCTAGCGTCTAGATTTGACCTGACGTATTGCCACTGCTCTATCTATCGATGCGCATTCTTCATCACTTTCTCATTACAGGCGACATGAACTATGACACTCAATTGAATACTTTGCAAAGGGAAGTGTCGTGATATGCGAAAGAGTGCAGGCTTCCCCCGCCTTTCATGATAGACTTGCGAGTTTGTCTTTCTCTCCCTGCTGCCTTCAATCTTGGATAACATGAAGACCACCATGACTTTAATTAGTAGTTTCCATTATCTATCAACTGAAGGATGAGGCTTGAACAGCCAATTTTCGAATGTAGATCAGCTATAATCGTGAAATAGCGTCGCCCTGAACATTGCGAAACCCCGCTGGATACTAAGCTGCCTATGACTCCTCGTTCACAGGCTGTTGAGCGAGCTGATATTTGGAAATACAAACTCGTTTGTTTATGCAGGCTCTCCAGGTGATTTCTGAAGCCTTGGGCGATTGGTGCTAGGTTGCGCGGCAGCAGCCGTCTCAGCTTCGATATGAAGCTGTCTCATTGCGATAGGGTGTCCATGGATGTACGCGCACGCTATTTCGCAGCCTCAGATACGCCTCGCGCGTCAGTTCTCCAAAAAAAGATTTGATTGGTTGGGCGTTTGGTATCCTCATCATGCGTAAGTGCGACGAAGCGGGGTGGCCAAAGCACAAGACCGTCAATGCATTGTGGCACCCTTCTATGAGTTCTGGCGCTCAACAGCCTTAGGATGCATCCATGAAGATACAGTAATTCTATCTGCTTATTTATGAGCTAGGAGTCCATCAAAGCAATGTCTACGAAAGAGGGGCCATGAACATGATACGTACGACTTGCTCCAGTGGTGAAGCAAGAATGAAGCAACGGAAGCGGAATGCAACTGAGGCTGAGATCAGCATTTCATTTAGATTTAACATCTATCAGACCTTCTGTCTACAAAGCCTTCTCTGCACATGCATGATCTAAAGCCTTAAAGGAGAACGCATCCTAATTGCATCATGATCGCTACCGAGGTAGCTTCAACAAATCCGTTATATGCAGCTGCTTACCAACGGAGGTCAAAGCAAAAAGCCTATGCCCCGGAACGACGAGATTTCTGCCACTCTGCTGTGTCACTGGAGCACGATCGCTTGCCCAGCGGCTTGACGCAGTATGGGTGCAGGCAAGGATTACCATTAGGCTTGGTTTGCTGACAGATACTATGGTTGACAGTCGGAGTGTTGCTGCCACACTGGCAACAAAGCCACTCATGCGGTGCAAGCTCATGAGGTAGAGGCACGTTAGGGTCGCCGGCTGGTGGAGCCCAGTATTGCTTCTTGCCATCCTTGTCATTACCGTGAGTGTCGTGGAATGGGGAGTCGGGAGGGGGGCCAGGGTATCCCCGCTCGGGGTTTCGATCTTGTTTGTTCTTTGGTGGCATAGTGAACCGAATGAAGTTTGTAGGTTTTACGCGTTGGTTGAAGCAGATTTGTTAGCTTTGTTGGTTTCTCTGCGACGGGAATGCGCTGGCAGGTGGAGATTTATACTCGTAGGGGCTGTGTAGTGAATTCATACAGTTGAGAGATTTGCAGGATGTGTCACTACACTTTCACAGGGGTTCCCCTTCACAGTGTCACGATGGGAATTGAAGTGCGAACGATCGGTCTGGCAGACGCCGACAGTGACTGTATTTCTAACAGTATACGTGGGTACCTTGGACATTCATCTAGCGTCTTCTCACAGGAACTTGGCTGAGTAGCGTGTGATTCGGGCCCACCTTCCAAATTAGCTGCTGCAGTGTTGTTGTAGTCACTGCCATGCCGGAACACCACCAAGGTTGGAAGCTCAACTTCCCCTTCCTCCTCAGCCCACACCTGCTCTTGCATCAACAAAACAGAGAATGCAAGCTAATATGATGTCTGTCAAAAGCCTGGTGTTTCGTCAACATCGTCCTCAAATTTCCATCCCTATCCACTCACTTAACTCAAACAGCTACACCAGCAGGCTCACAACCAGTGCAGTATTTTTACATTTACAATGCAGCATATAAACCATGTCACCAACTACAACAATCGTTCCCAGCGGCATAGACCCCATTCCAGCCCCCACGTCATCGACCGAACCGGAGAATCCACAGCCTCGACAGACTCTCGCGGACATCTTCCAAGACTCACTTGTCACCCATCCCACAACCGTTCTCGTTTCACAGCCAAGAAGAGCTCACGCGTCCTGCTCAGCAGTCATTGGAAAAGAAATCCCAGGCGCAACGTCATTTCCAATGTCGACTCTGATGAAGTCATCGGACCCAACGAGAGTGCCAGCTTCAAAAACGATGCCGAACCCATTGACGATGACGTCGACGACAGTGGCTATGACAGCGACAGAGACCGGGCTGGCGATGCGATGAAAGATACTGAGACTCAAAATGACAAGTCTTTACGTTTCATTGCACGGATCAACGGTGGTGCTGACCGCTGCGAAAATGGTACACTCGACGATGATACTAGACCTCTTGATAATGACGAACTTGAGGACGATGTCTATTTGAATGGCGATTTGAGTGGAGAATTGAGCTGGTATTCTGGCAAGATCAGAAAGGACCATGATGTCGGTTTGAGGAAGTGGGAATCTGAGGACTACACGGAGTCGCGAGTTTACTGCGATGCGCCAGCCAAGCACCAGCAGCAGAACAAACGTTCAAAGAGGCGGGTTGTGAGGGAGCAGCGTTGTAATGACGGACACCACTGGCTGTACAAAGATGGCAAGCTTGAGGAAGGCATGACAGAAATTCTGCCCAGCCTCAACGAGAGTTGTGATTGCGTCACGGATCACGTTGGCCCGGCGCGTTTGACAAAGACCTGACATGGCATGTACTTAAGGCTCTCTATAACTGATACATATGGCAGTAATTGGTAATGGCTCTGGTATAAGATGCAATAACCCAAACTCACTCAAAGCTTCGCCTTGACTGGTGCGAAAGTGGTTCCTTGGGCACCTCCCAGCGCCTCAACCAGCTGATCTGTCTTCTCCAGTATCCAGGTGCACCCCTCATCGCTGGCCAACCACCTAATGGCCTCCTCTGACCCAGCAGCCGGTTCATCCTTCCAACTCCCATCCTCCAACGCCTTCCTCAATCCAAAGACGTGACTCAGCACCTGCGGCCCTACACCCTGCTGTGCGCGCAGGCACGTAATTGCAATCAAGCTGGTTGTGATACGGCCCACTGTCGCGCCAGTCGATCGCGCAGGATCGGTGAACAGACCGCCGTACTCGTTGTTGATAATGAACACAGGCAAGTCGGGGTGTGCCTCACCCAGCTTGGCCTCGAGCTTCTCGTTCAGTGGGCGGTAGATCTTGTCCCACAGACCGCGGCCGCGAGAGTTGATTTGCTCAATGTTGGATGCATCTGGGTAGCGCGTTGGCTGTGTGTTGAGTTTGGCGTAGATGTCTTGCGGGAGGGAGGCGCGGAAGGCGTTGAGCATGTTGATTGTGCGGGGGATCTGCTTGCCGTTAGCTATTGCTTTAGATCTTTGTGCAGGTAGGGTAGCGTACGCCATTGAATCCAATGCACTTCAGGGCCACTTCGCGCATGAACTCTGCGACTTGAACGCTCTCATCCTGCGATGTCGATTGTGTGCTGGAATGGTATAGAGCTTCCATGGACTCGGGTGAATTCAGTGTCATTGTTGCGGCGGTGGAGACGGCGAGCCATGATGGGCGGCCGAGCTGTCGGTCTGTGGCTTCATTTTCGAGCTTCTTGAACACGGACTGAATCTTTGGTGGTGCGGGGAGGGGGCCTGGGCGCGAGTGTGCAGCGTTAATGAGCTGTTTGAGCGCTGGGGAGAGCTTGGACATGGTGGGCGAGCTTAGTGTAGCCTTTTAGAGAATGACGAAGCTCAATGCACGCGAAATGTGGTGGAAGAGAAGCTGGCGGAGACAATACTTGTAGGTTCGGAGCCCGGCAATGTATATGCAGAGGTTCTGTCGCAACGGGCGCACATCAATTGACGAGCTTCGCGAAAGTCGTATGACGCCAGAGGCACGAGCCGACTTCCGAGGTGTCTCGGCGGTCAGATTTGGCGCCGAAGCCCGCACCCTTCCCTCCGAACTTCCATCCTTCTCAACACCTTGCCATTACTGCAAGCTCCTTCTTTATGAGTAGGGCTCAAATATATAATATCTAGCGCCTTAGCCAGGCGCTAGCTGCAGGCCGAGGGTACTGGTGAGGATACTTTTTCACAACTGCCACTCTCTTCGTTTCTGAATGCCTATATACGTACCATGACGACAGGATTTCGGTATACAAGGAGTATACTGTACGAACTTGCTGAGTAAGAGGATGGGTATGGCTTCTATGCAGGTAATGACGCCAAATCCGAACAGCCACTGCTAATCAAAGCTTTTGTGCGCGACGAAAGCTTTTGTAAAAGGCAAAATGAGCCTCCCGAGCAGTACCGCGGAAGTGTGATCTCAGACGCAGACAAAGGGTTGCACCTGTTTGCAAGGTCGACCTGAGATCGACAATGTGTGTGCCTCCACTTTGGCCACAGAAGAAAACGAGTGTGACTTCCATCCCAGAAGGTCGTTCCTGTTCCACCTTTCGAGTGACTATCGGATACCAGCACCCGAGCATTCCACAACTGGAGATCTGAAAGGTTACAATCCGCACACGACTCAATAGACTAGCTCTTCACCAGCCGGAGAGCTGAATGATGGACTGGCACACTGATAGCAGAGTCGATCGTGGGCGTGCATTTGCTTCATGCTCGTGGTTCCGCTTCAGCCGCGCAACACAACGATTCCATCCTTGGCTTGAGGTTGACTCGACAGCACAGTTCGCTCACGAGTGCGATGACATCAAATCAACCAGCATGGGTCCCCATGAGAACATCTACTTCATTTATGTCAACCGGCGTTGAGTTTCAATCATGGTGGTTGTCGCATTCAGTAAGAGGTAGGACGCTCTGGACAGGGACGGTGAAGGTACAAATATCCCTTCTTTCTGTCAATCAAAAATTTGGCTAGTACAGAATCTCGACTCTTTGTAATGAGCTGTACCGGAGCTTCGTCCTTCCAGGTAGGTGAGGCTACAGCCACTGACATTTTCCACTTTGCAAGTACATGCGGTGAGAACAAGCAAATGCGGTCCAGTGCTTGACTGGTTGCAAGATGCATTGGTGTGCGCCACCACACGTGTGCCAGCCTGTCATTTCTGTTGCCGCTCTTGGTCTATCCCAAGCATCTTAAGGCGCTGTTTATCATCGCACGGCACGGCTTGTTTCAGCACTCGCCAGTGTAAACAAGAAAATACCCCATGCTTAGCCCCGGCGTTCTCAACGAATTACTGGGTTCCCAACTGGACGTCGGTACAATTATCGAAGCTGGCGTATGCGTGTATGCCGCGTTCACTCCTGTCTCATGGCGAAAATCCCGCAACTAACCAGTTGTAGGCTAAGCACCACCAATGAGCCATTTTCACATGGTGCTTGCCAGAGCATGTAATGAGATAGTCAAACTTGAAATGACAAGAGATGCTGACACGATGCGACGCCGGCAGGGTGGTAAAGATAGGGCGATCATGCTCTTAAGGTGGTTGACTGCGCGATTAAACAGACACTCGTGCATCGACTGACCAACTCACCGGGACTGTCATGGAGCCTTCCATACAGTTTGTAGAACAAGCCTTACCTTCTTCTCAAAATAACGCATCGTCACAGAATGCTATCGGCGGTGTGGTGCGTCTGCGGTCCCGTTCGCAAACGCGCCTTTACAAGAGATCGATAGATCTTACAAAGCCTGGGGAAGACGATGATGCCGAAGACGAGGATGCAGGTTTACGAAATGAGGCTGACTACAAGCGTAGCCAGGTAAGTCATGCATGGGTGGATGTTGAGCGTAGGATGCTCTCAGACTGATGAATGAATACAGTCGTTCAGTATTGGCCAAATTGTCGCACTCGCGTATCAATCCATTGGAGTGATCTATGGTGACATTGGCACCTCCCCTCTATACGTGTTTTCCTCTACATTCACAGAAGCTCCAACCCATGCTGATCTGCTGGGCGCCCTATCGCTTGTCTTATGGTCGATCACTTTGATGGTCACTGTGAAATATATTATCATCATTCTGCGCGCCGACAACGATGGCGAGGGCGGCACCTTCAGCACATATTCACTACTTTCAAGATATGTCAGTATAAATGCAGGTTCGGTGATACCGATCCACTACTGATACTTGTAGGCAAACATATCCAACCGAGATCCACGAGAGGCATCCCTCGTCCGTAAGTGAGACTGCGCTTGGTCCTACTACGTCTAACTGACGATCTTAGGCATGCAAAGGCATGATACTAACGATCTTGGCCGCTCCACCAAAACCATTCGATCTGGTATGGAGAGGTCTAAATTCTTCCGCGCCCTACTCAAGACGGTTGGAGTACTCTCAGTCTCCATGGTCATGGCTGATGGAGTCTTGACCCCTGCTCAGTCTGTACTAGGCGCTGTACAAGGACTGAGCGTGGTCAAATCAGACATTGACAAGTCTACTATCGTTGGCGTCACTTGCGCAATTCTGATCTTATTGTTCGCAGTACAGCCTCTGGGTATATCAAGGCTCACTATTGTGTTTTCGCCTATCGTCATGGTGTGGCTGCTAATGAACGCCGGCTTTGGAGTGTATAATTTGGCCAGGTATGACCGCAGCCCGCTTTGGATGACAGCTGCTGACAATACAGGTACGATCACGCGATCTTGAAGGCATTCAACCCATATTATGCTTTTGAATACTTGATACGCAACAAATACCACGGCTGGAGGAGTTTGGGTGGCATACTTCTTGCTTTCACCGGAGTCGAAGCGCTCTTCGCCGACATTGGCGCCTTCAGCCGTCACGCGATCCAACTCAGCTGGCTGGGCTACGCCTATCCGTGTCTCCTGCTCGCGTATAGTGGCCAAGCTGCATACATTAGCGAAAACCCAGAAGCATTCTCGAATCCCTTCTTCAATTGTGTACCATCGGGTTGGCTGATCTTCTCGCTGGTTGTAGCCGTCGCCGCTGCTATTGTGGCCTCCCAAGCTATGATTACAGCAACGTTCCAGGTAAGCTCATCTTGAAGAACATGGCCAAATATCACATCACTAATGCTCTATAGCTGCTCACTCAAATCATGAAGCTCTCATACTTTCCGCAGATTAGAGTGGTCCACACATCTACAGTTTACCACGGGCAACTCTATGTACCAAGTGTCAACTGGCTGCTCATGATCGGCACTGTGTTGGTTGCTGCGATTTACAATAACACCATTTCCCTTGGTAATGCATACGGTGTATGCGTCATGTTCGTCACTTTCTTTGACACATGCATGGTAACTCTCGTCGCAATCCTGGTGTGGCGTATCAAACCGTACTTCATCGTCCTTCCTGCGCTATTCTTCGCTTCGCTAGATGGGGCGTACTTGTCATCAGCACTTGTAAAAGTACCGGATGGTGCCTGGTTCACCATTCTTCTGGCTTCGCTGCTTGCCTCCATATTCATACTTTGGCGGTTCGGCAAAGAAAAGCAGTGGTTCGCAGAGGCCAGCGATCGATTCCCAACTACGCACTTTGTCAGGACGCGTCCTGACGGGCAATTGCAACTCACTGAGCGGTTTGGCGAAGAACTCATTGGTTCCATGCAAGGATTCGGTATCTTTTTCGACAAAGCCGGAGAAACAACCCCCATCGTTTTCAACCAGTTTATCCGAAAGCTCGTCGCAGCGCCTACAGTTATCGTGTTTTTCCACCTACGGCCGCTGGATCAGCCCTTCGTCGAGCCAGAGAATCGCTACAGCGTGTCGCGACTTGCAATACCCAACTGTTACCGTCTCGTGGTGCGTCATGGGTACATGGACGAGGTCATCACACCTGACCTTGCGTCACTGATCTTTGAGAAGGTGCGAGACCATATTGTGGCACGCGCACTAGATCGCGAGGGCGAGAAAACAGATGTTGCTGCCACAACCGGGGTCGAAGGATCCGATCGAGACAATGTCTCATCGCGCAGCTCTACAACCTCGTCTCGTCTCGAAGCCTTGGAACGCGCCTACCATCACAAAGTGCTATATATCACTGGCAAGGAACAGATGAGAATTAGCTCGGGAACGAACGTTTTGCGCCGATTCTTTCTCAAAATCTTTCTTTTCATTAGGGAGAACACACGGGCGAAGATCGCAAGCTTGGACATTCCGATGGATAAGGTTATCGAAGTGGGTTTTGTAAAGGAAATATAACGGCCGTAGCGACGTTCAACACTACCTCGTCAAGTACCGATGACGCTGCACGACATAGGCCCCATCCATGGACCATTGCCATTCGACCAGGGATCCCCACAAACGACCATGTCCGTTCATTCCTTTGGGAACGTAGTGAATTCAGGGGGTTTCGTTCTACTCAACACAACACAGTAGTCGAGTGAAGACTGGACGATGTGTGTCGAGTGAGAGTGGGGAAATGTTAGAACATGGCTCAATGGCGGGAATGCAGAGTCGTTCAATCAGTAATAGCCCAAGCATTACCGGCAATATACGCGTGATCTACCATGAAGCGATGTAGCGACTTCCTTGGGTGACTCAGGATACGTAAGGATTTCTTAAGCAGCGCTGATACATCTATGACTATGAATACTCCATTCGAGACTGGCTTATCAAATTTTGCATATTTTGCGATGGGAGGACTGCTGTCGCCTCTCCTCGGTACTTTGACCATGCCGGAGTACGTTCCAACTAGGCGAGTCCCCTCATCTCGCAACCAAATTCGCGGCGTATATGGCTCGAATTTCTTCACTGAACTCTTTCCAACCTGTAGCTTTTCACAACGCATCAATAACGCGCTGATATCATCGATTTACTGTGAAGATATTTTATGCAGTGGCTAAAATTTTTGATCGGCGAGTGTCCTGGAATTGAGGCTGGGATTCACCGATACCCCAGATACGAAGGAAGGGCAAGGTCGTAACTTGTGCTAGCAGGTTTCGTGCCTTGAATGTAAAGGTTTAGTCACTCTTACGTAATGAATCAGCCTACGTACTGGGAGCTCAGAACATATGCCAGGTCATAAATCCGCAGTATACAAATGGAGCGCATGTGAAAACGAGTAGCAGCTCGCGCTGACTCAACATCAATAGGAACCACTGAAGGGCTAAGCCTTGATAATAGAAGATGCTTAAAAGTGCCAATGTGCAACAATGTAAACTATCCGTTCGGGATCATCTAGCCCAGTGCCGTCCACCCTGGGAGCCAAGGTCGTCGCGACACAGTGCCCAGCCTCGCCCAGAGATGTTCATTCTTAGGAAAATTCTCACCTTAACGCATCGAAAACCCATCAAGTCCATGCATAATTATGTCTGAAGGGAGTTCACTGTCAAGCATTGATGTTAGCAGTGGATTGGTGTAAATCTCAAGTAGGAACAGTCCATGTCATGATTGTATTTTTGTGAGACGAGTAGAAGAGCAAGAACGCATCTCCAATGTTTTGTTCACGCTACTGGCTTTGCTTCGCCGGACGTATCGCTGAGCTTCGGAAACATGTACCCGTTAAAAATGAGCTAGATTCTACAACCCTTGGTAAGCTGTAACAAGGTTGTTACCAAGTACTGCATTGCAAGCTGAGTTTATGCATCCGAAATAATAATGTATACCGAGAAAACCTATAGGCTGCAGGTTTGGAAGCCTTTATGAGGCTGTCGTACCATGGTTGCTGTGAGTACCATTAAATAACCTCTTGATGTGTTATTTGGCCACGAACAGGATGCTTACAAACATGTAGACTGCACAAGACGTCTTACCGACGAGACCATGGTCGCAGGTGCCAGCCTTGTACTGGGATCAGAAAATCAATGCCTGCAGTCATGCTCAATTGTGAGCCTGGAAGCATGTGGTGGTACTGATAACTTCTTCACACTCTATGGGAGGACCACGCCAGGTGTATATCAACCCCTTTGTTCAACTCGTCATGTGCTCAGAGCTGTGTTCTGCAACCTGTCTTCAAAATGTTTCTGGTTCTTTCGTCGCGGCAATTGTCCAAAGACTTTGCCGCGAAAAAGGAGGTGGAGGTCCGCGATAAGCGACAGGATACAGGTTGAAGTTTATGGAATGTTGACTGTCTTTTACTTGAATCCGCACCAACGTCCGCATCTTCCTACCTCACATTCGCTACCGGTCCAACAAACTCATCGTCTTTGCACATCTCTCAGTTCAAATAACGAGTATCGTTCGCCTCCAATGCAGTCTCCTGCCTCTAGGTGTAACTCCGAGGTGATATCGACGCGCAGCACGTCACCTTCGCGCCGCCACTTATTCACCTTGCAGCGAACCATGGTATGGTAATAAAGAGGCCTGCGCTTGGGTTGAATTAAAAGACTTGTGTAAGAGATATACAACATAGGTTAGCATGCAAGAAAAATCCTTGGTTCCATAGCTGTGGTGCACCCATCAAGCAGAAAGTTGAAAGCTGCAGGTTCCCGCGATCACCAGAAACCCAACAACTTGGACGCTGGAGGTACAGATTCTATAAAATCTGTACTACTGTCAAACGCGGAGGAACGTGTGATAAAGGTCAGGGGACTGGAAAGGCGGGTGAGGTGGCTGCAAGACATGATCCAAAGCAAGAGTGTAGCCGCACCCATATGAACATTTGGTTGAGGCCAAACGTGGGGCTTGGAGACGACAATATGCAGATCACATTTCCTTTCGACGTGGCTTGTTCGATATTGGATGGAGGTTAGCGTATTGGATGACATTGAAGCTTGGACAATGCGGTGTAACTTTCGGAGCCTGCTGCGAAGGGTTAATTACAACGTATACAGCAACTCACAAACTGGATACGCGAACGACTGCAGCGTCTCAACATGCCTCCACCATTACCTCGATTCATTCTCTTCGGAGCTTCTATGACAGAATGGAGCTTTGATGAAAAGACAGAAGGCTTGGGATGGTTTCTCACTAAAGTATACCAGGACAAGCTCCTCGTGGTGAATGAAGGTATGCCATGTTTTGTCTCCCTCGTTTTCGTTCGACGTCTATGGCCCCCCGCTTAGCGCGCGACTACGCCGCTTAGCTTGCTGCTGCCTTGTATTGTTTACTCTTGCACCGCAACCTTTGCCTTGCACGATTTATCGTGGTTTGCAAGCCAACACTTCCGCCTGCACATATTCGTCGAAATGGCTCGGGTCACGTCACACATAGGAACCCCGCAGTTCATGCTTTTTGGCGACTCTCTCACCGAATGGGCTTTTGATGAGTACAATGAGGGTTTCGGGTGGTTTCTCGAGCAGATGTATTCAGACAAAGTTCAAGTTCAGTGCGAAGGTACCTGAAATTCCAAAATAAATTGCTATGCGGTTCACACAGACATAATCATTCGACTGACACGTGAATAGGTCAAGCAGGGTAAGTCGCATCCCCAGAACACGCATAGTAAGTAAACAGAGATATTGAGTATGACCGTAGGTACACATCCACCCGTCTCCTCCCTGCGTTCGAGCGCATAATCGCTTGCGCTACGTCGCCTGGTGCCCCATCGACTCTCGTCTTCACTATCTTCCTGGGAGCGAACGATGCATGCTTCGTCGGCAACACCGAATATGTTCCTCTACCCACTTTCGAAGCCAACATTCGTTCTTTTGTTGAAACAATTCTTACTCAAGATGCCATGGAGGACACGAAGATCGTACTCATCACACCACCGCCAATCAATATCCCGTGTCTTGACGCCAAAGGTATGGATGTCGATGAGATTCAAGAGGCAAATGTGACGGAAAGGAGGATGAGGGGGTATAGGACGTATATGAGTAAGAAGAGATATGCAGAGCGGATCATGCAAATTGCGAACGAGTACGACGAGACTGAGCGAGTTATTGGATTGGATTTCTGGGGCGATCTGGTTCGGACGAGGTTACAGGAGGTCGGGGAGGATTACGACGAGGAACGGCTGCCTGGATCCGGTCTATATGGAGTCAATGACTTTGGTGAGGGATACTTCACTGACGGGCTGCACCTGGATAAGAAGGGTTACAACGTGCTCTCCAAGGCACTGTTTGAAAAGATGGTGAATAAATGGCCCGAACTGGCACCGGAGCGGTTATGAAGGATGCAGTGGCTGATGGGGCTACCGCCCGCTTTGTTTTAGTGTTTTTATGGGGTATCTAATCGAATATTGAATGGCATCTAGCCTCTGTTGATCGTGTTGCCGGAGCCCTTGGGGTTCTCTTCGACAAACTCATCCCATGCGCGTGCCTTCATCGTCTCCGCATCGGCGGCGTCGAAATCATCCTCATTGGGCTCAGGTCGAATCTCGGACTGTGGGCCTCCTCCTTCGATGATGCCCCCACGGCGCTTCTCCTCTTCAAGATACTCGTCAATCGTCATAGTTGGTAAGCTATGATCGGGTCGGAAGACGTTCTTCTTGAGGGTCTGGCGGGTATCGAGAAGTGTGAAAGGGCGCATTGGTTTTCCATCGCTACTAAGGATAGGACCGGAATACCTTAGACCGCCGACCTGGCCATCAAGACGTTCGGAGTAGCCGTCTTTGTCTCTTCCATCTTCACGACCGTCTTGTGGACGTGCGTGTTGTCCAGGCGGAGGAGCAGGTGGCGCTAGTGAGATAATGTGTAGCTCTTGAGCGAGTGATTCGAGTGACTGGAATGTCTGATGAATCATAAAAGCAATGTTGGTCAGGTTCAATTCTCGGACGACTTGGTCATCTTGTTCTGCGAGTTTTGGATTCTGTTGCAGATACTACGCACAGGACTGTTAGCTGTGGGCCTTGGCGCCGTCACGATGGGACATACCTCGAGTTTCCGTTTCAGCTCCTTCTCTTCTCTAAACCTTGCAATTTTCACATCTCTTCTTGCGGCGGCGTCTTTAGTGCTGACTGTAGAGAAGTTCTGCTTATCTTCGTTGTATGCCTCAAAGAGCTTTGCATCGCCTTTGCTCAGCATGTCGTAAGAGTCCAGGAGCTTCAGAAAACGTTCGTAGCGTGCTCTTGCCTGCAGAAGATGCTCTTTCCGCGATGATACCTCAGGAGTGAAGACCTTTTGAATGAGTTCGGCCAAATGATAATTGATGGACATGTATCTAACACAGTTGTGAGCAAACCGATTTAAGAAAATACACGATGCTAGGTACATACTGAATATCAGACGATGTTATATCTTCGAGTGTCTCATTCGGACTGAATAATGAGAAATCCTCGGCCTGTTTCAGACATTGTACATATGTGGCGATAGTGTCGCTGAGGTTTTCTTGGTAGATCGGGCTGTTTGGCTCGTATGAGGCTCCCAGCTCCTGCCGAGTGCGTTCCGCCTTAGAGAACAAAGCCCGTATACTTTGATCTTCGCCCGACATGTTGAATCGGATACCGGATATAGAGGGTCGAGGTGACTGGAGTGGAGAGAGTGGTGTATGGAGATCCACGTGAGTTGGCGTTGATGACAAACATTTGAGCCCCGCGCTTGCCTCGCGTGCCCCACTAAGACATGTCCATCAACACATTCATCAGCGGCGACATTAATATGCGCCGGTTTGATGTGTGATGCGTTTATAGAGCCGATGAAGGTCCAGTGAATCCCTATTATTGCGATGCAGGAGCGGCGGGAGCGTACCTGCTCACCGCTGGGTCATGCAGTGGAGCGCGCTTGCTGCGTTTGCTTCCTCCCAAACGAGACACGCCTGCGCAAGCACCAGGTAGCCTTCTCTCACCCTCGAACATAGTCCTTTGAACCAAAACGTTCTCCTTAACCGTTGCGCGCCTCTACTTCTATCTTCTTGCATATACTCGTGTTTTTAAGGCCAGTTGGCTTCCACAGTGCCCACAGGTGAAGATGGGGTGGGCGAACGTTGATGAAGAGCAGGAGTTGGACTACTTCTCATGCGATGACATCTCAATCTCGGAAGGTGGAATCGATCATACTCAACAACTCGATTATCGGGAGGTCCGAGTGCGAGACATAGACAGGGACGATGACTCGAACATTGACGCTGATATTCCTCACGCGCACGGCCCGAGGACAACTTCAGAAAGACGCAGGACACAGAATGATATCTTAAAAGCGTTCGCTGCCAATATCAATTCTTATGTCACGCAGCAAGAGGTGGAGGAGGCTGCTTCGAAGGACATAAATGAAGAACAACTCTCCATCCGAGATATCCTTGCGAAACAGGAAACGACTGTTCGCATCACCAACCCCCGCGACTACCAGTCTGAGCTGTTCCAGAGGGCTAAGAGCGGTAACACGATAGCCGTACTTGATACTGGTTCAGGTAAAACCCATATCGCAACACTTCTGCTCAAGCATGTTCTCGACGAGGAACTGGAAAACAGAGCAACAGGTGGCATACACAAGACTGCCTTCTTTCTTGTCAGTAGTGCTCACCCATACTGGGCTCTCAGTGCTAATATTCTATAGGTCGACTCAGTTAACCTCGTCTTTCAGCAAGCAAATGTCCTCCAGTGTGGTCTCGACCAAGGTGTTGAACCCGTCTGCGGCGCCATGGGTGCTAGTTTGTGGCGCAAACCTACTTGGGATGCTTATTTTCTTAAGAATATGGTCATCGTATGCACTGCAGAGGTTCTATCCCAGTGTCTGATGCACTCTTTTATCAGCATGGCTCAGATCAACTTGCTCATCTTCGATGAAGCCCATCATGCGAAAGACAACCATCCCTATGCTCGCATCATGAAAGACTACTATTTACACGAGAGCGATGTCTTAAAACGACCTCGAGTGTTCGGTATGACAGCATCACCAGTAGATGTTCGAGGCCTCAGACCAGGGGTTGTTGTCGAAGCAGCAGCCAACCTAGAGAAGATGTTGTGCTCCAAGATTGTCACTGTTAGTGAGGCTATGCTCGCCGCAAACAACATCAGCCGCCCAAGCGAACACGTTGCCATTTACAATACATTACAAAGCGAGTTCGAGACGCCATTTCACAACAACGTCAGAGCACGCTACGGCAACGTAAAAGCTTTTCACAAGTTCTTTGTTACTTCTAGGCGAATCGGGTCTGAACTTGGGAGATGGGCTTCGGACATGTATTGGTCTTTTGCCTTCGCGGACGAGCAAGCCCATAAATTGCAACAACGGGAAGAGTTTCATTACAACAAGCTCAATGGAGTTCACGTTGATGTCGAAATACTTGATGCTAAGATTCAACGTCTCAAAGACGCTGCAGTTTTTGTGCAAGGGCACGACTTCGGTACACCCCGCCTCAGCACCGTCGATCTCAGTTCAAAAGTGATGAAGCTGCACGAGTGGCTCATCATGTACTACGAGCGAAGTGATGAGCCACGGTGTATCGTGTTTGTGGAGCAGCGCCAGACCGCTCGTCTGTTAAAGCTTATCTTTGATCACATTGGTGGCCCTAACCTTCGCTGCGATGTACTAGTCGGGGTCAACTCACGGGCTGGCGAACAGAATGTCTCACTACGAGCTCAGATATTGACCGTGTCCAAACTCCGGCGAGGAGAACTGAACTGCATGTTTGCTACATCCGTTGCAGAAGAGGGTCTCGACATTCCTCAGTGCAACCTTGTTGTTCGTTTCGATCTCTATCGCACCATGATCGCATACGTTCAATCGAGAGGCCGTGCAAGGCATCGTAACTCGAAGTACTTACATATGCTGGAGAACGGCAACAACGATCATCGTGAGCGACTCATGCAGGTGAGATTGGACGAAACCGTGATGCGAAACTTTTGCAAAGGTATTGCACGCGATCGTCTTCTTGATGATCTGAACGACGATTTCAACGACGTGGCTGCATTCGAAGAGAATCTTTACCCAAGCTTCGTCGATCCTGCGTCAGGCGCGAAGCTCACTTATCGATCGAGTCTCTCGGTGCTCAACCATTTTGTGGCGACCTTACCGACTCCCAACCATGAAACGCACCTGCAGCCAACGTACGTTATCACCGCCGAAGTCAACAGCGATCCTGATGGCGCACAGCGTGCGGGTTATCGATGTGAAGTGATATTACCTGAGTGTTCGCCCCTTATATCCATGACAGGTAAGGTTGAGAGTAAGAAGACAGTCGCCAAGTGCTCAGCAGCCTTTTATACATGTCTCGAACTGCACAAGAAAGGTTTCCTTGACTCCAACTTACTTCCCACGACCCTGAGGAGCCTCCCAGCCATGCGAAATGCATTACTCGCTGTGAGCGAGAAGAAGAAGGGAAATTATTCGATGCTCATCAAGCCAGAGTTCTGGAAGCTAGGCCGCGGTTCGACTCCCGAACAGCTGTATCTTACCGTTATCGATCTTGATGCGGGTTTGGACCGGCCACACCAACCTCTCGGACTTCTTACTCGCGGTGAATTCCCTCGAATACCGTCATTTCCGGTCTATCTCACCGATGGCAGAGCGTCAAATGTGGTTTCTCATTCATTTCGGACACCCCTGCCACTTACCGAGACGGTCCTCACAATTCTCACCAAGTTCACCTTGAATATTTACGAAGACATTTACAACAAAACCTATGAATATAATGCACAGAAGATGTCATACTGGGTCGTTCCCATGCTGTCAAGAGCACCTTTCGATTCAAATCCAACATCTCTCGAGCATGTCTTGGACATGCCGCAGATGTGCAAGGTCTCTGAGACCCCAAATTGGCAGTGGAGCCCAGACACGCTGAATCATGAACTCCTAGATAAGTACATTCTGGATCCCATGAATGGCGGCCGAAGATTCTATTCTGATCGTGTTGCAACTCATCTCAAACCACAAGATCCCGTGCCTGCACACATTCCACGTCAGAACCACAAGTTCATGGACAGCATTCTCGATTATTCCGATAGTAAATGGCAAAGGAGTAGAGATGTCAACAGGTGGCACCAAAACCAGCCTGTTCTTGAGGTCGAAAAGATCCCATTTCGGCGGAACCACCTCGCTTATGTCGAGGATAAAGAGCATGAAGTTCTTGGTAACTTGAAAACTGTTATTTGCCCCGAGCCGATGCGTATATCTAACGTAAGTACCTTATACCTTGTCCCAGTGTTATATGCTGACTAGGATGAGATCTCCACACCGTTTGTAGTGATGTGTTACATCCTACCAGCCATCATACACCGGTTGGAAAGCTACCTCATTTCATTAGAGGCTTGTATGCACATCGATCTTAAAGTCAGCCCAGCACTTGCTCTCGAAGCTCTGACCAAAGACTCGGATAACTCAGACGAGCATGGAGAAGAGAAGATCAACTTCAGGAGCGGCATGGGCCCAAACTATGAGCGTCTCGAGTTCCTGGGCGATTGCTTTCTCAAGATGGCTACCTCCATCTCGACGTTCGTCTTACAGCCTGACGAGAATGAATTCGAATTTCACGTCCGTCGAATGCTTATGCTCTGCAACGCAAACCTTATGGAGACAGCGGTAGGAAAGAAGAAGTTCAAATTTGCCGATGGCGAGGAGCGCGGCTTGCAACTATATCACTACATTCGAACGGAGGCCTTCTCACGGTGAGTCATTGTTGCTAGTATGTGGACGGATGAAGCTAACATGCTGCAGCCGTACCTGGTACCCTGAAGGCTTGAAGCTTATTCGTGGCAAAGGTGTTAATAAGAGTGAAGACGACTGGCTCAAGCTCACCCATAACCTTGGCGACAAATCTATCGCTGATGTCTGCGAGGCTTTCATCGGTGCAACCTTCATGCAGCATCACCACGATGGCCGATGGTCACCAAACGACTGGGATGAAACTGTAAAGGCCGTCAAGCTCTTCGCGAATAGTCCTGACCATCCGCAATCGAAATGGTCGGACTATTATGCGGCCTACGCAAAGCCGCAGTATCAGATCGCCGAGTCAACAGCAACTCAACTTGACCTTGCCCGCAAGATCGAGGCTAAGCATCCTTACAAGTTCAATTACCCACGCCTTCTAAGATCCGCTTTCGTCCACCCAAGCCAGCCATTCATGTGGGAGCAGATTCCCAACTACCAGCGCCTCGAATTCCTTGGCGATTCCCTCCTCGATATGGCATTCATCATGCACCTTTTCTATGCTTATCCCGACAAGGACCCTCAATGGCTCACTGAACACAAAACCCCCATGGTCAGTAATAAATTCCTCGGAGCGGTATGCGTCAAGCTCGGGTGGCACACGCACATTCGGCAAAACACCGCCATCCTCTCCAGCCAAATCCGCGACTACGTGACCGAAGTGCAAGAAGCCGAGCGCGAAGCCAACGGCAGCGTAGACTACTGGGTCAGCGTGTCGGAGCCCCCCAAATGCCTCGCCGACGTAATCGAAGCATACGTCGCCGCCATCTTCGTAGACAGTGAATTCGACTTCAATGTCGTCAAACACTTCTTCGAACTCCACCTCAAGCCCTTCTTCGAAGACATGACACTCGCTGCCTACGAGAACTTCGCATCTAATCACCCCACCACCCGCCTCTCGCGCCTACTATCCATCAACTTTGGTTGCAGCGACTGGCGCATGGCCGCGCTGGAGACGGAGACGTGCATCCCCGGCAAGAGCAAGGCGGTTGCAGCGATGATCATGATTCATAACAAAGTCGTGTTCCATAGTCTGGGTCAGAGTGGACGGTATGCGCGTGTCAGGGCGAGCCAGGCGGCGCTGGAGGTGCTGGATGGGTTGCCGCCGTTTGAGTTCAGGAGTAAGTATGGGTGCGACTGTGTTGATGAGGGGGAGGGTGATGGGATGAATACGGAGGAGAAGGAGAGGGAGATGAGGGAGAGGATTGGACTGAGTATCTGAGGGGTGGGCTGAGGGAGGGCGGAGGAATATAGTGAGTGACCGCTCGATGTGGGTGAGCGTTCTTGTAATTAGAGGATGATTAGCTGATTCGGAGTTAAGGGAGTAGAGAAGGAGTAAGGCGTTCGAAACATAATTTCTCATAAGCAATACAACTTTTGTATCGGAATGGGTATCGATATCTACGTATAAAAGCTATTCGTAGCGGAAGCATGCATAGAACTACCTGGCCTGATCGTGTATCGACAAAATAGAAGACGACAAAGGAAATATCGGGGTATTGTGCAGGGCATAAGGGGTATATCGCCAACATAAAACAAAACAGAACGCCAGAAGAACACAAACCATCACCTGCGCAGCTAGACCTGAATGAACTGCGCCCAGCCTCGTCAAACTACACATACCTTCCTGCTCACACATCAGGATCCTCCTCAAGCACTACCTCCGGCTCCGGCAAATAGTCTTTGAGCTGCATCATCCTATTCCGACAATGCACCACGAAAATAGCAGCAGCCAGCGCATTCCACACATCGAACCCCTCCTTGCCAAAGTCAAACATGGCGATCAGCCGCAAGCCAGGAGCACGGTTCTCCTTGGTCGGCGGGAGATAGCTGACAAACGCCATAATGGTGTGCGACGCCGAGACACCGTATAAAGTCGGGACCTCGAGCGCTGTCGACGACTCCGAAGTGAAGGACTGAGTGGCTGCGCGGGCCGCGAGTGTGGAATGCCAGAGGTCGTGTAGACGGCCGAGCTTGGTGAGGGTTTTGGACTCGAGGATGGTGGAGGGTACGTCTTTGCCGACTGTGACGATTTCGAAGAGAGGGAGCGTGGCCCAGGATGCATCGACGCCGCCGTCGCGCATGGCCCATTGGGTGTACTTTGTGAGAGCGCGTTTGACGTGGTATTGGGGCTGGCGTTTGAGGGCGCGGGTAATGATAGAGTCGCGGACGTAGGCGCCGAGGTCAAGGAGGTTACCGAGTGCTAACTGCGCTGTTGTCTGTTAGCTATGCAAATGGGAATTTGATTGAGATTACGTACCATGGTAGTGTGTGCCTAGCGCAGGCTTGATGAACGGCTTGTCCATCCTTTCAGTGAAGAGGTCCGCAGGCAGACTGGGCAAGTCGTCCACCCACTCAATAGGCATGATAGGCTCGTAGCCACGCATGTTGATCTTCTGGAACAGGAAGATTGCGTCTTCGGGCCAACCCCATGCCTGCAGCTCCTGGCGTTGCTTCTGCTGCTTAAGCAGTCGCTCGTCGAATCTGATGCCTTTGTGTGTCTCGAGGTAGGTGCCGTCATCCACGACTATTGTGTCGTCGTTGGCATCGACTTCCTGATCTGAGTTGTTGCCTTTGTCAAAGGTCGGCGAGATTGGGGATGTGTTGAAAAGAGTGTCGCCCTCGAAACCATCGTGGCCCTCAGGCGAGCGAATTACGGAGTCTGGAGGCGACATAGGGACAAGAGTGATGTCGACATCGCTACCGGGGCTTGGGGTCCTCGTGTGCCAGATATTCATGCGTGACTCGGGGCTCATATCTCGATTCGACGGGCTCGAGAGCTGCTGTGGCCGCAGTTGCGGTTGTTTCTTGAACGTTGGCTTGGCTGGGATTGCGGGCACCTTGAACTGGAATGGCTTCTCACGAGCTTGTTGCGTCTTCCTCGGGCTGATGTACGACCACACCTTGGTCGCGTACTCGTGCAAAATCGTCATGGTGCAGTGTTACCTGCGAGCGCAGGCCGGCGTGGGTTTTGGTTCGTAAGTCGTGGTAGTATTGGATGTGCGCAAGCAGTTTGATTCGAGACGCGTAGGGAAATGACGCGGGAAGTTGGCAGTGTATTGTCGATGAAGCTGCTGCCAGTGACAGTGAGAATGAAAGCCACCCACTCACCGACAAAGCGGGGGACGAACAATAGACTCAAGCATTCGCCTTTGAGCATCGAGTACCAAAGACGACGCCTTCACAAGTCATTGTTATGCGTGAACCCTGAATGAGCGAGGTGGCTGGCCTAGCGCGATGCGTGATCACATGTGCACTTTACGCGGTCGAAAACGGATCTGATAAAAACCCAGCAAAGAAAAAGATCTGATAACTACCCCGCCGGCGCTGCAGGGTTTGGTGCCCCACCAAAAAGTAAAGTCAAGGTATTGAGCCTCGATTCTGCATCTTGGATAATCAGAAGCCCATAACCACGAAAAAAAAATCCCTTTGCGGCCAGTCCTTTCAATATATCTTACATTCTTTCAAAAATCGCCACGATGACGGCCCCAGAGGATACGCAGACAACCCAGGTCGCCACGCTCCGCAAAATCCTCACCTCCGAGCAGGAGCCTCTTGCGCGCCGCTTTCGCGCCCTCTTTTCGCTGAAGTACCTCGCTTCTCTGCAGCCGCCGAGCGAAGAGACAGTGCCTGCGATCGAGGCTATTGCCGCTGGGTTCAACTCGCCTTCCGCGCTGCTCAAGCACGAACTCGCATACTGCCTCGGCCAGTCACGCCACGATGCTGCCATTGCGCCGCTGCGCAACGTGTTGATGGACAAGCAGGAGGATCCTATGTGCAGGCACGAGGCTGCTGAGGCGCTTGGTGCGCTTAGTGACAAGGGCAGTCTGGACCTGTTGAGGCAGTTTCGGGATGCAAAGGACGAGCCCGACGTCATTACTGAGACTTGCGATATCGCGGTGGACAGGATTGAGTGGGATCACGGACTGCAGAAGGGACAGGAAAACATCAAGAAGAGGTATGTTGAATCGGTAAGAGTAGATTTGGGCAACTGTACTAACTCGTGTAGCGACTTCACATCCATCGACCCTGCGCCGCCGATGCCCCAAAGCTCAGACAAGCCCTCCATCCCAGAGCTTGAGAAGACGCTGCTGGACACGAAGCTCCCTCTTTTCCAGCGCTACAGGGCCATGTTTGCGCTGCGCGACCTCTCCTCCCCGCCTGACCTCCCCACTGCGGTGCCAGCTGTCCATGCCCTTGCCCACGGTTTCGACGACCCGTCTGCGCTTTTCCGTCACGAGATCGCTTTCGTGTTTGGCCAGCTGTCGCACCCTGCATCCATCCCAAGTTTGACTAAGGCATTGAGCAACACAACGGAGGAGAGCATGGTTCGCCACGAGGCTGCGGAGGCTCTTGGTAGCCTGGGTGACGAGGAAGGTGTCGAGGACACTTTGCGCAAGTTTTTGAATGATCCAGAGCAGGTCGTGCGTGACAGCTGTATTGTGGCGCTCGACATGGCTGAGTTTGAGAAGAACGGTGAGACGGAGTATGCCATCATCCCCTCGCAGGAGACGGCTGTAGCGGCTTAGGTTGATTATCGGTTGGATGCGTGCATTATCATGAGGCGTTTGGTATGAAAACAGGACTAGAGGCAAAAAGCGACATTCCGCTCAGTTGTTGGTGTTCCATCTGGAGAGTAGCATTAGCAGAGGTTCAAATCTGTAAAAGCAAGCAAAACATACTTGTGTCCACAATCGCACTCGTAGAAGACAGTAGAGCCTTCGTCTGCACTGCGAAGCTGCTGGGTGTAGTAGCGGACCTCTTCGCGGCCGCACTCTTCGCAGCGCTGGGCAATTACACTGGTGGTGTTGACATCGTCTTCAGAGAGGGTCTGCACTTCTGACCGCTTGGCACGCAGGGCTGACGGGAAGGCTGTGGGCTTGGAGACGGTGACGACGGTCTTGGAAGAAGTGTCTGCAGTTGTCTGATTAGTCGCCGCTCGGCTCAGGACGTTTTCATCAATATCGGCGTACCCTTGCAGTTTGCGCCGCAGACGGTGCAGGTCAAGACGACGTTTTGTTTGCCAGCACTGCCGTCGAGCAGGTTTCCGCAGTCAGTGCAGAAGACGAGAGAGCCGATAGCAGACATTTTGAGGTGGTGTTGCTGGTTATGTTGGCGTTTAGCGTTTGATTGGCGAGGTTGAAGGTTTGAGAAACCAAAAAGTTCGCGGGGATTCAGCCGCGGAAGCTGCCCTGCAGAGCCGCTTGACCAATGCAGTAGGCGGTCAGACGCGTCATGAATTCCACCTTCCATTACGTCTCATCCCGGCGGCTGCAGCACTTCCACTTCTTGCATAGCAAAAGAAGCTGTTCTGCGTTGCTTGTCATCCGGGCGCATTCGTTGCGGGAGTCGGCTAGCTCTGCCATGGCCATGTGCTTCTTACTACCGCCATAGCGTACCCTTCAACATCTACCAAACCTCCATCGGCGCATGCCTGATCACCGAGCTCCCCACTGAGGTCACTGCTTCTCAGGATAGACATCATGGCCGGGCACTTCAACGGTGCCTGGCACAACATGCAGGGCAATGGCATACCGTACCGCCCACCGCCCACTGTGGATGAGGCAATTCCGTACTCGCCTTTCACATCCATCATACCGTTCTCGCCGGGTCAGTTACCCAACTTTACCAGGGCAGCCGCAGCCAGCTCTTTCACCTGGTGTGGATCGCCGTACTGACAGCAAGCAGACATCATCCCCTTCCCCTCAGCCGAACCTCCCACGCCGCCCTCTACCCTCACCCAGGACCAACGAGGCGCGGCGAGGAGAGCTGTTGGTATTCTGAACGACGAGATCAACGGCCTGTGCACTGCTACCCATCTCAGCAACACGTTACGCCAGCTTCAGGGATTGTTGGACCCAGAGGAGCTGCCAGAGTAGTGAGTTGCTCCATCCATCTCATTGATCTTGTCCGGATCCGGCAATTGACGATACCTAGCAACTTCAAATCAATACCACAGCTCGCAACACCACCCTCCGATAGCCCTACAAAGCAGGTCAATGGTACAAGCTCGAGAGTCACGTCCTCACTGAGTCCATTTGCTGCTATGCTGTTGAAGAAATCCAATGTTGCTTTCTCTCGTAAGTGAACCAGACGTCTTGTTGCACCTCGACCTAACAAAACCAGCTTTCGGTATCGGCGCAAACGAACCACCTCGAAAAGCCAATTTTTCACAACAAGCCACACCTTTGCCGCAACCACGAGCCACACCGCAGACACAAACGCCCAACACCGCCGCATCCTCACACAACACTGCGATTCCATACCCGTCTAGTGCGCTCTCGTCTGCACCCAGTAGCACGCCGCTGCACCCAGGACCGGCTGTCTTGATCAAGCCGGCAACCGTGAAAAGAGAGGAATATCAGCGCTTTGACAATATCGCGGTGACTACGCCCTCGTCGCAGAGGAAAGTCGAGAGTGGTACGGCAGTTCTGAGACCCCATGAACGAGAAATTGCCGACCGAAAGATCGAGGAACTGGAGGCCTTCGTGAGCAAACTATCTGAAGAGAGGGACGACTTGGATGCGGCAGGAAGCTTTGCTCGGGTGCCAACAGCAGACGGCGAAATGAACGTCATGGAAGCACGAGTAATGGATCGTCTATCTGACAAGATGGCAAATGTCAACAATCTCGGTCACTTTCCTGAGCTACCAGTCGACTTGATCATGCAGATTCAGAAGTTGCTAGAACCGAGCATTACCTACACTGGCCAGCTCACCCTATTCCCAGAGGATGAAGACTGGTCTGAAGGTATCGGTAAAGCCAGAGCAGCGCTTCAAGCTTCCAAATTAATCCTTACATCCATGATCGACGGGCGCGATGACTATCGCTTACGACCAGAGGATACTGTTGGCGCCATCATCGACCTTATCAAGCTCATACGCAATGAATGCATCATGCCTGTGGTACAAGCTCGTAGATCTGACACACTCTTCGATGCTGCAAACTCGCTCAGGAAATCGCTCATCACTGTTCTCAGAGGTTGCGGCGCCGTATTGGGCCGCTTCGCTACCCTCATTGGTAAAGTCAACCTCCCGGAGCGCGGTCTTAATGTTTTAGAAGACTTGACTGTAGGGCTCTTGGTCGAACAAAACAGCGACTCTGAGAAAGACTCTGTGTTTGGCATCAAGCCATTCGAGTCGTTTAGACAAAAGGCCATGGACGTCCTGGCGCAGATATTTGCTCGACATGCGGAACAGCGACCATCTATTCTGAATGGCATTCTCAGTAATCTGGAGAAGTTGCCTGATAAGAAGGCTAGCGCTCGGCAGTTCAAGTCGGCACGTGAGGTCCCGATTATGTCCATTTCCGCGCTCTTCATGAGGTTTGTCCAAGTTGCGGCGATGAATAGGGAGTCGCGCGCAAGCTACACGTCTGCAGATGCAGATGAGCAATCAAGAGAAGAAGACAGCGACTATGAGACAGGCACAGCCACACCACAGCCTTCGAAGCGCAAGAACAAGAATGGTAATCCAGACCAAATTGCCCAGGCTTTGGCACGAAACGCGAATCACATCGCAAACACAATCACTTCAAATCTTGTCGACAGAGCTTCGAACGTGTCCAAGACCGGCGACAAGCCTTTCCGCAACCTGCTAGATCTCTTCATCGAGGACTTCTGTAATGTACTAGGCTCCCCAGAGTGGCCCGCGGCTGCGATACTGCTCTCGAGACTGTTGGTTCGAATGATCAACACGGTACACGGTGACACCGCAGCGAAGCAAACCGTCGTGGACAAGGACATGGCTTTTTCGACAATGGCAAAGATGGGGTGCGGCGTTATCGACTTCAAACATCGCTTGAAGCAAATCAAGCGAAGGCTTGATGCGTCACAGTCAGATCTTTCTGCAAAACTCGATCGTCTCGCCGACGATGCCCTGACCGACAACACCAAGGATAGTATCAACCCAATTGACTTGTACGATTTTGACGGACCTTATCGAATGGTCATTGAGTCACTGAGCGACTATCTCGAGCTCCAACGGGGCCAGGAAGATCCTCACCTTGAGTCCGTTACCGGTTGTCATGTCACTCTGTGGTTGGACGCTGTCATTCGCACTTTTAATGATGACTCTCCCGACGCACCGCGCCCGCAAGCTGCTGAGGAGCTGCAGAGGCGTTTGGAGGCTATGATAATGGACTCGAGGTGGCTCGACCGCAAATAGTAAGTCCCTACCGCGATCAGTAAAACTACATGTCGCTAACTGGTCTACCAGCAAATTCCAAGTTGTTTCGGAAGATCAAGCCAAGCTTGCAGCTGGTATCGTCACGCTGCAAGCTCTCATCTGTAAGGGATTACCAAACATAGTGCAACTCATGCTACATGCCACTCGAGACAAAGTCTCGTCGAAGCTGCGTTCCAGAGGCATGACAGGTTTGGAACAGCTGATCGAGAAGGATCCGCGTGTCGTCGACGAGAATACTGTAAAGAGTCTGGTCGTCTCTCTCCGAGACAGCTCGCCCATGGTCCGTGAGCACACACTCGGTCTGGTCGCACAGTGCTTGGAGCATGAACCCAATCTGGAGAGCGAATTCTTGCAGGACATCCTCCATCTGACAACCGACTCCTCGAATGGGCCGAAGAAGAAGGCCATCAAACTGCTGAAAGGACTCTACACTGGCACAAAATCCAAGGAGAACAAACTGAAAATCGCCGTTGCTCTTCTCTTGCCATCACAGGACGACGAGAAGACTATTGCAGAGCTGAGTCGTGGTGTACTTGAGGAACTCTGGATGACCCCTCTCGGTTCTGCTGCCCGTACTGATGAGCATCGAGTAAAGCTTGATCGCGCTCATAGGGCAAGCTTGATGACAGATGTCGTCCAGAAAATACACAAGCAGCCGCTACTTCTCGAAGCATTTGAGCAGTTCCTTGCGTATGCTCTGTCTGGCGAAGCTAAAGCTAAGAGTTCGAACGCTCGCCTTTGTAAAGAGCTCATCTCCGAGATGTTCGATAAGGCCATCGAGGTCGACTCAACGACTGGCGCAAAGTCGCCGCAGGCAAAGATACTCGACGCCCTGAGCATATTTGCCAATGTCGATTCGACCCTGTTCACTATGGCTCAAGTCGACGATCTCAAGATTCACATCATTGATCTCAAACAAGCGAGTGAGCTCGCTGTTATCCAACCGATAGTGAGAATCTTTCGACACGTGTTTCCGACGTTACCGTTCTTGGATCCGAAACTCGCGGAGCATGTGCGAGCCAATCTCATGCTGTTGAACCAAAAGCTGGCAAGCTGGGCAAGCCAGGGCCATGTTCCGAGTCGAGACACGTTGACCGACGTCGCACACTGCTTATGGACCATCTGCCCTCTGGTTGATCTTGGCCTGGAGAAGCTCTTCAACATGATGTTCAGCACCCTCTGTTTGTTGCGACCATTGGCAGCGCTTACAAAGGAGCAAGTTGCGGCTAAACGCAGCACTCTATGCACGTTGCTCGTCCTCCTCGGCACGTTTGCCAAGGTCTGCGCTTTCGATGAGCACAAAGATAGATTCATGGAGAGACTCGCAGCCTACGCGCGGGAGCAGGTCTTCACCAAGAAAAAGGCCACTGAGCAACAACTGTCCGCCTTGATCAAGGGTTCTTCTTCAGTATCTCTCATGCTTCTCGAGACAGTACGACCGTTTACGATGCAGGCTTACGATATGGGTATTCGCGAGCACGCTCTGCGTGGTTTGGGTGGCATTTGTCAACAAGCTCCAGAGCTGTTCATGCGCGCAGAGGTCGAGAAGCTGGTCAAGCTTGTTTTCGTCAACCAAGACAACGATCAGCTGAAGCTTGTGGTACTTTCCACATTTGAGGTGTACTTTACACGGGCTGAGCGACGCTCAGAAACAGGTTCGGCAATTGCTGTGGGCGAGGGTGCCGTCCATGGCTCCGCACGCCTCGAGTCTTCCTACTCGGCTACAGCGACTGACGCCGCCACTACGCACGTGGCCAAGCAATTCTTACGAAGCTTCAAGGATATTGCTCTCAAGAACAACAACGAGCTGGCGGAATCAGCGACAAACATCATCGCCAGTATCAGTCGAGCAGGCTTGGAACACCCGAAAGAGTGCGGTGCTGCTCTTGTTGCACTATCAACATCCTCAAACAACCACATCGCTCAAGTAGCCGCTGTGGAACACAAGAGGATCCACGAGAAGCAGGAATCGTACCTCGAAAAGGAGTACGTACAGGCCGTCCGCATGGCCTTCGAATACCAGCGTGACGTCTTCGATGATCCGCATGGAATGCTTGAGTCAAACCACAGTCCCAAACTTGCTCACCTCTTTGATGCCTTGAAGGGTGGCAAGAAAGCTACATTCAGAAAGTTTGTTGACAACCTTTCCAAGCAGCTTGATTTTGACCTTGCAGCACTTGACACGACTGGGGCGATACCTGATGTCGTTCTCTTTGCTCGCTTTTGCCTTGAGAATCTGGGTCTGGTCGACTTTCCCACTCTCGACATGGTTGCGTCTTTCATTGACAAGGTTGAAGCCATTGTTTTGAAAGATGCTGGACCTCTTGTAGCAGGTGAAATCGACAAGGAAATGCCCCAACCCGTCGCGATTCCGCAGCAGTCGTTCGTATCGACCAACCTTAACGAACAGATGCAAGCAATTACCGTGGACCAAGTCATGGGTCAGCCCATTGCACCCTTTATTCCCACAACATCGATACCCGCCCCGCTTGAGATCAGCGATGATCGACTGCGGCAACTCACGGTTGCTTGTATGATCCTACACATGATTTGGGAAACACGTACATTTGTACGTCGCTGCTACAATGTCCACAAGTACGGTAATCGCATTCCCCAGAAAGAATACGCGAAGCCTGCGCAGCGCAATAACTTCATCTCTGGCAAAGACCTATGGGACCGCCTCACCCCTATCCTGAAGGCGCTTGATAGTCGAGAATCAATGATCAAGTGCTGCTCTGACTTCTCCGAGCTCTTAAACGTCGACCGGGAAGTCAAGGTCGGTGAGGATGAAGATGGACTTGATGCTGCATTAATGGAAGTCGGATATGAGACACCTACGGAGAACGGCGACGATACGCGACGATCCGCCTCCATTCCAACGAGTGGACGTAACAGGAAGAGGAAGAGCAACGTGAGTTTAGGCAACACACCGAAGAAGGCACGAGGTCGGTCAGGGTCGAAGGTTAAGAAGAGAAGCTCCAGGACACCAGACGACGATGAAGATTCGGATTAGGGACCGAAGAAGGATATCAGTCTACGGAGAAGTTCGAGGAGCAGGACTAGGAGAAGCGCGGATGAGTTGTAAGGCCGCTTTCAACGCTTGCGTATACGGTACGCCACGTTATCAGCACTGCAGCTTACTGCTGCACAAAATGGGGACTGAGGGTACAGTGATTTCCTTATAGCATATTTCGGCGTTCTACGGGCATCAGAGATACCCCTTGACATGGTCAGGCTGCATGTCTACGGCGTTTGGGTCACCATGTGGTTTCATTAGGTCGACCGCACGACTGACGGAATATTGAACGCAATCTGCGCAACGAAACTATACTGATCTTAAAAGATAAACATAATCAATATATCTAGTAAATATCTTAGATTCCGATTTCCCACTGTGTCTTTGATAGTGTGTTATTGCAAGTGTCTCAGGCCACTAGGCAGGCAGCATAGTAACGTGATGCCGCCCTTTTGCCTACGCCCTTGTCTACTCGCAATCGCAACCGCACACACTCTCCAATCAATTTACTATAGGTTACTGGCGTCGAACCGAACCCGTTCGACTGGAATGCCTTTCCAACAGGAACTGAGTATATATGTTCCAGAGTTTATTGTACTTTTAGGAAAGTAGCTACCATAACCCATACTAAGGCCATGGCGCAGGGGACATTACGTCTTGGGGCGCCCCTTTCCTTTTTGCCTTCCGCTGTGCATGCGGTCATATGAAAGAAGGGTCGCGTGTTCGAGTATGGATGGTGGTGGAAAAAGTGCTTGCATATTTTGTTACAGCTGGTTGCTTGCTACAGTCTTTCACAATCTATTCATGCAGACCGCTGTCGTCAACGGGTCACGAACATGCTACTGTATTTCCCATTCAGGTGCAGGCGTGCGGAACTCGTCTGCGGGACACCCCTAGTGCTCGCCCTCTGCAGTCCGGACTACCACGCTGCCGTCTTGCATGCCGAAGTATACTGCGACTGGGACCTGCCCGCCGCTGACTGCTGTCTTCTCGCCGCTCTTTGCCCTCAGCTCTTGTGCGTCCAGACCGTTCAGGCCGGAGAAGATGCCGACTTCTAGTACGCCGGTCAGGCTCTTGATGGCCTTGGCAATGGCGTTGACTTCCCATGTGCCGTCGCTTCCATCGCCCTTGCCGCGGCCTGCCTGGACGTCCTTCTTTGTCAACAGTTTGGGGAACGCAGCGTCGATGATGTAGAAATCCTGGTCCGTCTTAAGTGGCCCGGACTTCTCGAGCAGCGTAGTCCTGAGCTTGGCCTCGGTGGAACCCAATGTCTTGAGCGCGGCGGCGACCTTGTTCTGCGCGAGCGGCGCGACTTCGATCGGTATTGTGGGCCAGCTTGTCAAGAGGCGGTCCTGTCGTTTCCTGTAGTCGGCGACGCAGACGAATTTCTTGGCGCGCTCGGCGACGAGCTTCTCTTGGAAGAGGCATGCGCCGCCGCCCTTGATGCAGTTCAGTTCTGAGTCGACCTCGTCGGCGCCGTCGAAGGCTACGTCGAGCATCACACCCTCCGGCAGTGCGTCGAATGCGACTGGTGTGAGGCCGGCGTTGATAATGACTTGTCGTGATTGGTAGCCGGTCGGGACGAAGAGGATGGCTGGGTTTGTGGAGCGCTCTTTGATGGCTTCGACGACGTAGACGATGGTTGTGCCGCTGCCAATGCCTACGTATGAGGCGTTGACATCGAAGTGGTCGGTCACAGCTTGCTGGCCGGCTGCGCGCTTGGCAGCTTCGACGTTTGTGTCGGTCATTGTGGAGGTGCGGAGGTTGGAAGTGGTAGAGAAGTGTCTAAGGGAACCTCTCGGTGTTGTGGTTTTGTTCAAAGTGAACGGGGAATGAAGGCACGATGACGCTTTGGTGTTGAGGGGCAGTAGAAAAGAGGGTCTTGCCGCGACTTGAGTTTGGAGGGGCAGCTGTCGGTGCAGTGGCCGATGACTGATGCTTCGAAATTGCTGCGTTGGACGCGCAATTTGCAATAATGAGCGCATCGAATGACCGTTATTGACACTTTATGTGCAGCCAAAACTAGTCACTATGATTCTGATATGATTTAGGCTATTTGCTGATCGTGACGAGAAGAGACAGCAGCTTGAGCTCGCGACGAGATGACAGGGAGCTCCTGCCAAATGACGCTTGAGCCCCACCACCCCATGTTTCTCGGCGATGACGATACGTGAAGCTCAACCTTTTCGATAACCACAGCTCGAACATCAAAAAAGATGGATCGATGGTCCCGTTGAGAACGGATATGTTCACAGAAATCTTTGTATTCCGATAGACTCCGTGAAGTGGTGCTGATTGGCTCTAAGTCTCGGTCCGAGATGTGGAATAGCAACTACCCTCTTTATCTATCATCTTTCCAACACAAGATGTGGCAATCAATGCTGTGATATGTCATCAGGCATCACCTCACTGAATTTGATTCTTCCTTTCTTATCCAATCAGATTCGCCTGTATGGTTGTATTTCATCGATTTAAACTGAACGTCATCAGCGTTTGCTTATCAGCATGAGCGAAGCACCTACGGTTGATCCACACTGGGAGACAGTGTATGGGAAATCTCATGTCTCTGGATGTGCTTCAGGCCAACTTCTGGCTTCGAATTTGGAGCTCAGCTTCTGGGGTGGCGTTGACCATGTCACTGGGGAGGTCATTGACCGGTCCCATCCCCTATGTCGACAGCGTCTGAAGAACAAGATTCTGGCAATCCCAGGGGGCCGCGGATCATGCTCAGGCAGTGCCACAATACTGGAACTGATCATGAACGGAAACGGACCCAAAGCCCTGATTTTCGAGCGGACCAACGAGATCCTCGCAGTTGGAGTCTTCGTCGCGGAGGAGTTGTTCGAAAAGACTATACCTTTGGTGATTGTAAGCGACGAAGACTTCAGGACGATCTTGACGTGGAACGGGAAGGACATCAGTGTTCACAACGATCGAATTTCGACATGTCCAGTAGAGCCAAGTGCGAACGATACATCCTCGAGCGATAACATCAACGTTCACCTCCACATGCCTGAGCTCTCAGAAAACGATACGGCTATGCTTCAAGGCGGCTGTAGGAATGACAGCCAGTACAGCCAAGCTCAAGCGCTTGCCATGAAGATCATCGTCCGGACAGCATCAATTATGAAGGCTCCTTCTCTAATGTCCATCAGTCATGCACACGTAGACGGTGCTCATTTTGGGCCTGCCTCTGTTCTCTTCGGCAAACGACTTCGTGACATAGGCGGTGAATTTGCGGTCCCGACTACCGTAAACGCCATCACTATTGATCAGCAACGCTGGCGCGACCTGGGTGTCGATAATGTCTTTGGTACCGAGAGTGATGAACTAGCAAAGGCATTCCTAGATATGGGTGCTCAAATGTCCTTCACATGCGCACCATACCAGCTCGACTCTGCACCAAAGCTCGGCGACCAAGTGGCATTCGGCGAGTCCAATGTAGTGTGCTATGCGAACAGTATTCTCGGTGCTAGAACAGCGAAATATCCCAATATGCTCGAAGCGCTCATTGCCTTGGCTGGCCGTGCACCAAAAGCAGGGATACATTTACTAGAGAACAGGGCCCCAAAAATCTGGATAACAGCACCACTACTCTATCAACTTCGTGGAACGACACTTGATGATTCTTTCTGGCCACTGTTAGGCTATGAAATCGGTGCCAAAGCAGGCTCACGCATCCCCGTTATCGCTGGCTTGGAGTATATGAAGCCGCCGCCTTCTCGGGACAATCTCAAAGCCTTTTCAGCCGCATTCGCCACCAGTGCTGGAGCTCCGATGTTCCACATGGTAGGCGTCACCCCGGAGGCAGACGACTACAAAGAACTGGGTGCATCTACATCACCCTTGGATCTTAAGATTAGCATTACCTGGAAGAACCTCGAAGCCACCTGGATGGAGCTCAATCAGAGTTCCGATGTTCAAAGTCCCACTCGTACTGTTGATCTCGTATCCCTCGGCAATCCACACTTCTCGCTCCTCGAAATCAAACGCCTCGCACAACTCTGCCAGGGACGTACCAAACATGTCGGTACCAGTGTGATAGTAACAACGTCCCGCGCACAGAATAGCCTCGCCGTGCAGGCTGGGTATATCGCTCAGCTAGAGGACTTCGGTGTCCAGGTCTTGACGGATACGTGTTGGTGCTTCATCCGTGATCCGGTGATCAAGAGGGACGTGAAGTGCATCATGACGAATTCGGGGAAGTATGCCCACTACGGTCCTGGACTTACAAGGCGCGAGTTTTGTTTTGGAAGTTTAGAGGCATGTGTGGAGAGTGCGTGTACGGGGAAGTGGACTGGTGAGCTACCTGCATGGATAAAAGCCGGGGTGCTTATTTCAAACTGAAAAATGTCGTATCACGATTACATTATAATCTTAAAGTCGACGCTCGTCAGACTGACATCTGCACCGCAGGCTCAATCTTGATCTCCGGCCCCTCGATCTTCTTCACCTTACGACCCTCCCACCAACTCATCAAACCCGCAAACATAGCCACTCCACACCCAAGCGCAATAAACGTACCAGTAGCCCACGTCGGCCGATCAAACCTGTTATAATGCCACATGAAGAAACACAACACCGCCTGCAACAGCGTGTTCAACACCATCATATCCACCGTGAATGCTAACTTCCACATACTCGTCGGTGGCGCCCGCTCCCCGGTGAATGTTGCCTTCTCCACCCCAACCCCTCCGTCCAGCGAATTCTCATTCTCGGTGAACCACGCAGGAGGCCGGAACCACGCTTTGTTCTGGTTGAACAAGCGGCGCATGGCGTTTTGGTCGTGGAGATGCACACTGCGCACCATCCAGTAAAAGTCGCGGAAGCGCCAAGGTGCGAGACCAAAGCCTGTGACGCAGAACAAGGCGTTGAGGATCTGCGAGTCGATTTCAAGCCAGATCTTGCGCGCGGAGTAGTCGTCGTTACAGCTTGGGTGACACATGGCGGGCGCGGCGTTGAGGAGGAGGAAGAAGAGCATTGCGCCCCAGGCCTGGCTTTGTTAGTGCATGTGGTTTCAAAACGGGAGAGGAAGGCGTACGACAATGTTGAGACCATAGATGGTGATGAGGAATCCCGAGGGGGTGAGGAAGAAGACCCAGAATGCTTTCAGTCCGTGTTTGATGGTTGGGCCCCAGGGTTCTTTGTGATGCGATGCATGTTTTTCCTTCAAAGTTTGTCGTCGGTGGAGGCCAGGGTGCCTATGCACATGTTTTTTGGGTTCGGCTTCAGTTTCTTCTGGCACAATGGCCTCTTCCAATGCGCTGGCGAGGGTCTTCGTCTGTGTCTTTACCAAAGTGAGCTCCCCGTCATCACCTGACTTTGCGATACGGGTCGAGTGTCCATGCGCGTCGAACGTGATGTTTGATCCGCCAGACTCTGGCTCACGCAGTTCCGTTAGATTCGGTGCTTGCGCAATCGCTGTGCCTGTCGCCTGCCACATGCCCAGCTGGGGTGTCGCATTCATCAGGGACAGCGACATCCCTCGCGCCCGCCCAACAATGCCCTTCTCTTGTTTTTCGGTCATGGTCCCGAAGTTCGATTTCGACCAGGGTGGTACAAGATGCAATGACAGTTATGTGCGCCCAGTGCGCAATGTGGCGAAGTCAATGATGTCGAGATCGATTCCAGTCCTCCAATTTACGTCCGTACGTTGCATGAAAAGTCGCGCGGCCGAAGGAGAAAGTTATGCGGCCGAAAGTTAAAGGTCGTAAAGTTTTGCCCCAAGCTCTGGCCCGATCGTCCGTGGTACGCGCGAGTGTGATCTGCCAACACGGAGGATCCGGTGCAACGCCCTGTTGATCACTATAACCGGTAAGACCACGGCTTGTGCTCGGTTGGCGCGCCTTTGGACTGTCCGCGAGACTGAGATCTAGACCTATTACAACAAGAGGTGAGATTTGGCGTTTCCCACGAGACATGTGATTGGGTGACGTCGCTGATTCAGTAGGTCCGACTGCTTATCCAAACAGACCGCGCCGGACGAGAAGCCCCGTCATCAACCTCGTCGGTGATTTTCTTCACCTCGAATTCACATTGATGTAGCGAGCAATTGGTGCTTGTTACGCAATGCCTTTCAACTTCAGCAGCAAGCAACGAAACGGTCAATATCATGACGAGAAGGCGCAGAGCTCCGGAAGAGTCAATACATTTGGCCAAGTCGCAATAAAGTTTCACAGAAACACGACATCGTTGAAGTACTGGTTCGATAAAGTACAAAACGATGCTGCTGCGTGCCGGCCGCCGCAGTGTGCACGACCACGAAGGGGAAGTACAGTTCTTGTTGACGAGTTCATCAACGAGAAGCCGAATGCGACCCCGACGCCACGATTGAACATTGCAATACACATCTGCGGTTCCCGAGGCGACGTGCAGCCTTTCATTCCTATTGCAAAGCTGCTTCAATCGCCACCACATGGGCATCGAGTGCGAATCTGCACACATCCAGCGTTCAAAGATTTCGTGGTACGTTTCCACGACCCTTTTGAGGTAGATTGCGAAATGTGCGCTGATGTATGCTGTAGGAAAGCAATGGCATTGAGTTCTTCTCGATTGGCGGAGATCCGGAAGCGTTGATGGCATACATGGTGAAAAACCCTGGGCTTCTACCAAACATGAAGTCGATCAAAGATGGAGACATTGGCAAACGACGAAAAGAGATGGCAGAGATGGTCGAAGGAACCTGGAGAAGCTGTATTGAGGCCGGTAATGGGATGGGTGAGAAGATCCTGGCGCTGAGCGTAGATGACCCAGCAGATTTGTTCATCGCAGACGCCATCATCGCCAACCCTCCCTCGATGGGGCACATCCACTGCGCAGAGAAGCTCGGCATACCTCTGCATATCGTTTTCACGATGCCATGGTCGCCAACAAGGGCTTTCCATCACCCATTGGCAGCCATGGAGTACGGAGAAGTCGAGACGTCTACAGCCAACTACTTCAGTTTCACTGTCATGGAGCTGCTGACATGGCAAGGCCTTGGAGACATCATCAACAAGTTCCGGACCCAGACCTTGAAGCTCGACGCGATGAGTCCGCTGTGGGGTCATCAGTTGATACCACGCCTCCGTGTACCATACAGTTACCTCTGGTCGCAAGCTCTGATCCCCCGACCGTCTGACTGGGGCCCACACATTAGTATCACTGGGTTCTCGTTTCTGGATGCTGGCTCAAATTACACTCCACCTCAAGATCTAGCTGATTTCCTTGCACAAGGGCCACCTCCAGTGTACATTGGGTTCGGTAGTATCGTGGTCGACGATCCTGTGGCCCTCACTAAGCTGATTTTTGAAGCTGTTAAACTGGCAAAAGTACGAGCAATTGTCTCCAAAGGTTGGGGAGGTGTCGGTGCAGGCGAAATACCTGATGATGTCTACCTGATAGGTAACTGTCCGCATGACTGGCTGTTCAAGAGAGTCTCATGTGTTGTTCACCACGGAGGCGCTGGTACAACAGCAGCTGGCATTGCCTTAGGGAAGCCAACGGTTGTTGTGCCATTCTTTGGCGATCAACCGTTCTGGGGACAGGCAAGTATGCGTTCAGAAGATTAGTAAGTGCAAACTAACTCGGTATTAGATGATTGCGAAAGCCGGAGCTGGTCCAGTACCTGTGCCATTTAAGCTCATGACGGCAGAGAGCCTCGCCGAGAGTATAGCATTTGCCCTGAAAGATGAGGTGAAGATAGCAGTACAAGAGATGGCCGAGACCATAGCGGAAGAGGATGGCTCGGGAGGCACAGTAAGAGACTTTGAGGAAAAGCTCGGACTCGATGGGATGCGATGCCATCTTTGTCCAGAGCGTCTGGCTATCTGGCGCGACAAACAGACTGGAGCACATTTGAGTGGGTTTGCAGCAGCTGTGTTGAGCCAGCAAAGTATCTTAAACCCGGAACATCTACGTTCGTAAGTCAGCTCCCTTGCTCGATGCTATAAGCTATAGCTAACCAGGATTGCTGTAGATTGCGGCACAGGCATTGGTGTGAGTAGTGATGTTTATTTACGCATGGTGGACATGTTGTTGACAGTACCAGATACACACGAAGGAGCAGAAGCCCCATTTGTAGGTGCGGTGGCCGCCTTTGGTGGCTTCGTGGCCTCGCTCGGCACAGACACAGCCGAATTTACACATCGACTTAAGAAACGGCCGCACACTGCTGATGTCGAGGCTGATGTTGAGGTTGATGTCGAGGCTTTGGCACGAAGCATTTCGAATGAAAACCCACAGGCGGTGGACCTAAAGAACGGTATCACGTCCAAGCACTTCTACAATTTGGCGTATAGGATGGCTCTGAAGTCGTACGAAAAGGACCCCACTCAAAACTTCACTAAACCACAGACTCGTCCTGGACTTACGGCGGTACGGAAGAAAGTAGCTGCAAAGAAGGGGAAGGATAGTCGAGCCTACCAGATCGCAAACGCTACTAAGCACTATGTTGGTGATCTCGCTGCTACAGGTGGCAAAGGTAAGCTCTTGCAAGTCGACTGGAGGTGCTTGCTAACGTTGCTGGTCAGCTCCTGTCGCGCTTTTTTATAACATGGCAAATGGGTTTCGAAACCTGCCGTCCTATACCATTCGCAACGACCCGGCGAGGCGAAGAGATGAGATCACAGGCTTCGGCAGCGGATGTAAACTCGCTGGGAAGGTACGTTGCACTGTAGGTTTCAAGAACAGCACTAAAGAAGACCTTTAGGAATTCGTGGTGGGCTTTGTTGATGCCTTTCACGGTCTTATAAGACATCCGTATCTCGGCGCGAAACAAGAAGGCCTAGCTGGCTTCGGTAAAGGCATTGGTAGAGGTCTCGGTGGTTTCTATTTCCATTCATTCGCAGGTGAGTTGACCTCTGAAGTATTCCTTGACATACTTGACTGATACTGTTAGCCATTTTCGGTCTGCCAGGATACTTCTTGAAGGGGGTTGAAAAGGAGCTTCTTCGAAGGCACCTTACTACACTTCAGGCAGAGATCTTTCTCATTCAGTTGCGTCGATCAGCGCAGGAGCTTCGACAAGGGACTGAAGCCGAGAAGGCGGAAGTAATTGAGAGGTGGAAAGACTTGAAAGCCAGCATAGCAAAGTACTAGTCTGGCGTGTTCGTGATGAGACAAGAACCTTGTCTATAGGGCATTCAACGGTAATTCAATAGTCAATAGTAATCTCACAAATCAGTCAGCATACCTGCAGGTGGTGTGACGAATTTAGTCAACATCATGTTGAGGAGGAGTATCTTACATTCCAACAAGTGATGTACAAAGCACGCCAGAGCTATGTCACCTTAAGTCGCGCTTGCCCCACCAGCGCCCCCACGTCGAATGACGCCACGGTGCTTCTCGCGTCGACACCGCCTTGGTGGCAGAATCTTGACGCTGCCTATTGATGCTGTTGCGCAAACAAACGACATTCACCTGCACATGCACAAAGTTGGGGACAAGATGGCGGATCTACCTCCCCCCGTTCAAGGACCAACCGCGAAGGAGAAGAAGTAAGCGTGTTCCAGCTTTAATGGCCTGCAAACAGCTCCTGATTACTCCAGGTACGACCGACAGCTGCGCTTGTGGGGAGCTACCGGTCAACTCGCGCTCGAGAGCTCGCACATTCTCCTTATCAACAATGGTCCTGGTGTTGTTGGTATCGAGACCCTGAAGAACCTCGTCTTGCCTGGTATCGGCCAATTTACCATCCAAGACTCGGCTATCGTTACCGAGGCGGACTTGGGCGTCAACTTCTTCCTGGAGGACCAGCATCTTGGTGGATTCCGTGCCGAACATACGAGCAACTTGCTCAAGGAGCTGAACCCTGATGTGGACGGCCACTTCATCACAGAGGTATTTGCAGGCGCAGACTAGGCCTGAAACACACTCACAAGACCTCAGCCCATCGAATCGTGGCTGGTACAGCCAGATGCTTTGCGACCCTACACACTCATTGTTGCGACTGCTCCGGTGCGCCCTGAGCTTCTCGCAAAGCTCTCCGACCATGCAAGCGTCGCGCTGATCCCCCTCTTCTACGTTCATTCGGTCGGTTTCTACTCGCACTTTTCGGTGCACCTCCCGCCTGCCTTTCCCATCGTCGATACCCATCCTGGCCCAGAGACCACCACAGATCTGCGGTTATTGAAACCATGGCCGGAGCTGCTACAATTCGCAGAGGACACGACCGCAAGCCTCGAGAGCATGAGCCCTGACGACCATGGACATGTACCATACCTGGCGTTGTTGCTGCATTATCTGGAAGAATGGAAGAAGACACACAACGGGGAGGTACCGCAAAGCTACAAGGAGAAGACAGAATTTAGGGCCTCAGTGTCACAAGGCGCAAGGGCGAACAACCCAGAAGGCGGGGAGGAGAACTTTGATGAAGCAGTGGCCGCCGTCCTCAAGTCACTAAATCCTCCGCAAGCCAGTAGTTCGGTCAAGGAGATCTTCACTGCCCCAGAGTGCCTCCTCATTCGCGAGGATTCACCCACATTCTGGGTCATTGCGAATGCCATTGGGCTGTTCTTCACAAAGTACGGCGTACTTCCAGTTCCTGGGTCTGTGCCAGACATGAAGGCTCGCTCCAAGGACTACATTCAACTCCAGAATGTCTACAAGTCAAAAGCACGCAAGGATTTCGCTGAAGTGTTAGAGAGCGTACGGTTCTTGGAGAGGAATGCTAACCGAAGCACACCCATTGAGGAGAAGGATGTTGAGGCATTCTGCAAAAATGCTGCACACATCAAGCTGGTGCGTGGGAGGCCTTTCCATGTTGTGCAGGCTGGTCAGAAGATTAAGTGGGGCGACAGGGCCAGGTCTCTGGGTAAGTGACGCAGGTGTGGATTTGGGACTCGAACTGACATCCTACAGCACAGGAGCTCACTTTCCCCGATTCTCTGATACCACTATACATCGCCTTCCTGGCATGGGATGAGTTCGCTGCGACCCACGACAAGGATGGTTTTGGGGGTGCCCCACAGGCACCCGGTGCAACTGAAGCAGACGCGGATGCAGAGAAGCTTACTGGCATTGCACACACGATTATGGATGACTTGATCAAGGAAGCTGGGAATCAAGTTGAAGACCCCGAATACTCCACCCTCAAGGCGCAGCTTGGAGAATTCGCTCAAGAGTTGTAAGTGAACTCTGAACCCGTTGCACTGAATGTGCAGCTAACAGGACCGTAGCGCTCGAGCAGGGGGAGCTGAGCTACACAACATTGCTGCTCTTACTGGTGGTATTGTGTCACAGGAGATCATCAAGGCTATCACGGAGCAGTACATCCCTGTCGACAACACTTGCGTTTTTGACGGTGTCAAGAGCAAGACTGCGGTCTTCAAGGTCTAAGGGCTTCATCTCAACCAGAGATCCATTGAGTCATCGGAAATTCCCATACTGTATGCATTGACTCGAATGAGTATTTGCATTGTGGACACAGGGTTTGGCAGAAGACCATCGATTCGCTCGGCTCGATGCGAGTCTTCACCGCAGCAAGCCCATAGATATGGCCCAGCGCATGTACAGGATCATAAGAGCAACATAGAGTCTCAACGAGAGTAACGATTAAATGAAAGCATCAGAGATGCCTGGCATAATTTCCGTCCTCGGTGAAAGGCTCGCAAAGTGCCTATTCTGGTGATGAGTGCTCCTCTTTCCTTGCGACAAGGTTGAAACAACTTCTCAGCCCAGCAGCGTGATCTACAATTTCATAAGAACCATCGCAACTATCTCGCACATACGTGGTCAGTGACGATGGCCAAACAGGTTAAACTCACCTTCTCATCGTCGCCTCGAGCGCGAAATGTCGTGACGTCGCGTTCTTCCAAGAGCACCGACCAGCGCGACGCGTCGAGCGCTAATGAGTACGGCAAGCGTAATGAACCTATTACGCAGACTGCGCAATTCACGCCTCCGCCATCTTCCCAATGCTCTGCAATGCCCAACACGCTTTTCCTCCCCTCAAAACCAGGCATGGAGATCACATTTGACCTCCCGGACTCTACGGACTGGATAGAGACAGCCCTCCCCGCTTTTGAGGCGCTCGAAGCAGCCTTGCGCTGCGAGATGTGCAAGGAGTTCTACTCGAACCCTGTCATTACATCATGCTCGCACACTTTTTGCTCGATATGCATACGACGGAGTATTGCTGCGGACGGGAAATGCCCGAGCTGCAGAACAGCATTGTCGAGCGACAAATTGGCGCCAAACATCGCGGTGAGGGAGGTTGTCATGCGCTTCCAAGAGGCGAGACCAAAGGCACTCGAGCTAGCGCGCGCCGACAAGGAGCAAGAGAATGCGATAGAAGGGAGTAAAAGCAAGAAGAGGAAGTTGCAAGACACATATATCGAAGACGGCGACGACGTGGGGCAGACGAGGTCGCGGCAGACACGGCGTAGTCGGCGTAATGTTGGCTCAAACGATGCGCCGGTTGAAATAAGGGACAGTGAGGACGATGATGATGCAGACTTTATGCCTGAGGGGATGGCAAAATGTCCGATCTGCAACGAAGCTATGAAACAGGAGCTGGTCTTCAATCATTTGGATGTATGCACAGGACAAAGCTCGTCCCAAGGGCGTAGCACACGGTCAAAGTACGTAGCGGTTACAATTCTAATTGCTGGCGATCTGCTAACACGAGCGCGGCAGAAACAAGAACTCATTCCCTGCGGCTCTGCAAAGACGGCAGAAAGAACCCTCACCACCACCGACCCGCCAATCACAACTCAACTATGCAATGATGAAGGAAGGAGCACTGCGCAAGAAATTACAAGAGATCGGGATACCTACCTGGGGCAGTAAGGACCTCATGAAGCGCCGCCATATTGAGTGGCTGAACATTCACAACTCGAACTGCGACGCAGACGACAGTGTACGGAAAACAAAGAGGCAGCTAGTGAAAGAGCTGGAGGAGTGGGAAAACACACAAGGTGGAAGGGCAGACACCAAAGAAAGCAAGGTCATGAGAAAAGACTTTGATGGCAGCGGGCACGCCAAATCTCACAAGAGCGACTTTGACGACCTGATCGCTCAAGCACGAAAGAAGCGTGCTGCGCCAAAGTCAGATGAAAAGAAAGAGACAAATGATGCAACAGACGTCAATATGCCGCAGAACCCTCAGCCACATCCTGAAGCGCTTGTCGAGATGCCAGCTGCCCTAATCGGTACCAATCAACGGCCTCAGCAATCGATAAAAGAGAATGGGGTTGAATCACAGGGTTCACAAACAAACCATGGAACAGATCTCGGGACGCATCAGGATGGCGCACAGTTCGTAAATCACGCAGGGTCTATTTTGCCATCAGAATCTGTGGACTCGACGACTGCACCGCACGAAGAGCCGCCTGTTGGGTTACAAAGTCCTATCAGAACAACTTCGCGGAAATTGCCCATGTTCACTGTGCCTGAAGAGCCAGTTAAGGAGGTGGATATGTCTGCAAGGTAGTAGCCGTGGTTGAGAAGATCGAATTATTGTATGTGAACCATACCACATAATCAGATTCAGCTCGCCACTCCCCCTCTCACACTCACCTTCTAACATCTCCCTTCGACCTAGCACTCTGCGCACCATTCAGATATGTTATCAGCCATAGTGCCAGCTATCCGCACGGATTCCGCGCGAAGCTCTAAGGAAGGTCTCAAACCCACTCAGGCCGGGTCCAGTCACTTGAGGGCCTCTCCGCTGAGGTATTCCTCAAGTAACATAGTTGCCGACAACTGCAAACCTGCGCCGTCTGTAGATGTCGTTACGAACAAGGATCGTTCGAAGTCGCCCGAACTCCTACGGGCTCTATCACCCATGCGCCCTCGCCGAACGCCTGTACTCGTCAATGCACCAGATGTGAGATGGCGTGTGGAGCCGCGCCTGCGACACTTCGCATCCCTCGACTCAGTCCTAAGCACGTCGACCACTTCGGCCTCAGAAGCATCGACCATGCGCCAAAGTCCTATCACACCACACAACGTCGCGCTGCCTTCGTCCCGTGCATCATCGATATTCACTGTTATGCCTGGGGAGACAAATCTCGTCGACGTCCCTCTACCACCTTCTCCACCAGCACCAATCGATACCAAATACAACGAGTGCTTCGAACGACCAAGGCTTGGTCAAGGTCACTACTCCCACCAACCACACCTGCTCTCTCCCGTAACCGAGGTCTCCTCCGCACTGTCCATACGCTCCCTCAACAATTCAATCCTTGACCTCAACGCAGACATCGAGACTGCTGAGTGGTACAACGTTGACAACGTTAGGAGACAGAATGTCCGACTCATTGGCGATTCGCAAGTCAGCCTCACCAGCCAACAGTCGCGACAGAGCCGGTTCCGAGAGCGCTTCAGTCTCGACGGTGCTGAGCATTATGCGGAGAGCCTGCGGAGCAGGGGCGGTAACGGGGCACCTGTCACGAGGGTTGTAAATACAGGTGCGGAGAAGGAGATGGATATGAACGAGGAGGAGGTGCAGGAGAAGTGCGGAAGGAAGACACTCTGTGGTAAGGTTGGGAAGCTGAGGAGGAGGGTGAAGGGCTTGGGGTGCAGGGTTTGTGAGGTTATCACTAGAAAAATTAGCATCTGGGTTTTGGCCCGTGGGCTGGGTTCAAACAGGGTTAAAGGCTAGCCATAATGTTCTCCTTGGCTTGGGCTGTTGGGTATACGGGATGCATTGATAAGGAATTTAGGGCTGAGTTTGGTTTGGGATTTGAGGCTGGGATGGGTTCACGTTTTGGCAAAGGAATCAAGGAATTTGAGGTTTTCGGGAAGGACAAGATACCCATGGATAGCGCACAGCTCTCTATAGCGAAGATGATTCAGTCTTTCGCAATCTTGGTGTTTCATATGCCAGGCTGAAAAGCAGTGTGCCCGTTTAGATATAATTGGCTCCTCCAGGCAGCAGGTCAACACCGCCCTTTTGACTTCGTCCCGCTAAGCGTAGCAATGCCAAACACACGCAAAACAGTAGGCATTAGCCAAGTCAGATGCTTGCCAGATTCTTCTCCTCAAGATATTGAAATTGTGTGAGTATATAAATCCTAATACGCGTGGTTCCTTCAGGAAAGTAGCTAAACATAAAGTTTATACGCGCCTGAGTGCGGTCCTCAGGTGCCCTTTCCTTTTTGGGCAATACAATACCACGAGAACTTGGGTTCGAATACGCTTCGAGCTGCTTCTGTTATGATTCGAGTCTTGCTTTTTGCTACGACCTTTTTTGCTGCGGTATCGTGACTTTGTTGCCTGGAGTCCAGAGGTGCAATTGCGCTAGGCTCGTGACGGGAAGGTCTAGCCGCAAACATTGTCGAACCCCGCATGCTCACGTAAGAATTGGTAGCGATGCTGTGCGATGGATACCTTTGTGGATTGCTTTCAGCCGATGGTTCTGATTGAATGCGTTGGTCTTTAATGTATGGTGATTCGCCAATTCGAAAGCATCGGACCGAGGCTCGCAAACTACTTCCATCTGTGACTTCAAGTCACGACACAAGCCTTCTAATCCACACACATATCCTGAGTCATCTTGCCCAAACAAGACGCGATTAGTTAAGCGCATGATTAGAATTGTGTAATCGACTATTGTATAAAAGACTCCTAGCTTCCAGTCGAAAGAACGAGGTTCCAAAAGTAGCCGCAATCCAGATCATATCGCCATAGCACCATGTCAGCTGAAACCCAAAACAAGTTCGCAAAGCAACTCCGCTCCCTCCACGTCCCCGGCAACCCCCTCATCGTGACCAATGTATGGGACGCCATCACCGCTACATCCATAGCAGCCCTTCCCCAAACCAAGGCCCTGGCAACAGCATCCTTCGCAATCGCCGCCGCCGCCGGACTAGAAGATGACGATCTAACCCTCGAGGTGAACCTGCGCGCCGTCGAAGCCATTGGCAAAGTCGCAGCTAAACATAGTCTCCCGCTCACCGTCGATTTCCAAGACGGCTTCGCCTCTGCGCTGGAACACGGTGTTCGCCAAGTCATCAAGCTGGGAGCCGTGGGCATCAATCTGGAGGACTACGGGCGCGAGATCGGAGGCCTGTATAGCATTGAGCAGCAGTGCGCGCGGATTCAGAAAGTCATCGCTGTAGCGAAGACGCAGGGCGTGCCTGACTTTGTTGTCAATGCGCGTACAGATGCACTATTCGCGGGCCGCGATCTCAATGAGGCGATTGAGAGGGGACAGGCCTACCTCGCTGCTGGTGCGTTCAATGTCTTTATCTGGGGCGGGCCAACAAGGCAAGGGTGGAAGAGGGAGGAAGTGGAGAAGGCGGCGCGGGCGCTTGATGGACGGCTAAATGTCATTCTTGTCAGGGGAAAGGCAGGGGGATTGAGTGTGAAGGAGATAGGTGAGCTGGGGGTTGCGAGGATTAGCATCGGACCGGCTCTAATGAGATGGAGTTCTGAGCAGATTGGTCAAGAGGCGCAGAGGATTCTGGAGGGCAAGGCGGTGGGTGAAAAGTAATGTGCTGTACGTTAATTAAAGAAAAAGCATTGCAAATATCAGGTTGCGCACGAAGTCGAGCAGTAAACATTGCGATTTTGTTTCGTGCCGTACGTATCGTAACCATTTCCCAAAGAGCAACCTGCTCATAACCCAAACAGAGCTTTGCGCTCGCAACTTCTGTTGCAGAAAGTAATTCTCACATATCCAACCACCCTCATTCAAACTACGTCTAGTGGCGAGCGTGACGGCGGCGAACAACGTGCGCAGCAGCACGCTTGCGGTACTCGTTGTAGTCGGCAGTAACGGTGACGTACTGAGTGACGACCTCGATGTCGGTAACGGTCACGCAAACGTAGCCCTCCTTGCAGCCACCCTCAGACGACTCGGGGGCCTCGGGAGCTGCGGTGGGTGCGGGTGCAGCTTCGGAAGGTGCAACCTTGACGGTGTAGGTGGCCTTAGGGTTCTCGGCCTCGCTGGGAGCGGCGTAGCTAGGCTTGGCTTCGGAGTCATCCTCCTCCTTGATAGGGGGCGAGGAGTAGTCTGTGGCGGTAGGCTTGGCAGCGGCAGCAGTGGACGTAGGCTTGGCCTCCTCCTTGACAGGGGCAGCGCTGGTAGGCTTGGTGGGTGAGGCGGAGGTCTTCTTGGTAGACTTAGGCGTGGTGTCGACATCCGAAGAGTCAATTCCACCAGACAGAACTGCACCGATGTCGATGCTCTTCTTCTCCTGAGCAAGGACCTTACCCTTGTTGGGAGGGCCCTGGAAGTTACCGGCTGTGCACTGGTCGTTGATGCCCTGGCACTTGGTCTGCCAGAGCTTGCAGCCAGTGTTGCCAGTGATGGGGGACTGGTCAAAGCACTTCTCACCCTGCTGCCAGCACTCCTCAGCAGAGGCCCAGCAGCCCTTCTCGGTCGTATAGTCGGAGACCTCCTTGCCACACCAGTTGGCATTCTCAACAAGGCAGTCAGCAGGCTTCTGGCCCTCGGTCTGAGTGGTCTGGACAGAGGCAGCCATGGCGGCGGAGTTGGCAGTGAGCTTGGCAACCTTGGGACCGGGCATCTCGTAGGTGGAGGCGTCCTTGTTGTAGATATCGAAGCTGGTGCTGGGTTCGCCGTAGTCAACGTATCCGGGAATGGAGACAGTGGATTCGGGAACGAGGTTACCGTCGCTCTCGAGGAAGATCTGGGCACAGCCAGTGTAGAACTGAGGGTCATTGTCGTTCGCAGCGTGCAGAGCGAGCATCTCGGGACGAGCGAGGTAGTTACCACCCTCTAGTCCAGCGGGGAGCTTGACGTTGAGGAGACCGTTGTTATCGATGATCTCGTCCGAGCACCAGCGATCGGTGTTGGAGTTGTAGCCGTGTTCGAAGATCTTGAACCAGCCATCACCAGCAGCTGCACGTTACTCGTTAGTGGCAGCCCGGTAAACACGAAGGATTTGCCCAACCTGTGTCCTCAATAGCAGAGACGACCTTCTTGAGGTAAACAGCGCAAGGACCTTTGTGTCCACGATCAATACGCTCCTTAGACGCATCCGCAGGCCAAGCACGGATCTCGAACGAGAGTGTAGCGCCATCTGGGACGGCCTGTACGCGAGAGACACCCTTCGATCCACCGACGTCTGGATGGTGGGTTAGTGACAATCCATACGTTTCATGGAAAGAAGTGACATACTGCAAGCCATATCGTCGCTACCCAGGCTGGAGATGGGAGAAGTCGATTGCTGGCCATTGGTGCTCATACGCATAGCAACACCATCACCCTGGGTGGTGTTAGTGTACGCTTCAAGTTTGGTGTCAACCTGAACGCACCTGAGGAACGCCATCGACGAAGAAGTCAGTGAAAGCAGTGTGGGCGAGAGCAACGGGTGCAGAGGCCAGAGCGGCGATGAGCATAGACTGAGTCTTCATATTCGTTGATGTTTTGTTTTGATTTTTTTGACAGATCAAGAACGGTAGTATTTCACAGGAACAGATTGAGTCACTAGGACTTCACGGCGCGGAAAAGAATGGCTGTCGACTGGCGACGATAAGGAGTGAAAATGGCAACAAAGCGCCGACGAGAAGGACAGAGGTTGGTTATGAGGTCAAGACCGAAGGTAAGGAAAGGAAACGTAGGTGCGGGATCTGATCGGGCTTTTGATGTCTGACTGGGGCGAATTCCCGGTACCGATTCTTCATCTCGCCATCCCTGTGGTCAAGTTGCCGCGCTCCCGCCCCACTGGATGTGTTCCTGGCCACAGATCTCCTGGAAAAGTCACAAGTCGTGCCGGAATTGCGATGGAGTTGTTGAACCTCTTCTGGGGTCGTTGTCAGCCTTGAAACGTATAGCCAATCATGCCTGACGCTAAGGTCAAACATGAAACACAAATGCACGAACCTGCTGCGTTGACGAGCCACTAGAGTATGATTCGGTAAGGTCAGCCGCAGCCTGGCGCCCTCTCGGACACGCTTATTTCAGGTACCCGCCCTTCATTAAACTGTCTTCTTTGGTGTTGCACCTCTGTAAATCGATCTGCAGCCAGCCGCTTGCAGATGATCATGCTGCAAACGCCAGCGCGGGATTTTGATGATGCACTCCTACTGCACCTGAAGGTCTCCCTCCCATACGGTAAGCGCTAGGTATAATCGAGCGCTTAGGCGCTATTCAGGGGTAATGAAGCCTATAGTACTTCCGCATCTTGGCGCGAAGCTGGCTCCAATTTCGCGAGGGTTCCGGGTAGTGTTTGTGAGCCTGAGGCCAAGATGTCTGACCCCACTCAAACCTGGCACGGGCGCAAGGTAGCCTATTATTCACCGGCCTTCACTGCAAAGTAATTCTGCGTCAGGAGAGATGTCTTTGTGACAAATTGGGATCTCGTTTCAAAATCTGTTGTACAGCATACGTTGGCACGCGGTAAGACTCTGCATGTATGGACTGCGGTTGTGCATCCCTAGCTTCAGCTGGCAGCAGGGGAAGGTGCCAGAGCCAACGGTTGTTTCCGACTTTTTTGGATCCAGCTCACGTAGTGAGCCGTGTGCTCGTGGTCGGAACATGGTGCTGGGTAACAAGATGAAGACGATTTAAAGCAGGGTGGATGGCCCTTGTTCGCAACAGGTAAACGCTGTTGTGCGGAAATGGTACACAGCGTAAAGATGATGATCCTTGCGCTCGTTCAAGTTGAAGCTGTGAATGCGATCATTGCTGGTAATGTGGTGCGGCAGGGAGATATAGCACCCGACGCTATCGTATATGTGCGCAAGATGCGGCTGAAGATATCATCATTGTTCCACTGGTGATGATGAGAATACACAATTGCATGTGGGGAATACAAGCGAGCGTTTCAGCTAACACGCACCGAACCCTACCCTACTACCCGTCAAAAGGTCTCGAACACAGAGCACGCGAGTTGCAGCCGAAAACCGAAATGATGATCACCATTCATACCCAGTCAAATGAATGCCGAGGCTGGCACAGTTCAATGATCATGTTGTCGTAGAAGTCTTCTTCGAGCCCCAGAGTTTCCAAGATCGTGTGCTAGACGGTATACTAGCCTTATCATCCATGGGCGCAGCACGACCCAAACCAGTCTCTGCAATTTCTAGCATTTTTTTGATGGAATCCTTGAATTCGATCGGGTTGGCTGGAAGCTCATAAACCACCGGTGCTTTGCTGTCATAGGGAAGAGGCGCCGTTCGCGTAGACCATTTGACGTTCGAAATCTTCACACCACATACATTCCGGAATTGCACTTTCCAGAAACCAAGCAAAACACCCTCGGAGCGTGCTAGCGCATTACACTTTCTATTCAGACAACAGATGATGATGTTCTCATCAGGATGCTCAGCGTGCTCGATTCCCAGGTCCCGCAAGATAGCCTTGACAGTTTCGACTAGCCAAGCGCTGCCTGCTTTGGTAACATATTCGAATCTCTTTGATTCCCCAAACGATTTTGTGAGCAGTTCACGAGCTGCCAATGGAAGACGTCTTGACTTTGCGACCCTCAGATGCCAATGCATCTGATAGGCACCCATGGGAGAGAAAGTTGAATCCCACTGCAATGGCCATACTCCGGACGACATGAGTGGACTGGTAAGGAAAGCTTCCCCCGGAATCATTCTGAAACGGGGACGAGGTCTAAGTCCATCTGTCGGACGATCAAATCTATCCTGGCCCCACTGGTGGTCCCGCTGGGGCGGTTGCCCCTCATATATGCGTGCCTGGATCGCGCGGACAAGCTCACTCTTCTCTAAGGTGTGGGTGTTGGAGAATACATCGGTTGGGTCGAGGTTTGCGAGAAATTGACCATTAATGTTGCTGAAAGCAGACACCCACTCATCCAGTTTGTACATCTCGTGAACAATTTGCCGAGTATGGTCGTGCGCGAGGCCAAAACGCCTGGTTGAGCCTTCCAGAGCGACACTCCAAGCCAGGACTGTATTGTGAAACTCCCGTAGCTGAAGGCAAACATCACCTAGCCAGCGAGCTGCCGCAATATCACCCTCGTCGAGGTTTCTGATCAGATAAATCCCGTTAAAGGCACTCTCAAAGAAGTGCTTCGCTCTGATGAGATTACCACTGAACGATGCGCACACACCAATGCAATGCCTCAGAACACGTCGATCAGGCTGCAGACCAGCGGACGTGACGAAGCCTTCTTCGACTGCCGCAAGCTGCTGTTCAAGCAAATCGGTCGCAGCAACGTAATCGTGTCTGGTCCAAGCCGCCAGGATATGTTGTGCTCTTCCGTCCAAGTCGGACAACGGCAAAGAAGGTACTGGTTCGGGTGCTTCCGAAGCTGCGATTGTAGGAAGTGAGAGCTCCTTCCCATTGTACGTGTCTCGCCCAGAAAAAGGTTCAAGGGCTGTAGTAGATGGTGAAAACATGTTTACAGGCTCTGGAGCAGTGTGAGATGAACCCAGCAAGTGCAGCACCTGCAAGGTCTCTGTAGGAGGATTCAACATGTGCAAAGGCTCCGGTGCGTTCGAAGAGTCTGACCTCTGCAAAGGAATGACGACGGGCGATCGGTTAGACTCAGGCTGATTCTCTGTATGGATGATGTCAGTCTTAGCGCCCAGGTTTGCAGCTACGAGTGATGTTGATACGAAATCTACTTTGAAGTCGACACCTGAACACCGCCGTGTTGAGTCAAGGCTCTCAGGTTCTTTGCGGTCTTCCAGCAGTCTGCCTTCGTTAACAGCTCTGATGAACCAATCCACCACAAAATCGTGATAACTCATCGCAACTTGATGAGATATGCCGACATCTTCAAGGTCGCGGATAATCTGAGTCCAGGCTGCATCATCATCGTCGTCCTGTTCTTGGATATTTGGAGCAGCGATCCGCTCAATCGACGCGATGCTCTCTTCGCGATATCCACCTTTGTAGTCCAGCTCTAGTCGTTCCAAAGCGTCTAGTATCAATACTTGGTTATCGTGTATCAACGAAGTATAGAAGGTATTGAGCATCACCACACTCGAGGCCAGTCGTTCTCGTAAACTCCTTGACTTCTCCGGATCCCAGGTTAGCCGGTCCCATGCCCGTTTGCTCTTTGTGTCGAGTGAGTTGTAGTGTTGAAGCGACTTGTCAAGCTCAGCTAAAACATCAATGCATGGGTTATAGGCATCGAGAAGCTGTTCGCGCTTGTGCGAGGGTATCTTGTCGTACTTGTCTTGGATGTCATCCAGCAAATTCGTAAGACTGCGAGCTTCAGTCGTTAGGGCTTTGTAATCTCCTGTGCAGTCGCGACCTATGGATAGTCAGCGATTTGTACTCGCTCAGAGGTGCGAAACTACAGACAGTTTTTGTACACGCGGGCGGCAACTTCGCCCAGCTTTATGAGGTCACCTATGCTGATACCCACGCTCATGATGACAGTTCCAAGGACTCTCTTTCAGATAACAGTCTACCTAGGTGTAATATACTTCCCAAAGCGCGGCGCGTTGGGCAAGCATGCTGGAACACAAGCAACAGCATGACGACAGCAAAGTTGGAACGTTGGAACGTGATGCTGCACGCCCGCAATGCCTGATTGGCGGATCGTTGCATGGGCACAGCCTCGTTAGGCGTCCATAGCTGATCATGCTTCCGATACGCCTTGTCTCATTGAAGGAGTGATATTGACGAGTTGCATCTAGTTCTGGTGTGGTGTGCAGTAATATGTTACGACAATAACAGAGGTGTCGCCCCACACCTTAAGCTAGGTCAAGTTGGCAGACCCGCGGATGGTGCTTTCTTGCCACTAACATTCAGTGCCAACCACATTCACAAAAATCCAAACCCCTCCAGACATTACGTGCTCAACTCCAACTTCTATTATTAAATACTACTCCGTAGAAAAGCCCACAAGGACCCTTCTTCAACGTCAGTGGCTTTCTCACCTTCACAACGGTTCCGAGAGGCAAGAAACAGGTTACGCGGCTACAGCAGGTACTCAATAGCGTTGAAACTGCTGCTGTGGAGTCGCAATTTGGCTCTTCCTGAAGAGCAAAATTCTTTGAGGCAGATCGCATGATACTCTCATAAACGTGTGCAAGGCTAAAGGCCCGGACGCTCCTAGAAGTCTACAAGATAAGAAAGATCAACCGCAACTACGTACACACAGCTGCAAGTGGTCTATGACTCGGTACACAACACAAGATGACTACTCACAGAATATGAAGTCTCGGCGATGATTCGAGAATGGTCGCCAACAGGTTGCCCCTACTCAGCCTTGCGAGTTCATATGCATGATGACCTGTTTCGCTTCCGTCAAACGCACGAGCAGCCTGATGGACTCCACTATTTCAGCCTTCCTCTTAGCACCGTTCTTGTCATCGACACCCATTCTCATCCTGCGATGGATTTCAGATACCGAACTCTCGAATCGAATGATGTGCGACTACTTAGACCTACTCTCACAGGACGCGATGTTCTCGCTTTCGAGATCTCACACCACAGTCGTGCGCGCGCACCTCCTTACACAGCGGTTTCTTACGCCTGGGGCAACTGTAAACCCACGGAGAGAATTTTCATCAACGGACAGGTTTTTTACGTTCGCATCAACCTCTGGTCGTGTCTATACTATCTAGGAAATACCGCTAGGTCTGGACGCGTGCCGTGGGGATACCTTTGGGTCGATGCCATTTGCATTGACCAGAACAACATAGGAGAGCGTGATGCTCAAGTCCGCCTTATGGATCAAATATATCGCAATGCCACCATTGTATCGGTATGGTTAGGTCTTCCACCAATACCTGAGGCATGGAGAGAAGAACTTGCCAATTACAATACACCAATCAAGACATTCGAAATCGACGAATTCGAATGGTCCGACTCGATTGAAGATCTAGCCAACCGCCCATATTGGAGGCGCTTCTGGGTAATCCAAGAGTGTTTGCTAGGCAAGCAAGTACACCTCTACTGCGGAAATACTCGAGTGGATTGGGAAGATTTCAAAGATTTCATGGGGTATGTATCAGGTACCCAAGATTATCTGTCGGAAAACTTCAACTATGCCCGATCACCATTTGGTTCATGGGCGGCGTGGCCGCTCATTACAGGGCGCCATCCGGACAAACACCCAGAGACGTACCAATCGCTGTACAAGCTCCTGATCACTCATGAGGAATCACAATGCAAGGATCCTAGAGACCGAGTCTTTGCTCTGCTTGGGCTAGTCACCCCGGACGAAAGATCTCTGCTCGAGCGCTGCTTTCCCAGCTATGACATGAGCGAAGATGATGTGGCACTCATCGCTCTCCGCCATGTTCAGTTTCACGAGGTTGACCTGGAACGAAACCAAATCGATGTAAAGAGACTACTCTTGGCACTTGGTGTGCAGTCAAAGAATCGACAGAGGCTTCTTGTAAGGCGAAGTCGTGAAATTGATTACCTGGATGGCGTTCCTCTCCGTGCGGACCGGGGTTGGTTCTGTGATCAAGAGACTGACGAGCCTGACATTAACAGCTGGGAAAGCTTCCCTGGTCCTAACAACGATGAACTCGAAACTGTCAGTTGGGAAGGTATGCGAAGCAAGAGTGGTGAGGGCCGAACCATGCGTCGAGTAAGATGTATCGCGTGCATGCTTGGGGCATTGTTATTGATTGTGGTTGTTGTAAAGACATATCGACTACATGTGTGGAAAGTTCTCGTTTCCTATGTACAACGGAATATAGCTGCAGTGTAAAAAGCCGCGACGCTACACCTAGATCTAGTGCTGGATTTCAACAAAGCTTGGGCATGGAGAAACTATCTCATAGTCAGGCCTGGTAGGCGATGCGTAGACCAATGGAGCCCAAAGGCGAGTATGAGTTGCCACGACTCTACAGCTGGCTGCTATACGAACGAAGGCCAGCTAGTGTCCGTCCGCCACCAGTATCCCAATGCATACGCGCTATATTTCTAAAATATATGGATGTCTCTATTGCTTCCAACAACTAGCGCCCGGGTAAACTGGGCCCCATTTACGCCAGAAATGGCCAATGTCGACCTAGTTATGAGTACGCTTTTCGACTCGGTCTCACTATCTTACAACCGCAACTTAATGAACACGTACTCTTTATCATCTTAACTAATATTACAGGGGAATCGAGAATTTACCCCGCAGTTACTGAAAGTCTTTATTGGCTGGCAACTATCTCTAGTTGCACCGCCAAACACTGATTCGCCCCAAAGTTCCGAAGCGCGAAGCTTTATAGCCCAAGCTTATCCGTCCCATCCGCTCTTTGACACGTCAATAATGTATAATAGAATACTGAACTTATCGACTCAAAGAGCCAAGGCAGCCTTGTCGCCGTCAACAGCTCGTGGCAACGTGCGCTACAAATCATCACTCCAAATGGATAGAATCAGCCATGGTCCAAATTGGCTCAAGCTTTGGTGTGAACATATGGAGCGCAAACCTCGGGCACCCGCAAAGCCGATCCAGCAGAGACCGCCAGTTAAATACATTCTTCCACTTCACATCTACCAGTCGGGATGCTCAAAATGGAGTGCTTGTGCGCAAGGTGTATACCCATCTAATTTACACTCAGGCCAAATGCTCAAGGTTATCTCCTGGAACATAGACGCATGTAGTCCCGACCCAGGTGCCCGCGCACAGGCGGCACTGCATCATCTGCAAAAGATCTTTAGCGAAGATTCGAGAGATCTTGTCGTCATGCTCCAAGAAGTAAACCAGGAGTCACTAGAGGCTATCTTGACAAGCTCATGGGTGCAAGAGAACTTCGCAGTTACCGATATACATCCGCCAAAATCAGTTTACAACGATATCCCGGGGGAGTCGTTCATCATGAGGGACCTATACTGGAAAGCTGAGGGATACTTTACGCTGATACTGATACCGAGGCACTTTAAGGGAGCAAATTCCTTTCGTGTGCCATATGTTACAACCATGGGAAGAGATTCCCTATTCGTGGATCTACCAGTTTTAGGTCTAAAGCCTCAACAGACTTCTATTAAATACATTCGCCTCTGCACGACGCATCTGGAGTCACTGTACGAAGGAAAACGCTACCGACCTGGCCAGCTGGCGCTGATATCATCAATTCTGAAAGGATCGCAAGCTATTGAGGATGGCGTCGTTACAGGCCTGGTTGGCGGAGATATGAACGCAATCGATAAGTCTGAGCATGAGTTTCACCGAGCGTCTAAAGTCGCCCTCAACGATGTTTGGGAAGATATTCAACCACCTAACCCACCAGCACTTAAGCCATTCCAAAAGGACATAACCTATGGGCGTGCGAGAGGCTACACCTTCGGCTTGCAGTCAAAGCGCCAAAAGACTGCTCGGAAGCGCATGGACAAGTTTCTTTACACTGCAGGTGGTATCGTGAAAACAGTTGCAGTAGCTGGGTCCCACGATATCGTGGGTAACTTGGGACGGATTGGGATTGGACTTAAAACCCAGGTCCGTGTCTGGGAGCGCGAGACGATGAAGTACAATGTTGTCCGCGGACGGTTCGTGCACGAGCCAGTGAAGGAACACTTCTCTGACAAACAGGTCAAGTTGATTCAAGAATTGGGAAGGACTAGTGCATCAGATTTTGTTTTGAAGGAGACTGAGAGCTGGGTTAGTGATCACTATGGAATTGTAGTTGGCCTTAAGATTATATGATTGTGACAATGATATTTAGGGTGAACTGCTCAGACACTAGAAGGAGAGTTCGAGACATCTAATCTGATTGAAGGGTGGAAAAATTTGGTGGTGAGAAAAGTGATTGACATGTTACTGACAATACTTTCTTTCTACTGCGGCAGCAATGATGCTTCAGACGCGGTTGTACTCTCAGTCTCGTCTTCACTCTCACAATTAAATTACTTTTCTTTCAGAAGCCGTTGTATCATTGCAAACATTGCCTTAGCTAAGCTTGATTAATCGGGCGTGCCCGACATCGTCAAGTTCTCAATCGTTAACGTGAGCCGTCAAACTGCTTCCCAACGCTCCTATACACTTTGATGAAGCCTCTTGTATGTACTTCACGTCCGGCCTTCTGGGCGAGGACGCTACCAAGTCTTGATCAGCGCCATACTACGCATCATATTCTTGATGAAGTAGGTGGCAACACACGTGCAAAAAAATTTCTTAGGCGAGCAAACGGTATTTATTTAGATCAACCTTGACTTCCATATTGAACAACAAGTAGGCTTCGATTTATCAAGACGGCGCGTTCAAGTGCTAAACAAGCATCTGAAGACCTATCTATAGGACAAAATACATTTGGCATAAGCTCATTCAACTCTGAAGTGAAGTCCCCATAGTCAGAGGTTCACAACATGTGTAAAAACTTATGGAGGAGTCAACTTCAAGCCCGCAATATCCTTCTCAAAGTTGGAAACACGGGAGCTATCTTTTCCCAGATTCTCCTAGATGAGATTAACCGAGTGCGCATACAGCTCATGAATCTGGCGCTGCGTAATGCCCACATCTTTCTCCTTGTTCTTCAGAGCGGTCTTAGCTCTCTTAATCTTAGTCGCAAGGTCTTGCTTTTGCGCCGGGGTACCGGTCGTGCGCAACATCTTGAGATCTTCGAGTGCTTTTTCCGCTGTGGTGACGGCTGTCTTCTGGGTCTTCATCTTTGTCTCCAGTTGCGTTTGCGTCTTCTTTTGCGTGTCTGCGTGTTTGACTGTGTCCTTGCCTGTCTCTTGCTTGAGCGTCTCGAGAAGTTTCCGGTACTTTGTCTTGGACGCTTCGATCTTCGTCTTGGTATCTGGTAGACAAGCCCGGAGCCACTTCTTGCCGTGATCCTCGGCTTTTGTAAATTGCTGCGCGATGAATTTGTCCCATGTCGGCACAAGGTCTAGCTTGGGATCGTTGTACAGGTAGGCTGCGTTGCCGAGTTCAAGTTTGATATTGCCGTTGATGCTCTTGAGATGTTTGACTACGCCGGGCGAGGTCATATAACCGTAGACGCCGAAAGTCTGGTTATAGGTTTAGTAGAGGCCTATATATCATAGTAAGAACAAGACTTACTGCTCGAAGCGCGCTGAGGAAGTCACTTGATGGAATGGCGCCTTTCATCGCGTCATCCACAGCCTCGTTGTAGATCTTGGGCATCATGAGCTCTTTGGTGGACCATAGGCGTTCTTTGTACGAGTTGATTGCTGCCTCGCAGAGCACAAAGTCTGTAGGATTTGCGGTAGTTCCCATTGCTTCAAAGACTAGGCGCATGAGCGAGTCTCGAGGTGGATCGGTGCCCAGCTTGTAAGTTGGCTGTTTCGGTCGCTTGTCAACTGCCGATGTTGCTGCTACAATGTATTTGTTACGGAAGAATGGATCTAGGGTCTTATCTAGCCCAGCAGCGTACGCCAAAAACATTCCGTGGGTTTGTAGCTGACATTATTAGACAACGACCTTTCCCATTTGAATGATACTCACTTCAACAATATGCTCAGTTGCGTATTCGACCGTGGACTTCACAATAGAAGTAGACGTTTTCACACTGGTGGTACCCAGTTTATTGTCCTTGAAGTCGTACACCTCCTTTGGGTTGGCTTGTCGAGCGCCTGTGTAGAGAGCCCCACTCTCAGGATATGCTAACGCGGTGAGAGTGACTTTTCCGCCTGGTAGGATAGATATAACATTTCGACGTTTGGAGAGAGTATGAAGGCCCTCCTTTTTAGTTTCATAGTCGCCAATCTGGTGGTTATCAGGCTCTTCACGAATCTTAAGTTCTCCGATCAAGTTGTCATCCTGTACGGTTATGATAAGTCAGCACCACCCCGTGGAAATATCCAAGAGTCCTTACCTCTTCGTTGCAGTTAATGTAAATATCACAGAGATCGGTTGCATCGTCGTTGTAAGGTACTGGCAGCTTTGGAAACACTGGGGCTTTTCCAGGAGGAGGAGCCGTCCCAGCAGGAGGTGGTTTCGCCCCAGCCGGTGGGCTGGCAGGAGGCTTGGTACCAGGCTTGCCAGCAGCAGGTTTGGGAGCAGGTTTCTTGGGGTCTACAGGCACGCGAGCCTCGATCAACGTCGGTAGGTTAGTGTCTCGAGCTACTTTCGCATCATGCAAACTTTCAATGGTCCGACTTGGAACATCAGCTGAGATTCAAGGCTTAGGCTAGGATGATTGAGATCGAATCAACTTACTAGCTTTCGTGTATGACGCCAGCATGCACGAGTGCAACGGTGAATAGAAAGAGAATGGGGAGTCTTTGCAACATAACGGAAGACTAAGTGAGTGAACTGGGCACAGCCCTGAAATGAGTGTAATGATCGTAACGACGAGTAGGAGATGCAATAAGCGAAGGTGTGTGTTTAGAATAAGGTATACAGATTGGTGAACTGTGCCGCATCTTTATGCTCTGTGAATTGAGTTCGCAGAGACGCAGTACGGCTAATGCCGTCACAGTGGAGAATTCCACCGTCTCCACCTAATACTTGAGTACGGTTCTAAGGTGCGAACGCCGTGACGGTGCGCCATTGTCCGTGAGAATGTGCTTCTCCTACGCCGAACGAGTTCGAATACGATTCCGCCTTGGTCAAACTGTCCTTCAGACTTGCTTCGCGTGGACCCGAATAGAAAGTCTCGCCCACTGCTTTTCGACGCTGTGTGGTACTAAAATCTTGTCGAGTCCATTCATGCTGATTTTGCGCATGAGCTTGAACTCCAAAGCCGAGTATTCATTATTATCCAATAATAGATATTGATGCTGTGCACTGGTACGCGTTCGGCTGAGCAAACTCCCTAGGTAGTTGCCTGGGGAGGCCTGTGGCGCGTTCTGACACCGAATGGACAGCGAGCGCGGAACATCGGCTAGGAGTTCACGACGCTTATTTTGTTGACATTTGCTACAATGAACTTGTACTGCACAAATCTTGCCTCGATATTAGATCTCGAAATTCCACACTTTGTGGGATCATTTGCTGTGGGTGCGTTGCAACCAGGAGTGGCGCAGGCACAATTTGGAACTCACGATTGAACGTCAGTCAACAAACGGCCAAATTTTATTCCTGGACCATATTTGCCCTGAAACGCCTCCAGCAAACCGAAGACACCAATCCATCACCCCAAACAATCTTATCCGAAAACAATCTCAAGATGGGCGACATAGAATGCATCCGCGAGCAACTATCACTGCACCCCGGCAGCAAAGTAGGGTTCGTCATCTACCGCCTCACCTACTCCGACGACGCACAATGGGCGCGCTTCATGACCCATCTCAACACGCGCGTCCGCCTGGGCCTCGAGGAAGACGGCGACGGCGATCTCTTTCAGTATATCGATTGGGACGTTCAAGAAGGTCCGGAGCTGGACGGTGCTCTCTATGAGACAGTGCGCGAGTGAGTACTCCTCTCTCATCTGTAGTATCGTATGTAATATTATAGGCGCTATGCAACGTATACTTTGGAGCATTCAGAAGTCAACTTCAGTATTCCAAGGTCTGTGGCTTGTGTTGCTGTTACGCAGGACCATGTCGACTCCGTTCTTGAGGGGCCTGGGCCGGAGATTTACGATTCGAGTGAAGGGTTTGTGGAGTTGGTTGCGCTGGATCCCGAGGATGGGACACAGGCTGTAGGGATATCGTTTTTGTTTCCGAGGGTCTATTCGTTGATTGATGGGCTTGGGTTTAGTCATATCCGTATTGGAGAAGATGATGTGTTCGCAGAGTAATAACATATTCCAGGGAAATGCCTACACATGCAAAGACTGGCATTCATGCAGAGCCAAAATTGTGCTCGTTCGCTCTCGTGTATTCGTCTCGTCGTCGTCGCTTCCTCATTACGTTCAACTGTACATGTCCAGAGCCAGTCCAGACGCCGCAAAGCCCCTCTAATTATACAATTCGTCTTTCTTCTCCTCCGACTAATTCTGCCTATACTTTGCCGGAATATTCTTCTCCACAATGCCCTTCTCCAGCCTCTCCCACTCCTCTTGCGCCTGCTCCTTCTGCTCATGTAGCTTGAAATGCTCAATGTCTTCGGGATGCGTGAGATCCTCCTCCTTCACATCGTCTCCGGAGTGGTACTTCTCCCAATGATGGATCTCATACTCGTACTCGTCGTCGCCGTGGTGGCCAGGCCCCATGCCGAAGTCAGGCAACTTGATGTTCTGGCTGTCCTTTGTTGTGAACTCAGCAAGGCTGATTTCTCCGTTTTTATCGATGTCAAACATGTCTAGGATGGTTTGAACGACTAGTTGCTTTTTGTTCTCTGAGATAGAGGCGCTGGAGGGGTCGGAGAGGCCGTAGGTGCGGCGGATGTCGGGCGCAGTCCAGACGCCGGTGCTGTCATAGTCGTGCAGGTTGAAGAAGGTGGCTGCGTCGAAGCCGGAGATGTGATGTTCCTCTGTATAGCGTTAGTGGGTGTGAGGTGTGAGGGGCTGCGCGCATTGTACCAGCCATGTGTCGAGTCGCCCAGTCGGCATCTGGCGCGACTACGATTTGCGAATGGTCACCGCCATGCGCTGAGGTGGTAAGCGCGCAAGACAGCAGGAGTAGCGCGCTCAGTGGTAACTGCAGTAGTTGTGTCATTGTCATTGTCATTATTAACGTGCGTATGTGTTGTTGAGTGCAGCTCTATAAAAGTTGAGATGTCGTCGCCAGGGGTTCGGCAATCATTTTAGCTCCCGGGCGATGACGACAAAATTCAGGGTCCAGAGCCATCCACATGCTTTCGCTCCACCTTCGTGTTTGTCTGTTACGACTACCACGTACACTTCGACACGCTAACATGAACGTCCTCGTCTTATTATCGCTTCTGCTGTTCATTCCGTTCATCTTCTTTCTGGTCTTCCTCGCGCTGTCCTCCTGTATGGGCGATGGCTTCCGTGCTCGAATCGCAGGCATCTCTATTAACCCTCGACACGGCTCCTACGGACGCGGCTATGCGCGTGGCCTTGGCTCAGGTGCTGGCAGTGCGGGCTGGGAGCAGATTGAGATGGAAGACATGATGGGCGAGGATAGCTCGGACGATGATCTTCCTCGCGAGCGTTGAGATCGAGAATGACCTAGAACTCGAGATCCGCCTTCTTCGGCATCGCACTCCCACCGGCGGCCTCCCTTACAGCTGCTTCTTGCGCCTCGGTGTCTCCTTCCAGTGGTGGTAGACTGAATTTCGCAACGACAAACTTTCGTCGGCTCAGTGTGAAGGCCATGTCTTCGCCCAAATCTTCTGCTCCGCCACCACCACCCTTCTCGTGGAACACAGGCAGCTTGTGTACGGCGAACATGCCCTGCGGCTTCTCTTCGTCCTTGGTTGTGCCGGCTGACTGTGCAAGCATCTGTGCGTGCGAGTATGGGAAGGGCGAGAGCTCAAGAACACCGTCGGAAAGAATCTCCATCCAGCGCACAAGGCCTGACGAACGAGGATATAGGGATAGCGGGAGGGTGAGGATGGCTGTGAGCCGTGTAGGATACTGCCTCAGCAACGCTCGTAAGGCGTGGAGAAACTGGAGGATCGAGTTGGGATGCGAGGATGTAGGAGGATACAACGCTGGCGAGAGGAGAGATGGTACAACGAGGCGGTGTATCGTATGGGCCGGCGTCGAAGCAAGTTGCTGCCGCACATTCTGCAATATCGACATAAACGGCGACGCAGAGGAGGCCGTCGCTCTTGGAATCGCAATGTAATTCACCGCCGAGCCCACCGGCAGCGTAAGCCTCTTCGCCAAATCAAACGCATGGCAAAACACCATCTCCGCATTCTCGCCCTGCGTCTGCACTTTCTGCGGGCCTTTGCACAGTCAGATCTCCAAATTTATCGCATTGCATAGCTCTAAATACACGGCACGCACCTCTCGCACTCTCAAACTGTCCCAGCCCCTCGTACCGCCATGCAATCTTCATTTTCTCCGACCGCTCCTTGACTTCTCTTCTCTTCTCGTCGCCCTTGTCCTCGGATATCCCCGGTAGCTCGCGACCCCACACTTCGCCCATGCCTACGACATGCACTTTGTGTCCTTGCACCACGCCCTCCGCAGCGTAGAAACGCAGCAATGCGCCAGCATAGTCCGTCGTACCGCTCTCCTCAATCAACACCGAGTTACCCAGCGGCAATCCAGCATGGCCTGCCAGTATGCCATCGAGCGACGGAGTGCCTGTTGAAGTAGTGGGGCGCCCGTCTATAGGCGAAGGCCGCACACCGATTGGTGTATGCGCGGGCGGGGTTACGGCTGGGGAGGGTGCGGATGGAGACGCGTCGCCGTCTGCTGGGGCGCGTGAGAGCGCGATGTTGCGCTTGCGAAAGGCCATTGTGCGGTGTTAGGTCATTGGTGGTGGGAAGGTCGAGAAATTGTGGGAGGGGCGATAAGATAAGGAGGTTGCGCTAGACGTCACTGGCACTATCCTCTTGACTTCACACCTAATTATATAACATGGTACAACAGCGTCGAATTTTTGTACCTTGCTCCAGATGTGCCTTGGAGGCGTAAGGATACTCGTGCAGCATCTTTCATCTCTTTGAGCTGCAGGACGTATCCATTCGCGAGCTACCAGTTTTCCTCAATATGAACAGCTGAGCTACATATCAGTTCTATTTGGAAACTTACCAAGGTAAAGGCCAACGGGAAAGAGCGAGATTGTAGCCTTCACGCCCCATTGCCGTAGATGACCCAGCGCTCCGTGGAGCCTTGATACCGCCAAACGACGTTAACACTCGAATTCGATGATTGCTACGGATTTCGAAGTACTTTACAGTTTGACCACGGCTATCTCTGGATATATTCACAGTTCTTCTTTGGTTTCCTTATTCTACCTGAGGTAATCTGCTACGATCTTGCCCCAACTCAAGAGTAACACCAATTGTCACCATCCGCTGAAGCGAGTACGAGCACAATATTGCAGAGTTTCAGTAAAGGAAATACATTCTCAACAGAGGAGGACTCATTGGTGAGTCGCACTATCCGTACTGAAGCGGATACAAGTGAGGCAGCCTTCTTCGATACGTTGAGGCTGCCTCAACCTCGACTGCTACCACATCAACCATCTCGAATACCATGTTGATGTTCTGGATATCGCAGACCTAGAAACCATCCAGTCTCATACTAACACCTAGCTGAAGAAGCAATATTGTTAGGGAATCCAACAAATCGCCTTCCTTCATACTCGCGAGGCGCAGCCAGCTGTAAAAAGCCACAAATCGCCATGGAAGTCAGCCTTCAGCCTTGCTGCGGCCGATGCTCGTTCACAGCAGTGATTGGACCAGGACTCAGCACCCATGACAGCCACCAATCATGCAGGCCAGCCCAACGCTGCTCATACAATCTCAGCCTGATTGCACCCATTGATGCACATTGTCTCAATCTTTCGCATGTACCTTTAGATTCGCATTGCAAGACCAGGCGCAATGCAGCGACTTAATCAGTGGTTCATTCCTGGGGATGGCATTTCACGGGAGGTCATCACAGCCGACATCCAACGACACCTGGGACCTGATGCCCTGGTGCGCCCAGGAACAGGAGTCGGAGAATATGAAGGAAAGCCTGGATATTGGATCACCGCATACCGAACTTTGACGTCTGGAATGATCCAAGACCTTAAGATGGACTCGGAACGATGGCAGAATGAGCGCCAGCAGCAAGAGAATCGACGAGGCGAAGGAACAGAACCCAGTTCTTACATTGGAGACCCCAAGGCACCAAGAGGAAGCGAAACTGAAATAACTTATCAAGACTCGCGAACACATGCTGCTCGTCAACACTGGGGACCTTCGTGGCCCATCAAGCAGCCTTCGGCGGACCCGTACGAGCAACCACTGCAACACGGCCCCTCAGGATACGCACCCTCTACGGCTTCTTCAGGGTATGCACCTTCGTCAGTTTCCTCCACATATACAGCACCATCGAACCCCTCAAGTTATGCAGCATCCTTAGCCTACTCGAGCTATCCGGGATCCTCGGTTTCGTCTAGTTACGCACCATCGTCAGTCTCTTCCACATCGAACCCGTACTATGGTTACGGACCAGGCTCTGGAAATCCAGCTTACGGTTCCTATCCGTCACAGCCAACTCAAGACGTATACGGTGATCCAACAGCACCAACAGCTTATGGAGTATCAAGGTTAGCCTACCTCTCAACTCAATGACAGCGTTCTAATTTCTCTTAGTAAGGGTCCTACTCCAGGGTATTATATCGCTTCGGATGGTCGGCGTAAGTCCCTAACGTCAAACGAGCTACAAGATCCTGATGATGAGATCTAGAATACCCTCTGTCGCAGCTAGCTCAACCGTCTACTACGCACGCAGCTCGGAGCGGCAGTGAAATTAGAGTGCCCCTCGCTCCGGGGTACTATGTTGCTGCAGATGGTCACCGTAGGTCTCAAATCATAAAAGGAGGTAAAAGACGCTTATGATATGATCTAGAATACCCTCTACCATATCAACCGCAAGCGTCTGCATCGGCTGAAATCCAGGGCAGTAGCGAGCCTAGCACCAAGGCTTCTCCAGGGTACTACATTGCTTCGGATGGTCGGCGTAAGTCACTAATCCTCGTGAAAGCTACAAGAGGCTGATGACATGATCTAGACTATCCCCTGCAGGCGTCTACGTCGTATGCAGCTCCGAGCAGCAGTGATCCTAGTACGACTGCAGTTTTTACTAAATTGTCTGACGACGAAGGGAAAGGCATTGCTGGAATGAAAGACTCGACCTAGCGAGGAGTCAGCCTTGCAGGTGCATGCTGCTGCAGGCGAGTGCGCCACCATCAGCCTGGTCACGCTCGCACCTAGTACCAGCTGAATGTCAACCGAGCTCCAGCCTGTTAACATTTTCCGTCATCTGAATACCTTCCCACTCTGTTTCGACCAACACTAGTTCCACTGCGCAGATGGATCCACTGTCGATTGCTTCTGGTATTATCGCCGTGCTGACCGCTTCCGGTCATACATTGCAGGGCCTGGAAAAACTATGGGATCTTCGACATCGTGACCAGGAGTATATGGGTCTCTGGAATCAGGTCCGATAGCCACATACGCCTGGTGATGTTTTTGTTGACTCTCGCATAGATCAACGGTTTGCGTGCCCTGCTGGGAAGTACAGAGATTGCACTGCGCCATATCAGAGCCAATGAATGCGGTTCAGAAAGGATACAAGACTGCTTAACCCACATTGACTGGCTTGTCGAAGATGCGATATTAGTCTTCGCTAAGCTGGAACGAGTGGCCCAACAGTTGAAGCAGAAAAAGGGCATAATTTCTACAGACTCACCTTCGAAGAGAGGTTGGCTGCGACGAAAATCTAGGGTCGTTCAAATGATGTCGCAAGTGTCGGCTTTGGTGGCTTCGCTGACTGCAGCCTTGACAGTCTTACAGGGCTTCCAAACATCGACAAGCACACAGCAGACATCTAGCAAGGTAGACATGGTATTGTCCAAGGTGGAATTGATGGAACGGAACTCGACACAACCCAGCTCTAATTTGCCCCTGGACGCACAAATCTTGTCTGTCTTGCAGAGATTTGAAGAAGTGGAAAGAAGACGACTGGAAGAGGGGCAACCTGCCTCAACTGATAAGACTGTCACCCGACGGTCTTCCACAGCATCGTTTCACTCAGCTCATTCCAGCTCGTCCGACTCATCCGGAACCCTGATTTCCGTCAGCGGTACTCTGATGGCTTCGCAAGAGTGTGGGGCCTTTTGCCCATGTCGCTGCCATGTGAACGTGCAGTCAAAGATTCCGTGGTGGTTGACACAATTGTTTGGATCCATGACATGGCATGGAAATGGATCGATTCTACTCAATCGTCAATCGTGCAACAACAAAACCTGCCAAAGAAGTGGCAGTACGCGGGTACAACTCTCCTATGTCGCTCCGGCATGGTCCTTTTTCCAGAACTTCAAGGTCTTGGTAACGTCTGAAGTCATCGGCCAAGCAGGTCCATCATTTCACATTCACTTGCCCAATACTATACCTAACCAAGCTATCATATGGAGTTTGATTGAGCTAGGCAATGTCTCAAAGATAAGGGTGATGTTGAGTCAGGGCGAGGCATCAGCACGCGATATATCTCCTCGTGGCGTCTCACTTTTGAAGGTAAGTGCTCATGGGCGTGATAACTCGTGCGATGCTGACCGCGAAAACAGTATGCTGCAATTAAGGGCCAGAACGAGGTATATTCTTGTCTGTTATCTCAAGGAGCGGATCCGTTCCTCCGCGACCACCAGGGCGTGTAAGTCAATTTCAGGGAGCTAAAAAACTAAACTGACCACAACCTAGCATGGCTGTTCAGCCAGGTGTCGATCGCGCGCTGAGTGGCACATACCTCGACCGTAATGCCAGCGGCACGGGTCAATTGTCACATACTCTCTTCGTGAGCAGTGACATTCTGGATCAGCAGGGCTTCACAATCCTACATCTCATTGTTCTTGGTCTACGCTCCCTCGACTTGGAAATGATCCTCAAACACTGCCCCATCGACACCGACTCCCCAGACGCCAACGGCCGGTCGCCACTCCTGTGGGCATCCTGGAGAGGTGACCTAAACAACGTCATCCTCCTCCTCAAGTACAGTGCGGACATCAACAAGGCCGACAACCAGAGCTGGACGCCACTAGCGCGAGCCTCAAAGGCCGGCCACATCGACACTGTGCGCTGGCTTCTCGAAGCCAGCGCTTCACTGACGATAGCGACAGCACAAGGCTTCCAACCAATTCACCACGCCAGCGATAACAAAACGTGTGGTCATCTCGTCGTAGACCTCCTTCTCTCTCACGGCGCAGATCCAAATGCTCCCAGCACGTCTCATGGCACACCGCTCCATAACGCTGCTAACCGTGGTTCCGTGGAAACAATCAGATGCCTGATATCGCACGACTCGGACATTAATGCCACAGATGCAGATGGCGACACGCCCGCCATGCTCGCGCTGCTGTGTTGGAACGAAGCCGCGTTCCTCTATCTAGCTTCTGCCGGCGCTCGCCTCGATATCGCCCGGAAGAGCGGTCACAGCGTCGTCCACGTCGCTGTTTGGGGTGCTTCAACAAAAGTTTGGGATCTACTCACTTCGTACGCAGAGGCGGGGCGGCTACAGAATGTCAATGTTGATGTGCTGCATCGAGGCCACGATCTCCACTCGTGCTTTGAGACATGTCGGGGGCTGTGGTATACAGGCCCACGGGACTTGGAGGTCGAGAGGACGAAGTTGAAGAGGACGATAGCAGCGTTTGTAAAGCGGGAGCAGTGCATGATGGAGCGGAAACCGTTGCACCGTGTGGATAGCGTGATGGCTTAGTTTCATAAATTTACCTCGCAAAGCCTTGAGCTCCAAATGTACGAACGGTTTCTTATCGAATATCAAGATAGCTGCATCTGCCGCTCATCTCCACCATGGTGCCGGTGAGGGGTATAAAAACTCGTCCCGCCTGAGACTTACACCGCACATACTGGTGAATCTAGAAATTCCCTTGCATCCACTTAAGCTTGATGTGACAAGGCTCAAGAGCTAGCTTCGATATATATAGCCTCCCTCTTGCTGAACCACATCTTTGGCCAGCTCTTCCTTTTTATCCATATTGATTCTTGTATAACTATATTTTCTATACATCCTATGCCTACTTCCGTCTCATCTCACCATTCTACACAGCTCAACAAGCTAGCAAGAAAACGCCAAAAGCACACTACTACTACTACTACTACTACTACTACTACTACTACTACTACTACTACTAACTATCACTATAAAATTTAATCCGCCGAGCAGTGTTTCAACACCCGTCCCTCCATGTATTATATAACCCACCTCTCTCGCTCCATCCAAACAAATCACACTCTACCAACGCGACGTGTTCTCACCTATCAAAGCCCATAACCAGTATCTTCACAAGAACTCAAAATAGCAAAAGACGACATACTATCCCAAATCCTTCACGAGCTACACCAGCCAAACTGCTAGCAGGACTGCAAACGCAAATCAGACGCCGTGATACACTCCACCAGACTCGAACACCTGGAGAGGGAGGGGGGACGGGAGGGTCAGCTGCGCATGGCCGTCTGGTGAGGTGGGGTGGAGAGGTGCGACGAGATGGCTGTGGTAGCGTATCTGCAGATGCAGAATTGGTGAATTTGATTCATCTATGGTTAAGGTTTAGGTATAGATTCGTGGTGGTGTTTGTATTCGTGCTTCACACCTACACGGAGGTAGAATCCAACATGCCTCCCTCGCATTGTCTAACGTGCCTCCTTTTCTTCACTCGTTTCACTTCGGTCTTGCTCTATTGTTGAACTACGTTTCGTTCCATCATCTCACTTCGCTTAGTCCGCTCACTTCCGAGCAATGCCCGCCCTCCTTTCAATATACTTCCAAATGGCGCGACACTCCTTCTCCTGATCGCGCTGCTGGTCGCGCTTCTTGTCGCGCTGCCAGGAGTAGGTTAGGGTATCCCAATCGGTTGATAGCAGCCCGGTGTTCAAACCCAGTTCACCACACTCAAACAGCTCAGACCGATCGCTCCGCTCACCACGCCAGCCCCGCACATCCTGCTCGCTGCACTCCCACCCTGCACTCCGCTCAAACGCCTCTCTCACACCCTCTCCCCTTTCCCCTCCCCTTTCCTCTCTCCCAGCCCCTTCCGCACCGCCTAAATAAACCCCGTGCCGCCTCCACCCGGCCTCAAACGGACTTCCCCCCTTCCCCAAATCCCTCCACACCTGCACCTCAACCCTCATAAACGCCCCCACCGCACTCCTCGGCACCTCATAACACCTCACACTCCACTCGCTCTTACACCCATCGCAGCGCTGCGCACCAAGCACGCGCCACCCCCTCCTCACGACATTATCCAGCGCGGCCATAAGCCCGGAGTGTCCGTTGGGACTATTGCGGTGTTGTGTCAGTAGTGGAGGGATCTGGGGCCAGAGGTGGTCAAGCAGGGATTTATGCTGTGTTGTCCATGTGGGGAGGAGGATTGAGAGGGAGGAGTGGATGAGGAAGTGTGAGGTTTGCGATATGCGGGATGAGGTGGTTAGGGAGGTTTGCACGGGCGTGTGGAAGAGTGTTATACTCCCTGTTTTCCTATGGGAGAAGGATTGCAGAGGGAGGCCGTGGGCGGGGCCGTGGGTGTGTGCCGCGAGGGCGAGACGGATGTGATGGTATCGTAGTGTGTAGCCTTGGCCATCGGAGAGGTAGCTGTTGTATTCTGCGCAGGGGTGGTGGAGAGAAGGGGATGGAGCGGTGGGAGTGTCGGCCGCGGTCCACGCGTGGAATTTGTCGCACCATGCGCAGTGCCAGGCTCCGGGGAGTGCGCGCTCGATGGTTTCTTCCAGCCGGTCACGTGCGTCGAAGCGTGAGGGCGAGGAGGAGATGTAGGTTGAGAGCCGTTTTGTGCCGACGGCGTAGCAGATTTGGCGGCTGCTTAGGCTGAATTTGGCGGCTGAGGCGTCGTCTAGGTAGCTGACGATGTGCTGCAGGATTTCGAATGGGAGGTTCAGGAGAGGCGTTCTTGGCGTGGTGAACTCTGGCTTCAGGGTGGCTGCCATGTAGTCCACTGAATCGGTGCTGGTCCTGGGTGTAGTGTGGCTTGATGCTGAGGAGAAGGCGGACGATGTTGAGCGGGAGGAGCAGCTGCTGGAGGTGCGGTGGAGGTTGAAGAAACCCATACTGAATACGATTTCCTAGCTCTTTCTGGTTTACGATCCCCCGGATTCTATTCTTCGACTTGTCAAACTTTCTGGTGCAGAAGGGTCGAACGACTGCGAAGTGTTATGTGGTGGTCAAAAACGATATAAAATCTTCATACAACTACCAAGTCTTCACAACACAAAGTTCCAGTGCGTGTTATATCAAGAATGGTGGTTTGAGATCAAGTTTTGACGTGCAACAAAAACCAACCAAGTGACCCCCAACAACGCCGCCAACGTCTTGTCATGCCGACCAAGTTCAAAACCCTGACAGATGACAACGCCATGGGTACAGTCACACGTGGCTAGTGAAACTAGTGCCCTAAAACCAGGCACGCGGCCGTGTCAGCGATGGGTGGCGGTGAGATGCAACGGCTCACAACGGCCAGGGATGGGGCGGTGCCCGAAACATTCACATGATGAACGTGCGCTAACCAAGTGGGGTTGGCGCACTCGGCAGAGCTGCTGGATGTCGAGACTCAACCAATACGCATCGGAAGGAGATAAAACGACGGTGGAATAGAGATAAGATATGCAGTGATGTGATTGCGTGTAATGGCGTCGTAATGACTGCCGAACGCTATGCTCGCTGAAATAGAAATGTGAAATGAACAGAAGTTCCCATAAACGGCGCGACGCGCCCCCGTAATCCCGAGCTCTTTCTGATAGGTATAATACAAGTGCGCCTGCAGGTCCATATCAGGACCGAATTATTACGTCATTACCTGCTGTTCGGTCGTTATCGTCGCCAAACATGCTTCGCACCTGTAGGTCTTCAAATCAACGTCTGCGTACGATTTTGAATCAACGCGTTCTGCATGACGAGTCTATCGCACAATCTGCAGGTTGGCGAGCTGTGGCACTGGCGGGCCGGTACCACTCCTGCGTCGCCTCTCGCGCTCGCTGAAGCCAACGGGCTGCTCAAGCTGCGTGTTCTTCCTAAACTTGCCGCCAACAGAATGCTGCCACTCGTTCTCGCCGTCAGCACCAAGCCAGAACTTGGGCGCACCGCTGAGCATGACACGACCGAGCTTGCCCTTCCAGCCGTCGCCCTGCTCCTTGCCCTCGAGGAATGGGTTCTCGGCAAGGTCAGCCGCAGTGGTCTGCATCTCGTTCGAGCTGTACCACCCAGCAGAGGCAGCGTGAGCAGCGATGTGTTGGCGCAGGCACTGACGCGCGAAAGCCAGCATGACGAAGACGAAGTATACGCGCAGAGCCCAGAAGCCGGAAATCAGGGAGATGCTCATGATGCTGCCGCTCTGGAAGACGGCATTTCCAAGACCAGCACCAACGCCCGGTGCGCCGTGCTGAGGGACGCCTCCAGCGATGGCGCTCTGGCCTCCTGTGACGCCGCCGGAGGGTGAGGCGACGACGTTGACCTCGGAGACGTTGTGCTTGGGGCTTGTGAAGCCGGCGGTGTCGGAGATGCCTTGCTGGCCGGGAATGGGTGTCTGATCGTCAGGGTGAGCGGCGAGCGTGTAGAACCAGGCGACGCCAAAGAAGGCCGTGTACAGGGCGTTGACGACCGAGTCGAGCGCGTAGAGATGGGCGAGGAGGACAGTCTCAAAGGGGCTCTGCAACCGGATGTGCCTGTAAAGGAAGCATGTGGCGAAGAGTGCGAGGGTCGAGTAGATGTACATGGAGAGTTGGAAGCCGTCGATGGATGCGCCGGTGATGATGGCCAGGAGACCGTAGAGCCCAGAGACCTTGTTGATGACCTGCAGGTAGGTGATGATCTCCGCGCCGGTGCGCAGGGACATTTTCTGGAGGAACGTCTGCATGCATCGTCAGTATCAATGCTATGGCTGATGTTGTGCTTGAGCTATGACATACCCGTGGGCGCGGGATCTCGAAGATGTGGGAAGGCGCCATCATGGCGGCGGTTGCGACCGAGGGGAGCGTGCGAGCGAAGTGAGCCGACACGAGGGCAGCAGGCGGTGACAGGCGGAGCTCTACTACAAGAGCGGCGAATATTCTGCAGCGTAGCGATGTCCTGGAGAGTAGCTGGTAAGACCGTGGGAGTGCAAACGCGAAGTCCTCTCTCCTCGGGGCTGCAATTCTGTCCGGCGCTTCCGCGCCTCGCCAAGCCTCATCTCGCAAGGCTGACGCCAAGTGGGTCTGCCGCCTCAGACGTCACTCTACCATTCAACTCAACGGCTCTACCATTCAACTCTATGAGAGTCTACGAGAAATCTCAAATGATCTTTGAGTTACTGAGAGATTAGTCTCTAGAAAGGGTAGATATGCAAAGTCGAGAAAAAAGTATGCTGAGATGTACTGGTCCTATTCGGACGAGGTATAGTATTGTAATGTACATGTTTACAGTATGTGTACAACTTTGTTCCGTGGTATACCCAGCTTCCTATGCGCCAAAAAATGCTGCAGATGTCGTTGTAGAATACAATGGGTAGTAAGCGGCGATTACACATTGGCTGATCGCCGCTGCTCTGCCTGAGCATCTTCCGTTACAGCGTCGTCGTCAGCCTTCGCCTCATCGACGAACTCATCCGGGTACTCGTCGACGTCGTCTCTTGCCGGGGAGTCTTCCGCAAAGGCAGTCTTGTCGTTGATGATATCCTTAGCCTCCTCAGGCATACCAGGAGGGACGGGAATCTGGGCCTCGAGCTGGCCGATAGCCTCCTTGGCTTCTTGCTCCCTCAACAACCTGTCGCGATCACGCTTCTCCTTTTGCTTGAGTCGGAGCTCCGTGTGCGAGAACTCGGTTAGCGTGCTCTCGATCTGGTCCTCGAGCAGCTTCTTGGTGTAGACTGCGAGTGACCGCGTGGTGAAGACGTTGGGGAAGCGGTAGCTGAGCCAGAGGTACAGGACGACCATCTTGTGGAGCTGTTCTAGCGAGTAAAGGTATTTTCGGTCACTGCGGGCAGGTTCGTCCATGACGTGGAGGGGTAGGTTCGGCAGGTCGAGGAGGTTACCAGACTTGCCTTCTGCAATGCATTCTGCGAGGGTGCGCAGAAACACCCGCTCGGCTGGGTCGCGCATATTGCAGGGTGCAGAGGTGATCATGATACGCTCTTGAATACTGAGGTTCCTTACCATGTGGATTGTGTCAGCGATGGCGAGCTGTTCCTTCAGGCCGCAGAGGTGGAAGCGTGGATGGATCTCGGAGATTTCGTGGAGACGGAGGAGGATGTAGCTGAAGGGCGTGCCCGGGGGGAAGTAGTTGGCGAAGCGCTCGACAATGAGCGAAGGAGGAAACAGGCCGGCAGTCGTGATCGGCTCGGGCTCGCGTTGCATGCCGTATTTGAGGCCTTCAAGATCGACTTGGTCGAGCGTGGTGCACCACCCCACTATCTTTTCTTTCGGTGCGGCTGGGGTCTCTCCCTCGGCAGTGGGTGTGTTGTCGCTCGCGGCGTCTGCAGCGGTCTTGTAGCGGCCGGCGCGACCAGCAATCTGCTTGATTTCGGATACCTGCAGGGGCATGTACTTGACGCCGTTGCTCTTCATGGTCGACTCGAAGACGACACGCTTGATAGCCCTAGAAAATGTCAGTTGTGTTCGGGTGAAGCTCTGCAAAGACGTACAAGTTCAGACCCATGCCAATGGCATCACTGGCGACGAGGTAGTCGTATTCGTTGTCTGGGTCGTTGAACAGTCGAGCTTGCTGGGCCCTTGTCTCTGGCGGCAGACTGCCGTAAACAATAGCACATTTCTTGCCAGTCCTTTTCTCGATCTCGCGTCGCAGGGCGTGGATGGCGACGATGCTGAAAGCTACAACGCAATCACCCTTTTCCAACTTGTCCAACTTACCCATCAAGCTTTGTGATTGAACCTTGAGGGGTGTCAGGCGTTCGTATTCATGGACGTGGACCTCATCGCCGACGAGGGCGCACAGTTCGCGCATGATGTTGACGGTCCTTGCCTCTCCACACAGATGTATCTCGCGTGCCTGCAGGCCGAGGAAGGCCTGGGTCCATGCCCATCCGCGCTCCGGGTGGTTGATCATCTGGATCTCGTCGATGACGGCAACGTCGAACTTGGTGTTCAGCGGAGCCATCTCGACGGTGCAGCTGTACATGGGCGGGGCATCTCCCTCGGGCATGCGTTGTTCCTCGCCGGTGACCAGGGCGCAGGATTTGCCCTTTGCGTTCAGTCGGGTGAAGACTTCGTGTGCGAGGAGTCGGAGAGGACCGAGGTAGATGCCGGAATTGGCAGCTTCAAGGCGCTGGAGGGCGTGGTATGTTTTGCCCGAGTTGGTGGGACCGACGTGCATGTGGACGACGCGAGGCACCTCTCGGGTGGCAGGATACCATTCGGCAGGATAGCGCAGGTCGGCGACCTCTTTCTGGTTCTCCAGCTCGGCGTTTGTAAAGCGGCCACCGCATGTCTGGGCGTAGAAGAGATAGCGCAGGCGCGTCTCGAGGGTAGCCTTTCCCCTCTTAGCCTCCTGGGCCAGGTCGAGCAGCTCTCTGCTGGCCAGCTTCACCCATGCCTGTATCGAGTGCTCGAAGCGGCGCCATTCCGAGTCGAACTGGTCTTGGTCGAGCTGGAGACTGTCGAGGAAGGCGGGTTCGGTGAACTCTGAGCGGAGTTTGTCGAGCTTGGCGCCGACTGTCTCGCGAAGGGTAGGATGATTTCTTGCGCCAAATGTGAGGGGGCCGGGGCTTGCAGATTTGGGCGGTCGAGCGTCTCGAGCGTCTCGAGCGTCTCTGCTGCCTCTGCTGCTGCTTCTGTTGCTGCCCTTGGCGGACGTGGTTCGGTGTGCGACGTGGATCTGGGGGACGTGATGCAGTTGTGACGGCTGGGCGAGGCGCTGCAGCGGTGATGGGGGGGCGAGGCGTGGCGGCGCTGGACGGCGGGCAAAGGCGCAGAGCAGACACAGCGAGTTGCGCCGCGCGGGCAATGCAGGCATCGAGGAGGTGGGAGCGTGTCGTGTTGCTGCAATTGCGCTGCAGGTTCACGACGTCAATGCACAAAAAGTTGGCCAAGCCCGAGTCAGGCAGGGCAGCTAAGGCACCTCCGAGTCGCCGCAGACGGGACAGGGGGCTGCTGGTGCCCGCAACACCACAGGCCTATCAAGCTGCGACAAGCCCCACCTCAAGCTCTCCTCAGTCTCCTGCCAGCACCTGCGCACTCCCAGCCCTTACCAGCAATCACTCCAATCTCTGCACCCTCTTGCCAGCAACACCTCTGCCTGCACCTCCCGCCTCTCTGCCAGCAGCCACCACCAGTCGCCCCTCTGCACCCGGCGCGGCAGCCGCCCCCGCCACGATGGTGTCCATGATTGACATCCAGCGAGAGCGTATGTCGCTGCATCCCGCGCGCATGCTGTCTGAGCCGCCCGCTGACCCCTCCCGCAGTCATTCTCAACACCATCCGCCAGATGACCCGCGGCGACGTACGCACTCCCAGCCCGCGCCCAACCTGCGCCCAACTTGCTGACACGCCTGCAGTGGAAGGTCCTCATCGTCGACGAATTCTCCAAGAAGCTCATTGACAATGTCGTCAAGGAGGACGACATCCTCAACTCCAACATCACAAACATCGAGCGCCTCGAGGACCGCCGCGAGACACAGCGCGACATGGACGCCATCTACATCCTCACCCCCAAGCCGCACATTGTCGACTGCATGATGGCCGAGTTCGACACACGGCGATACCGAGGCTTCTTCCTGGTGTGGACCACCCTGCTCCCGCCGCCGCTGAAGGAGCGCATCGACCGCTCGCAGATGGCCCGCGACCAGATCAGGGCCTTTCGCACCGTCCACCTCGACTACCACCCCCAGGAGTCGCACCTCGTCACCTTCAAGGACCCCTGGAGCTTCCCCACCCTCTTCCACCCCGACTGCAACAACCTGGTCGTCCGCCACATGGAGGAGATGGCTGAGAAGGTAGGCACACCAACCTGCAGCCTTGAGCTGAGCTGAGCTGAGCTGAGCATTATAGATCACCGGCGTCTGCGTCGCACTGGGCGAGTACCCCATCGTTCGCTACTACCGACCACGCACCCCCACACACGAAGCTAGCGTCCTCTGCTCACACCTCGCCCGCTTCGTGCAGGACAAGCTCGACATGTACGCCCAATTCAACCAGGACTTCCCGCCGCCGTCCAATCGCCCACGTGGCGCTCTCTTCATCACAGACCGATCCATGGACCTCTACGCTCCCTTCCTGCACGAGTTCACATACCAGGCCATGGCACTCGACCTGCTCCCCATCAACGACACCGACAAGATTACCTACCGCGCGGTTGTGAATGAGGACGACCCAGGTGCCGAAGAAAAGGAGATGGAGATCAGCGACAAGGACAAGATCTGGGTCGAGAACCGCCATCGCCACATGAAGGATACCCTCGGCAAGCTCATCAGCGACTTCCAGAAGTTCATCGCCGACAACCCAAACTTTACCAACCAAGACGCACAGAACGCAGCAGGCATGAACGGGTTGAACGCGATCAAGGATATGATAGCCGGCCTGCCGCAGTTTCAGGAGATGAAGGAATCGTACACACTGCACCTAGGCATGGCTGAGAAGTGCATGGAGATATTCCAACGACACAAGCTCCCTGACCTGGCCTCCGTCGAGCAATGCCTGGCTACTGGCCTGGACGAAGACTACCGCAAGGCCAAGAACATGGCCGATCAGGTCGTGCGAACATTGGACGACGAAGCAGTGACGCCAGCCGACCGATTGCGTTTGATCGCCCTCTACATTCTGTTCCGGGATGGCGTTCTCCCAGCCGACCTTCAAAAGCTCATCTTCCACGCCCAACTACCGCCACCCGATATGGAAGTCATCCGCAACCTCGACCTCCTCGGAGCACGGGTAGCGAGGCAACTGAAAGAGAAACGCGACCCTCCACCACCGCTCTTCCCTCGCAACGCCGCGCCACCACCAAACGCAGAAGAGTATGGTTTGTCAAGATTCACGCCCGCGCTGCAGGACATGCTCGAGGCGCACGTCAGGGGGTCATTGCCCCAGGATATCTTCCCATTCACAAAGGCAGCACCCGAAGACATGAACATGCAGGAGAGCGCACAGGCTTCCTCTCTGCGCTCCGCAAAACCCACCTGGGCGAAATCACGCCTCGCAAGCGTAGAGCCCCGCCAGCGCGTCATCGTCTTCATGGCCGGCGGCGCAACCTACTCCGAATCACGAGCCTGCTACGAAGTCTCCGAAAAGACCTCCCGCGACGTCTTCCTCGTAACCTCCCACATGATGAAACCGCAACTCTTCCTCCGCCAAATCGGCGACCTCAGCCAACGCCGCGACCGCCTCCGCCTCCCCATCGACAGCCCTCAACCCACCGCCCCGAAACACCTCTTCGAAAAACCAGAGCCCCCGAAACCCGCTCCCCCGCCCGCAGGCGCAAAACCAATGCCCCAGGGCTTACCGTCCGCACCACGCGCAGGCGGCCCGAGACCTGGTGCTCCACCACAGCCGCCGACCGCGGCAATGGGCCAGATTAATCTTAATTCTGGGAGACCCGCGCCCAGTCCGGCGCCGAGTGGGAAACTTACAAAGGAGGACAAGGATAAAGACAAGGATAAGAAGAAGAAGAAACATCATTTTTTTTCGTCGAAGCATTAGATGACGGACGTTGATGGCTGTAGTTGATGGGTACGGATGCCTTGGTTCTTTTTTTTGCATCAGCATAGTTAGTATAGGATAGTATCGCATGGTGCGGTATGGCATGGTATGGCGTTCGTTGTAGGATACCCATGTGGTTTCCGTTTTCCGTTTTCCGTCTTCTATTTTTCCGGTTTCTGGTTTCTGGTTTCTGGTTTGGCCTTGAGTCTGATTTAAGTTTGAGTTTGAGTTTGTTTGGGTTGAGCATGGCAAAGCGTAGCGTAGCGTAGCGTAGCGTAGCGTAGTGTTGCGTAGATGTAGCTAGCAATTGTAGATGGTTATGATTCACAGTTTATCTGGGTTGACTTGTCTTTGTGTTTTCGCTAGAGGCAGTGAGGAGGTGGTGTCGGTTGTGGTGGTGGAGTGATGCTTTGCGGGTTTGCGGAGGGTATGAAGGAGGAGGAGAAGAAGGAAAGGGATCACTTCTTCGGTTGAAGCAGTAGACATTACGATTGACGTTGACGCTGATGATTTAGTCAATAGATATAGATAGATATATCTTGTTTCAATTGACTGACTTGTATGGTTTTGCATCAGCATAGTACAGCGTGGCGTAGCACAGCATGGTTTGGCGTTCGTTTCGAGCACACTTATACGGTTTCTAGATTCAGTCGAGTTCGTACCTTGGCGTCGTGTAAGGACTTTTACTTCTTTGGTTGAAGCACAAGGCGTTGATGTTGATATCAACAACTTTCGTACATAGTTATAACACGAACCAAGTAAATCAAAACAAAAATATAACTGTTGTTTTATGTTAGTATTATATGGTATAGTATAGTGAGCATTATAGAATGCAATGTAGTGTTCGTTTACAGGATACCTATACTGGTTCTCGGTTTGCTTGAGTTTGGAATCGAGTATGGTGTGGTGTGTAAAGTAGAAAATTACATATGATCAAATAGTTATAATTGACACTGGCATGTTTTTGACACTGTGGTTTGTATTGTTAGGATAGAGGAAGGCTTCGCAAATATTCGCCAGGGAGGGAGGAGGCACCGCTTCTTTTTGTTAAAGTACTTTATATTAATATTGACATTAATGATTTATTAGGTATGCGTGTTCCATTATATTAATTTGCTGGTTTTTCTTTGCATCAGCATCGCAAAGTATAGCACGGTTTAGTGTCCGTTTACAGGATACCCATGCGGTTTATGGGTTGAGTTTGGGTTAAGCATGGCGTGGCATAAAGAACTCTCGTAATTAAATAGTCACGTATACGCCTTAGTCCTGTCATATTTTGCTTCGTTGTTGATGTAAAATCTCAAGTTTCTCTAACGCCACGCAGAAGACCAGTCGAGAGCTTACAAGGTGCACTGATAAGTACTAGCGCGGGACGCCTTAATAACAAGGTGTGTAGATTGGGTTAGCGGAAGAAACGCTGTGAGGCAGCAGCCTTGCGGGGGAAAATTACACGGTCTCAGAGTCACGCCAGCTGACTTTCTTGCTTTGATTAGAGAAAAATTCGAATCCTTCCTGCGTGGCTTCGAGGTACAAGGACAAGTTGAGGAAGAGCTAGATTTGGACAATACACCCACACACCCACACCCATACTTCCACAGTCATAGGGCTGAGGAGAAGAAAGACCTAGGGGCAGGGAAATTCACGGGCCATCACCATCACTATCGTTCCTCTGGATAATCTGGAAACCCGCAACACACGCGCGCGCCTACCCAGTCTGCCTTCACCTCCTCCTCCAACTCAACCATCAATTCTCAGTTCAAATCAAATCGAATCTAAACCAGAAATTTGCACAATGCCATCCTTCCTCAAAAAGCTCCTCCTAGGAAAAGAGCTGTCGAATCCATACGTGAATTCGTACCACGCCGGTCACACATCGACAGGGAAACCGATGCCTTCTCCAACGGAAGTGGGAATGGGAGCGGGCATGGTATATCCCGTCTATCCGCAGCCGGCGGAGCATTTCCCGCCGCCGCCACAGGGGAGGGTGCAGACGAAGGGGGTTGCAGCATCGACGACGGTTGGCGCGCAAGGTGGAGCGCAAGATGTAGCGCAAACGGGGGATGAGGACCTTCTGGCTGAAGCTCGTCGCCTAGCAGGACGGGATCCAGTGACTGGTCGGCGTGTCCCTCCACGACCGTACAATCAGACCGCGGCTACAGAGAGCACAGGTACAAGCAGCGCAGCCGAGAGTAATCAGCCCGTGAGCAGCGATGGGAGAACGAATCCGTACGTCTTTGGCGGGGATGCGGCGATGGGGCGTGTGCATGCTGAGACTGCGCGCAGGAGTGATGAGAAGGGTAGGAGGGGTGATGTTGTGCTGCGTGAGGCGAAGAGGGAGCAGCAGAGGGATGCGGTGACGGTGGCTGAGGAGTATTTTGCACCGGCTCGACCGCCTGTGAGGGAGTTTTATGGCGGGGCGTAGGTGAGAAGCATTTTCGGTTTCAATCCCAATATCAAGCCCATTTATACATACAAGCACAGCGTGACTTAACCCCTCCAAATAGCGATTCCATTCTCAACCGCACAACCTAATCCTTAATTCTCCTCCTAGCAAGTCTAGCCTCAAGCGGCATGCTGAAGGTGGAGTCTCACAATAACATTATAAGTACGAGTACAAGTATCCTACCCGCGGCATAAGAGTAAAGATAGCAAGTATTACTTTGTATTCCTTGTGTTTGTGGTAAGGAATAGCATATATCATATTGCAATTCTAAGCAATGCCAAAGAAACTAGTGCTATAGAATAAATAAGTAGAGTAGGTAACGCATTAAGTAAAGTAAAAAGTAACTTTCTATAGCTAAATATCCTACCCTATACTCATGAAGGATAAAGCATAACGAATAAGAAGTAATTGTAGACAGAAATAAATAACCCCCTTTCTTATAAGTTTATATAGGCATAAGATTGAAACTTGTCTGTATTCTTTTTCTATATTGTCTTTGTATTAATAGGGTTGTATATTGTTCCGTGGGAATAGCTAGGATTATTTCAAAGGCTTAATACAGGAATATATGCAATGAGTTTAGGTCAGCATGGGGACGCCTGGGACTTGTATGAATATAGGATGTCTAAGCATAAAGTTTTTTAAAGTTGTTATAATCCAGGCAAATTGGTTTTGGCAGCGATAAGGAGGAAGTGGAAAGGGATGAGGGGGCTGACTGCGTGCCACGGCGAGAATAATTGATGCTACCATTCTGTTTGTACGTCAGCAAGCAATGGGAGGATTTTCATGTTGCATGGCACAGATCGGATTTCTAAAGACAACGGTTTATTTCTTGTAACGAATGGTCTATACCCCTGTATACCCTTCTTGAATATATACCATCCCCACCCCTTTCTCAACAAAAGTTCAAATATTTACAGTTTGAACGGAATGATCATCGCATCTCTCCGGCGTGAACGCCTCATGAGATGAGCGCGCTTAGACGGCAGCGGCCTGGTTGAAAGTAGAGCCAATGGGGCCGAACTTGATGTTGCTGAAGACAACGCTGGAGTTGGGCGAGTTGGCCTCGACTTCCTTGGGTACACCGGAGGTAATGGGGCAGCTACCACGGGCGACACCGGGCTTGTTGGGGTCGGCGGTGGTGGGGTAGGAAGAGTCGAGCCAGAGCATGTTGACCGCGTGGTCGTCCCAGAGGGACATGACGAGGACGTGGCCACGGGCGAGCGAGGAAGCCATGGCGTTGAGGCCGCCGAGGTTGGCGAACGAGGAGGTGTCGCCGAAGGCGGACTTCTGGGCCTTGCAGAAGCTGTCGGTGATGGAGTTGCCGGTCACACCAGAGATGGCGGAGTTGCTGTTCTTGAAGACCTTGCCGTTCTGCACATAGAAGCGCTTGATCTCGCTGACGGTGGAGCCGGAGCCGATGAATTGGGTGACGACGGTCATCTTGGACTTGGTGTCGAGGGTGGCGCCGGGGCCGTAGAAGTTCTTGACGCCCATGCGGTAGCTGTTGAAGTCGCAGCCGTCCTTGTCGCAGATGCCCTTGTAGCGGTTGTCGCCATCACCGCAGTCGATGCCAGTGCAGGCTACGAGACCGGTGCCCTTGCAAGGGTGAGGAGTGTAAGCGGTCGAGATGGAGTTGGCCTCCCAGATATCCATCTCAGCGCAGCAGGCGCCAGTAGGGCCGGAACCGGCGTTGGAGTCGTTGGGAGATGGGACCCAGTTATCGCTGTTGGCCTTGCCGTTGATCCACTTGATGTCGTGGGGGCACTGGGAGTCGCAGTATCCTGTAGAAGTCAGTATTTTCGGGGGCATGGGATATGCAAGACTCACCAGTTCCGTACTTGGCACCAGCAGCGTTGTTGCCCTTGCCGAGACCACCGTCGGCGGCCATCTCGACGAAGTAGAGAGCACCGTTCAGACCGCAAGGAAGGTTGGATGTGTCAACGTCGAAGGTGAACTCCTTGTTGACGAGGTTGAACATCTGGTACTTGGTGTCGGACTCCATGAGGAAGGTACGGGATCCGATGTTGGTTGAGAACGAGCCCTTGGTGACGAACTTGAGGGTCAAGGCATCGTTGGAAGTGGTGATACCGTAGGTACCTGGAAGAGTCAGCAAGATCTCCTAAATTCTTCGGTTCAGTACTTACCAGAGTAGTCAGCACCGTCAATGGCGCAGTTCTTCGCGCAGCTGGCACCGTCGGGGCAGAGGGTGGCATCCCAAGTGTTTCCGGTGTAGCAGTTGGTGTAGCCACCGACGTTATGAGCCCATCGCCAGTTGGAGTCGATCACAATAGGTGTAGACTTTGAGGTACAGCTGTTGCCACCAGTGCCAGTGCAGGTCTTCCAGTTGATCTTGGGGTGGGTCTCAGTTGTAGAGGTGCCGACCTGCTGAGCGCGGACGGCGCTCAGAAAAGTGAGCGAAGTGAGTGCGATAGACCTGTACATCTTGCCTGTTTGTCGAGAGGAGAATCTGTGTGATGATGGTCTGTCTTTGGCAAGGGCAATGGCCTTTATATAGAGATGGTGGGAGCTGGATGTAGTTGACGGTACGATAGTCATGTACCCATATGACCATGATATTGCGGCGCGCAAAGATCTCCATGACGGACTGCAGGAAAGCATTCGCCAGGGGCGCCTACGGGTCGTCGGGAGAGCTGACAGGAGTCCAAGTGCCAGAGAGATTGGGTATAGATGAAGTCCAATTCATTGTGGGGTAATCTGGAGAATAGCGTACATGATACTGCGGGATCGTTACCTGAAGCAGGTAGCTTGGAGCTGGGTAGTGGAGCCTCCAGCGGCTTCGCCACGGCTGTGTACTTGGTACAATAGTCTTAATTGGTGAGGGTCCTGCATAATCGCTGGCTTGACTTACATTGCAGGAAGATACTATCAGAAGAGGCGAAAAGGTTGATCAAAGCCGTACAATGTGCTTGCGGGAGTTTGAGCACAATCTCTACGTTGTTTCTGACATCTGGAGGCTCGAGCAACGATGTGTTTCATGCAGTCCTCCAATACTAGTCACTCGTTGAAAGTTCTACAGCTCATCGGCATCAGAGCAGGAGATCCTTGTCCATCTAGTGGTTTCGAAACCTAGCATGCGGCTATAGGCTGATTCAGGTACGCGAAACTGGATAGGCTTCCATTGGTTTCTTCCGGGCTACTTCTGGAAGGTAATATATGCAGTCGGTCATGAGGCTTGTGGATCATTCCTACTTGTGTCGCGTTGTTGAAATGCCATGATGGCTTGCAACGATGGGCCGGTACTACACGCTTGTTGGCATATAAGTGGTATACAAGATCTGCATTTCTATACAGCCTCCAAGGTTTTGCCATATTGAGACATCGCACAAGACGTCCAGTGTTATGCAACAGAGAAGTGATTAGCAAAATGCCCAGCACTTCGCCTGCGTTATGTTGTGCCTCCTGACACCGGAATTGAGTTATCGTCCTGCGCAAGATTTGGCAAGCTTCCGGCGCAGCCGGGACGAGATGCCTTTGACCGCAGGACGTGCAATGCTTGAGGCTTAACTGCTGTACCCTGAAATGTTTGTAAAGTGGATGTTCCGAGCTTTCGGATAGTTGTTGCGCCTGATATATTGGGACCGGGATGTGCTCGGTAATGGTACAAGTCCCTGTTGTACCCATCCTGTGCAACTCGAGTGTCAGTGTGAATTTGGATACATCGCTTATTCACCGATACTGTTCAGCACCTATGTATGCAAAGAACGTCTGATCACTGAACCAAGATGCTGTTCGAAATCGTTACTGTTCAATGTTGACGTTGGCGATACTTGCCGGCACTGGACCGAAGATGGAGTTCAGCCTAATCAAAGTCATGCGGGCAATCTAAAAGCCGACCACTTGAGATCTCCAGATGACCTCCGCGGCAGTCTATACGATGATGATCCAGGTTGAACGGGTTCCACGTAGACGTCCTTGCTTGCCGCACAGCCAACAAGTGAGGTCCCTCGATTTAGATTGTGCCGGATATTGAACTTGTAGAGCCGCAAGTGTCGACTGCCGGGGTGAAGAAGCCTGAATGTATATTCAATGTTGCACAAGCCAGCGAAACAAGCTGTCGCTCGACTCCTGAGCCCGCTCATCGTTGCTTGCTAGAAAAAGAGAGGCAACGCGCAGCCGCGATCTGGGCAGACAGGTGATTGATGGCCCTCCCAGGTATAAGTGGTGGCCGCCGCCGATCCAAATGAACAAGCACCGAAGAGGTCGAAGAAGCTCAGTGACAAGCGCCGCTTGAGTTTGGTTGCAATGAGAGTGTGTTGTCATAAGGCGGGCGTGGAGGCTGACAAGCCGTACTAGTGTGTTCCTACGCCCCACTTCGCTCCACCCCGCGCTTTCCTTGTTTACTTCGCAAGTGCCGGCGTCAGATCCACATCATACACAAGTAAACAATTATCACAACTATCAACCGTACTTAGTGTATATACTGTCGGTCTCAAAACTATACTTCCTGCCATACATGATATTGTCCGGGACCTTCTTGACAACGAGATTCATACAGGCACGTAGGAACAAGTTGGAAACTGAAGGGACGGCTTAATTGCTGCAGGGAAGGTTTACATTCTCAAAAACACCTCGCAGGCAGCCCAAAGGCCAATTTTTCACTCATGTACTCTGTAATCTGGACCCTCTGCCTTTTAGCCACTGTTGCCCTACTGCTGATACTCAGGTCTGGTGATAACTAGTTTCGTATCCCGGACGACTACCTGCGTTCTTCTATGCCAAAGAACTGCTGCATCTATCAAGACGGTATCTATAATGAGTCCCAACGTGGCTTATAGACGCCGGCTCGAGCGATGTTGAAGATGCCGTCAGAGCATTTATCCTCTGGGAAGTCTTGGAGTCGTTGAATTAGGCGAGGCAGTGCGTGAGGCAGTAGATCTTGATAATGCAATGTTATTGCAGTCTCACGGTACACTGTGTTCACTAGCTAATCGTGTCAGCACCAGTAGTTGCACGCAGACGCCATAATATTTGGCGCGGCTGCGAGGACGTAATCCTGATGCATGGTGTACTCACAGTAGTCTTCTCATGATCGAGAGGGAAACAGCTTGTCGATATGACATACCAGCTTACTCTAGAATCTTCATCACAGTACAAGGTGCCACCCGACCATCGCCCGTTGTGGTATAGTCCCCTGCGTTCGTTGCCAACACGACCCAGGCTCCACGGGCCTTCGATCTCTACCGCGCGCAATTTCAGCCTCGAGGAAATTGATTTTCTTTATCTGATGCCTCTTACAGTTCTCGATCCTAACGAACGCCAGGCGTAATCAAACAACAGCTCTAAGTCCAGTGTGAGGCAATCAAAAATTCCATGGTAGAAACCAAAGGCCGCCAAACCGGAGGGCCTAGCGATAGCAGTACAGTCTGAAGGCCATGAATGCAATGACTGACATGAGAGATTGCCATTCTGTAAAATCGAGAAACTCAATCAGAAAGTGCTTTGTAGCCACCAAAACGTATGCTGGTTTCAGCTCAGCCTCGCCATCCACGAAACGTTGGGTATCCACAACACGTCGCAAAGTGTTGACGAGGTTGCCATGTCCTTCTTGGTAGACCACCTTCCCTCATAGCTCGGGGTGCAGTAGGAGCTCTCATCATTCGAGGCTCTGCCGGTGGTGGCCGCTGAAATGGCCTGAACTCAGGAGCCTCAGCTGTAAGGGCAGTAATACCCCGAAGTGAAGCGGATCTCACAGCTGGGAGTGCTGCCACATTAGCCAGCGCACCTCCAGTCCGAGAGCTGGAATTAACTGTCTTGTCACCGCCAGTAGTGTTGTATCTGTCCAAGGGGCTGTTTGCGCTTTGGATATCAGATAAATGCGCGGTGGTAACATCTGGAGAGGAGGAACCCGGTAGATCGGCAATGCTTTGAAGGGAGCTTCTTTTGTGCGCAATCTGCACGATTTGCGCCGGGATCATCACGTCAAGCGTAGGACCAATCCCTGAAGGAGTGCGCCGTGCCAATCTGGCTATACGCAGCCTTTGAGGGGGGCACTCTCGAATACGTGGGTCCTGCTCGGTCTCTTCGTATTCCGGTGGAGGCTTCTCGTCTGCTTCCGCTGTCGGGGGAACAGCGCGTTTGTTGGCTTGGGCAAGACAATATCGAAAGGAAGCTAGTCTGGCCTGCTTCATTTTTTCCGCTGGGTTGTTCCCTTCGCTCAAGGTCTCTTCATTTTTTCTTTCGACACTATTCTTCTTTCCCGAAACTCGGCATGCGATCTGCTGTTGCAATCGATACTCCCAATCTGTCATCACTCCTTCAACCGACTCAAGTTTTGTTGAGCGGAGGTTAACTTTCGTACCGATAAACTTCTGCCTCTCAGTTCTCTTGTCGAATTGTGGTGACCCTCTGATAGATTGCCATATATTCTTGGTGAAATCGGCGTCTTTGGCTGCAAACTGCCTTGTTGCGACATAACGATCTGTAAGTGCTTTATGCTCTGCGACTAGGATTTGAATCCTCTTCGTACTCTGCTCGATCCTCCGACAAATTAAGCATCGGAAACAAACTTCGGCTCCAAACCGAATGGTCTTAATCTGGATGTTATGGCACCGCGAAAACTCCATGGAATTTGACTGGCTGGAACTGAGTGCAAAACCTTTGGCTTGTATACAACGTTGAAAGGGGACGGTATCGCGATCAAGTAATAGTCGATCGTGCCAATCTTTCGTGATGATGAAACCGTCTCCAACGGTTCCATCTCGTGCGTTGCAGTTGCACTGCGTGTAGTGGAGGATGGTGAGTTTGCACATCTTGACGGTTTCACAGTGATTAAACGATGCGCGTTGCTTGAAGGCTGAAGGAGTATGTAAAAGAAAGACTTATTTTCTGTCGCATGAACAACTCGAAGGAAGAACGAAAAGGCTCCAGACGAGCGCGCTGAGGATGATTGGGAGAGAGCGCTCGATCTGGCACAGCGCCACCCGTACCATATGCAGTGTGTAAAGGGCAACCAGCCATGTTATCGGATGTGGCTCTGAATTAATTCGAAACGATACTACCACTTGAGAACTCTCTTCTGTACCAAGCTATTTTTCAGTACACGTATCTGAAATGGACGTTCTCAAGATCGGTCATGTCCCTGAATCCGTTCTCGTATCCCTCCAGTACCTCTCGCTCAGATCTATTAGCTGAAGCGCGACTTTTATTTCTTCGAGCCAATAACACCCAAATACTGCATATTGATAGCACCTGCACACCGATACAGAAAAACATCATGCCAATCCCGAGGTTGTATCTTGGTGCCTGGTTGGCGATGAAGAAGAATGGTCCAATGAAGTTTCCGAGACAATAGCCTATCAGAAGGATGGCATTTGTGGTGACCTTTTTAGTGTGTCCGGCTGTATTGGCTGTGGCCACAGACATTGAGAGCGTCCAGGTCGCTGTGTAAGAAAATGATATCCAAAGGCACGCTAGTCGACCGTATGGAATACTTTTTGGAATTAACCAAGTACCAATAGTTCCGGCGAGGAAAGGGACCAGGCAGATCAGCATGACCAATAGCCTGGCATTCGGAAATTTGGAAGCGAAGTAGCAAGCTCCACAGCACACAAGCAGTTGTACACCGCCCGACGGCATTTGGATTAGCGTGGTCTGCAGTGTAGAGAAGCCCATGCCCCGGATAATGATGCCTTGGAACGTGGTCAAGCCTCCGTTCGGTGCATTGGAGGCAACCGCAAAAATGAAGAGCAACCAGGTCTTCAGGTCCCACAAGGCTTCCATGAGTTGTGCCTTCTTGAACTTCTTGTTTTCAATACCGGTTTCGTTGTCCCGAATGCGAAGTACGACTCCTCTCCGCTCATCGTCATTGAGAAACTTCGCTTGTACAGGATTGTCGGGTAAAACTAAGAGAATGACGACGCCTGAACCGAGTTAGTTGTAGCATACCATGGCACGATGAAATACTGACCCCACATTGCCGTCACAGCACCCCAGATCAGGAACATGAAGCGCCAGGACGAGAGCGAGCCACCAATATGTCCGATACCGAAGCTTGCAATACCAGCCAAGACGTACCCAAGGCCAGCACTGCCTACCCAGATCCCCATTCTGAAAGGCTGTTCGCTGCGTTTGTACCACATTGAGAAAATAACCATAGTGCCGGGGTTAATGGATGCTTCGAACATTCCCAGAAATGTTCGTGCAGCTGCTAATCCTGCGAAATCATTGGCAGCCGCATGACACATCAAGACGATACCCCAAAGAATGACGGTCGCTGACATGAACTTGGCGACGGGGAAGCGTTGCAATAGGAGGCTGGTGGGGTACTCCCAAAAAAGGTAGCCAAGATAAAAGAGCGAGCCCAGCCATGAGTATTGTGTACCTACAAGGTGCGTTTCTTCCCTTAAGTTGAAGACTGCAGCGTACGAGAGTGTAGTCTTGTCGATGGACTGAAGCATATATGTGACACACCTAGGTTTTCTATTAGCGGTGCCTATGGAACATACCTGGGTATGAACAGTTTGCTTACAGTAGAGGCATCAGTCTCATATCAATCTTCCACAGCAGCTTGCGATCGTTCACAACATTATCGATGTCCCGGATGTCTTCAAAGACACCGAGAGCGACATCGCCGGCTTCGGGTGAATAGCTGTTGTGTTTTTCCGTATCAACGGTGCTGTATTGGTCCTTTGGAGAAGACATAGGATCTTTTTCCGTTTTAATGCTTGATGAGTCTTTGCCTATAGTAACTACAATGAGTTCGGTGCAGTTTTACGTACTTATATACATGTTGTACGTTTGGAAGGCCGCTATCTCATCCGCGTTCCTATCAGTACTGACTCGCAACATGACTTGTTACGGTATCTTGCTGAGCTATCATGCTAAGCTATCAGGCAATATAGCCGTTAGTGGTCGTCGGTGATACGGGTCGGGGAAAACGCAAAGTGTGGGGCGGCAGTTCCCCTAGCGCGGTCTGTAGCGCTTAGCCGTATCGGAGAACATACGACACTGCAGGGATGATATGGCCAAGGAGCCGGCATATCTATATGATCACCAGAAGCACCTCACCCGGAATATCTTGAAGTCTACAAGCATCCGAACTGAACCATATCCTCAGCCCTTCGTTTTCATACCCAGACCAACAACATGGATCCCAATTCTCAGCAAAACATATCCCGCCACCCATATCAACTACTTGCTATCGATGAGAGAGTCAAACGAGTCCTAGAATCAACTCCGCTCTTCGACACACACAATGATCTACCCCAGCAACCCCGCGCCTGCTTTCACGGCCAAGTTCACAACAATCCCAAATTCGATCTTCGTTCAGGCTTTCAACGGGGTATGACCGACATACCGCGTTTACGAGAAGGTGCAGTCGGGGCCCAGTTTTGGTCCATATGCGTTCCGTGTCTTCGAAGTGCGGAAAACTTCAGTACACCCGAGTACTCTGACATGGCACGCGATGCAATCGAGCAGATTGACATGACCACACGGATGGTCCAGAGCTACCCCGACGTATTTGAGATGATCAAGGGGTCTGACGACGTCAAGAGAGTGTATCAGGAAGGCAAGATCGCCTGCAGTATTGGAATTGAGGGTCTACACATGGCAGGCAACTCCATCGGCATCATCCGCGCATTCTACACGTTGGGAGTAAGATACTGCACCTTGACGCATGTATGCAACAACGCCTTCGCAGACTCAAGCACATCGAAGATTGGCCCTGTCCATGGAGGTCTGTCGAGTCTGGGTCGATCGGCAATCAAAGAGATGAATCGGCTAGGCATGATTATCGATGCCAGTCATGTCAGTGAAGAGTGTGCACGGCAAGTTCTGCAGCTGAGTCGAGCACCAGTCATGTTCTCGCACAGCAATGTCAAGGGCGTCTTTGATTGTCCACGCAATGTGCCAGACGATATCTTGGATCGCATCCCATGTAATGGAGGTATCATTTGCGTTACTTTTGTCCCGGAACATGTCACCAGTCGGCGTAAGGACGCAAAAATGGAGATGGTACTAGACCACCTCTTTTATATTGCAGAACGCATTGGATGGGAGCATGTCGGCCTCGGATCCGACTTTGACGGTATTGCTTCGGTGATTCCGGGTCTCGAAGATGTTCGATGTTATCCAGCTTTGATGCAGGCCATTCTCAATCGTGGCGCTACCGAAGAACAGCTTAAAAAGGCTGCTGGTGAGAACGTTTTGAGAGTTTGGAAAGGCGTTGAAAAGGTCAGAGACGAGATGGCAGCGGAGGGTGTGCTTCCAGTCGAAGACGTTTGGGAAGGGCGGCAATGGTGGCGATATGATGGATACTACCAGATGCCAGACCCAGATCCAGAAGATAAGCTCGGACTTGACTGGTATGGAGTTCCACCTCCGGAAGGCTTGTATCATGAGGACTAGCCTCTCGCCTTAAGAAAGCAAAATGTAACCACCAAAACAAGCTCAACGTATCATTCAACATACAATCTCAGAATGTCGTAGCGTGCTCATATCTGTATCGACCATGGTCCATCCATTCCGTCCCACAGCGTCTCCCAGGGATAGTCGAGTGAGTCTATTGGGAGAAACAAGTCACCCATTGATGACGAGCTATTGATCAATAGATCTGATTCTCTGGAAGGCGGCACAGTTGCTTGATCGATAGGTGTCACAGCTGACAGGTGGTGTGCATTAATACCAATAGCATCTGCGATCCTTTGGATAGGCTCATTACACCTCTCGAGGCAGAAGTCTGCGAGGTCCCACTTGACTGTATCGTGTGCAATTCGTAAGCGGTCTCGGAAGGCTACTAGCTTCGCAACGCAAATTTTCTTGGTGGCGAGATCATTGCTTTCGATCGTGCACCTAAGTAGGATGGTGGCTGATGTCACCAGAAGATACGAGGTGTAAGGCATCCAAAACTCTTGCAGTTGAGGCTCGGTAAGAGATATGACGAAGCCCGCCACCTCCGAAGCAGCGTCTCTCAGCAGCGTAAGATGATATTGGCGTGCTTCAGACGACTGATTGGCTTCTCCTAACACAGCTTTGAAGGACAGTCGACGTATAAGAACCCTAAGGGACAGGTATGCAAACCACAAATTGCTACCTCCATTGACTGCGCTTGGTGTAGTACGACTGGGCTGGAGGTAATCAGGAAGCGCAAGTACCCAATCATCCAGGGCGCATTCGGTTTTCCGAAGTCGCCGCTTGATCTCCCCTGTGGTCTCTCGAAGTGAGTAGACAAGTGGAAGGATGTCGCCAAGAATCTGACTTAGTTTGCATAAATGCACAAATGTTGAATTGCTCTCCGATCGAGCTCGAGTGTTTGAGTCCAAACCTACTATTTCGCCAAATGAAGGGATGGGTACATCGTAGTATTGTGGATTAATGGTGGGTGGTATGCCGTGGCCAATGCTGGACCAGTAATCGTGAATCAGAACTCCCCACCAGAGATTAATGCGGACGCTTTTTTCATGGCTTGTAGCTTTCCACGACGAAGGGTCCCGGTGCAAACCAAGGCTTTGAGCTAGAGTGACGATACGACCAGCATTCACGATGTTGCCAGTGACCCCAATGACCGGACGTCCTAATAGGTCTAGAACCGCCGCGTGAACGGTTGATATAGTTGGAGCCATAAAATCATCTTGGAGGGCAGTAACAGCTTGGTTCCAGATAAAGTGAGGGTCAGGCCTGGTCTGGCTGCAGAGCACATCTGATCTGCTCCAGACTTGTAAAGCGGAAGCGTACAGGTCACAAACCAGTGTAGGTGAAATACGATCGCTGTCAGTATGCCACATGTCTAGGAAGGTCTGCTCGTCCAGTACAGGAAAGCACGGATGTAGGTGTTCGAAGTAGACCTTTCGTACCTCTGCACCCAGTGGGCCGAGAACGTTCTCAACGATCTCCCTCTGCGCTCTGCCCGGGTCCACGGCGTTTCTTAGGCCCCTCCGTCGCTTTGGAACAGTAAGGTAGACGACTGGACTACTTCCGGGGCCAGTCGATATGGTGCTGTAGAGCTTAGAAGGCACTCTCTGCTCGGTCGTAGTTGAGGTCAAGTATTGCTGGAGTATTGTGATGTCTTCAGCCATATGTGGATTCATCATCAACGATGATTCAGTCGGCGACGTCCCTGTGACTGAAGGAAATCCAGATAGCGTCGCCGTGTTGGCTCGCTTTGACACTGATAGTGACAGCGATCGCTCTACTAGAGATTCATCACCAGGATATGCCCGCTTGTTTGGCCTCGATACTCTCTTCGTTGGAAGAACAACATCTTCGATGTTAAAGCCTCGGGCGCTGGTGTCTGAGTCTCCTTCTCGTCGTCAATTGAGTAGACCTTGATTAGACCAAATCAAGATTGGTATACCTGATGTATTCCCTCTCCCCCCAAAATCACATGTTTGTTTCTTTTCGCGACACAGTCGACATGGCTCGTCGGGCACATCAAAGTCACATCTTGTCTTCCTGTTACGGCAAAAACTGCAAGCGGGGTATTTGTGTGAACGGTAGCTGAAGCCTGGTCAGCCGCTACTACCAATGCTACGTTATTCAGTTGGATAAAGTTGTATTCAAGTGGCTTCTGGAGAGATGGGGACGCACGGTCGGACAGTGAATAGCGTTGTTGACATGACGTCAGGAAGCTGTCGAGGAGCCAGTAAGTCACACTTGGCTCGCTAACCGTCCCCTTCTCGATTAAGAACTCTGGCTGGATGCTTCAGCGAAAAGAGTGAACAAATTCCAAGTTCGCAGTGGGGATGGACGGGAAAGTCGTTATCACGGGGAACTTTCGTTATCGTATGCGGGGTTTTCCCGCTCGCATCGGGAATTGCCAGATGAGTACTAGTCTCCCCTAGATCAGCATGGAACCGCAACAACTGCCAGTCCACCGCCCCAGATCAGAGCCATAGAAATGACTTGTTGGGTTTCGAGCCATAGTTGGTTCGAATCTTCCTCAGCATGTCAACTTTCCCGTCGGCAATCATCGCCACAGTGTGCAGGTCCGTAGCAAGTATATCAGGATCCATGTGCCCGCAATGATGTACATTCATCATTTCAACTTGCGACAATCACCCCTCTTTTGAATACCACAATGGCCCGCCCTTACGATTCTGTGAACGTTGAGCAACTCAAACGAGATGCCGACGAATGCCTATTGACATATGGCACTGCCTTTCATCCGGAAATCATTACTTCTACGGACGGAATTTACATGGAGACACAAAGTGGGCACAGGATGATGGACTTCACATCGGTTTGTACCGCGCCTTTCGGAAACTCGCACGGAGAGCTGATAGAAACAGGGTCAAATGTCCACGTTGATTGGGCACGGGCATCCAGAGGTTGTAAAGGTCATCAACGACCATGCACAACATCTTGATCATCTTTTCAGCGGCATGATCAGCCCTCCAGTCATCAGCCTTGCCAAGCGATTGACTGGTGCTGCACCAGCTGGTCTTGATAAGGCTTTCTTCCTCAGCACTGGTGGCGAGAGTAACGAGGCTGCTATTCGACTTGCCAAGTTTTTCACGGGAAAGTTTGAAATTGTTGGACTGGCAGCTTCATGGCATGGCATGACCGGTGCATCACTTGGTGCGCAATACCACGCCGGCCGATCCGGTTATGGACCAAACATGATTGGCAATCTTGCGCTGCCCACACCCAACTCGTATCGTTCGATATTTAGACACCCCGACGGCTCGCACGATTGGAGGACCGAGCTGGACTACGGATTCGACTTCTTGGACAAGCAATCATGTGGCTCACTCGCTGCGGTCATTATTGAACCCATCTTGTCCAGTGGCGGCATGCTTGAACTACCTCCAGGCTACCTGAAAGCGCTGAAGAAGCACTGTGAAGCGAGAGGCATGCTCCTCATTGTGGACGAAGCACAAACAGCGCTTGGAAGAGCTGGAGACATGTTCGCCTTCATGCATCACCCGGAAGACGATGGCGTAGTACCGGATATTGTCACACTCAGCAAAACGCTCGGCAATGGTATTCCACTCAGCGCAGTATTGACGTCCAACAAGATTGCACAACACGCGAAGGAGAATAACTTCCTCTTCTACACCACGCATATCAACGATCCTCTTCCAGCGGCTGTTGGCGACAAAGTCCTTGAGATTGTCATTCGAGATGACCTTTGCGCCCGATCAAAGCGACTCGGCATCAAGCTGCAAGCCGGTCTTAGACATCTACAGTCAAGGTACGGGTGCATTGGCGATGTGCGTGGCCGCGGTCTGATGGGAGGTATGGAGATTGTGGGAGATCGGAAAACCAAGGTCGGTGCCCCAGAAGTCGGTGCGGCTGTATCGAACAAGATGATGGAAATGGGGCTGTGGGCACAGCTTGCTACAATGGCATCATTTGGTGGCGTGTTCCGTATTGCGCCGCCCATTACGGTCACAGAAGAACAGCTCGACCTTGCCCTAGCTATTATCGAAGAAGCGCTAAGGACGACGCCGGGCACAATGCCACTCTACCATGACGAAACACCATCACGGGATTCGACGCTGGAGGCAGCAAGGCTCTGAGCTGATATGGTGTTTATTACTTTTGCTGCATTATCATGTAGCTTTATCGACTAAGTGTTGTTGTTTTCGATGTCAATCCATGACATAGGACTTGAATACCATACGCTTGTCCCGAAATTTTGGACCCTCTTCGAAATTTTCCACACCCCATGCCTAATCCCATCACCAGTCTTGCGTTGAATTTTTGCTTGAGCTCACTCCGGTCACCTAGCTCCGCAGACACTCTGAATTCTCCTCTTGAATGCGCGAAGTTCACCCACCTCATTCTGCGATAGCTGAAGTTCCTGCTCAAGCCTGTTTCGGGAACCTTCAAGGTCCACCATCTGCCGCTTCAATTGTTCATTTTCGTCGCTCAGCACCTTCTCATATTCATGTGACTGCGCCAGTTCTTTGTTCAATTGCTGGTTCTCCAACATCAGAGCATCATTTTTGGTGTCGACTTGGTTGCGAATAAGTTTCATCATCTTCTGATACTCGGCAAACTGTTTCAAGTCAGCATTATCCTCTTAAAGAGATTTGTGAAGCCGTCTTACGCTGTCATCGTCCTTGTGCTTTTCGCTGGCCCTGGGCATATTCAGTGTTAGGCTTCTACTGCTATAAGATTCCTGACACACTCGAATTCTCTTGGTCCCCCTCAATTTGCTGCTCACTGCCTTCTGCCGCGTCCTTGTACTCATCCTCATCGATGTAATGTTTTCGTGTCGGGCGAACTTCGTGCTCAGCAATTGTCTTGAGCTTCCATAGAGGTTCTCTGAATTGCTGTAGGGCGACTGTGCCAACATTCACGCATGCATCCCTGGAAGCTGCGAGCTGAGGCTCGGAGAGCTTGAGTCTCGTGATGCATCCCATGAGCAAGAAGTAGTACAACACAAGAGTCTGAATACGCGCCAAGACCGGCGTAACGTGATAACTTGTCACAGCCACAGAGCCGAAGGGGTGTACAAGTTCGATTTTAAGGACTGCTTCCCGGGGAAGAATGGTGTCCTCGCCTATGCAATAGTGCACTGCTTCAGGGTCTATCGTTCTGATTTGCTGTTGATGTACGCCCAAACGCGATGTTGCTGCCCTGAACACGGCCCATACAGTAAGGGAATGTAACCCATATGGATGAGCTGCGGAATGGTCATCACCAGAAGCTTAGAGTGGTCGATCTCGACATTGAATGTCTGCGCATCAGGCAGCTGACTAAGGTCGCGCCTAAACTTGAGCCTCATCTCTGACTGAACCTGAAGCTCCTGAGAATGTACCAAGAGGACGTTCCAAGGGCGTTCTTTTCGTAGCGGCTGTCAATGGCATGTTGTTTGATTGTGTCAGACCCATGTTTGAAGGGTTTGGCTCAAGTAGTCGGATTGCGGTGCCGTTGTTTCTATCGTAAAATTATGATTATATGAATATATCATGAATGAAGTGAGAGTGGATCTGTAGTTACGCAAGAGTGAGAGAGGGTGGAGCAATCGATAAGTCTGGTATTTTCTTTCACCTCAAGCTCCGCCTACTACTCTCCACGATACAACTGATCCCATAAACCCTTTGTGGGATCTAAATTCTTTGGCATCGACCTCTTGATCTCCTTCTCGCGCGACAAACACTCAGGACACCACTCCTTGCTCTCCGTAGTCTCGCGGACTACTTTACCACACTGGTGCTGAATGGTGTGATGCTGGGCGTTGCAACATAATGTAAACGGTGTCACAATGTCGAGCAACACGTGGCGGTCGGGACAGGAGTATTTAATCAAATTGCGGAAACACATTTCGTCTGTGTTAGTGATGCGTATGCTGTTAGAGTTTGGTGTGCAGGAGATGCTCTTGGGATATTTTGTATGTATATATTTGCACACATACATACATACCTATTTTAATGTACGTTCGGTGGAATTTTATTTCACAGAAGACAAACTCACAGAACAAGAGCTCACAGATCGCAAACTCACACTCCCGTACTCACACTCCATAGGCACGAACTCATTCAATACTCCGCTTCCACGACCATCCACACACCCTTCCCATCACCTAGCTGATCCTCACTTCCACGTTGCACATGCACATCCGTGAACGACGTGAACTTATGATTCACCCGTAAGTCACACCACACCTCTTACACGCATCGACATGCCCCTCATATCTATCGACATGTCCCTCCACCACTCGACAGTGGTTCAGCCACTAAGCACCTGCATCGCAGCAGTGAAAGCAGTTAGGAAAGCATATCACGAGGCACTAAACTTCAGCTTTGTTGTTGTCGTCTTCCCTTTCCTCTGCAATAATGTAGTCCACAATCAATGCCACACCACACACAACCCCTTCGTACCCGCAACGCTAATGTCTCGGCGCAACGGCAATGAACGTTCATTCTGCTATTATTTTAAATGGCCAACGCAGTGGTAAGTCTTCACAATAACAATCCCAGCACGCAGAATCCACTCGAAAAATCACAGAATATAAACGACGTACTTCTACCAATCCGATCTCCATTCACTGGTTATAAACGAGGCGCGCGCAGGCGCAGCCCCAAGTTAAAATATATATACAACAGAAACTCCGCCACTTCTCCTTCCACCTCTCACCCCTCTTCATCTCAAGTGCACATTCAACGCAGAAACCAGTCAGCAGCCGGTCCCAGCATCTCAGCCCGCTTAAGCGCAGTTAACCTTGATGTTCGCGTTGCCGCTGGAGAAGTAGCCCTCAGTCGCAACAATCTGGTAGTTGTGGGAGCCCAACTTCATGCCCTTGGCAGCCCAGGCGTCAAAGTGCGTCTTCATGTTTACAGAGCCGCTGCTGCGCTTGTTGGCGCGCACTGACCAGTACTGCTGGAAGGTCTTAGTGCCTTCGATGGAAGGAGCGTTGTTGCGCTGGGTTTGGGCGATCTTGTAGGAGGAGCCGTCGGAGGTGACAGAGCCCTTGACGGTGGCTTGCGAGGAGGGGTCGTAGGTGCCGAAGTTCTCGACGACGTAGTATTCGATCAGGGGGTTCTTGGTCCAGCCGTAGATGGCGAGGTAGGAGTTGCCGTTGGGGTTGTAGGTGCCGGAGTAGGTGATGGTGCTGGGAAAACGTTAGTGGGTTGTTTGAAGTTGGTATATCTGGGAGAGAGAGTGACGTACCGTGCGGCACCGGGGTTCCAGCCCTTTCCTCCAACAAGGTTGCCACCGGTCTTCCAGCTGACGCTGTAGCTGCCGCCGGCGCCGTTGGTGTAGGTAGCCTCAGCACCGCCGTCGGTCCACCAGCTGTAGAAGCAGCCGTTGTGGGTTCCCTGGGAAGAGGGAGTACCGGCACGTGCAGTCAATGCACCCATGGAGCGAGTAGCAAGGTCAGTGACCGGCGCAGCCATGGCACCGGAGGCCGCAACAGCGGCAGTGAAGATGGATGTGAAAGAGACCATTTTGAAGATCGAGTTATGAAAGTTGTTGGTAGAATGGACGTGCGGTGGAGTGAGCGAATGACCGTGGTGGGAGACTTCTGGGAGGGCGAGCTAACATCCTCTTATACATTTCATCCATGTGGATCTCGAGTAGGATACTCGTCTTGAAAGCCAGGTCTGGCTCGCATGGACGATGAGCGCATGGTCCTGGAGCACACGGTCGTCTATCGGATTCTAGCCAAGATGGGGTGAACAGCCGGAACTATAGAATTAATATCCTCTGCTTGGCTGGTACGGTCCGCTCCCACAAAATACTTCAAAGTACCGCCAATCACAGCTGGGAGATCCTGAAAGTCGAGGTAATTGTTTTCATGCCTGCGTTGTGGTTGGCGCATTGTTCTGAAACAATCCCCCCGGCCAAGGCTGTGCGAGCAATTAAGGAGAGATGTTTCAATCTCACGGTCCCCGGGCTTTCTTCCGGCATGACCCATCCGTGACCAATCCAACTCTTCAATGTTTGTATTGCCTCTTGGGTCAAAGACACGGTTCGTTAGACGGCTAAAAGACCTTGTGGTAATCTGGGGTGCAGGCTATGGAAAACAAGGCTGCGGGTCATGATGGCATTGTGGCGATTGCGATGGTTTACAAGGGATGTGGGTCCGTCGGCACGCCTGAGTAATGTGGAGCGGAGAATGGCAGAAGTTGAGTTAGGCTGCGCCTGTCACTTCATGCGCTACCGGCGCGGCAGATGAAAGGGACGTGGCACCTACAATTGCACCACAAAACGAAACAGCGCCCCACCCCAACAAGCGCAATAGGGAGGACTACTCACTACTGAGCCAAGTACCATCACCTTGATGAAATCGCTTTCTCATCGCGACCGCGTTCTATTCTACAGCCCGGGTCTGGCGATGGTAAGTGCAGAGGATCTCGGAAAATTCCAGACGGCGGCATGCACCCCACACGCACCCCACAGTCATCCTTCCGCTCCACTGCGCCGCCAAGACCTCTTCTTCAGTCTTGTCCCGCCGGCAGAAAGGGTGTAAGGAGCTTACTTCAGCCGCAGGGCTTGGGCAAAGAGAAAGCAATCTCAGTTGGACAATCTCAGGTCTATTGGTTTCAACTTGATGTTGGGTGTTTATTGATGTTGTGATGGTTTGGAGATACTGCATACAAGGTGAAGTGGGAGAATGTGGCGTTGTCGCGCCTGATGAGTTCCTTTGATTCTTCCACTGGAAGGTCCATTGACTGTGTCGCGGACGGTCCCGGCCTAGAGTGGCGGTAATGCAGTATTGAAGTGAAGGAGAAAGACCGAATCGATGCAGTATGTGACCTCCTGGTATCCGGTTCTGAGTGGTGATGACGCTCTTGCCGCGAAACATCTCCAGCCCCATCGCCAATCCTCGCCCCCTATTGAGTTTCACGTTTCCTGTTTGACAGCGATCCGCCCGATCCGCAGTAGATGATAGTTGCTAGCATGCCGAGATTCCTGCATTGTTTCGGTGAGACCGATAATAGTATCAAGAAGGCCAGATATAGTTATCTTGCTCATCCTCCAATATGAATGAATGTACCACGACAGGGTGGTCATTGCCTCAGGTGGTTTGCGTCAACGTCGATGAGGTCCAGGACGTCCAGCACCATAGCTTGATGTTGGTTGACAATCAAACGTGGTGCATGCATGGCATGATCTCATTCCAGATGTGCTCGACCATAGTCTTGATCGTACTGGACTGACTCTCCAAGAGATTGAAGGTCGAACCCGGCGGCGTGGCTGCGTAAAATGTTGAAAGATCTAGATGGCTATGTCTGCAACGCTCGTAGACGCATGCAGATTAGATGCACAATCAGTCAATTCGTTGCACGAGGGGTATCAGGCTGATCATGCTTGATATCCCTGCCAGACATGACTGCAGTCGAAGGCGGTGGTTAAAAGGTTGACTAGTCAGAGCAAGGAGCCGCATCCACGGGTGTCTGCAAATGCGTTTCCAAGCCCGGAAAACCCTGGCGCAGGCGATCTTGTATCCTGTCACCTTGGAATTCGTCTCATTTTCGAGCCGTCCAAGGGTGAAGGGACGAGAGGGGAGTTAGACACGACCCATTTCTCACTCGCTCATCTCCTCGCTCTCGTCACCCTGGTCAACAACAGCGAGCACATCCTCCCTCTTCCTCTCTTTTTCCACGCTCTTCTCAACACTGTTGAGCATAGGGTCAGCTCCCCTGCCTTCCCACGCTTTTGCTCTCTTGACGATTTGCCGACTCCTGCGAATGACCTCCTCCTCAGCCTTCCTGATGGTGCCGCTGACTCTAAGAACTCTGCATACGACCGGCGTGTCGATCCTCGGTAGCTTTGTGACGTATGTGAGAGCTGCCCACACCATCTCGTAGTGGTCGCGCGGGCAGCGGATTATGGCGGTGGAGGTGGCGGGCGAGTAGTAGTTGACTGCTGTGAGTCAATGTTTACTGAACACGAATTATGGGATAATTGTACACACCTTTGAGACTACTTGAGACCATTCCACTGCCGTAGTCGCCGTACAAGTCTTCTACTGCGTCGCGGAGCAGGCGCACCAGCGCGCCGGCGTTGAATGCATCTGGTGTTGGGGCGTGGATCTGTACGAGGTCGGGGAGAGCAGTGCGTGATGTCGAGGACGGCTCAGGGTAGAGGAAGTTGACGACGAGGTACCGGAACTTGACGCGCACCATCGTGGCTATATATTGTGTGTGCAATTGGTTTTGGAGTGTTTGAGCTGCGTAAGTGGTGTCGAGGTGAACAAGGTGAAAGTTGTCCAAAGAGCGTGTCGCAGGCCCAGTCTTTGTGTGCTAATCGCAAGCCTTTCTAAACGTTATCTCTCCCTTACAAACGGGTTTTACTAGTCATCCTGTTGTTGTCGCCAAAGTTCGAGGTAGCTCCAGTCCAGAGCTTCAGAAATTCTAGGCTCAGCCCTACGCGCCCACCAATCGCAACCTCGGTCCCCGCCCTAGCGCCAAGTATGACGCGCCTTGCCCGGCGCTGCATCCCCAGCTTTCTGCCTCCAGCAACCACAACAACCACGACAACACCGTCTGTACTCACCGGAGCCTCCCCTCGCCGCCTGAATATCTCCTACCCAGCTCACATCCACGAGACATCGAACATGGCGTCCTCGTCCTCTGCCACGCCGCTGCTCTAGTACGTCACCGCCCATTCGCACATCCACCACCAGCTAACATCTCCGAGCGCATGCATTGCCCACAACACAACCGTCCTCTCCGAACACACCGCCTCAGCCTCCTCAAATGCCAGCTCGCTCGTCTCGCTCGTCCTCCCCCGCCTTACCCACACCTCCAGCGCACACAAAACAATCGACCAATCCAAGGTCTTCATCCACGTCGTCACAAAGTCGCCCGCTGACTTCCCCTCCTCCGCCTCCTCCGCAGGCGGCCTCACCTTCCTTGTCATCGCCGAGCGCGACCTCGGCCAGCGCATCCCCTTCGGCTTCCTGACGAACCTCGAGAAGAAGTTCTTCGATGCGTTCGACACGGAGACGACGAACTTTGCCGACCTGCCGCCCTACGGGTGTGCGTCTTTCAATGTTGCGCTGAAGAAGCTCATGGTCGAGCAGGGAGCCACGCAGGCAGGGCAGGCCGATGCGCTGAGGACTGCGCAGCGCGAGATTGAGGGCGTGCGGGAGATCATGACGGAGAACATTGAGCGCGTGCTCGAGCGGGGCGAGCACATGTCTGTGCTAGTCGACAAGACAGGGCGGCTGGGCGACAACGCGCGGGACTTCAGGGTGCGCAGTCGGACGTTGAAGAGGCGGATGTGGTGGAAGAATGTGAAGCTGATGGTGCTGTTGTGTCTGGTGGTTGTATTCTTGATTTACTTGTTCGTTGGGTTCGGGTGCGGATTACCTGGTAAGTCTCACATCTCCATACTCAAACAATTGAGTTCAGTACTAACATACAACAGCCTGGGGAAGATGTCTACGCCACTGAGCCATCGCTAGCAATAATACCCTGTGGAGCCCCGGCTCCACAATCCTCGACTTTAGCACATCACAGCAAACATGTCAAGCGTAATGCACGGTTGGAAATCCCACTCGCAAGCGTCATCTTCATTCATTGTACACAACAGGGCGCGGCGTCCGGTGCTTCAAAACCAGTTTTACCATGTAAATGCACTTTTATTCCCTTCGTTCACGTACGCATTCTGCAACATCTGCCGTGGGCTTGTCCTCTTTAGAGCCATTTTGTGCCTTTCGTGATGACTTGAACCATCTCGCCGTTAGGTCCATGTATCCCCAGTTCATATGGCGGGCGCTCCTCAGCTATGCCAGGCTGTTGATACCAATTGTGTTGTAATCCGAGTCAAGTACCCTAACAAACAAATAAACGGATACAAAAAAGAGTATTTGGACTGTTGCTCCAAGTAAGCACTGACGTGAGGTGTGCGCGGCTCAACTTGGCAACATCACAAACCGAACCTCATAGACCTTTGCATACCCAACACTCGCACTACCTATTTAGGTACTTTAAGCCACATTTGGTGAATACGAGAATACCTTCTCGAAGCCCTCTCTTTCCGGTCCCTGCCAGGCATACCCAGCACGTGGCTGAGTCCGGGGTTGGGCCGGCTTGGTGCCCAGCGTGGTTCTGCGATACCGGTGTGAACGGCGGAGGTCTTCAGCAATCTTGTTGTGTACCTCGTATCGCGGTCACTATACTACCAAACTTGCCAAACTAGCTCCTATCATCGCAATACGACGCTTTGATTTATGTCCTTGAATCCTCATAATACCTAGGTAGGAAGCGCAATGGCATTGAGTGCTGTGATAAATCAGACTGTTCCTATGTACTGAATTTTATCGGAGGTGTTCGAGTTCAAGGTAAACACTCGACTCTGCATTGCGGCGTTCAGTCGGAGCAACTAAGCCTCCATGCGGGCTCCAATCGGAGCACTTGCGCTTCCAATTACGGCACCCCGTCATTATCCAGCTATGACCAAGACTTGACTCGTGTTATCTACAGCGCAACGGCGCAAAGGCGACTTATCAGGCATTGGGCCTATGAACAGCGTGATTAGTCCTTTATACGCTCCTCCTATCTTGGGCTACTTCACGCGGGTCAGGGTACCTCCGGCAGGGCAAGGGTACCTGAGCGATGCGAAGATCTACTGAAGGCTCGGAGGAGCTTACCGAAATTGGGATTGCGGAGGTTGGTGATCTATAAGTAGGCTAGAGGTCCCTGGGATTCGGGACGCTGTCAATTGCGAGGTTGATATCTACGGGTGAATATTCGTCGCCATGGTGAATTCTACTTCAGTACTTGTTGCAGCTTGCTTGCTTGTTAGCCCTCTTGCCAGTGCATCAGGAGGAAATAATGAGCATGGAACAAAGTATTCTCCAGAGTAATGATAACCTAGCCAACTGGAAGTCCAAAAGCTGATTTCTCGTAGCTGCTCGGTGCCAACCTCATACGGCAACATTACCTCCATCCTCGACAAGATCCAAGCGCGTGGCTACTTGAAAGTCGGCACAACAGGAGACTACAAGCCGTTCTCATATAAAGTAACCAACCGAACAGCTCTGCCTGCCACTCCAGCCATCAACACCACGTACATCGGCGCCGACATCGACTTAGCCCAGTCGCTGTCAAACTCCCTCGGCCTCTCCCGTCCAGTTGAATTCGTTCCCACCATCTGGGCGAACCTCACTACGGACATCGCCGCGCAGAAATTCGACGTTGCAATGAGCGGCGTCAGCATCACCCTAGCCCGCGCACAAAAAGCCTTCTTCTCCACTGCCATCCAGCGCGTCGGCAAAGCCGCCTGCGTGCGGTGCGCCGACCTCTCCAAATTCTCGTCCCTGGCGGCCATCGACACCGCAGGCGTCAAAGTCGCCGTTAACCCCGGCGGAACAAACGAAGCATTTGACCGCGCGAACCTAAAGACTGCTACCATCGTATTAGTCCCAGACAACAACGCCGTGTTCAAAGCCGTTATGGACGGCGATGCCGACGCCATGATCAGCGATATCATCGAGGTTGAATTACAGGTGCGGTTGCACCCGGGCACGCTGTGCATTGTCAATCCGAATGCGACGTTTACATTTGAGGAGCTGGGTTATATGGTGGGGAGGGATGTGGTCTGGAAGCAGTATTTGGATAGTTTTGTTCATATTCAGCTTGGGAGCGGTGGGTGGAATCGTACGCTGGAGAAGTGGATGTCGTATAAATGGCCGTCTGTGTAGATTGGGTAGTGGATACTGTGATGTATTGATAGAATGCGAGAAAGTCGAAATTGGAACATGTTTGGAAGGAATATGAGTTCCGTATGAAACAATTCGACGTGACACGAGTCCAGTTACTACTTATCCATAGAATACTTTTCGTCTGCAGTGGGATCAATCGACAGGAATTGGGACAAAGTTGCTGATTGTTGGACAGTGTGATTGCGACATTAAGAAACGCGCACTCGTGGATTTGACATCTCACTAGACAACTGAGAGCACGACTCTGTAGTGACGGCCGGCAGCTCGAAGTCTTGCAAGCCAACGGGACGTTCAGTCCGTGATGCGATGACTGATATGAGTGAGTGTAATGAGATCTAACATGGTTCGAACGACAGCACCGAAATCTGTTGCACAGTTCTTGAGGGTGAAAATGAGCAGGCGTGCTAGAATTATACATTCTGTGTCTATGAAGAGTCACTTTTGCAGTACCGCGTCCTGTTCGTTTCCTCACGTAGGAGGGAAGGAGCAGTCACACCCACCCTCTGTCGCCTACCATCTTGCAACCTCAGTACCTGCCTCGATTTACTCCTTCCATACACCACAACCATACACGCGTGGTGCAGGCTGAAGTCTGGAAGGTAAACAATCGGCAGTGTACTCATCATTGGTCGCGATAGTTCGCTGTACTATGTATAGCACCACATGCTCTAGATAACCATGTCAACTCGCTGATCTGCCATCAAGTAGGATACAGGGAAGGTTCGATGTCAACGTACCTGCTTGATGTCGCCTCTGCGCTTCGATTTCGAATCTGTGTAAAGGTAACTCCTGTCACACTTTCCACTCTTTGACATACCTACTATGATGACAACGAAGGTCCGTGTTTAACTAACAGTCGGCTGGATACCTAAATCTGAGTAATTCACACTAGAAAAGTAGCTTAGATAGCAATTAAATTAGTACTAACAGGTTATATAGAGTATACAAAAAATCTTTCTTGGTTCATGCTCGGTGTTCAACCATGGTTCACTGCCTGGGATTATTTTGAACAGTACACAATACGGCCAATCAAGAGCAGGTGTGTCAAATCCAGTCGATTATTCAAGGTTCGACTCTGCTTGAGCTCACTCGTATCTTGCTGGGCGGCAGTGAGCAGTCAAATGTGGTCACCTCCAAAGCGTCTAACGACGAATCCAATTCTTTTTGCGCGCGGCCTCTTGATGAAAAGATTGGACGCTTCTAGAGATGTCTCGAATCTGAAGTCACATAGATAAGTCTCTCGACACAAGTAACTATCATATCTAGTAAAAGTGCTTCAGGCGCACCAAATACTGGAACTAAGTTCATTATTTGACAGGCACAAACTGAAATGCTTGGAATACTCGCACTCCGTGTAGCACAGTCCATAGCGAAATTATTTAAGTCTCACGCCATAAGTCAACCAAAGTGGAAGACAGTGGCTGAATGATGGAAATGTAGGAGAGGTTACAAGAGACTAGTGGCTCAACGCAACTTTTGAAGCTGACTTGACTAAATGCCAGCAGGGTTTCACAACGGTTTTAAGAGCTGTTGTTGTGGGTTTCTGAACATCTCGAGGTTTTCGATCGGAGTTGACACCCTGCCCAATATTGCGATCGAAGGATGATCCATGGATTCGACATTGAATAGTCACCACTTGACACGAAAATGAATTTGCAAGCGGAGTGGCATTTGTACATGCACTCGTGGTACTAGCAGCATATTGGAAATCTTCAGTGAGCAATTTTCGTTGATTAAATATGTTGAGGCTGTCTCGAGTCGTCGCTAAGAATGATGTCAACCTTGAGCATGCGAGCAACCCCGCGACGCATGATTGGCAGGTTTGGCGAGGCTTCAGCACACCGCATTCAGCTCTGGACGATCAGTGTCACTCAAGAAAACATTGTCTTGATATGACCACGCTGCAACTGGTTAAGTATAAGCAGCCGTACTTTTTACTGAGACGACAATGACGAGCAGTCGATGTTAGCTGTCTGAAGTTCTGGCAGCTGCAACAATGTTCGATGTAAAAGTTTGAAGATGTGGGACTTTGGATCGGCGAGAAGAGGCTCGAGCGCGCAAGTTCTTACACTAGTGGGGCGGGGCCAATCATCACACCCCGCTGCTGCGTCGTAAGAAAAAAGTTTCGACGCACAAGAGAGCTCTTCTCTCCTCTCCTCCACCATTGTCCGGCAGTCTCGATTCTCCAGGGTACATTGAGCCCTCGAGCTGTCACTCACTTTACAAATCATGGCCCTACGACCCGATGAGAGCCAGAACCTGGCGCTTGAGCTCCAGGATGGCTACGTCTGCTTCGGCAGGAGCTTTGGTGCTGAGAAGAGCATTGCGGGTGAATTGGTCTTCCAGACTGGTATGGTGGGTTATCCCGAGTCGATAACTGACCCATCGTACCGCGGCCAAATTCTGGTCATCACATTCCCGCTGGTGGGCAACTACGGTGTGCCCTCGCGCGAGGACATCGATGCGCTCGCACAGGACATTCCGGCGCACTTCGAGGCCAAGCAGATTCACATCGCTGGTCTCGTTGTCCAGACATACGCTGAGGAAGAGTTCTCCCACTACATGGCCACCTCTTCGCTGGGCGCATGGCTCAAGGAGCAGGGCGTCCCTGCCATTACTGGCGTTGATACCCGCGCTTTGACCAAGCGTATCCGCGATGAGGGCAGCATGCTTGCTCGCTTGAGACAGCGAACAGGCCCTTCTCCCGTTTCCACAGCCCTCACCAACGGCGCAGTCGACACTGCGGCGCTTGCTGAAGGCGAGGAGGAGGATTGGAGCGTCGCATTCGAGCAGATCGAATGGGTAGACCCCAACCAGAAGAACCTGGTCGCTGAAGGTGAATTTGTCTCAGGTGTCTCCCAGTGATCTCGTCTAACATTTGCACAGTCTCCATCAAAGAACCCAGGCTCTATAGCCCGGACCCCGCCACAGCCCTTCAGCACCCCTCCGGCCGCCCCGTGCGTGTAGTGACTGTTGATGTCGGTCTTAAGTACAACCAGCTGAGATGCTTCCTCCGACGAGGCGTCGAGGTCCTGCAAGTACCGTGGGACTACGACTTCCCCCAGCTTGCTGGCAAGGATTACGATGGTCTCTTCATCTCCAACGGTCCTGGTGACCCAGCCAAGATGGATGCCACCGTTAAGCACATCAAGGCTGCCATGGATGAGGCACGAACACCCATTTTTGGTATCTGTCTTGGCCACCAGCTGCTCGCACGAGCTGCAGGTGCCAGCACACTCAAGATGAAGTTCGGTAACCGCGGTCACAACATTCCTTGCACAAGCATGATTACCGGAAAGTGCCACATCACATCGCAGAACCACGGTTACGCTGTCGACTCCAAGACTCTGCCCAACGCCTGGGAGGAGCTCTTTGTCAACGCCAACGACGGCAGTAACGAGGGTATCCGCCACACTAGCCGACCATACTTCAGTGTGCAATTCCACCCCGAGCACACACCCGGTCCTCGCGATACCGAGTATCTGTTCGATGTATTCATCAGCACAATTCAGAAGTCGATCGCGTCTTCCCAGGCCATGTCTACGCCCGTGGAGTTCCCCGGTGGCTCAGCCGAGGAGAACAAGAAGTTGACTCCTCGCGTTGAGGTCAAGAAGGTCCTCGTTCTCGGTAGCGGTGGTCTCAGTATTGGACAAGCTGGAGAGTTTGATTACTCTGGCAGTCAGTGCATTAAGGCTCTGAAGGAGGAGGGAATTTACACCATCCTCATCAACCCCAACATTGCCACCATTCAGACATCGAAGGGTCTTGCCGATAAGGTCTACTTCCTCCCTGTCAACGCCGACTTCGTCCGCAAGGTCATCCAGAAGGAGCGCCCTGACGGCATCTACGTCACTTTCGGTGGTCAGACGGCTCTCTCTGTCGGTATTCAGCTCAAGGACGAGTTCGAGGGTCTTGGCGTCAAGGTTCTCGGAACACCCATCGACACCATCATCACCACTGAAGACCGTGAGTTGTTCGCTCGTGCTATGGACTCCATTGGCGAGAAGTGCGCCAAGTCTGCGTCTGCCAACAACACCGAGGAGGCTATGCGTGTCGTCAAGGACATCGGCTTCCCTGTCATCGTCCGAGCGGCCTATGCTCTTGGTGGACTGGGCAGTGGTTTCGCCGACAACGAGCAGGAGTTGCTGGAGCTCTGTAACAAGGCCTTTGCCGCCAGTCCTCAGGTGCTCATCGAGCGCAGTATGAAGGGATGGAAGGAGATTGAGTACGAGGTTGTTCGCGATTGCCGCGACAACTGTATCACCGTCTGTAACATGGAGAACTTCGATCCTCTCGGTATCCATACCGGTGACTCCATTGTTGTCGCTCCTTCCCAGACTCTGTCTGATGAAGACTACAACATGCTCCGTACCACAGCCGTCAACGTCATTCGCCATCTCGGCGTTGTCGGAGAGTGCAACATTCAGTATGCCCTGAACCCCTTCTCCAAGGAGTACTGCATTATTGAGGTCAACGCTCGTCTGTCGCGTTCGTCTGCCCTCGCCTCCAAGGCTACTGGATACCCTCTCGCTTTCGTTGCTGCCAAGCTCGGTCTCAACATCCCCTTGAACGAGGTCCAGAACTCGGTCACACGCTCAACCTGCGCCTGCTTCGAGCCCTCGCTCGACTACGTCGTTGTCAAGATCCCCCGCTGGGACTTGAAGAAGTTCACTCGTGTCTCCACACTCCTCGGCTCCTCCATGAAGAGTGTTGGTGAGGTCATGAGTATTGGCCGAACCTTCGAAGAGGCCATTCAGAAGGCTATTCGCGAGATCGACCCCAGCAACATGGGTTTCAACGAGACTGCCGCCCTCATGGAGATTGACCAGGAGCTTCAGACACCCTCTGACCAGCGTCTGTTCGCTATCGCCAACGCGATGAAGTCTGGCTACACTGTTGACAAGATCTGGGAGTTGACCAACATTGACAAGTGGTTCCTCAGCCGCCTCAAGTCGCTCAGCAACTTTGAAATCTCCATGGCCAACTACGACACCTCAAGCATCACCTTGCCTCTGCTGAAGAAGGCTAAGGCTCTTGGTTTCTCCGATCGCCAGCTGGCCAAGTTCTGGGGCTCGAACGAGCTTGCTGTTCGTCGTCTGCGTGTTGACCACGGTGTTTTCCCCGTTGTCAAGCAGATCGATACTGTTGCTGCTGAGTTCCCGGCTCACACCAACTACCTCTACCTTACCTACAACGGTACTGAGCACGACATCTCGTTCAACGACAAGGGTGTGATGGTTCTCGGTTCCGGTGTGTACCGTATTGGTTCCTCGGTCGAGTTCGATTGGTGCTCTGTCCGTGCTATCCGCACTCTCCGTGAGAACGGCTTTAAGACCGTTAGTAAGTTATATCTGCATGAATTATTGTAGCCAACAACAACTAACATCTCTTAGTGATCAACTACAACCCGGAGACTGTATCCACCGATTACGACGAGGCTGACCGTCTGTACTTCGAGAACATTTCGCTCGAGACGGTGCTCGACATCTACACCATTGAACAGTCGAGCGGAGTGGTTATTGTAAGTGACAGCCTTCACGACCATATTATACATACTAATTAATTCGCAGTCCGTCGGAGGTCAAACGCCTAACAACATTGCTCTGCCTCTTCACCGCAGCGGCGTCAAGATTCTCGGAACCTCGCCTGAGATGATTGATACTGCTGAGAACCGATGGAAGTTCTCCCGTATGCTTGACCGCATCAACGTCGACCAGCCTGCATGGAAGGAGCTTACCAGTCTCGAGGAGGCCAAGGAGTTCTGCGACCGCGTGTCGTACCCTGTGCTCGTGCGTCCTTCGTACGTTCTGTCCGGAGCTGCGATGAACACCGTCTACTCCGAGCACGACTTGGCCAACTACCTCAACCAGGCTGCCGATGTGTCCAAGGACCACCCGGTTGTTATCACCAAGTACATTGAGAACGCCAAGGAGATCGAAATGGACGCCGTCGCACGTAACGGTACAATGATTGGTCACTTCATCTCAGAGCACGTTGAGAACGCTGGTGTTCACTCTGGTGACGCTACTCTGGTCCTGCCTCCTCAGGATCTGTCTCCTACGACAATCCGCCAGATCGAGGACGCGACCCGCAAGATCGGTTCTGCCCTGAACATCACTGGTCCTTACAACATCCAGTTCATCGCGAAGGACGATGAGATCAAGGTCATCGAGTGCAACGTTCGTGCTTCTCGATCCACTCCCTTCGTCTCCAAGGTCATGGGCGTTGATCTGATCGAGATGGCTACTAAGGCTATGGCTGGCCTGCCAGTCACCGAGTACCCCGCCACCAACATCCCCAAGGACTACGTTGGTGTCAAGGTTCCTCAGTTCTCCTTCTCTCGTCTCTCTGGTGCCGACCCTGTTCTCGGTGTAGAGATGGCCTCCACCGGTGAGGTTGCCTGCTTTGGTCGCGACAAGTACGAGGCCTACATCAAGGGCCTTATCGCTACTGGCTTCAAGCTGCCCAACAAGAACATCCTGTTCTCCATCGGTTCATTCAAGGACAAGCTCGAGATGCTGCCTTCCATCCAGAACCTGCACAAGATGGGCTACAACCTGTTTGCTACTGCTGGTACTGCAGATTACATCCAAGAGCACGGTCTTCCCGTCAAGTTCTTGGAGGTTCTGCCACCTGGCGAGCACGACGAGCAGAAGGCGGAGTACTCTCTGACACAGCATCTGTCAAACAACTTGATCGATCTGTACATCAACTTGCCCTCGAGCAACCGCTTCCGCCGACCGGCCAACTATATGTCCAGGGGTTACCGCACTCGTCGTATGGCTGTCGACTACCAGACTCCTCTCGTGACGAACGTCAAGAACGCCAAGCTTCTGATCGAGGCCATTTCGCGTCACTACGATCTCGCCATCAGCTCGGTCGACTTCCAGGAGTTTGTGTCCGAGTCTGGATCTAACGAGGATTCGTACGGACAGACATCCAAGAGCAACACGCTGTCTCTGCCTCAGCTGCTTGCCAAGTCTCCTTTCAAGCGCAAGCACATCACGTCTGTTAAGCAGTTCAGCCGTGCCGACCTTCACTTGCTGTTTACCATCGCACAGGAGATGCGCCTTGGTGCCCAGAAGCAGGGTTGCCTTGACATCCTCAAGGGTCGTGTCCTTTGCACAATGTTCTTCGAGCCTTCGACACGAACATCTGCATCGTTCGACGCAGCCATGAAGCGCCTTGGCGGTGAGGTTGTCATTGTCAATGAGTCGGTCTCTTCCACCAAGAAGGGTGAGTCTATTGCCGATACCATCCGCACTCTGGGCTGCTACGGTGATGCCATCGTCCTCCGTCACCCTCACGAGGACTCGATCGACATCGCTGCCAAGTTCTCCGGTGTGCCCGTCATCAACGCTGGTAACGGCAGCCGCGAGCACCCCACACAGGCGCTCCTTGACATCTTCACCATCCGTGAGGAACTCGGATCTGTCAACGGTCTCACCATCACCTTCGTCGGTGACCTCAAGTATGGCCGCACAGTCCACTCGCTCTGCGAGCTGCTGTCCCACTACGACTGCACCGTCAACCTGGTCTCGCCCGACTCCCTCGGCATGCCCAGCTCCGTTCGCGAGGCCCTCAAGTCCCGCGGCCAGTTGAAGACAATCTCCAACGAGCTCACTCCGGATATTATCGCCAACTCTGACGTTCTGTACTGCACTCGCGTGCAGAAGGAGCGTTTCCCCGACGTTGCCACCTACGAGCAGGTCAAGGACTCGTTCGTCATCGACAACAAGGTCCTCAAGCAGGCCAAGACGAACATGATCGTCATGCACCCGCTGCCAAGGAACAACGAGATTCATGAGGAGGTGGACTTTGACCCTAGGGCGGCGTACTTCAGACAGGTGAGTATTCCGACCTTCACCCCGAAGACAATACTAACAGTCCCCCAGATGAGGTACGGATTGTACACCCGCATGGCGCTGCTTGCAATGGTTATGGCCCCATGAGAGTGATTTGATCTGCGTACCATGTACTTGAGACTTTTCGATTTCCGGCGTTCACGAAAAGCACACAAAACCAAATAGGCGTTTCTTTCCTCAGTTTCCGACAGCTAGTAGAACGTATCCACTAGACTTTTTTCTGCAAGCATTAGATAGGCGTTTTCAACCACCGTTGGCTCACGGTATCCCCAACTGGGTTTACATACATGTATATGATGTACGTCTATATAACGTACACACACGCTTCAAAATTCTTCTCCCACTGGTATGGGGGAAGCTATTTCATTTTTATTTCAGCGTCGTTTGACGTTTGCGTTGGGTTGGGGTTGGCGGGGAGCTATTTTATTTTTTCGGCGATGGGTTTGGGGGGTTTCGGGGGGTTTTCGGCGCTAAGGTGGACTATTGGGACCGGACTATCAACGGAAGTACGGTGTATGAGGATGTGATATGTATGGGCTACGAAGCGTTCGGACGACCATTTACTCGACATTATTACGGAACTGGGAGTGGGATAGGGAATGGGTTGGGAATGGGATTAAATCGAGTCGACTCAGTATCCTCGAGCGTTACTATTATCCATAATCAATGACTTTTCGCTGATCACTTCTCACTTCTCACTTTTCACTTTTCACTTGTCGCTTGAACATATACCTTTTCTTCACTGCTTAGAACTTGTATCGGGCGCTGGACACAAACCCCACTACGCACCTAACAGCAGCGACTCTCTACAAGCAGACGAGTCGTCCAAATTGGTCGTCTGATATGTTCGAGGATAAGATAGTGTATCAAGTGGCGTCTTCGTGCCATCTACCATGTTCTGAATCAACGTCATGGTACAAAGTGACGTACGACTATGTGCCCATCATCTTACAGAAGTCGTTGTGAAGCCAGAGCATCGCTAAGTCCACAAACGATACAACGAGTCAGTCGCCACAATACCGCAAATCGTGTAATCCTGATATCAGTCGACGAGTTTGTGAGTCGCAGAGCGAATGCATAAACCAGTGAGTTGAGCTACGAAAACGTACATGTTTCACGCAGCCATTCACTCCTTTACTCCAGCTCAAACCAGTGTACCCCGCACTCAGGTCCAACAAACTGTCACAATCATAATCATCATTTGCCAAAAAACGAGGGTATATACCATTCCATCCATCCACAGCTCCTGCGCCTTCCAAACGCAATCCCCAGCCCAGCCCAGCCCTGCGCAATAATCATATCATAATTCATTATCATCTCACTCACATTCATCATAACTCATCCCTCCACCTCCCCTCTATCCGTCACAACCCCCTCGTTAACCCCCTCGCTCTTACAGCCTTCAAAAACGCACCATAACTCCATGTCAGATCCCGCGCGCCCGTCATGTACCCCGTCCCCCGATCGAACTGCTCGCTCATGGATCCCTCGCTATCAACATGCTTCCTCACAACGCCGAGGAATTGATCGCCCACCGCGACCAGACGTTCCGTCGCGGAGTGGAATAATGCGTCGCTGGGTCCATAGGTGCCGGGCGTGACGTCCAGGGAAGAGGAAGATAGAAGGGATGTGTAGAAGGGGAGGGAGAGGGGAGAGATAGTGAGGTTGCGGGACGTGGAGATGTGGGTTGCGCTGCGGAAGAGGATTTCTGCGGCGCTGGATGTGCAGAGGAACCATGGGTTGCCTGTGGAAGAGGTAGACTGCCCGTTGTAGGTGTCTTCTGGGTAGCGGCCGAGGCCTGTGCCTTCGAAGGGGGGTTCTTCGTCGTTGTCGTCTAGCTCTGTGTCGGAGTCGGAGGAGGATGAGGACCACGGACTGCTGTTGATAGGAAACCGGTCTTTCTGATCGCGCGTCAATGCGAGCAGGGAAATGAGCATCTCGTCCGACCACGGCGGATACACTGCGTCCTCATCCTCGCCATCAGCAGGCAGACCATGCAGCGAGCCAAGCAGCAATCCACAGTCAAGTCCCGATCGCTTACTCCACAGCGTCTCAACAAGATGCCCCTTTTGCTTATTCCAGAACTTCGACAGCAAATTCTCAATATACCCAGCTTGCAGCGTATACCAGTCCGCGGCCCCCAAATCGCCAAACGCCCTCGCAATCTGACTGCCCTCGCGCAAACTCCGCGCACTAACCATCAACGTGAAGAAATGCAGTCCCTCCACTTCCTCCCACAGATCAAAACCCGATTGATTCCAGTAGTGGCTCACGTACTCCAAATCAGCCTTGATAACGCTCGTCGGCGGCATTCTTGCCTCGTAGAACGGCCCGAAGAAGTCGTCTGCCCGCGCCGACGTCCACAGCGTAGGATGCGAAGCGTTGTATTCGCGCAGATAATGAATCAGCGTCAGAGCGCGGAGAGCCGGGCCATCGCGCTGCGGTCGTCCCCACGAGCCTGTAAATGGCGACCCGTCGATTTCAAACTTCGGTTCGCCTAGCGCAGAGAGATCGTCGAATGAGCCCGAGGGGTTGGACGTGCGCTGGATGCGCTGCTGGAGTGCGGTATATGCGTTTAGGATTGTGGAAATTGTGCTGCCGAGGGATGAAGAAGTGTCGTCTGTGTAGATGTCTACGAGCGTGTTCATTGTTATCGCTGCGTCTCGAACCCCTACGTCATCATCAATTAGCTTCTGCCGTGCCTGTGAGCTCGTCAAACTCACATTGGTACCAGTAGTCTGGCCCGTCCTGGCTCGGACTCGCGATTACGGTGCCGTGTGCGACGCCCTGCCCTTCGACGTTGCGTCCGCCCGGCGAGACGTTGGCAAGCAGCTTATCCAGCGCTATCCGCTCTTCCCGGTGTATCCACGCATCAAGCGTATCCTGCAGCGGCTGCTGCGTATGTGCATTTGCGGCGCCGAGGAAATGCAGCCGCGGTAATGGCGGTATGGAAAAGGCGTATGTGTACTGTGCAAGTGACGCGAGGAGGAGTAGTCTCGATACCATACTGCCTGCCGGCGTATATCAAATCGCCACAAATCTCAAATACTAGGGAGGTGTAGGAATAATTTAGAAGGTCATACCGCACACAACAACACTGAACGGAAAGAAGAGAGCGCGTGTATACTAGGTAGATACTACTGATATTAAACAGCAACTACGCCGACACACACCCACCCCCCCATACTAGTCACCCATCACCTGTGCCATGTGCCCCACCGCACGCCCCATTATCGACTGCCTAGCGGTCGCAGCAGCGAGTCGGGAATCGTGGAGGCGGTCAGGTCGATGGAGTAGGTCTGACGTGGGCGGGTGATGTTCAGGTAGCGTGTCACGCGACGCCTGTGCAGCCAGTCAGGAGCGTTGGAAGTCCGCCATGACGCCTCGAAAATCCGGGGGAACGAGGGACTTGCGGACCTCGGGTGTTAGAGGGGGCGTTGAGGTAAAACAGTACGGGTGGTTCACATGTGGCAGCTACTGTATGTAACGACTAATGGTCCGGCATGTGAAAGGTGTGAAATGGAAATGCTAAATTTATCATTACGCTGATGCTGGAGGGACGGATAACGAATAATGGTACATCTGAAACCAGGCCCAAGCCAACCAACGCCGCATCTCAGACGCAAAGCCCTAAGGGGTATCTCGCGAAAGAAAAGCCATTATCATCAGTCCCAGATATGCAGTTAAACAACGCAGGCAATGCAATGTAATGCAACAGGCCGCTCCCAATCTGCAAACCATGCTGGTGCGCAAAGGCACCTCAAACCACGCTCAATGCATCATCATTATCGCGTCTCGCCTACACGCTCGATCCAAATCTGTCCTCGCCGCTGTCTTTCCTGCTGCTTCGTTTCTTCGCTTTTCCTTTCTTTTTGACTTCGTTACGTTCGTTGGGTGGCGTTTGTGTGCGCTGACTGCCTGCCGCGCTCGAATCGCCTACTTTTAAGCCCTTGACTTCTTTCAGTACGTCACGGAAGCCTTCCTCCAAATTCGTCATTCTAGCAAGCATGATCCTACTCATGCGGTTCGAGTCTGATTCCGTATCGCTGCCCTTGCGCTCCTTGCGTGCTTCTGCTCTAGCGCGCGCGGCGAGCTCAAACTGGGTTGTGAACGAGGCCGGGATGGTGTTCAGGTTGCCAAAGTTGGGGTTGTTATTGTTGTCGCCGAGATCGGACGCGAGGTCGAGGGCCACGGCGTTGAAGGAGGGTGTGCGGTTTTGGCGGTCTAAGGCGAGGAAGTTTGATAGATTCGGCGTCTTCCGGCCTGTGTCGGGTGGGAGGATCGCTCGCGCACGAGAAGCTGAGGCGTGGCTGACATGGCTCACAGGTTGAGGACGCTTTGGTGTACGCGTACCAGACGTGGGTCCATCGAGACGGCCTGGGGTGGCTGTTCCACTGCGAGAACCCAACTTCAACCGTTTCTCGGGAGAAGCAGGGCGGGACACATCCATCGTTTCTTTCGTTGGGCTGAACAGAATCGTGTTTGTAGACGTGGTGCGAGTGTGTCCTGGCTTCTTCCTACCAGGCGACATGCCCTGGCCACTATGTTCGCTGGTGTCTGATGGCGATGACAGTCTCGCCGGAGTGCGTGCTGGTGTCTTCGGCCTGGTCACCATAGGTGTGCGGAAGAACTCGTCTTCAGAGGTTACGTAGCCTGACTTGGGCTTCTTGTTCTCCTTGTCAGACGTTGGTAGCTTCTTCGGGGTAGTGTGGCGGTCTGAGTTGGAATCGTTGTCTTCGGCCTGGGTCAACAACTCATCGTCTCCATCAGCATCGGTCTGCTGCGGTAGTTCATCCTCAACGTTGGGCTCCTCCTCTTCCAGGATAGGTCGAGGGAAGGTCACAAAGCTGTCATCCGGATCCGATGCTACACTCCTAGTGAAGGCCAGCGGATGCCTTCGCCTGGTCTGACTGGCAGTCTTTGAGCGGCGCAGATACGGCCTAGCGCGGGACTCGAGGCGATCAAGAACTGACTGAGCATCTTCCTGTGGCGGCGTTACCTCCTCATCATTGCCCATCTTCTTCATCCAGTCCGATACCACATTGCTTGAATTCCTGCGACCAGAAGGATAGTTCGAACGCGCCTGAACGCTCGTGTCGCGATAAGGTCGGCGGAACACTTCTTCCAGTGCGCGATCTTTTTGGAAGGTTGTTATGGATGGTTCACGCAGTCGAGGGTTGAATGCCTCGACAGCGCCGCGGATGCTGAAAGCTGGCCTTATTGGTGATGCACTCCCAGGGCGTCCGCGGTTCTCCACCAGATCGGTAGGTCCGTAGGCCAGGTTTGAGAGAAGTAGCCTCTCGTACACAAAGATTGTGAATAGAATCGGAATGTGCGTTAGCTTGATGATCAGTCTGTTCATGCGGATGAACTTCTTGAAAGACATCATGTACTTGAGCGGGATGAGGAGCCAGCCAACGACGTTGGTTGGGGGAATGTATGAGAAGAGAGCATCAGACTTGACCATGGAGATGGTGTTGACTGCGAACAGAAACTGATGCTCCTCGTTGGCGTTCTGAACGACCTTCATGAACGAATTCGTCAACACTGTGACCAGGATGGTGACAATGAGGAAGTGACACATGAAGAGGAAGAGTGCCAACAGAGCTTTGCCCAAGACGTTGTATTCCGCCCAAAGGTCCCACGCGGCTGGTGTGAAGCCCATGAGCAGTTGGAAGATGGCGTATGCAGCATTCGAAGCTCCAATCTCCTTGCCGAAAGCCAGACTGAAAGCGACAAAAAAGCCGCTGCAGGCAATGACGATGAGAACGAGAATGGCGACCAAGTCCATGGCCATCAACCGGAAGGCGATGAGCAGCTGGGAGAAGTACTGGTAGTGGTCCAGAGCTGAGAAGAGTCGAGGAAAGAGGAGCACTGCAGTCGAGCCCAGGACGTCGTAGGCCATGCTAGCCACCTCTTGCCGGTTGACATCCGGCATGAGGATGCCGTAGAGGCGGAGGATGTAGTATGCCATGAACATCAGCAGGATGCCAAGATCGAAAACGTTCCATACGCTCATGACTGTGACTTGTCAGCTCAACCCCCAACATGGAATGAAAATGACTTACTATACAACCCAAACCCCTGCTCAGAAAACCCCACAATCTCATCCAACATGTATCCCGCACTCCAGAACCAGAAGATGACTTCCAACACGGTGATATCGTCCGACTTCTCCGCCAGCACTGCCAGAAACAAGCCGAGCATTATGCCAAACGACAGCGTGGAGAAGAGATTGCGGTACCTCGGGACTCGTAGACGCGAGAGCTTGAACAGCGACGAGTCGTGGGGGTCGTACAGCGTCACTGTCCGGCGCATGAGGACTGAGGCGGGGAGTTGAGCATTCGGTCGTTTCGGCCGGGGGAGGCGGCGTGAGGGACCGCGACCAGGCGATACTTCTTCGCTGGGGGGCTCGTGGCGGCTGTGCGACGAGTCGGGTTTGCGGTGGAGGCTGTCGGCGACGGAGTGGAAGACGATGGTGCCGGCCCAGATGGCCTCGAGCTGCTGGACGACGAGCGGGTGGGCGAGGAATTTCTTGGCTTGGGCGCGGATGGCGATTTCCAGCGCTGAGATGCGCGCGTGGCGCTGGCCTTGACGCCAGGCTGTGCCGTCGGGTGCCATGTCGAGCCCCTGCAGAGGGTCGTAGTCGTAGCTCAGCGCATCGATCAGCTCGCGCGTGGAGAACTCCCGCAGCAGCCTGATGGCGAGCAGCTCGCAGAGCAGCGCCCGCGTCTTGCTGACGCCCACATTGCCCGGGTTGGCCTCGCCTTCCTTCCTGAACTGCAGGCAGTTCGCGACCAGGCAGTACAGGGCGCCGCGCGAGAAGTGCTCGGCGCGGATCTGCTGCTGGATGGGCTTGACGAGGAACTGCGAGACCTGCGGCGAGCGCAGCTGGTCCCAGCTCAGCGTGGTCTCGCAGCGCTGGACGACGATGGTGCGAATGGCGTGCGTGTTGTTGTAGATGGGAATGCGGTCTGAATCTTCGTGTTAGCGCAGTAAACACCATTCACATGCTACCACCCACCCAGAAACTCGGACGAGAAGACGGGCAGCAATGGCCCATCGCGCCGGCGGTCCTCGTCCTCGTCGTCGACCTCCCCCGCGTACTGGCCTATGTCATCCTCGTAGACCTCCCCGGCCTCAGACGCCTCGTCGCCATGGCGCTGGCGGTGCTTGTGCAGTGCTGCAAGCAGCGGCGTAGTCTCGGACGATCGACTACTCTTCTTCGAGCGCAGCAATGAGGCGAACATTGGCATGCCCTCGCCTTCCTACAGAGCAGCAATCCTATGCACGAGCGGGGTGGACGAGAAGGAGTACTAGTAAACAGAAGTCTCATCTGCGCAGGGGCATCAAATGGCCCTTAGAGCATGGATCCCGGCTTGCCTTCCTCGCACCCTTCCCTCCCCTACCAATTTCGAGCCACACCCGATTCACCGCCTCGCGACGCCATGCCGCTCCTCGCCGCCCTGCTGAGACGAGAGTGATCATGAGGATGCCTCAATGCCTCGCTCTTATCTGCGCGCTCTTGCTTCCCCACGATTCCAGACGTCCGCCAGCCAATCGCCGCGCCCGGTCTCCCACGATGTCGCCAATCACCCTTGCATGTGCAATGACGAACGCGCTACTTATGCACCTCTCCCGGCCTCAGCGCCATTTCCCTACCTACCAAACCCGCATCATCATCGCGCATGCAGCACCGCCGTCTGGGGTGCAGATGCACCATCGCATCCCGACAACAGTAGATATCCCTCAGATCTGCGTCCTAACAATCATCCTTCTGACTACAATACATCATCACAATATTTCATGACTCGCATCCCAATCCTCAAATACCGACGCCAATCTAGACCCTTCCTGCACCTCTGCCCTGTCCAAATGCCCTGCATCAGCAATCCTTTCCCCCGCCAAGCCCGGAGTCACTTACCCCATTCACCCACCATGCGCGTCTGAGAACCGTCGTTTATCGCCGCCGATCCACCGGATGCAGCCTCCAATCCTTCGCGTACGCACCAACCAGCGTGCTTCGGTTCGCGTGGATTTTCGAGAGGCGAGCGTTGGCGTGCGTCGTGGTGTTTTGCGGGTGAGGGTCCGTGGTGGGGTGGTGTGATGTTCGGATTGGGTGCCGATGTCGAGTGAGGTGATTTAGATGTGATGCGTGAACTCGTTCATTCTAATGGAAATGCTCAGTTTATTTTAGTAGTGCCATCGTCGCCTATGAGGACTTCGAATAGGAGAAATCAATGTGTATGCTAGAGTGCGAGTACAACATACCTTCTGCATTCTAAAAAAGTATTCAGCTGTGCCTACCTAGTTAGCCAGCCATTATGTTCCTACTTCCTCGCTAGCTGCATACATACATTACATCACACTTCTCACCCAACATCTCCCATGTACAAACACAAATCTGTCAAACCCCTTCTGGCTCCTTACTATACGCAGGAAAAGTGTGAACTTATCAGCATGGGGAGGAAAGTAATAGGCGATAGACAAGAGGAGAGTGGCATCGACGGAATGGGAGTTAATTTAGAATCTTAATATAGAAGGTGGTCTAAGGGAGGAGGGAGGCGTACATGTACTTACACATAACCAGGCTAGAAACTACTCCAAAACAAACTTCCCGCTTGCCGCTGATTTCCTGCTAATAAGAGCTGTGAAGAGCATTCGACTTTTCCTCTCGTCTAGATAGGTAGGGTAGACTGGACTTACTACACTACCAAAGCGAGTCCCACACAAACAAATAAATAAACCCCTTAAAGTGCACCAGCCACATCAAACCAAAAATTTCATCGACGAGGACAGCAATCTCGCTCGTATTTAGCACTCTCCATCAAAGGGGCGGTGAGATACCGCACCGCCGTCGTATATCGCATATCGATCTCCATCGCAGCCATTGAGAATCCACAAAACATCCAGAATCCAAATCCCATTCCTTTCCGTTCCGTTCCGTTCTGTTCCCGTTCTTGTTTCAATGCGTACGCGGAAGAAGACGTTGATCTAAAGACTGAATAATTCGTCGGGTAGAGACATGTTCGTGAAGAGACTTAGAATATAATTCTAGGTAAGCAGGGGAGGAAAACGACAAAGACCAAGATAAAAGGTGCGAACAATCGATACGATGAATTCTCAGCAAAAGGCGCAAACAGCGAAGAGATTAGATGGGGTTGAAGTGAGGTGTACATGCGAGGTTTAGGAAATGTAAATTCTACACATCACATCTCGTCTAGTCTGCGCTTGGTTTGGTTTGGAAGATGGATGATGGGGACGAATGAATGGGATGGATGGATAGACGGGTGCGTCGGTTTGCAAGGGCCGTTACTATTTTTGATACCTTAGAGCATGAGTACTAGATGGATGATATGTTATGGGTAGTGAATAGGTCGCAAGACAGACCTGATCATGTATGAGTTGTCTACGACCGTCAGTGTTGAGTTCACGAGGATGTAGTCCATTCGACGTGTCTTTATATGTGATGTTTACTCTGTAATGCATGACAAATCCGGGTATGCAACGCACATATGCCCCTTCCTATGGTTGCGCCCACATGATTGCGCCTACAGCTGCGTACCATAGCTACGCCTTAACGCCATACTCCAACCTTAGCATCCCTACTTCTTCTTTCCCTGCGCCTCGGAATCGCTGAGTTCCCTGATAAACACCTTGATTACACCGTCGGGGACGTCGTCCACGCCGTCTTCGAACCCCGGGCTGACACCAACGGCCATGAATTTGCCGTCGGCTGAGAATTCAATCGTCTGCACGCTGGCGGGGAATTTCTGGTACTGTCGTATCCTGCGCTTTGCGACGGCGTCCCAGAGTGCAACAACGCCGTCGCCGCCGCCGGTCGCGAATGTGCCGTGCACGGGGTGGTATGCGAGTGCGTTGACGGGGTATACGACATCCTGCCCGTCGACGTTCTGGCGGTGGCATTTGAACGCGTATTTCCGCGACTGGCTCTCTTCACTGGGATCAAACCACTCGACTGCCACGCGGCCTTCGATGCTGGAGCTCGAGTACCCGGCGTCGTTGGGCATGCATGCTACCGCGCGCGTCATGTACTTCATGGAGCTTTCTCTCCGCTGCCACGGTTCAACGCTGACTGCCTCGCCGCCGCCCTGCTTTGCGGCGGACGATAATTGGCTGAGCTCGTAGATGTTGACTGCGCGGCTGGCCATGGCGACGACGAGTTTTGTGGGCGAGGCGGTGAGGGAGAAGGGCTTGGAGGGGAGGGAGATGGCGGAGAAGTCGCCGGAGGTGGAGAGGTCGTGCAGGTGCAGCGTCGAGTCCCATGAGGCGGAGATGAGGAGATTGTGCGGGGCGGAGTAGAGGATGTTGCGGACGCCCTGGGAGTGGGTGGACAGGACTGTTTGCGCGCCGGTGGAGAGGTCGATTCTGTGTTTGTTAGTGTGTGTTTGCGTGTTGATATTGGGCCATTGTACCTCCGCACTTCCCAGTCAAGCCCCGCGCTGAAGGCCTCGTTGTCGTCGCGGCCAAAACACACGTCTAGCACGGGCGCGCGGTGCTCAAACTTCTGCAGCAGCTGGCCGCCCGGCTCGCCGTGTGTGTCGTAGAGGTAGACATGTCGGTCCCAGGACGAAACCAGCAGTCGCGTGGGGGTGCGCGGCGAGAAGCGGACGGCGGATATGGGCTCGGTGGGGTTCTGGGCGAGTTCGAATTGGCTGGACATGTTGGCGTGTTTGCGACGGACGTCTTGGTGTTTGGAAAGCTCGAGGTGCAGCTCACCCGCAAAACATGGGTGACTAAGCGTAGGGCTGACGGTATTGACGGCCCCACCTTGAAGCTAGAGTTCTGAGCTGCAGAGCAGTCTGATATTTGCTCTGCACACCACCATGCCGTTCGCGCAGCTCGTGATTGGGCCGCCCGGCTCGGGCAAGTCGACGTACTGCGATGGCATGCAGCAGTTCATGGGCGCCATAGAGCGCAAATGCTCCGTGGTCAACCTCGACCCCGCCAACGACCACTGCTCGTATGAGCCCGCCGTAGATGTGCGCGACCTGGTCACGATTGATGAGATCATGGAGCAGGAGTCGCTCGGCCCAAACGGAGGCATTCTCTATGCACTGGAGGAGCTGGAGCACAACTTTGACTGGCTGGAGCAAGGATTGAAGGAGCTCGGAGGTCCGCACGCCACCGTTCTGTAGAGGAGCGATGCTGAGTGTCGCAGATGACTATGTCCTATTTGACTGCCCCGGCCAGGTCGAGCTGTTCACATCGCACTCGTCCCTGCGCAACATCTTCTTCCGCCTTGAAAAACTTGGGTATCGAGTATTCGCCCACCGCCCGATGCACACAACAACCGCTAACACACCGCAGCTCGTTGTCGTGCACCTGACCGACTCCATCATCCTCTCGCGACCCTCGCTATATGTCTCGTCGTTGCTCCTCGCCCTGCGCAGCATGCTGCAGATGGACCTCCCGCACTTGAACGTCCTCACCAAGATCGACAACCTGCAAAACTACCCAAACCTGCCCTTCAACCTCGACTTCTACACCGAGGTGCAGGATCTACACTACCTCCTACCGCACCTGAACCGCGAGCAGACCTCGGGCATACCAGGGCCTACAGCAGTCGACACCAACGATGTTGACATGGATGATGATGAGCCAACATCCAAGTTCTCTGCATTGAACAAAGCGATCGTCGAGCTTGTCGAGGACTTTGCCCTTGTAGGCTTCGAGACGCTGGCTGTGGAGGACAAGAAGAGCATGATGACATTACTACGGGCTATAGACCGCGCCGGCGGCTATGCACTGGGCGGCATTGAAGGCGCAAACGAGACGGTCTGGTCGATGGCCATGCAGCAAGACGCCGTGACCATGGACGCGCGAGACGTGCAGGAGCGGTGGCTGGACAGGAGGGATGAGCTGGACGAGGAAGAGAGGAAAGCATGGGAGAATGAGACGAAGGAGATGCGAGACCGACCGGAGGCAGAGCTGCCGCCTGCCCCTGCACCGCCTGCACCCAAGGCGAAGAAGCCAGATGAGGATGACGAGATGGATGACCTGGAGGAGATGAAGCAGTTTATGGAGAAACAGAAGGACGGAGGCATCAACATTGTTAAGAAGTGAGCGAAGAGCTGAACATGTTCAAGCCACTCTCTGTATACAATCGATGACGGAGTCGGCGCTGTGTAGATATCACACAGGCTCACAAGGCAGTCTGAGAGCACGACTTACCCAGCCAAGTCAACAAGAGCCCCAGAAGCTGGAGAGCACAGCGATAGGATGATGGGGCGAGAGAAGCTGGATGCTGGGATCAAGCGGTGACAGCCCCACATACACCGCACTGGCGGGGTAGCGGCTCACGCGTCGCGAGTGAATGGGTGCGCGCTCGACAGCCATAGAAAGCATAAACACAACAAGCCTATCCACTGACATGTTACCCACATGTACCCCTTTTGGTGCTTACTCCCTCGTTGATGTTGAAGCGCAAGAACTCGGACTATGACGCCTCTGATTCGTCGATATTTGGTGATGTTCCGGCGCGGATGACATCGGTCAAGCGCAAGCGCCTCTTTCGCCCTAAGAACAGCGATAAACAACAGTGGGCGCCGCAACCACACAGCAACATGAGCGAGCTGCTAGAGTTTGTGCTGCAGCACGAGGAGGCCTTTAAGAGGTGCGCACATGGCCGTCATGCTTGACTTGAGCTAACCCGTGCAAGCCAGCAGCGCCTTGCTTCGCTGTATGCGGACTTCCGCCAGCAGCTCGAAATCAACCCTGACGGCTACCATGCCAACATCGCCGCCTGGACGAAGGCGCTGACAGATGCGTCGCGAGCGGGCGTCATACCTACGCAAGGGACGACCCACGATTTACTCAACATCCGCACCGCAGACGACCTTGCGCGGGCGCTGCAGCATCCACAGTATGGCAAGCCGACTTGTCTGCCTGCCGTGTTCCACGAGGCGGTCCAGAAGAAGGAGATGATACTACTGAAAGACTTCCTAAACTCCACCACCAGCATATACAAGACATCATGGATACCAACACCCTGGTCAGCACTCCAATGGAGCCTCCGCACCGTCGGCGTCCTAGGAAAAGCCGCGCCACCCGACAAGCTCGCCGTCAAGAACTACGTCGTGCTGAAGAACGTCGAAGTCGCCGGCGACGAAATCCTCAAGAAAATGAAAAACCACACATCAACCGCCGACCGCGTCCTCTCCCGCCGCGACTTCCTCGCCCGCTTCTCCCACACCCTCAACCCCGCCGCCCCCCTCACCCCCAACGACCTCAACATCCTGCTCGTCTACCTCGCGCGCGACAAGCAGGCAATATCATACGACTCGCAAACCATCAAATTCGCCCCCGAGCACTCCTCCCCCCTCCCCATCACCGACGAAGACGCCGCCATCGCCGGTCTCCGCGACACCCTCACCAACATCACCGCCCAAATATCCCAGCTCATGCAGAAAATCTCCTCCGCCGACGCAGCCGCCCGCGAAGCCGTCGCCGCAAAGCAAATCCCCCGCGCCAAGGCCGCACTGCGCAGCAAGAAACTCGCTGAGACGGCGCTCACGCAGCGCTCGGATGTCGCGCTCCAGCTGGAAGCCGTGTACAACGATCTCCAAGCTGCGGCAGACCAGGTCGGTATCGTGGAGGCGATGCGTGCGGGTGCTGTTGCGCTGCGGGGTCTGAATGAGAGGGTTGGTGGGGCGGAGGGTGTGAGGGGGGTTGTGGATGCGGTGAATGAGGAGATGGGTGTTGTGGAGGAGATTACGAGTATTATCAATGAGACGGATGGGGTGGATGAGGTGGATGTTGAGGATGAGTTTGAGGCGTTGGAGAGGGCGGAGAGGGAGAGGAGGGAGAGTGAGGAAGCGGGTAGGACGGCGGCGAGGTTGGAGGAGTTGCGGGCGGTTGAGCAGCGGGCGAGGGAGCAGAAGGAGAGGCAGGAGAAGGAGAAGGAGGAGAAGGAGAAACAGGCAGATGATGTGGTTGAGGAGAAGGTCGAGCAAGCGTCTCAAGGCATCGCGAAGCTATCCTTCCAACAGCAGGAGAATGACCAAACAGAGAACGCTGGGGAGGAACGTGTGCCTGCATACGCTTAAGATCTGATTGTTAGGCGTTACTTACTTCAGGCTGTTTTTCTTTTTTGCATAGCATGGCATGGCGTGGCGTTTGGGCTTTATATCGTATATGGTAGGACGTTATCACATAAGAGACATTTCAAAGTATAAACTACGGAGCATGCGTTGTTGTCAGGCATAGGAGGGACGCTGTTGACGAGGATATATCAATTCTACAAAAAACTTAAACACCTGCAGGATTAGAGTCAAACCAGATTGCATTACAGAGACATCTGATTCAAGTTATATTTAATTAACGTTGCGTCTCGTCCGCAATCCTCCCTCCTCCCGGACACACACAGCAACGGACATAGGGAACATCCGTGACGCCATCTCCACACTAACCCAATCCATCCACCTCCGCCAAGACCACGAACCTCAACTCCCGCAGCTCACCAACACCCACACCCAACAGCCCTACCCACACACCCCCAACGTCCCCGCGACGCCCAATCGCCCTCTCCCAAATCTCCCCTCCACACACACACCCAGCATGTCCGCGCTCCGCAGCGCCCGCGCCCTCGCGCGCCCCGCCACCACCCTCCGAACACCCGCAACCCGCGCGTTCTCGCAGTCGCTTGCGCGCCGCGGCGGCGGCGGCCACGAGAGCCACTACGATGCGCCGCAGGGATGGCTGTTTGGGGTCAAGCCCGGCGAGGAGTATAAGAAGGAGGGGTGGGAGAATGCGACGTTTTATGCGTTTATACCGATGATGGTGTTGTTTGTGGGGGTTTATGCGTTTAAGCCTGATACTAGGTATGTCTGAATAATCTGGAATGCGAAGGGGGTGGGATTGGGGTGGAGAGGGTTGAGGGCGGATGAATGGGGATGTGGAAAGGGCAGGGGGATTGAGGGGATGACGCTGATGCTGACAATTTATAGCATCCAGACATGGGCTCTCGAGGAGGCCCGCAGACGGCTCGAAGCAGAAGGCATCCTGCCCGATCCGGACGTCAAGAAGGACTAAACGACCGAATCAACGAACGAACGAACCAGTCAGTCCGACGAGCGAGCAGCGGACCAGAACCCAGCGAGACCGAGTTCGTGAGCCAGAGCTAGCTCCACAGAAACAGCGCACAGAACTGTATATATCCGCGTCATGACAGTGCAAGGAGGGTTTTCTTATGTCGCATGGGCTTTGTAGAGTCGAGTCGAGATTTCGATCGAGCGGCGGCCAGACGCCGATGTGTTTCAATGCACTGCTTTTACTTATCTTGCTTGACTCTCATTACCCCTTCAGTTCCACGCAATGTGTAGACTACTCGGTATTCTGCCGGACGCGTACCGCCATGCTCGTGACTCGGAAAATCATCTCCGATGGTGATTTATACCTTGCACCAGCTTCAACACCTTTCTTTCCCTACGACTGCAGGAACGCCTATGCCAGCGAGCAGCACCCACATGTGTACGTGACGAAACGTTCGGCAGTCCAGGTCGGTCATGTCGCAGCTTGCACCTGCAGTATTTTGCTGCCGCAAGACATGGTAAACTAATTCGAGACTCAATTAATCAATCAATTAATTAACTAAATCATTCATTTCATATAATGCCAATTACTCAGCACACGCAAAACACCTCCACCTCCACCTCCACATGCCCCGCGCACTCGACGTGACGTGAGGGACAAGCATTTGTACTTTACGCTCCTCAGCACCAATACAGCAGTTCAGATGGACGTGGTGTGGCTCTGTTGGGATAGAGGGGTGTAGAAACTACCAACAAACTACGCGCCATCTTAACTGGCTGGGTACTCGCGGTACGCTGATTTGTGATGGGAGCTTGCTGCATGGGAAGCTACATGGGGAAGGAACCAGAATCCGTGTTACTCGGCGGGTAGTACGGGGTGAGTCTTGGTCGAGGAGGTTGAGGAGAGCGGTGGACTTGCTTGTAGTCTCTGGCCCAACACTATATCCTCTTGCTTGGGGATAGAGATGGGAAATGCAAAGTGAAGTCATGCGACGACGAGGGGATATACACTATTTGTAGCGCTATTGTTGGGATATTGTAGGGTGAAGTATGTCCCAAGTATAGCGGTGAGTGGGTGATGGGAAAAATGACGTTGACGTTGACGTTGACGTTGACGTTGCGCTTGGAGATGTTTGGCTTGCTTTGAATTTTAGGGGTTGATTTATTTTCATTCGGTTGCTAGGTCGGTAGATGGAGTTGGTTTGGTACTGTACAACATCTCACCACCCCGCAATATCAAGCAATCCATGCGCATCCACCCTCCCCGAGGTCAAGTTCGAGTACTCAGGCGCCAAGTCGTCCCATCGTAGACTCAGTGTCGAGACATCGTGTTCGCTCTCGGTCTCGTCGGTTGTGGGGGGGCTGTTGGCAAGCTCGTGGGACCAGAGAGATTGGGTAGGGTTGTCGGACGCAAATGGGGCTTGGCTTGGGAGGGGGGTGCTGAGTGGGGGACCTGAGGATGATGGTGGGTGGTTTGGATGTGAAATTGTGGGTGCTTGATCTGGGTCTGATGGTGCTGGTGCTTGAGGTGGATCCAACGATGCCGATATTCCTGACTGTTGTGAGGTCTGATCTTGAGGGCTCTGAGTGTCTGGGCTGGTGGTGGTTGAGGCCTGTGCTTCAGTGGCGGGTGTGTTTTGTTCAGAAGGTAGTCGAGTCGGCGAGACCGATGAAGAAGAACCCCTTGATGTTTGTTGCGGAACTGGTGCAAGGAATGGGTTCGTCAACCTTGGCGCTCCTGGGGCGTCTTGACGCTCTGGAAGGCCGTCCGCCACGACTTCTGCACTAGCTGAGTCGCCTGCGTTCGATCGGCGTCTTTTTGGTCGTGAAGTCAGACTGCGAAGAGTCCTACCGGAAGCTTGGACCGCCGCCACAGTCAGTGTAGACATGGGTGGATTTAGGCCGAACGTGGATCCAGGTCCTGCGTACAGATACTGAATTTGGAAGTCACCATGAAGTGTCACATCGTCGTTGGAAACTTTGTAGCAAGCAGCCCTTGCTGCGATGCGATCATTACTCGGTTTAGCATGCGCGCTGTCTTTCCTGGCTCTACCGGTGAGTTCCAGCCAGCGATCCCGAATCTTGACTGCAATGTCAGTTGGCAGCAACTTGAAGTCGTCGCGCTTGAGCTTGGTCTGATTCTGCATGAGCCCGGCATGGAAGTCGACAAGGAATTTCTCCGCCTTGGTATACTTCCCGATGTGCTCCCGCAGATACATGAACGGGACTGGGTTCAGAGGCAGACGGATGTCGTCCTTTAAGCACAGCAGATAGTATGCGCGGTAGACCTGGAGAAGTCCATTCTGTACATCGGGCATACGCAGCATGTCGCCTACATGCCACGCTTGAGCAAACCTTTGGAGTGGCCGTTTGCTGAGGGGGAACTCTCCCAGATGGCCAGGTGCGTTGGAAGATGATATTTCCATACCTCTGATCAATTGCAGGTGCTTCATGATGATGGTGAATACGCTAGGATCAGCGTTGACAATCCTGCAGCCTGGTACGAGTAGGCCATCTAAAATTGAAGATGACCTGAGTACTGAGCGAGGGATGTATACGGTTTGCGCATCAAGAGACCTGCCAACTTGGATGTTGAAACCACCCGTGCACAGGCTGATGGTGTTAGCTGAGTTATTCATGAACAAGAATGCTAAACGTACTCTAATAAGCTATCAGAGAATAACCCTATGGGCAGTTGCTCAGTACCAAATACCGAGCGTGAGTATAACATGGCGGCTGGAGTTGTGAGGATGGCGACAGTTTCCTGCACCAAATGAGATTATTAGAGCCAGTAGGACCTTGAGACTGCCCTGGATTCACGGTACAAGCAGATATTCTCATTGTCAATGTCTCGAATGCTGAAGATGGCGGCCAGCCGGTTTACTCCGATGATTCCAGTAAGCTCGAATTTGAGCCATGATCTCTCAATCAGTCTGAGACGACCAAACCGCGCATCTAGAAGGAAACATCATGTGCGCCAATGCTGAAAAGCCAGAGTGCAGTGCGTTTCGCCCTTCGAGGCAGCACAATCCAACGGAATGTGGGCGGCACGCCTCATTTCGAGGGCCGTGACCCATCGTTACCAGCTCCTGAAGAAGGCTTGCGATACTTGTGTGTCAATTCCTGGATCACATGAGCGCTTTGAGGAAGCTTGAAGGATTCGATTCAAAAGTTGGATCTTCCACGTCTAATGTGCACGTTCTTGTGTTCTTGAGATGCATGTCAGACTGCGACCCATCGTGAGTCACAGGAGAATGATGTAATGTGTTGAGATAGATTTAAATCTGGACGCCAGAATGCACGTCGAAGGTTGAAGCCAAACGGTCGCGAATCGGGCCGACTCTTAGCGCTCCACGACACCAACACGATCTGACCCTTGCGTCGGGTGCATCTCCCGGAACTCACAATCAACGCGCATCATCGATGTCATTAACAAGAATAGGTAGACCGTCTTTACAACGGATCTGCCTAGCTAGTCTGCAACCGGCCCATACACCGTTGCGATGGAGCGCAAACACGCTCAGCAGGCAACTACAATGGCGTAGTCAGCACAACTCACAAAAACCGCCACGACGCTTCGGACAACCGTCACCAGAACGCAAGTCCCCAATTCAACAGATCAGAGAAGAGCAAATAGAGATCATCCCACCGACTGCGGGGCCATACACCCCACCGGGAAGCCAATATTCCCAACCAGGGTACGAAGAATATGAGCTACCCAACGACCCCTGGCCCAAGGTCAGAGTCCGATATCTGCGCCCAGCAATCTGGTCACTCACCGTCACCGCCGGCATCTTCTCCGGCTTAGCATACTACCAGGCAAAGAAAGAGATTGAGAAGGCCAAGGCTGCGAATTGGTTCCAAGCACCGCAATGGGCGTTGCAACCACAATCACGTGCAGGACCACCCAGTGCGACCGAGCTGGCGACCCGCTGGTGGTCAGAGATGAACCCTATATCGAAGGCCACTTGGGGCATCATCGGAGCAAACAGCGCAGTGCATCTTACTAGCTTCCTTGTGCCTCGGTACTGGGATTTGCTGTGGCACGTACCCGCGCGCAATGTCAACTATACGAATCTCACATCGATGTTTGTGCATTCGGGACCTATGCATCTGGCAGTCAACATGTGGGCGACCTACAACTTCATGCTTCCTGTGGGCTATTCACGACTGTTCGAGGGTAATGCGCCACATGTAGGAGCGTTCTTCCTCGCCACGGGCGTGCTGTCCGGATATGCGCAGCACTTGACGACCATGTTCGCGAAGAATAGGCGTCTTGTTCCGGAGATCTTCATCAGGGGCGGTGGAGCCAGTGGTGCTCTGTTCGGTATTCTTGGTGCCTTCTGCATGGAGTACCCGACTGCCCAACTGGGGATACTGTTCCTACCAATTCACTTCGAAGCACAGTACTTCTTCCCCGCCGTCATGCTGTTTGACTTGGTGGGGATGATTCGCGGTTATTCTTTCGTCAACTTCGGTCACGCAGTAAGTTTTCATTCACGATCGAGTCAACAACTTACTAACTCGCTCAGGCCCACTTGTCCGGCGCGCTCATTGGAGTAGGCTACTCTTACTTCAACGGAAAGGACAATCTCTGGAAGCCCATGGTACGGTTCTGGAAGAAGCGCCTGCAGAGCGCGTAGTAGTGCTCCAAACCTGGCCTGTGCGCAAAGTCTCCACAATAATTGTATACCAGTAGACTACTGTATCTATAGAATGTGCCGATATCCTTGATGTCACAGCGTGAACCATTATGAGTTGTCCAATCCGCTACACGTTGCCATGTCCAACAGGATGCGTGGAGATTTTCAGCCAGTTGCAAACGACGTGTACAAACTGCCGCAGGGTCAACCATGGTCGAGCTGCTCACCGACTCGCAGCCTGACTGCAATATTGAAATTGAGCTCCCGAATTATTCACTCACATACATACTTCTGCATGCATTTGTTTCTTTCTGTGCACTTCAAATTCACATACATACCAATACTGCAGTCCAACGTATCCCAAAAATTCCTATCTCCAAACACCTTCAACCCTCCACAAACCACTGTATACCTCCAATAATTGTTCATCGCCACCAGAGCACAACGACATTACGATTTGTAGCCGCCAAATGAACACAATGTGCTTGCCACTCGCACCGTTCATGACCATGGGTGCAGCAGACTACTATCCATACCCCATGCACACAGCGCAAGACTCGTGTCCACGACGAGTGCGCACTTTCACAGGCCCAAAGTACGCTGGACCAACACCATTACCGCGGAACATGAGGAGAAGAAATATATCACCACCCTCCGCACCCAAACCCAACTCCAGACCCAGGCTCGATGAAAGGGTTGACAGCGTGCGGATGGATTCTGCTTCAGACGCCTCGAGCGTGACTTTCACCGAGGAAGTCGAGAGGAGATTCACCATGCGCCAAAACCTGCATCAATACTACCATGGTCCTGGGAATGCAGATGAAGACGAAGAAGATGTCGAGGTCGATGAAGGGAGTCTCGGGGAGAGGGCGAGAGATAGCATCGACATGAACATTGAGCGGGCGAGCTCCTGGGAGAGCAAAGAGGTCAGGAGGAAGAGAAATAGGAAGAGCAAGTTGAAGATGGCGAAGAAGTGGGTTCAATGTGTGCTTTTCCCTGGGTCGGATGGGAGGAGTTGGTTGATGACGGCGTCGCTATGATGGCTTGAGAGCTTTACGTTTTACGATTCTTTCTCTAGATTCTGTTCCAGATAATCTGAGGGACAGCAAGATGGCTTACGCGATAAACGTCAATGATCTGAACCTACTCGAGGTGCTCCACGTAACTCTATGTGTGATAGAAAACTGTCGCGAATTTCCTAATCAACGCCCTCAACTTCCAGATCATCACTTGCCGCGCTTGTGTACAGGTCCTGCAAACGTGACTTGAAACGGTCCATTGCACCGCCAGATTTCCCAATCATCTCGTCGAGGGTTTGGGTGCGGTCTTTGATAGCGTTGTCGAGGTCGTCTGCACATGGAGTGTTAAGGGCTTTGTAAGCGAGTGTCTTCATCTGCTTCTCGCAAGAGGTGCAGTACCATCGGCTCACCTTCCTAAGTCCCAAGTCGTTGACGCAGCGCTTGTGAAAGACACCCCCGAATTTGCACTTACCATACGAACAGATCACGAATGCTTTACCGAACTCCTTGCCCATACCCCGAGCATCCGGCACCATCTCGGCGCGGCAGTAGCAGAGCGTGTCTGAAACCTGACACCCCGAGCTCTGGAGCTGAATATTTCGCAGCGTACGCGTATTGAGAGGATGCCTCATAGTCAAGTTCTTCCTTAACAGTCGCCCAAACTTAAGTCCCTGCTTCATGAGCGGGCCGCGCTCAAAGCCGTCCATGAACTCGGTGTGCTCGCGTAATAGACGTGGAGGCATACTAGCATGATCCAACTCGCTAGAGGTGTTGTTAGGGTCCATGAAATATGATACGAGGTCATCATCTACGAGCATAAGTCTGCCCTTGGTGCGCTCATGCTGTTCGTACGTGGCCAACAGCCTCTCGCCGTGTGCGCGATTGTATGGTCCGGACGAGCAGGGCACCTCTCCAGGATACATAAGGTAACATTGGTTTCGTAGAGGATCTCCACATGCACAGTCTGGCGGGTAAATCAGCACATAATTCTCTAAGGCGCAGTATAACTTACGCGGCTCATGAAATGGACAGTCAATTACTCCGTGGCTCTCGAAGCGGCAGGATGATCCATGTGAACAACCTTCGAAGGACTGGAGGAGCGGTATCGTCAACTGATCAACAACAAAAGCGCTCACAAATCGTGTCCAGTGATCGTGCCTGCCATGAGTGGTGCACGGCACGGTCGGATGGATTGACTCTGATGAACTATCAGGACAAACGACCAGCGCTTCTACAATTTCGAGGCTGGTATCAACTTTACCGTTGTCCATTAGCTCTCTCTCTTGGGAGATAAGGCTCTGGGAAGACATCTCATCCATAGACTGTGAGGCACTGTTGGTCATCGAGCTGCTCAACAACGCCTCGCCCAGGCCTTGTGCAGCTCCATCGATGCCAGCTTCGTCTACTGCTGTAGGACTCGATGTCTCCTCGGGGTTGCTCACCTTCTTGGCCTTGCGCTTTGCTTCGCGCTGGGCCTTCTTGGCCTTCTTCTGAGAGACTATTGGGCGTACATCTTCGGTGCCGTTCTCCGGCGTAGTCGCGCATTCAGGGCCTCTGAAGCCAACAGTCTCGTTTTCTGAGGGTGGCTTTACAGCGGGTGCGATATGCGTAGTCAAAGCCAATGTGTTCGCTTTCACGGTTGCAGCTAGAGCAGGAAAGTTATCCCCAGCTGCTCGCGGATCGGTGTTGGCGGCGCTGTTTTGAGAAAAAGCAGGGGTGAATGAAACATTCTTGCCCCACGCTGGCTTGATAGCTGACGCTGGTTTAATCGATTCTGTGGTCTGGACCAAAGGTGATGATGGCGTCGACTTCTCCTTCTCAGAAATATTAGAATGTGATTGCCTTGCCACATCACGTCGCAGCCAACCCCGGTTGGTGAATCCAGCAGCGATCTGCTTCTCCTTTGCTTCGACAACCTTCAATTGCAGTATAGCTGGCTTTTTGGGGGAGGAATTTGGGGTCAATGGCAACAAAGGTGTATAATAGGGCTCAATAACCTTCTGCCCAAGCCCATCGTCTCCGCTGACACGGGTATGAACATGCTGTAAATGGCGCCGATCGGGACCTTTCGTGGATGGCAGGACAGGGAACATCAGCGTGTCAGGCGTTTCGCTTATCGAAAGGTTAGTGTCACTAGAACTAAGTCAAAGACGTCGAGAACATACCTGGGTGGTGTAACGGGCTCATCAGAGGGTGAAGTAAGGCCACTGGACTCGCTACAGGACGAAGTAATGCGCTCCCCAGTCTTCCAGTCCTTATCAGTGTACCTCTCCTCCACAATACCATAGGCAGTCTTGTTGGTGTAGCGCAAATAGCCAGCGCGACGCATCCTGATCTCCATCATGTCTTTCTTGACAAGCACAAGGTCTTCTACGATAGTATTCTTGAAGGCCTCGACCAGGTTTTCGAATATTTTGAGCTCTTTCCCTTGCAGTGCGCGGTTTCTGAGATTGCGCTTAACAAGTTCAGTGATACGAAACACATCCAGGACCCTCACCATCTCGGCATCGAAGTCAACATCCACATCAGGAATCGTAGCGAACTTCTTCAAATCACGGTGGCTTGCATGCCGGTTGTAGACATTGGCGTTGGATCGTAGGTGCTCTTCGATCATTTGCATCTCTTCCAGGTTGGCCAGGGCCGGCAACATCGCTACTGGAGACACCCTCAGGGGAGTGGAGGACTGAATCGACATATCTGATCTCCTCTTGGGTGACGATTTTCGCTCTGGTTGCCGCTCTGGCGAGGGACTTCGCATCTTTCCGCTCACGTTTGGAGATCGGTGTTTCCTCTAGTGCAAGGCTTGGCTCGCTCCCTTCGCAATGGGTGGGTTGTGAATCATGCGGACGACCCCTCCTTGGGTCTCCAGGTTCTACAGGTACGATGTTCCAGTCTGCTTCACCGCAGCTTTCGTAGACGGTGCGCAGTTGAACGACAATCTGGTGATGTCGCTTGTAGTGTCTTTATGGAGCACTGTGTCAGGAGCCAGCGGGATGGTGAAAAGGGACTCTATCGACTTACGCTTCGTCAATGGTGCTACAGTAGTTACACATATGGGCCCGATTGCGCATAAACATTGTCTAAAGCATCAGTAGGTTCTAGCGCAAGGCTTATGGTCATAACATACCTGGTGGAAACGATGACATGGCTCACTATGCGTGCCGAAGCAGCTTGCTCGGGCTCCAGGATGGGAAAGTGGTCGCTCACAGAAACCGCAATGATGTTGCAGAGCTTGGCTGTCTTCCCAGCGGAAGAGCAGGCTGTTAACCATCCTGAACGATTCACGGCGAAGATGGGAGTTGCTAAGTGGCGAGGCTGAGTGGGCGGCTGGCAATGGTCATGCGAAGCGAGGCCCAAGAAGCTTTTGTACACAGACAGCGCGGTTGAAACAGTTATTTCGCGTGTGTAGTTGAAGTGAAGCACGGTGGAAGCTCTCAGTGGGTGGAGTACTGCAAGTGTGGGGCGTGAACAGGTGGCAGGGTTCATTGGTGCCTGCCCTGGTGCTCAACCATTGGCAGCTGCGCAAGATGAAAGAGCGATCTTGTGTTTTTCAAAGTAGAGTATGGAATCTGTAAGGACAGAGGAACATGAAAAAAAGGAAACCGGACACCCTTAAGCCTTGCAATACTTCACTCTGAACGCTCTCGCCATGAGCACGCTACATCGCGGTTGCCTGCAGACGCGGCGTTTCAGCACCCCGCTACGGACGACAGCAAACAGCGGGTGGGACTAGAGAGAGACAAGCCGTAGGCAAGAATCTGCCTTTAGAGATCGGCGACAACACGAGCACCAGCCCAGACGTAAGGGTAGTTGCGCTGGTACCAATTCACGCTGACCAGTGTTAGCGCGCTCTCGGCTATTGTTACCCAAAGGAACTTACAATGTCTTGCGGCCCGCGATACGCGGAACAGTTGCCCAGGATCCACCAAGAGTGATGTTGTGTTTCCCATCAAAAAAGTCGGCTGTATAAGCCGGATACAGCTCCATCGGCACGAAGCCGTCATGCTTCTCCAGCACAGTACTGGTCCACTCCCAAACACCGCCCAAGTCAGATTGGCCGCAGAGCTTACCGCCCCTTTCGGCTACAGAGACAGGATGCCAGTGTTTGAAACCCACATTGGCCCCTTCAAGATCGATGAAGAGGTCGTGTGGATCGAGAGTAGGACCAGTTGCTGCGCCAGAGTCGCCGTTTGACAAAGGCTTGGATGGTGGCGTCTCATCAACACCGTTGTTAATGAGGTGTCTGTTGGAGGTTAGTGAGCCTTGTTACCGTCGGAATACTGCGCACTTACCCGTTCACCGCTGGAATTGTGTTACCAAGAGCCTCAAGCTCCTTGTTCTTGGAGATCTCAACGTAATTGTAGATACTCAGCGCCTCTTCCATAGTCGGAATGCGCCCACCCATCCACTGCGCACAACCGGCGACTTCATCATAAGAAGCAACAACGGGCCAATCAAGCGCGTAACGAAGTGGTACCGTCCCGTATACTGTTTTGACGAACTTGCCATCGGTAATGTTTACCAACGAGCCGTTTGCAACACCGTGAAAGCCGTTGATGACACTGTCTCTCTTACTTGCATTACGTGCTACATCACCGAGGCGCTGCTCTTCACACCAGGAAGCAGGGATAGCCGTCTTTCCAGTCTTCGTAAGGTAGGCGGCATATTCGCCGTTTGTGATTGGGCGTCCCCTCGCGCGGAATGATGCAACATGAGTTTTACGAGCCGGTTTCTCATTGTCCCAGCCAAAGTAACGCGTGGAGGTCTTGTCATTGTCTGGATCATCCAGACCAACGCGGACATCCATCTCAGGAACAGTGAACCATTTGTTCTCCACAGCACTGACTGCTGATCGCTTCGCAAGAGCGGCAAAATCTGGGATGGTCGTGCCGGGAGGTGGCAGAACCTTGTCACTCTGCACCAGCATGTATAGAAGCGTCTCCAGATGCATAGCCTCGTGCTCAAAACCTAACCACACAGCGCGTGCGACACGAGGGCTAGTTTGTACAGCACCAGATGTGTAAAGAGCCCCCAACCTTTCCCTGATCGATTGCTGGTGGGTCAATATCTCGTCAAGAGGCGGCCAGGAGTCAGGAATTTCAGAATGCGCGTGGCACTTCTCGGGGTCGTCAACGTCTGGGTCAATGCCACGCTCGAAGATCTTCCAGAAGTATGCGGGGTCTGAAGGCTTGCCATCAGTCGCCCGTGCCATGTGGATGTCGAGAAATGTGGGAATGTGGCCTAAATAGAAAATGCACGCATTGCGTAGGTTGATTGGCTTGGAGAGCAGCTCATCATCCGGAATCATCTGGCGGGCGACAGCATCCCAAGCTCTCCATAGCTCGTGCCACTCCCCGAGGGATGGCACTGGTTGCGCAGCATACGCTTTTGGCCTCGTGGGGAAGACGACAGCGGGTTTCGACACAAAGTGCAAGCCTAAACAACAATTAGCAACCCAAAAAAGAGCTTCGGAGGCGTGTGGGGCTTACCATAGTCGGCTCTGTCGTTAGACCAGACCGTGTTTTCGGCAAGGCCGGCTCCCTCCCAAAGCTCGAGGATCTCTTCGCGGCTGTATTTGTAACTCTCTTCGATTCGAATTCGTTCGCCTTTGTGGACCTTGACACCTTCAACCATGACGTCCTTGAGCGGTGCAACAAATGCGTGGTGGCGCCCAGCTTCTTCATCAAACTCTCCGATAACTTCCCACTCACCCAGCTTGAAAGTTTCGCTATCCATGAGCCTGTTCGCGTGCTTGAGTCCGTTCAAAATAAACTCGTGTGTCACGTTATGCTTGTCGTTGTAAGCGTGGTATACACGACGGGCGTCTTTGCAGGAGTCGACCCCGATAAGCATGGTGTCACCAGTCTTGATAGCATCGCCAAATTCGGCAAGGAATGGCGCTGCCTCATGTCGCTTGAAGTTGCCCAAGCTGGAGCCGAGCCACAGGATAGTCTTTGGTTTATCTTTGATGCTGGACGATTTCAGCCACTCCAGTGCATGATCGTATGTCCCATGCAGTCCAAAGCACTTCACGTGCTTGTAACCGTCTGCAACCAGTGTTAGTGACTATACAAGAGGCACAGGGGTAAGCTGTTGTCGATGAGTGGTGTAGCGGGGTTGTGCCACAACCGAGGCCAGGCACGTTTGACGTACACCCGTCTCAGGCTTTGCGGATCAGCAATGCACATCCAAAGTTATTCGCACGCAAATGTTCAAGACCATAAATATTATAGGATGCATGCTTACCTGTAGGAATCTCTGAAAAGGTTCTCTCGAGTTCCGGTAAGGATAGGTCGACTGCATAGTACTCAACTTCTTTCTCCAGGCGATCAATGGCTTGGAGAAGGATATTGACTTTTCGAAGGTTCCTACGGATTAATGTTAGTATCAAATAGGCAATATGCTACTCTGAGCTGTCAGATGTAACGGGGTGATGCGCACCCGCTACCAAGCTCAACTATGACCGAACCTGGTTGCACACGGCGTGCAATTTGTTCAGCATATGCTTCTAGCACTTCGATTTCGGCATTGGTGAGGTAGTATCTATATATCGTCAATATCGTAGCTAGGCATCAGGTATACATAGACAGACTCGTCAAGATACGTGATCTTCTCGAACAGTCTCAGCCCAGCCTTGGGCCATTAGCAAAGGTAGAGGTAAATCGATAAGCCATGCTTACCTCGTCATACAACAACAGAGTGGGCAACGTCTTCTCCCCACCATCTTGTGGCTTGAGGCCTTTCTTGATGTCCGCTACCATGTCAAAATCGGTAGAACCGACACGGATGTCGATGATCTCCGTTGTACGAACCATGGTCCTGAGCAGCGTCGAATGCGGTTTAGTTGACCGTTAGATAGTCCGTATAAGCCGTTTTCTTGTCTGTTTTGGTAGGCGGTGATTGCGTGATAGGTACTTATACTCTATGGTGAGGTGCAAGGTACGAGCGGATAGCTAGGATGTTTCGCAGCGGAGTACCGGATGGTGGCGGGGTCTAAGAAATGGTTGGTCAGATCTGATGCAGATGATGCCGTCACTCGTCAGGAACGGAATCCTTAGTGTTCCCAAAGAGCGTAGCACCCCTGTGGGGAAGAGCAAATCAGCGAACTTGGTGTACTCACGGTTGGCAGCGGTACGACGAACGTGCTGACACTGTCATCCATGCTGCATATGAATTTCTCATCATCTTTGACAAACCACACATCAAAGGCTGCACTGGCTAGTTGCCTTTGCGACCAAAAGGTACAAGCGGGTCGCATGACAGAACCACATGTGTGATGTCATGACGACTTTTGGCGTCGGAACAAGTGGGAACGGTCGTCGAAACATCCATGGGCCCCACATCTGGAGATCTCAAGGTCCAGCCGGCCCAGGAACACACCACCTGCGGCACATAATTGCATCTCATACCTCAAGCTGGCGCGATACCATCGGAAACCGTCCTCATCACGCTGATGTCACGACCATGCATCTGCCGTAGACGCTGGATGCGGGGTTGGCAGAAGGATAAAGCTGGAAAATGCCGCGTTGACATCAGCCCTTAGGGCGCGATGCGTTGCTGACAAGGAGCAATGTGATACTTAGCCGAGCTGATGGCAAAATGAACATAACGCCCATGGTTGACTCTCAAACTGGCTGTGCTTTGTCACTCTCCAAGCTCCCAGCCGCGAATGCGGAATTCTTGCGCCCCAACGCGAACATCCTCACCACTGATTGTTATTTGTAAAACGAGCGGCAACAACCCAAATACTGCGATCTCATCACTGTGCGCAGCTGCAGCAACGCTTTTTAGGGAAATCACCGATCATTGCACCCAGGATCAGGTTTTAATTATTGAGCTGCGAAACAGAAGCGGTGTTCACTGTGCTTATACACAGGGAAATGCACCCGTGAAGCCTGCCACCAAACATGTGGTAGAACTTTGTCATCCACCAGGACATTAACTACACTAACGACCGCGACGCACCAGACACATTTTACCGGTGGCTTTGGACGCTAAGTTGGCTTGTAACATCTGGTATACTATGCTACGGTATCATTGACCTACTCTGATGAATAATACACCTAAACAGCATTGTGATCATCCTTCACCGCCCGTAGTACTTCGAATATATGCGATGAGTACCGCAACAGAGGAAAAAAACGCTAATTTTTTACTCTCCCGATAGCGGCTGAGTTTCTTTGAAAGCTAATATTACAGCTGCAAGGCCACTTCTATAGAATTGATAACCATTTACCTCTAACTACCCGTCGCTCCCAGATAGTAGAGTAGATACCTTATTAGTTACAACGGCGAGGACCGCTAATGCCTCGCTCCACACTGCACCAGCATTGTGTCTTTTAGTACTATAACCAGCTTGCTTACGTATAGAGGTATCATTATTACCTGAGTTTACTGTATTACAAGCTTCCTACTTGGTATAGTTAATATTCTTACCCACTACTCTACTACTAATAACTCTGAGAGTGACAACTCTAAAGGATATTATCAAGCCATGAAGAATATACTAAGAGGAAGCAAATGAAATCTATTAGTTGAGAAGGGCATACAGATTATGGTACTTAATGTTACAAGCTATTGAAGATATATTACACGTAAAGATGATGGTATTCCTTACTCGAGATTCGCTCCTGTAGTCCTTGAACTGCAACCATGTACCTTGTAGATGATCTATTGCAAACCAACAAGGCTTAATTACTGTAATATACTCAGTAATCACTGTTTGGGCTGCCCCTGCAAGCCTAATTGCAGCTGTCGCGGCTTATCATGTAGTTTCTTGCCGTGGCTCCAAGCGCCATTGTTACAATGCTGTTCAAGTGCATGATAGCAAGTATGATCAACTCATAGCGAAAGCTTATAACGCTAGCAAACATATCCTGCTGGATACAGTGCGCTAGCGTTCAACTCTTCTCACCCTCCTCGGATTCTTCAGGATCGCTCCTCATATCCTCCGCTACATTAGTAGTAACAAAACGGTAAGCAATTCTACAAATGTAGAACCACCACACAAGGTTGAGACCCTGCATTGTCGCAAGCAGTGTGAAGGTAATAATTCTTGATATCCAGCATTTATACTGCTCCGTTTCCCAATCAAGCTGGTATGGACCGATCGTGGCGAATTCTGTGAGAATGGACCAGAGAATATTCAGATTGATCCAGTGACGAAAATAGGCCCAGACACACATGAAAACACAAAAGAAGGGGCCGGCTATTGCGGAGTCGAGGTACTTAAGGACTTTGCAGGTCTTGGGCCAATTAGTAAAGACATGTCTATGTGCGACATCGATGATCTTACCGCAAGAAATACCTCAGACACGTCCATGGTAACGTACACTGCGACTCCCATGTAGGTGAAATGAAACTGATAGCTGCACCATATCAACGCTAGTGTAGCGATATGATGAAGGACTAGCGCTTTGAAGTCCTTTCTTGGTTCCTCCAGTCCTAGTAGCAGTACAAGCATCTGCTGCGTCCAGTAGCTCGCCTGAACGAGATAGTATGCCTTGAATAAGGCAGTGTGCGTCCGGTGGGGAAAACCCTCATACATGGCGCTGGTGTTGAAATACCAGACTGGAGTTTGCCGCATGACAAACAGTCCAACGGGCCCAAGGATGCCAAAGTATAAGACGGTATACGATTGCTCGAGAAAACGGGCCTGTTTTCGGCGTCCTTTGATCTTGTACCGAACTGCAATCGGTCGAAGTATCTCTTTCGTGGTGAACTCGCGTAGGAACGAGAGAACGATGGTATAGAACCCCACGAAAGCGAAATCACGTAAGCCCTTCCCGTACTTAACGCTGGAAATCACATTGAGCCCCTCCGATGGGGCTATCGGGTATGAAAGAAATAAGAATGCAGAGATTGAATCGGAAGGGTATGGATTGACGAGGTAGAGCAACACGATTGCTATAGAGAAGCTGAGGGGTAGTATCCATGTGCGCTCCCAACACAAATAGTAGAATCGTGAGACAGGGAGTGTCATTGGGATACGTTTTGGTTTACGTTCATCATTCTTTGAGTGCTATAGTGTGTATCAGCGTCTTCTATCTTGACTTGAAGCTGCAGAGACGTACTGAACAGCATTTTGAAGTTGTTTGCTGTGCACTTGGCTTCTCTACTCTCATGGTGCCGGAGTAGCTGATGCAATCACCGACACTACTGACCCTTCGCTGGCGCACATTTCCAGCTGCACCGTGGCCTTTCTTCTGATCCAGAGGCATTGAGGGAGTAGTTGCCAGGAAGAAGATAATAAGATCAAGATTTGTGATACAAGTAAAGCCGGAACTCTGAGCTATCGGCTTCAGAAGGTGACGAAACGTAAAGCGCCTGCAAGACCGATGCATCAGCTGAGATGTATAAACAAAGACCGTTGTCGACTCATGGGTAGCGGTAGTCAAGCAATCCGCCTCGGCTTCCGGACCCGCATGGCATTTTTGGTCAACACTCAGTCCATTTCTGCTTCCCCGACTGTGAATTAAATGCGACCTTTTCAAATACTAAGACAAGCCCAGAAGTAGATACCTAGGAGCATGTGGTTACTCTCGGCCATGCAGTAAGCGAATATGAGTGTACTTCTCGTGTGGTGAGAATCAAGTAGGATCTGGTGTCACTTCGAGTCCCAATGGTCGGATTGAAGCAACGGCGAAGAAGCAATTACCGAGAACCAATCGTACTCGACTAGTCTTTTCTAATTGTGCACGGTGTTTTGTCATGGCGATCGCGGACTCAGCTCAAAATTCGGGCCCTCGGTAAGCCGAATATTGTGTTCAGTCGTTCGGGCCGTCCGGCCGCCCGAGTCTCCGACCATGAATGAGGCAGCCGAAGTAGGTAGTCATCCCAGCATGCTGGATGCCCTCTAGTCCAATCCAGCTCTTTCGGATGGACCAAGATCTAAGCGCCAAGGTCGTGATGACTGATTGGGCTTAGGCGTGCACAGGAGGTCGGACCGAGTACCTATACGGGGGATTGGTGACCACAAGCAAATCATGAAAACCGGAAGTGCACCTCAAAAGTTTTCGTTAAAGCAGGGAGTCTTCCGTCTCATAAATGCTAGAAAAGAAGATCACAGGAAAGCGGGCGGTAAGCTTCACATGGCAGGCACACCTGAGGAACCACAACCGAATTCACGCATGAGTCTAGTCAACATACCTAGGGAGTCAACGATCGTGGCTACAGAGGCAGACACGTCGACATTTCGCCGTTGTACCCTTACCGGAGCAGAGAACCCAACTTGTAGTGTGTCAAGCAAAAGAATACATCAAGAAAGCCAAACTAACATTCTTCCAGACTTTCACGTATTCGCCGGTGCATCATCGGAACTCCAGCTACTATTACCGTAGCCACACCAACAGCCCCCGGTGAGACAGGTCTTGTAATCGTCTACCTACCCGAGGAATACACAACTGTTGCCTCACTCTACCTCGGGTCCGAACCATTTACCACCACAGTAGTCACACCAACAGTAGATGGGCTCTGTAATTGTCTATTTGCCTGAGGAATATGTAACTGTTTCCTCTCTTTACGATGGAATCACCACGTTCACTACTACATTAAAACCAACCGTTCCTGGTGAAACAGGCACAGTCGAGGTTGACTTTCCGATAGTATACGTTACTATTACGACTATTTATACTGGTGTGGACTCAGCCACGGTAACTGCGTTTGTTCCCCCGTTCCCGGCGAGACGGGCACTGTTCTTGTGGAGCGTCCGATGACTTCTCAACTACTACTTCTGGTTGGACTAGTCCTTTTGTCACAACAACAACCATTTTTACACCAACTACTGTTGGCCAAACTGGAATCGTCCTAGTTCAGACCCCGTTGGTCTCGCATACTACTATTATAAGGGGTGGTCCTAACCCTGACATTACTACTTTTACCCAAGAGCCGACCAACGGTGGCACACTTGGCTCCGTTATTGTGGAGACTCCTGTTCCTTTCGTAACGGTCACAGCGTCTATCGTCTATCCTTTCTTCCAAGGTGCTAACGCGACGGTTTATTCCACAACCCCAGGGGGTACAGGGACCGTTGTTTCTCAGATGTACAGCTCTAAACCCATGCCTACTAACGGAGTGGTGACTACAGTTTTCGACTCTATTAGCGCCGGTCCAGCACCTGGTGTCTGCGTCAACTCTGTTTCTCCCCTGGCGGATGGAGACACAGGTACCGTTTTGATTGTCACTGCTACGCCAGTCTCTTATGTTACAAGTTGGACCACTTCTGGTGATGTCACAACAGCTTCTACCTTGGGACCGGATGCGGGTGGCACTCAGATGCTTCTTATTGTGCTTCCAACTCAACCAGGTAATTTTGCTGGACCCACAACAACTTTAACTCTGGGATCCGCAGGATCATCACCCACAACGTATGTTGTTTATCCTTCCGACACAAGTGGCACCGCCACGGAGTCCGACCTAACTCTAGATCCGACTTCTACCAAGACACGATACTCTGGAACAGGACCTTTGCCGTCGACTGTTACGGTAACGCAAACGGTTGGAGGAGTTGCAAGCCCTGTTGTCGATGTCATTCTCCCTATGTGTACTTACACGGGATCGTTTTTTCGAGATCCACAGCCCATATATGACAACTCTTTTCGATCCGTTCTATCCCACTTTTGTCTTGGAATACTTCAACAATCCATCTCTACAGGCAGACTACACGGGTTACGCAGACGACATCAATTTTGTCTTGCCGTGGGTCGGCGAGTCGCAGATATTGTCAATGCCCCAGTGCGACAATACTTTCACGGCGCTCGGTTTCCAAGGATACTTTGCTCCTTAACTTACGGAAGACTACAATTTTACTCTCTTAAGTAATGACGACGTAACAAATACCTGGATGGGTCCAGAAGCATACACTATTTGGAACACTCAGAATCGACTTCTTCGTGGAACCGGAGGTAATATTTTCTCTTATGTTGCTCCATTCGACTCAGGTGAAATGGTGCCTATCACGATACTCTACGCCAACGGGCCCCAGACAGGATGCTTGGAACTTGGCATCACCGATCCGGCCGGAGTATATCACAACAGTACGGCAGGCTTCTTCAGATGGCCTACATGTGTCGAAGATGACTTCCTCAAGTACCCTGTAACCAATCCATAAGTGGGAAGTTGTTGAATCTTGACAATGAAACGGTCGAGGGGAATTAGCCAATCATTTCGTTGTCCGTGGATGCCTGCCTCAGTTACGATTCAATCTGGAAACCTGCGCCAGTAATTGGTCGGCTACTCCTGTTTTCTTTCTTTTTGTTTGCGCGGTGGCTTATTATAGGCTAATTAGGAGACTCAAAATTGTTCACCTTTGTTTGGATTCAGTGGAGTTTACAACGGGTGTAGGCGAGAGGATGATGATTTGTAAAGGATAGCTTAGAGCAGGCTTATTATTTCTATATGACTATATCTATGGGGTACTGCCTTGAGCTCTTTACTACCTTGCCGTGCACGTGTACCCTCTCCTACGGAGTATGACTGATGTGCGTTGTGATTTGAACTTGGTATCTGTTCATGTCCGCGGGTGAGAGAAGGTACGTTCCTGATCGCCTGTCCTCTTTTTTTTTGTTATGGTGTTTCTTTGACATTTATGAACTGACATTATTCACATACGGACAGATCAGGATGTGTTGTTAGGTACAGCTTAAAGAGTCAATATCAAACAGCCTCGAGGTGCAAATTTCAAATCTGAACTCTTTCCAGAGCCCTAGAATCTGCGGCAGCCCCTTTGCTCATCCGGGATCCTGTAGAGTAACAACAGAATGAGCTGTGTGACCAAAGAGAGCATCATGCGGATTCGTACCGACCTGGATAGGTATCTGTCGCTTGCGGCACGTGGGATTAAAGACCTGAGCTAAGCCTGATAGGGCAAGTGGTGGGCCACCCTTGATCCGCGGCTGACCCTCTGGTCCAAGCTTTATTGTGATGGCTTGGAAGGGATAGCTTCAATTCGCAAGCATTGTTACAATACAGATCGTTCGTTCTGATCGGTGAAAGACTTGAATTTGCTTCAAATTTGCACCGAAACCAATCTATCGCACAGGTCGCTACGAATCTTTGCGGCCTGCAGCAAAACAGCAAACGTCCTTCTACAGCCAGGGTTGACGAAAACGCCATGACAGCGCCCGCAATACCGTTGAACAAGCAAAGGTCGTATTTCAACCACCCTGCCAAGTCTGGCTTACGAACGGACGGGACACGGGGTTCCATACGGCCCTGCGATGCTTCAAACAAAGGAATGAATCAAGTACCCCTCGATGTTAGCACCATGCTGAACGCATCGAGTTCGGTCCATGATATTCTTTGAAGTGATGGGAGACTTCAATATCAGCTGCTACTCAATTCCAGTAACAATTATATCTCAATCTCCTGCTAGGTAGGCCGCAAGCACACTGAACATCTCCTGTCGGCTTAATATGGCAAATGACATGGTACAATATTAGCCTGAAACGCAGAATCCTGCGACCGCAATGTACGCTCAATACTGTACCTACTGCGGCTGCTGGTTCAATGATGCGCCACCCCGGAACCCCAGGTTCCCAATACGATGGACCCTTGTACTTCGCGGTTCCCGAATAGTAAGCCCCTAACAGAAGTAAGCCCATCGGTTGTCTAGACGTTAAGCAGGCTACGCCACTGCAATCGGTTCATCTCCTATGGCTATCATTGTTACACCGGGCCGCGGAGAGGTATGCTCCTCTTCTGGGTGATCAAAGAGAAACGTTGAGCCGAGCACGTCTAGATGATGTTTGAGCACTACGTGTTGCCACACGCTACTGCTTATTCAAGGGTTGACACTTGGCTTTGAAGCTCTAGGTACAACAAGGCTTGTGCTGATTGTACTGTAGGTAGGAACCCACACACGGGCTTATAACCCTGTCTCAACCTGAGACTTTTAGACTGCTGCATCGTAAGACTTGATCTGAATCTAACCTTGAATTATAGGTCAGCAGTAGCCCAATATGAACAACATGCAGTCCCAGCCACACACATTGCTATATTACCACAATCAGCTCTATGGAACTTCCTTGTACGGCCTTCACAACCATGGCACCCCTATATCCCTTCCGCTCGACTTGGTCAGGATCCACCAAGAAAAGAACATCTTATCGAAAGGTCTCGCAGACTGTGTCACGTATTTGAAAGCGCTACGCGAAAAACAATCCAAAAATGCACGTCAACTCGATATGGGCCCCTATGTCTCGCAGAAGAAAAGGAAGAGACTACAGCAGACCAAACGCCATCTCGACAACGAGATCAACAACCGAGAGAGGGACGAGCAAGCGTTTCTGAACAATCTACAGGCTTGTGAGACTAACATCTACCTTGCCACCATGAAGGCGTATCACTTTGCCCACGCAACATTGCACGCATCGAAGTTCACATCCACTTCGACCTTAGATACACCAACTCTTTGCTCTTACTCTGGATCAGAGGTCACGGACGTCACCTGGGATGGGTGGACGGACGAGGCTCAAGTCTCGCCCTTCCAGAAAAAGAGTAATAACGCCTTCTTTGTTGACGACCTTCCCCCGGATGCGTGTACAGAAGACCCCAGCCGCGATTACGTCGTCACGAAGCATGTCAACCGACCTCCCCCACTCGTTCCAGACGCTGTGGAGCTCTCCAACTCCTTGCCCGTGCCACCGAATACAGCACAACCGCAATTCAAACAGGAATCTATCCTCAGCCCTGTTGCAGCCGTTTTCGAATCCACCTACACTTCTGTTGCGTCACCGACTGCCCCACCGAACGATTGTGTGATGAGGGAGTCCAGGCGGCTTAGCATGTCAAATTCAACAGCTACAAGGCGCATGGAGTTGCTGCGGAAGCGGCGCTTCAGTGCCGCGGAGATTGTTTCATGTTTACAGCGCATCTCCATGAATGCGCAGCCATCTCCAGAGCATCTGGCTGGTCAGACATGGTGCAACATGACCCCGCAAAAGAGCCCAGGAGTGCGGGTGAGCAGGGAGAGGACCAACTCGCTCTGATAGAAGGCATAGGCTGGAATCATTCCCCGGACTGTGATCGTATATTGGCAGGACGGCAGTTCAGTAGCACGACCTCTTTCATCTAGTGCCTTGGGAGGGTGTTTGCAGAGCAAGATGCCATTGGTCGCTTTTCACAGCCGGCAATCGTTGCATTGCACATGCCAGTCAGCTTTGGCAGCACTTTCCTCTCTCCAAAATCACAGAAAACGGGCGAACAGTAATAAAATGGTATCTTTACAGGGAGTTCTTTATGGACAGTAGCATATTAGTGTATCAATAGCAACTTAGTGCGATCAATGTCTGTCACATGTAATGTCACCTGCCAAACCAGAGCCGCAAGGGCCAGGGTCTTGTCGGCTCCAGCGACAGCCCCACCGCTAGCCCCCACATAGCATCATGGCGTCTTGACAGACAGCGCGTTCGAAGAAGGCACCATCTCCTCCATCAGCGCGTTTGTTCAACATTAACACGCCTGCTAGAGTTCAACACTCTAAGCATTCCAGGGTCGTTCTCGCAAACATTCTTTGTTCGTCGACATACAAAGTTTCGCGCAGCTGCAGCAGCCATTGTGCGTTGAACAGCATCTCCGGCCTCCACCGCCCCAGCAACGGCTGCCGCCCCGTAGCCAAACCTCGCATAGCGTCGAGCACGCACACGTGTTAAGCGCGCCTCAAATACCTGTCAACAAGCCCTTCCTCAGATTTGCGCAACCTCAATTGCTTTCTGGAGTTCATCCCTCGTTCAACATGACGGATGTCGGCAATGGCTCAGACGCCGACGGTAGCCAGCTGAGAGAGCGGCCATCAGCTAAGCCGCTGCATATGCCCGACGCTGATTCGGCCAAGCAAAAGGTACTTGAACTGAACGAGCAGGAAGACAGCAAAGACGAGCGCGAGAAGAAAACGTACGGACGAACCCCCGATGGCACCGGTATGTATCGACCTTGGCAGAGTGTGTGAGAGCCTGCCGCCAGACGTCGCTCAACACGATCTGTCCTTTGCACCTCAGGCCCGATGGCTGATGTCTGTAGTCTTCATCGTGCCGCACACCCACGACATGGTGTCGCAGCTGCTCTCGCCCTCGCAGCCAAAGAACTTATCCGACTTAGCCGTCCTCGCTGTGCTCGCAAGCTTGATCTCCACCCTCTACCTACTGCCCAAAAGCGCCCGCATTCCCGTCTTCGCCGTAATCTTTCTGTTCTGGCGCGCCGCCTACAATGCAGGCATCGGCTGGCTTCTCGATGTCCAGTCCAAGCACAACCGCCTCGTCCTCTGGGCGAAGAACTCGCACGTCTTTGAGAACCCTGAGACGGGCAAGAACCCGCACCCCACCATCTACAAGTTTCTCAAGGCCGAAATGGAGACCAAGATCCCAAAGGACTACAAGTTCGAAGAGGCTCCACTCGAGTACAACACGTGGCTTGTCTTCAGGCGCGTTGTAGACCTGATCCTGATGTGTGACTTTGTATCGTACTGCCTCTTCGCCATTGCGTGTTTCCACCGCCCAGAAGAAAGCTGGCTGCTGTTTACACTGCGATGGACAACTGGCATTGTGCTGTTCATCTTCAACTTGTTCGTCAAGCTGGACGCTCACCGAGTTGTCAAAGACTATGCTTGGTACTGGGGAGACTTCTTCTACCTCATCGATCAGCGTCTGACATTCGACGGAGTCTTCGAAGCAGCGCCGCATCCGATGTACTCGATTGGGTACGCTGAATACACTTTTCAGACGGTAGTCACTTTGTGCTAAACGTGAACCTCTAGGTACGCCGGCTTCTACGGCATCGCTCTCATGATGGCAAGTTACAAGGTGCTTTTGATATCCATCGTGGCGCACGCTGCGCAATTTGCCTTCTTGATCAAGGTCGAAGAGCCACACATCCAGAAGATCTACAATCCAGCACCACCTCGCCGAACGCGCCACAATTCCGGGGACATTACCCAAAAGCACCGTCCCTCCTCAAGCCAGTCCGATGTGGTTGACACCGGACCGTCCATCGACCCGGTCAATCAACCTGCCCAAATGCACAACATCGTCGGTCCACAAAACACGGACTTCCATCGCGCCATCGACGTTACGGTAGTACTCGTTTCTTTCTATATGTTCTGCTTGGCAACACTGACACCAAATACCCGCATGGTGCGCACCTTCTTCTTCATCAATGCGTTTGTTTGGCGCCTGTGGTATGTGCTTGGTCTAGGCTACATTCTCGACCGTCAGTCCAAGAAGAAGAACTGGACCCGCCACTTTATCAAGTATGGCGATACTAAGGAAGAAGCCTGGCGCCAGTGGAAGTGTCTGTAAGTTGCTCACTCCTGCATTATCTCACTGCTTCAAATCTACAATTTTTCTTCTTAAATACTCAAGCTGTGTGTAGAGACATCCTGCTAATGCATCGCGAACTAGATATCACCTCAGTATGACCATGTGTCACACTAGCTTCCTAGCTGCGGCTTGGAAGATGTACACTCTTCCGCCTGACTGGTTCTACGATCTTACCGTATTCCGACTTGTCCTCGGCGTTGGTATGATCGCCCTAAATATGTGGACGGCTTCCAGCATCTATGACTCCCTCGGAGAGTTCGGATGGTTCTGTGGTGATTTCTTCTTCGACCCGCCGCCAAAGAACTTGACTTACTCCGGCATCTACCGCTTCCTCAATAGCCCCGAGCGCGTTCTTGGCATGGCTGGCGTTTGGGGCATTGCTGTGATCACTTGGACCGCACCGATCTTCTACCTTGCGACGACAGCCCAAGTCCTGAACCTGGCGTTCTTACATTTCATTGAACGACCTCATATGACTAGGGTAGGTGGTCAGTCTTCTCATTATCATACATCACTGACGAAATCCAGTTGTACGGTCAGAAGCTTCGCCAGACATCTGGCGTTAGCAAGACTCTGCGCCAAGCTCTCCCCAGCCCTGTCCGCAACTGGCAGTCGGCCGCTGATGAATACATCAACTCCACTGTCGAGTTTATTGAAGAAATAATTGAGAACGCGAAGCCCAAACTTTCCGCCGGCGTTGGAAACTTTGTCAGTAATACAGCCGCATTGTTCAAGTCATATCCGGCACGCATCTCGATTACACGAACCTCACCTGACCTCGCTGGCTACGATCCCAAGCAGTACAAGCTGGAAGTCCAAGGCACACTGTCCGCGCCAACTGTAGAGTACCAAAAGAACGGTGGGCGTGAAGGTGAGCTTGCGAGAACACCTGCCACCCGCACAAGCGAGTTCAAGACGTTGGCACTCGAGTATGGCGCACCTATCAGGGTTCGATGGCAAGCTCCTCTCAATCACAGCAAGAAGGATTGGATCGGACTCTACATGGTAGCGGACAACCAGTCCCGAGACGTCACACAGCTCAGTTCCAATGGCCGCTGGATTGCGACCAACAAGGGCGTCTATGACTCCACCCGCGCAGAAGAGGGCATTTTGGTATCTGACAGGCTTGTTCTAGCTTCGCCTGACAACGAATACGACTTTGACCACTACACTGGCGAGGTTGAATTCAGTCGAGACAAGCTCTGGTGGACTACCGGTGTGTTCGAGTTCCGGTACCACCACGGCGGCAAGCATAACGTCATGGCACTCTCTCAAGCCTTCGAGATCCGCATTCCCCGGTTCGACGAGGAAGATGTCGAGGTCGATTCAAACGGCACCGTCCACCGCGCTGTCGAGCAGGCTCTTCTCCCCGTCATCCAGAACAGCTTTGATCGCGATCCTGAGATTGCGCCTGACACTCCTGAGGAGTCGTTTGGCAGTCTTGTCGAGCGAGATGGTAAGTTCGCTAAGAGAGTGGTCTTTGCGGTCCATCAGATGTTTGGTATCGAGTTCGCGCCTGAGGTTGTCCAGGCTGATGGTAATGTTCGCAACTTGGCGTGGCGCATCTGCAATGCTAAGAAGGTTCTTGCGCCGTACAGCATGACAGCGAGCCACGGCAGGAATACACCGGAGGGTGCAAAGTTCTAGAAGGGTTTGGTTGTCCACTTGGGGAATGGATGGTGTGGTTTCTTGTCGATATTTCACTTCTGGAGATACCCAGAAAGTGCAAGGTGGAGTCAGGGTGTTGTACACGAGGAATGAAACAGAAACAAAAGTTAGAAACGCAATTAGAAATGGAATATAAAATAAGAACGAGCATCTTGGTTGTTGAACAACTATTGTGTGTTAGCGGTGGTGGCTGATGAGTGAAGAGCTCGTCAGCTTTTGCTCTATTTGGTGATGTGTTGCAGGGCTAATGGGCAACACCTTAAGACAAAGACTAGTGTCTTGGAGGGTAAGAGGATGCGATTGTAGAATTCGATACTACTGTCTCTTGTAGATTATGAGATATGCGATTGTGGAATTCACAGTCCCGGAAAGCTTATCTTAACATCTGGCTGCGACACCGGCGGCTCTACGGCATCCAAGAGCTGCGCCGCACACGCGGCATGCACAAGAGGCATAGGATGATGATCGCGACCCACGACCCCTCTCGTATGCTGTTCGTGAGAGGTTCTCGCTCGCGAACACTGCCTGCATGTGACCAGATGCGGAGATGGGCGGGCCGGTAATCTTATCAGATGGTGGGCGCGCAATGCGTTTCACGGGCGCTATGGCCAATCGGCAGCGATTACCTCGGCCTGGCTGGTGGTGCTGCTGAACGACGACAGCATCTTCTGGAATCGAGACAACGCCTCTTCAGCTGGGCATGCTGTAGACACTTCTTTTCGGCTGCACTCGTATTCAATTCACGTCTTCTGCTATATAGCAACGTGTCTACCTTGCAGTTACTGCGCTCTGTACTACCACTACCCCAGCGATCGCCACGGAGGTCCGCACGCCGGAGCCGCACGACTGACAGCACGCGACTGACGTAGTCCACCACAGATACATACCACGAACACCACCCCCTTGACGCACAATTGAGCTTCTACTGTGAACGACCATGGGCAAGGGCTCCTCCAAGGCGAGCACCAAGGTGCTGCCGCTCATCCCGCTCGCGCCTCCGCTCGCCGTGCTCCCCGGCACGACGGTCAAGATCCCCATCACGAACCGCTCCGACGTCGCGGCCATCCTCGCCAAGATCTACAGCATCAGCCCGACGGCGAAGCCCGATGCGGCCATCACGGTGGCCTGCGTGCCGCTCAACTCCAACTCGATCAGCCCCGTCGACGGGCGGCTGCTGGTCGAGGGCGCCGAGGGCGGCGATAAGACGGTGTACGAGAGCGACCCCGTGCAGGCGACCAAGAAGGACATGTTCGGCTACGGCTGCATTGCCAAGGTCAGCGGCGTGCAGGGCCGGCGGCAGGGCGACCTGAGCCTCGTCGTCGAGGGCCTCGAGCGCGTGCGCATCGTCGACGTTGTGCAGGAGCGCCCGTACTTTGAGGGCGACCTGGCTGCCGTGGACGAGTTCGTCGATGTCGCCGACCCGGAGCTCGAGCAGCAGTTTGCTCGCCTTAAGCAACTGTCGCGCGAGCTGCTTGCCCTGGTGCGCCTCTCGGCCATCCTGCCGCGCATGCCCACCATCACACTCTCGCCGATAGTCGCCCGCCGCCTGGAGCTCTACATTGCCCGCAAGGACCTGTCCGAGGCCGGCTCGCTGGCCGACTTCATGGCCAACATCGTCGACTGCACGCATGAGGAGAAGCTGCGCGTGCTGGCCGCTGTTGATGCTAGGGAGCGTGTCGACCGCGTTATTGAGATCCTCTCGCGCCAGATCACAAACATCCAGGGCAGCACGCGCATCACAGTCACCACCGCACAGGTCCCCAGCGGCAGCTTCGACATCGACCAGCTGCGACGTATCCAGCAGCAGGCCCTGATCAAGCGCGGCAAGATGGGCGACGGGCCCCCTGCCTTCCCAGGAGGCTTCCCCGGCGGTGGCCAGCAGGGCGAGGAGGAGGCGAATGAGATCGATGAGCTCAAGAAGCGCCTGCAGGACGCCAAGCTGTCCCCCGAGGCCGACAAGGTGGCTCAACGAGAACTGCAGCGCCTGCAGAAGATGAACCCAGCACAGGCCGAGTACCAGGTCTGCAGGAACTACCTCGAGAACCTGGCCGAGATTCCGTGGACAAAGATGACCGTCGACCAGCTCGATGCCGGCACGCTGGTCAAGGCGAGGAAGCAGCTTGACGACGACCACTACGGACTTGACAAGGTCAAGAAGAGGCTGTTGGAGTACCTCGCCGTCCTGAAGCTGAAGGAGCAGGCTAACCGCAGCATCGACGACCAGATTCGTGCGCTTACTGAGGGGCCTACCGCGGACGAGCAGAATGAGCAGGACGAAACACAGCTACAGCCCGTCAAGGAGCAGTCTGAAGAAGAGAAGCGGTTGCTGGAGAAGAAGCGCATGGTCGACAAGTCGCCCATCCTACTGCTTGTTGGTCCCCCAGGAGTCGGAAAGACGTCACTCGCCAAGTCCGTCGCCACTGCACTTGGGCGCAAGTTCCACCGCATTTCCCTCGGTGGTGTCCGTGATGAAGCAGAGATTCGCGGCCACCGCAGGACGTACGTTGCTGCGATGCCCGGTCTCATCGTCGGCGGGCTGAAGAAGGTTGGTGTGGCCAACCCCGTCTTCCTCCTCGACGAGATCGACAAGCTGTCTGGTGCGAACCACAACGGCGACCCCTCCGCCGCCATGCTTGAAGTCCTCGACCCAGAGCAGAACCACACCTTCACAGACCACTACGTCAACATCCCCATCGACCTCTCCAAGGTGCTCTTCATCGCCACTGCGAACAGCCTCGACACCATCCCACCCCCACTCCTCGACCGCATGGAGACCATCCAGCTGTCTGGCTACACGACCCTCGAGAAGCGCCACATCGCCGCTCGCCACCTCATCCCCAAGCAAATCACCACCAACGGCCTGCGCCAGGAAGACCTCGAGATCCCCACCGACGTGCTCGACAAGATCATCACAGCCTACACGCGCGAATCCGGCGTCCGCAACCTCGAGCGCGAAATCGGCAGCGTCTGCCGCAGCAAAGCCGTCGAATACGCCACCTGCGCTGACACCAACACCCTCACCACCTACTCCCCCACCGTCACCCTTACCGACCTCGACACAACCCTCGGCATCGAAAAATTCGCCGAAGAACTAACAGAATCCCAATCCCGCCCCGGCGTCATAACGGGTCTCGTCGCCTACTCCTCGGGCGGCCAGGGTTCGATTCTATTCATAGAAATCGCCTCCATGCCGGGAACAGGCCGCGTCCAACTCACCGGCAAACTAGGCGACGTTCTCAAGGAATCCGTAGAGGTGGCCCTCACATGGGTGAAATCGCACGCCTTTGACCTCGGGCTGACGGGTGATCGTGCAACGGATATTATGAAGGAGAGGAGTATACATGTTCATTGCCCCAGCGGTGCTATTCCCAAGGATGGTCCCAGCGCGGGTCTCGCGCATACAGTTGCCCTCATATCGCTCTTCAGCAACACCCCCGTCCCGCCTACGCTCGCGATGACAGGCGAGGTCTCGCTGCGCGGCCGCGTATTGCCTGTCGGCGGTATCAAGGAGAAACTTATCGGGGCGATGCGTGCGGGTGTAGAGAGAGTGTTGTTGCCCGAGGGGAATAGAAAGGATGCGAGGGATTTGCCGGACGAGGTGAAGGAAGGGTTGAGGATAGAGTTTGTGAGTCATATTTGGGAGGCCCTGGGGCTGGTGTGGCCGGAGAGGTGGGAGGGGAGTGTGGGGGTTAGTGAGAGTAGGCTTTGAGGTCTGAAGAGGCTTTGGACTCTGAAGAGGCTTTGAGATGAATAGGACGTGATGTTGAGTGGAGTGGTGGAGGAGGGGCGTTGGGTTGGATTTAGCGGTAGCATTGTCATTATCTTGTCATCATTCATTGTCTTGTCGCTATCTTGTCGTTTTTAGTGTTAGTAACTGCTTTTGGTATCTGGAATTCATTCTCATCTACATACACTCTCATCCTTCTCTTCTCTTCCCTGCCCTTCCCGTCCCCTATCCCTTATCCCTCGTGTGTGCTCTGTGTTGCATATGCTATTGCACACCCGACGAGGGTATCTTGAATAATGTACAACCCCCCACCCCCCCTTCTTCAAGAACCCCTTAGATTGAACGCGTACAACGGACAACGAAATCTAAGACGGCGGCGCTGTGCGGGCAACTGCTTGAAATAGCAGTCTGATATGGCGGTTCGGTGCACCGGTTCAGCGCGCAAAAGGAGTATCAAGGGCAAGAGGGTGAGTAGCAGGGGAAGCAGGAGGGGGAGCAAAAGGAGCAACAGTAGAAGGGGAGCGGGGGTGTTATTATCTGATGATTTGGCCTGCTTTGGTTGTAATTGTAGAGTGCTGTTTATTTACATTCCTGAACGAAGAATTTTAACAGAGGAGAGAAGTGAGAAAACAGGTGAATGCGGTGATCTTCTAGGTTGTACGGTTCCTACATTTTAACGCTCTGGGGTGTTGTGAAGATGTTGGTGGTCGGTCGGTCGGTAAGTAGTAAGGGGTTGGCTCTATTGTTGGTTATATTAATGTTAAGATTTGGAGAGGGAGCGTGGGGATATGCCAGTACTTCGGTAAGGTGAGGTGTTTGTTGAACTGCTGTATCTCTCAGACAAAAAGGGCCAGGTCAGAACGACAAGAAGGAAAGGGGAAAGGCAGGGAAGAATAGACAGAAAAATGGGAAGGGGAAAAAAAAGGCCAATGGATAGTGGTCGCTTTGTTGTTAACTGAATCGAAGCATCGTTGCAAATTCTCGGCGAATTACTGTCTTTAAAGACGAGACAGCTAAAATCTACCCATTCGCACTTTACAATACTAAGTGGGAGGCTTGAGGTGAGCTGGCGCCACCTCCCCATACGCTGATAACGTCACGGATACTTAAACATCCCCGTGTGACGAATTGATATTCGATCTCCAGACGCAATGTGTAGTAATTTGAGAATTTCAGACCACACAGTGTAGAGTAGGAGGACAATATCTAGGTATTTAGCAATTGTGCGGCGACTACTAAAGTATCACATCTTTCTCGGCATGAGCGGGATGGCGAGTAGGCATGTGGAATCCTTGAACTGCGGGAAAGCATTGTGTTCGCATTAAGTTTAAATGATGGTAAAATATTTGCAAGGAGAAAAGAGACTGGTAGGAACGCGTTTGTACCATAGTGTGCTCCCTGTAGTTGTTGATAGTAGTATCATTTATATTTACTAATTAAACTGTAGGGTTTTTATAACAGGTAGTCAACTACTTCGTACACCGACTAAGCCCCCAAGTACCTGTCGGGGCTCGTAAGCCACCTGCATGTAATGCCCCGAATCCTTCAGCGCTTACACTTCAAGAGCTCGTCTTACCTCATCTGAATATACCCTATCGCCCCATATTACGTTGCCTGCCCGCAGTCGTCATTGTTCCTAGATCCGAACAAGGTTTGAGTTTCGCCTCTACTTCGATTCTGATTCGAGACTATGTACTATAAACAGATGCCTACCTACAATATACAACAATAAATAGAAATGGTGCGCACAATCGATAAATGCTGACGTATACTGTCTTGGCCTTGAGTTACTTGCGACCTTACAAGCAAACAAGCAAACAAGCAAACAAGCAAACAAGCAAACAAGCAAACAAGCAAACAAGCAAACAAGCAAACGCTACACAACACCCAATCGCACAGGAAAAGTGAGGCAAAAGTGGACACTCCTGCCCCTCGGCTTTGTAGGCTATAATAATAGGGTGAACTAGATGTATCTATCCTTGTGACACAGCCTCTCAGCACCCTGCATTGAGGACCTTTCTATCGTAGTTGGTATAAGGTTTCTATTGAAGGGAATTCTCTCCAACATAAGCACACGAAGACATGTGGGTTCTTTTGAATGTGGCGCAGACTCTGCATTGATCTCCAAAGAAGAATATCAGGTGGGGCGCGTAGGATTAAGCATTGGTACAAGCTTTGGCAGGTCCCGCTCCGACCCACATGGCTGTCCCACTCTACTTATGCTCAGGTTTATGGGAATGTTCTTTGTATATGCTCTGTATATATTTTTGGTTTGATATCGAAGTACACAAATACGAAATGGGTGCCCTCCCACTACGGTACCAGATTAGGGGAAATACAGAGAAAGTGTGCTCCTGGGTCGTGATCAGAGGAGAAAGGTTGATTTCGGCTTTGAAAGCAGCAGTTGTGTCCGTCTCTTCCTTGTGCTGCACACTGCTTTAGTGTATTAGATTGTCCTTCGGTAGCGGAGCACAGATGGGAGGTTGTGTGGTGTTGACATTCTGCGCATTTCAGTGTTTGCGGGAACTCATGGCTGTGGTGTTACTCGGGTGTAAGAATATCATCTCGTTTGAAGATTCTGAATGTTGCAACAAAAGTTATCATGATAACTAGCTAAGAAGTCAAGCATTATATATCAATTGATTCGTGAACGCTCTATGCTCCTTTGCGTTGGTGAAATGCCGGAGTGTCTAGTTTCTATTTAAGAGTACAAAGAAACTTTAATGCTCTAGTAGTAACCTGATAGGTCTGCAACTATCCTCTGATAATATAAGCTAAGATTATCGCAGGAAGCTTGGAGCCGGTTGCCGGCTTGGCGCCTCCTGTCCCACGTCAAGTATGCGAAATGCATGGTAAAGCCGAGGCTTAACTTTTACTGTCGCTGCATCAACAACGGAATGGTTCAGGCTGATTGATATCGCTGTAAGCTCAATCTGGCCAGGTGATAGATACCCTCTGCACCGTCCCAAAATGACATTGGTAGCTCTTAAAAGGTGTCCCGCAAGAGACGCAACATCTGAAAATAGATGAAAGATAGGGCGATCTCGTGATCCCTAGGTAGAGTATAAAACTACCACTCCAAGTCTGCCCTAGATTATTATACAAAACAAACATCCTTTCTTATCCATGAATATCTGACTTCCAATCATCCAAGCGTAAGTCTATGCAGTTGACACATGTTTTATCGGTGGCCTCCTCCGAATTCGTCTCTGCACGGCCAGTTGGGTTTGTTGACTGCGCATTGCAACTTTTGATGAAGATAGCCCTACATTTAAGAGCGTCTAAACTAATCGGGGAATTTCTCTGAATGATCATAAGACATTGAACCCGGATACAATTGTGATGACCTGGACACCAACGAGTTGTATTTTGTCATAGGCACCGTCAATAATGACCCAATCAAATCTTTATCTCGCCAAAGCTCAGCATCCAGCACGCCGATCGGGACAATTCAAAGGCTTCTCTCAACGAAAACAAGGCAAATAAAAGTTGTGCGCCCTTGACCACGACCGCAACTTGAACTAAATCTGAACATATTAATACTAATCCTATAAACATTGACAATATTTTGCTAACTCCTCAGCCTACTCAACTACGAGTTCTCTTAAGCTGTGCTAAATAACCGGATACCTAAAGATTATCCTTGTAAAATTGGTCTGATGAACTCCTACTGTTCTTGCCAACTAAACTGGCATGTGGGCTGAAGTTGATATTTATGTTGGGGTAAATGCCGAACTTTCCACGACCACATTGCCGACTGCACCACCTGTAGACAACGGTGTCCAAATCCCTCAGCCTATCCAACTAGTTATAGTTACGAATTGCGCTAAATTCCACTAGGTCGCCCAGGTGTCACTTGCAGCTATATTATTAGTTACCAACACATTACCCTTGATAAACTTATCTGGTAGAATCTTACAGTCAGAAACACCTACACTAGCATACAAGCTGGGGTTAATATATGTGTTGGCATAATTAGAGGAGCAGCTACTACAAGCAAGCCGACGACTACAAGTATAACAAACAGCGTTCAAACGCCTCAATCGATATAGCCCAAAATAGTTACAAAGTGCAGGAAATTTCACTTCGTTGCCGAAGAAGTTACTTGTAGCCAGATTATTAGCTATTAGAGGATTACTATCTCTCATCCTCTTAGATAGAACAGTAGCGTTTGGTTAGACTATAGGAAGATGTGGGCGAAAAATGACGTTTGTGTAGGCGTTCGATATATTCTACCTAGGTAGCAGAATTGCTAGGTTGAAAATATATCCAGGAGCGCCAGAGGTCCTGAAAACAAAGAATATAATGCACAGCTGTAAGTTATTATTGAGTTTTACCAGACTAGATTATACTCAACTGCCCTCTACTTGCGTGTACGGGTGTTCTGCCAGTGAGTTGGACCTTCATAACAAGTCCGAAACAAACAGCCTACTTTATAGAATGTGTTTGTTCAAATCTCCGAAGTGTCAGCAAACCAAGGATTTGCAAATCATTTCACCTCGGCAACCTTGCACTAAATTTCACGCTCAAAGGGTAAAATGGAATCGTTGTGATGATTGGGCACTATACTTGAGCGAATTCTTGACGGACTGTTCGAATTAATAGCAGAAGCCGACTTGGCAAGGCGATCGACAAGATAATTTGACTTAATAATATTTGCCAGAAACATAAAGATGTTCTGTACTGCATAAGCTGTCTCTTTACTTAAAATCCAGTACCAACGAACGCGTTGACATGTGGAAACGAGCATGGCGAGGATTAATAGGTACTGGGGTATTATAGCGCCCAGATCCTTTGATCACCTCTGCTATCGGATCGCTGAAGCCTGTTCATCCTTCCATACCAGAGTCTAAGCGTAGTAGCAATAGCAGCGACTAGAAAGCTGCACGCTGCGCATACAAAATTACCAGTCGGAAAACCTTGATTACGCTCATTGTTCTTCCAGATCCACTGCGCAATAATTTGGCCAATGCCAGCGCAAGAGTTGTTCACAGCGATAGCCAATGGCAGCGTAAGAAAACTGGGTGTGTTGCAGGTGACCCAATTGGTTAACGATGGTGCGCAAGGAAAGGCGCCAGCTGCAGCAAGACACAAGCAGCCATACCGTTGTACGTATGCATCGGCAGGTAGTAAGCCAGCTGTGAGCCAGCCTGTGCCGCCTATGATTGAAAATATGGTGATGTGCCATCCACGCGCGTTGAACTTGTCCGCTGTGTACGAGATTGTGATAGCGACGAAGAACCCCACGACCCAGGGCGGGACAGTTAACAGCTGTGCGTGGATCGACTCATAGCCAAGACCAGTTACAATAGTAGGAGTAAAAAACGTGAACGAGCCTTGAGGAACGACGTCCGCGATGTATGCAATGTAATGGAGTACCATGCGAGGGGAGAAACACGTATCCAGAACCTCTTTGCGCGTGGCATGCTCCCGGTTATATCCGCCACCTCGCTCAGCTAAGCGGTCGACCGCGAATTTCTTCTCGGCGCTGTTGAGCCATCTTGCTCGAGCAGGGTAATCTGGTAAAAAGAACCATAGGAGAAATGCTGATAACAAGGTGATGATTCCTTCGATGATGAAGAGCCACCGGAAGCCTTCGAGACCGGCGGCACCATTGATGTGACCGACACCATATGCAATGGCACCTCCAAAAGCGCCAGCTAGATTGCAGAATGCTATGACGAGGGCGATTCGGACAGCGCGCTCATTCCAACGATACCATATGGTGATGAAGTAAACGATACCTGCAAGAACGGTCAGTTATTGTCTCTTAACAATATAAAAGTACCTGGCGTACCTGGAAAAAAGCCTGCTTCGAAGGCCCCAATTAAGAATCTTAATGCGATAATTGTAGCGGTGTTCTTAACTCCGGCAAAGCCGATCGTTAAAGCTCCCCACGCGAAGAGGAGTATGCCCAACCACATCGATGGCCGAATATAGTGTTTCATCACCCAATTGCTGGGGATTTCGAAGACTGCATAGGCCACTGAGAATAGGGTCACGGTTAGGGCGTATCCATGGGGCGTGAGACCAGTCACTGAGAGCATGTCATCTTTTGTCTCGGCATTGAGCACTCGAGCATTGCCAATGTTGCCTGATCATTGTTAGATGGGTGCCCATTTGTGCAAGCTACGAAGCTGAGTGGTGTACCTCTGTCGAGGAAGTTGAGAAGATAAACCCAACAGCATAGTGGTAAAACGCGCATGTCAAGCCTTCGATTCAGTTTCTTGTTCTCCACCTTGTCATTGATATCGATTTCTTCGTGATCGTGTAACTTCTCTTCCTGGTGTTTGAGGTCCCTAACTTCGAAATGTTCGTTATTGATGGGCTTGGATGACTTGTCCATATTGGGACGACGGTTGCCAGAGATCGTTTTTTTCGTTAGATGGCCTAGAGGCATTCCATATTCATACCAGAGCCGTGTTGAAGTAAACAGAGTGCTTATAAGAAGCAAATGCGGCTTGTTTAAGCTACTTGGGAGAGCCGTATACAAGCCCGGGAATACCAGCATGTGCGGGGTAAAACGTCCCGTCCCGTCAGTCTCGCATTGTCATTGTTGCCGCTTCTGGATGATCCTACATGTGCTCCTCCGAGAGAAGAATTCGGAGTTTTCTCCGACTTAAAGGTGGTAGTTGTGGCGTGTCTTGGGTTGCGGTACTAGATGTAATAGCCGAAACGTGTCGCAGGCACGTCATAAAAACTTCGAATGTCACGACGAGTAGGTCGATATTTTTCAGACGGTTTTTTTCAATTTCTCTGAAATGGGCTACTCTACGCGACCTTCAATTATGATATTCTACAGATGGCTACTGTCGTGGCTATGTCTCCATCTCAACTTCAAGCTGACCTTGTTTTCCCAATCCATATGTTAAGTGCAGCATACCCGCATCACGATGGATGTATTCTGGCTTGGTATCCATTGTTAGCTAGGTCGAGAGTAATTTCGACTTATTATAATTCCACAGGAGGATTAAATGGTGCCCTATAGTGATCCCTGATGTCATAGAAGGCTCACGCAAGTCCGATGCACAAAGTTCGATACGGAATAGCTATTGATCAGCTGCTATGTTGGTCTAATCTTTAATGCCAAAGAAATATAACTCCAAGTGTGCCGAGCTCTCGAAAGCATGTTAAAGACGTAATGAAAGTCACCGTAATAAAAGGTAACACCGCCTGATGAGACAGATGAGATTGTTGCGTCCTCGCAAGGGAGAAAAATTGTACTAACGATAACAGGGGCCGAATAGCACAATTTTGATAGACGTTTTGAAGGTTACGTGAGGTGGATTTCAGAATACTTGTCCGTCTGATAGATCTTTTTTAAGATGTTTACATTTACCTGCTCCGCCTCTTGCTGATGGGTGTGATACTGGTCCAGCTCTTTACTCCAACCCCTTGCACGTTCAGCGTTGGCCCGCTGACCTGCATGCCACCCAGTTCAGGATCAGTGTTTCGTGCCTTCCACTCTCGCCAACGTTCTCGCCAGGACTTTTTTTCCGATTCTTCTCGCAGTTGATGCTCCGATGGATAGGCAAGTATAGCCACAATGTTCGCTCTTGATGCGCCGGTATGGTGATCTGACAGCCTCGCCGTACTTTTGTTGGAGGGTTGCAAGTATTGCGGCGGTTGACCGGACGGCTCCGAATCATAGTACTGTGGAGGCTCTGTGGTATCTGGTATGCCTTCTGATGTAGGGTTTGAGCCCGCAGCGCCCTCTTTCTTGTTTATAGACATAACTGTCTGTTCACGGCTGACTTGAACAAGGCTCACTCGCAAGGAAAAATTCAAGATTATAACCTGAGGGGATGACTTGAAGGCGGCCTGACAAGACGCCAAGCTCGTGACATCTTGTTGAACTTCTGTAAGGCTCCTGTGAGGCTCCCATGGTTGGGGCTTTGCTCGAAATTGAGTGCCGAGTTCCGAGAGCAAGTGGCTGTGCGGTGACGTCATCGACATGTGATGTTCACCTTCACCGGTTTCCCTACTCGAGGCGGTATGACCTGGACATTATCCTTTCCATGCAGGTATGAAATTTTGGTATGATCCGTCGAAAATATCGAAGGTCATATCTGGATCCTGTCCATGGCCAAAGACGTTTGTAGGTGTATGGGATTTCGTCTGGCGGCGAAGGCGCTGTGCTGGTGCAACTTCACTGTGTGCATAGACAGAACCGAAAGTATTGTTATCAAATTCGTATCTTTACATCTTTTGTAACGCCTTTGCCCTAGGTCTTCTGCTCTTGTACTTTCGAACCATATGCAAAATAGACAAAGCCAGATACAACGCCCCGCATGACATCGACAAGAAAAATACAAACGTCCAACTAAACGCGGGCAACACGAGAATGACAGTATACAATGAGAAGTGCAGAAATTTACAATAAATCCGATAGCCTTTGCCTTTTGGACTTTTAATCTCAAATACAAGCGAAAGGAGCACGCAATAGCCGAGATACCCAACCAGAACCGGGATGGGTGGCACCATATAGAATTGGAAACTTGAGGTGGCATAGGGGCTGATAATGTCCGATGGGCGGACGTCCTGGGTTTGGAGTGCTACCAACAAAAGGCTGCTGGATATGGCTGTGTTGCAGAGCGTGGAGTAAACGAGCATGGGAAAGCTAAAGCGGTTGTAGTAGTAGTCATGGTTCGGATGTGGACTGACGAAGTCATCTTCTTTGAAAGTCGTCTTTGTGACGAGCTCGAGGAGTGATGACGGGGCTCGCGAATCGATCTGTAAGAACTCGATGCCATCGACCATGTCTGTGAGATGGTCATGGGATTTACGATTTTGGGTTGTAGCTACGGGCGTACCCTGTCAGCATATTCATCAAGCAGTAGGAGCGTAGAATGAGACTCACCTCTGACATAACCCTCGATCAATGTTATGAACGGTGCAAAGACGACGAGGAGAGCCATCACCTGGCCGAATGTCCATTTGTTGCTGTCCGCTTCGTCGAGTGTTGGCCGCACCCACAGGTTGAGCATGCCCCAACAGTAGCTGACGATCAGCCACCAGACCTAGCGACATCAGCACTGCTGTCGTTCTACAAAGTCAACGTAAAGCTCACCTCGAATGCTCTCGAAGTAATCAGATCAGCGAGGAGTCTAACGGTAAGAAAGACAGTGAGGGCAGGATGGTAGATGAGTACCGAAAATGGGCAGGAGAACCAAATTGGCCATGTCAAAGACCAATCGTGCATCTGTGAAAGCACACGCGTGGACAGGCTACTACAGAACGTCCGAGTACTATTGTAGACCCTCGTTGGAAGTCGGAAAAGATGCCAGAGGCGGTTGCACATCCCCACACCAAGAAAAAGTGCCGAAAGGATCATGCGCTGTTGAGTGGCCTGAAAAACCTGCTCACAAGTATACGTGTAAAATGTATCTTTAGTACACTGCCCCTCGTGGCGATTGAAGTAGCATATAGCGTGATCTGTCGGTTTTGGCCTGATGTTTTCAGCACTTCCCTGACCATATATGATGGTTGGCGAGTCCCACGCATAGTGACCTGTAGGAACCAAGGCGACGATAAGCATGATGACAAGAATGACCATGCCTGGTAGTCTCCAGAAGTAGCCAAGTGTATTCCGTTGGAAGTAACTACGAAGTGCCGTCAAGCAGCACAGGTGAGTGATACTTGAGAACCACGCAAGTTGGACAAGTCTTTGCCAATGATATGCTGAGATCCCAGTATCCAGCTGTGTGAAACCACTAATAAGGATGGAGAGACCGGTAATGAGTTGAAAATCGCTCATGGTAAGCATGGACTAGCAGGGTCAGCTAGGAAGGCAGATAGCCATAAGATCGACTTGCATGAGTGAGTGCGCTCCTGATGCGCAAGCCTCTTTCGCCCCATCGCTCGATCCCACGTAATTCGCGGTTTAGGCCGAGTCTCCACCATAGTAGATACTCGTCGATGGGGTTAATCTTGCTGGGATGTTCATGCCTTATACCATCACGATCAACTGCAGTCGCAGCATCTGGGTGGTAGACGAAGACGTAGTTAGCGACAACTAGAAGTAAAGCAATGGAAGCTGTGCTAGTGTACGCGATGGTGACCTAGGATTCTCTTAGTCATGTACAAACTTGTCGAACGAAAGCATGGTGATGACTTACACCGATTCCAGAAATGTCCGGGTTGGAGGCAAGCTCAGCCGGAGGATCGTCGGCGCAAAACTCGTACACCATTGTAAGATAATGGGCCTGCGTCAGGCCGTCACCGTGCTTTTACTGGATGTGGGGCCTCCCCATTAAGAGACCGCGATTCGCGAGGAACGACAGGAGATGGCTACCAGGTAGCTAGGTGAATGTCGCCAACTTAGCAGTGCAACATCTAGCAAGAACCAGTGGCGCCCGTTTGTGCACCTATGGGATCATTCAATTTTCGTTTGCTGTTCGGCAATGCTTGTGTTGTTCAAATTTGGGCTACAACCACATTGTTGATAGGCTGCAAAGACTTGGCCAGGTCTGACCGGAAGCGAAGAGGATCGCGTGGCGTTAGCGAGGCAGAAACGAGAACGAGTGACGTCTTAGTACAGCAGAACGAACAAATCCAGCAGATAACCTTCGCGTGGCAGTGCGTGTACTGATCGGTGAAGGAGGCATGCACGTGTTGTCAAGGAGGTTGAGGCGCAGTCTTGCGCTAAAGTTGCCGGATGACTAACAACTGAAACTTCAACGGATGCAAAGCGAACCCGCGCTATACTAACGATAAAGGCCCGAACAACATAGAGATGTATCGTCAGCAAAACCTATGGAAGAGACTATGCACAATGCTGTTCTGCTCCTTTCTGCTCGTCCCATCAGTTCGCATTCTTTAAAAGGACCATTTATAGCAGCATAGTCTCCACTTGGCGTTGATTGGTGTACTCGCAAAGCTTTCGCTTCTTATTGGCTCGCTCGCATAGGTCACGTGCGAGCATGATTTCGAGGACGCCTGAGCGCTTGCTGCTTGCCGAGCGGACCAATCGCTGAATTGATAGAATCGAATGCTATGACAGAATAGGTAATATACAGGCTGCGGCTTGAAACTGCAGTACCAAGGAGGGTACAAATCAATGGTGGGCCTAAGGCAGACGAGAGATGTACGTAGGTATTTATTGACAGTTGAATTCCCATACCACGCAGCCAGCCTAATTCTTCTGATCAAGCACTTCACGAACCTCTTTACGCCCTTTCGAACCTACCTACATAGCGGCCGTTTAGTCCGATCGTTATAGCACTTTCCAACACTGCCTCGCAAATAGGCAGCCTGTACATCACTTTTCAGACCCATCCAACATACTCTCGTCAGCCCAACTACTACACATCACGCACTCAGTGCGCTTCCACCATCCCTACATTTACTACACCGACGCACCCAAAAACCACCCATCGCTATGCCTGCCCTGGTCCCCCGCGACAACGCCGGCTACGCGCTCCCCTTCTTCGTCATCGTGCTCATCGTCATCTTCGGCTCACTCTGCCTCGTCGTTTGCGGCTACGCCATCCACCGCACATTCGGCTTCAAGAACGATGGGAACGGTTTCAAGCCGGTCTCCGTAGCGCAGGCGGATTACATGGCGGAGGTGAGGGTCAGGAACATGGATCACCTTGCGTATGAGGGGAGGAGAAGCCAGTACACGAGGAATGGAAGGGGACCTATGCCAGAATACAGGGAGGGGTGACGGACCTGGGCGTCGATGAAGTAGTGGAGTGAAGCACCTACCATGGCAACTCATGTAGGAGGATTACAGGCTTAATGGGGATCTAGGACGTCGTTTTTGACTCGGGAAAGACATTTAGGAAGACGACTGAGTGGTAAAGGCACCGAAGTGTAGGGCAATGAGTTTATAGACGCAAGTAAGGAGGCTAGAAAGGTACATTGACTCAGCATGATATATGAAAGCAATAAATGTAAGAGACAACATTCGATGTCTTGTCCAAACTACTTTACTTACAGCCAGGCGTAGGAAGAAGTGTTATGAGCTGCAATTCGATCTCGCAGAATGGAAGCGTGCAATTACAGTGCTCCCGTGGCGTAAATGGTAAAACGAAATACTTAGGATCTCCTTCACATACGCAGAAAGGCAGCTGACCAAGAAGTAGACTCAATTGTCTGTAATATCGGGACGTCGTTCTCGTGTTGGTAAATGGGAGCTTTGATGATGCTGCAGGGGTGAGGAAGGTGGTGACGAATCATGCCCCACAACGCGCCTTTCCAAAACTCGTCAGCATTTGTCCTCAGACCCTCCTCTTGACCTTGTTCACTCATCTCGCTGAACTTTCGCACTTTCGCATCGCCGTCACGTCTCGTTCCTGACATTAGCTCGTTATGGTCGTTCATTCGCATGTCACACAGCGTGACAGAGGTACCTGCACCCGGCGGGCCAAAGTGCAGTAAGATTGATAACAAATTATCATTTGATGAATCAATAGGATCCAACCTACGGCTGATCTGCACATACCAAACGCCTTATTCTACTGGTACACTAATGAAAGAGATCTAGAGGGTGGTCATGTTCACACCAGATACCTACAATGCCCAAGCTGCGAGGGCGAAGACGACCGAGAGAGCCATAGCCATGGAGTTGACCACGGACACCGAAGTCAAGGAGCCTGCGCCTGTGCTCTGAGCAACACCAGTAGAACTGGGGCGAGCTGAGCCACTGGCTGAAGCACTGGGAGTGTTACCGCTGTTGGTCTGGTTGCTGCTGCCAGTACCGTTGCCACTGGAGGTGGTCGAGTTGTTGGTAACGGGAGAGGCAGTCGGCAGCTCCTTGCTGTCCGCAGGGCAGGTCAAGTTGTAGCGGGGGGTGGTGCTGAGGTTGTTGGTGATGGCGAACTTGACCTCGTTGTCGGGGTTGGCATCACGAAGGGTGTACCAGAAGACGTTGCGCTTGCCGAAGAGCTTGCAGCCAACATCCTGCCAGTACTTGCCGGCGTTGTCGACGGTGGCATCAGCAGCGCCGAATGCAGGTCCAGTGTATGCCCAGCCGGTCTCGGTAATCCAGACATCCTTGCCGCCGGCGACGCCTTCGGTGGCTGTCAAGGCGCTGCTGAGCAAGCTCCCAGCGTTGTCGATCTTGTTGTCGTGCTCGGCCTCGTAGAAGGGGAACGCGTTGACGGCGAGGAAGTCGATCTCGTCGATAACGGCCTTGTTGGAGCTGTTGACCCAGGCGGTCCAGGTGTCGACGTGGGTGAAGGGCTTGCCCTTGAGAGGTGTGCTGGCAAGACGCGTGCGAGCGGCCTTGATGAAGCGCACAATGGTGTCGGCGTTGCTACCGACGCCAGCCTTGTTGCGAATACCAGGTTCCGAAACTCGGTACAGATCCTCGCTACCGACCGAGATACCCACCACCAAGTCCGCCAGCTTCGAGCCGTACTTGTCGAGAGCCGATGTCAGGGCCTTCAGCTCGTTGTCGATGTTGTCCGTGCCAGAGGCCCAGATGCCAAGCAGGAGGCTCGTATTCGTCGCAATCGCAGCTGGGAATGCAGCAATAGGGGTGTCCGGGGTCTGCCACTGGATGTTGGAGTACAGGCGGATGGTGTTGAATTCGCCGGGCGCACCATTCAGGCTCTTCGCAGCCTTGAACTCGCGCTCGAAGTCTTGCTGGTTCTTCGCATTGCCCTTGTCGTCTGAGGCGCCCGAGTTGAAGCCCAGAATGGTGCCCTGGGCAAAGCTGAGCGTCGCGGCGACGCCGAGTGCGATTGAAAAGCGCATGTTTACTGTACGAGTTGAATGAGTGTGGAGAAGAGAAGGAAAAAGCCGAGAATAAGAGAGCGCAAAAAAGAACGGTGGTGGTGTAAGCACAGTGTCCAGGGGGCAGTGAAAGTGAGACTGGGGACCCGCGTGTTAATTAACGGCGCACTGTGGAGACGATTCGGGGAACGAACTCGGGGAAATTTGCGGGCTCTGGCTACAGCTCGTGATTGGGTAGGTGTGACACAGCTTGGCGTAGCTGAGGCTCGGCGCCAACCGGGAACCTTGCGATTCGCGCAGAACTATGCCGTGCTTACCATTGAAACACCATGTTGTCTGCTCTCGCTTTCCGATCAGGTCGCGCAAAGCTGACCTGAGATGCGACCATGACTTCGCGGTCCCCCACAACATCAGCTCTGGTCGTGTGCGTGCTCAGAGCGAGATCCTAATCACAGTGTTCAAGTCGCCGAGAGGCATAAGAATCAACGTGATTATGGAGTAGTTCCGCTTCGCTATCAACAGCTGCACCGAGGAGGTGTCCAGACTGGAGTGATCACACCAGCTGCATCTTCTGAGCCAACTGCTCTGGCAGGTCATTCGACTTAGCCGAGGCACCCATCTCTGCCGCCTGTGCAGCCGCAGCTGCATCAGGGAACGCCACCATGAGGCTGGCAACTACCTCCGCGAACATCTCTAACCAGTTCAACTCAATGTCAGGATGCGCAGCATAAGGACCCTCCCCGCCTTGAGTCGGTCTGTCCGTCCCTGCCATGAATCTCGTGCGTGCCTTACTGAGGTGAGGCAAAGACCACGGTGTACCTGCAGTCCGAGCATTTGAAGCCCGACTGCTATGCTCAAGTTCGCGAGGGTAGTAACGGGCGATACCATCGAGAACAATTTGACATTTGTCGTCGATTGGAACCAAGCCTTCCTCCATGATTGCGACCAAGAAGCGAAGAGTCCAGTCGTACGGTACGAGTGCTAGGAACTTCTCATGGAAGTATGTGCGGCAGGCGGTGCCGCTGTACAAGGATGGAGTTGTCTTCTCGAGTTTACGAGCTCGGCTGCGGAATTGATGAGGTACGTGGCGCACGCTCGGCTTTGAGGTTTGGGGAGCAAAAGGCACCTTGAGCAGCTCTGAGTGAGCTTCATATAGGTTCGCAAGTCGCCGGAACTCCTCTGCCAATGTCTTTCTGCGTGCTGACAACGCTCGTTTGTACAGAACAACACCAGTCTCCAGGTCAACTGCTGACAGGTCGGGCCTACCAAAATTGATGAGCTGTTTAAACAGCAGCTGCTCGTCAGCTGGCAAATAGACCTCAAGACCCTCTAAAAATGGAAGTTCAAGAAGAGGCCGGGCAGAGTACAAGTGAGCGCTAAGCACCTCTAGCCATCGACCTCGCAAGGTAGCAGCGTCCATCAACCACTGCGAATCTTGGGTCTGAAGGAAAGAGATGTCTTTGTCACATGGACAGAGCCTGTATCTTGAATGATTGCAACCAACCCGGGTTGTAACTTTGAAAAAAGGGCGAGCTTCACGTCTCGTGTCAAAGCACAACACATTCAAATTGTCGGTAAGTCGAAGGCATTTCTGCCACATCGTGCGATCTTCCTCGGCGCCAAAAAGATGTCTCCATGCAGGGCTTATTGTGAGGGCTTGAGTAAGCTTTGGCCCTGCCCAACTGGACAGGCGAATGACCCGTTCAAATGTTGCCTCTTTGATGACGGTCTCGATGAGCTCCAATGGTAAATTTTCGAGGTCGTGTGCGATGTCGCGGTTGCGGCCCATCGTGGGCTCGGTGGGCTGGAGGTAGTCGGACATGATTCGTTTGATATGGGAAGAAGGTGTAGGTAAGTTGTAATCGCAGCGCTGAAGATCGTCCTGTCTGGAGAGAAGCCGAATGGATCCACCGTTCGAAAGCGAGACAGTCTTTTAATATCGCTGTATCGAATCAATCAAGGCTGATTGTATCTAAGTAACAATCGAGAACATAGCATTATTCGCAAATCGACGGGGAAGGGTGTATATGCGTGGCTTAGCACACGTTTCGGAGATGACTCCCGCCCCGTCAAGAGTGGGTCGTCGCTAGGGCGCAGCCGCGACCGGTGAGGCTGAGGCAATCACCAACATTGAGCCGGGACCTCAGCAAACAACAACGCATTAACTCGTTGAGTATTCCCCGTGTTTTAATATCCTTCATGCACAGTTGCAGGTGTCCTTCGCCAATACATCCTCAAATACTTCGACAGCGCGCATGACGATACACATTTTTGTCCGACACCATCAAAATGACGGAACATCTCCCTCAACATTCTGCAGCAGCCTTTGTCATAACAGAACGACCGGAGGCCATCGCAAAGCGACTTCTTAATGACGATGCACTCATTAAGAAAGAGCAATCTTGTAGTTGGGTTGCGCTGCATGTTCCTAATGTGAGCTCCCTGGGGGCGCTCAAAATTGCCAATCATCTTGCACCATCCCCGAACCTCAGTAACAACATCAAACGTATGCTTTACGAAAGCCTTGTGGCCCGACTGCGACAACACCTTCGCAGTAATGGTATCTACGGCACTCAACACGAATTTGACAGTGTCAATCAACGGCTACTTAAGGCGCAAGAGCGGGACAGGCCCTCGCTCGAAGAAATTTCTAATGTTCTCGAAGAGCTCATTCAAAGTGAAGTAATTTCCTCAGAAATGTCTGCCAAGGACATCATCTCAGTCTTGAGACAAAAAGCGGCTGCAGCCCATCATACCACTGTTGTCGACAGCGAGGACTTGAAAGACTCCAGAAATTTACGTACGACTAAGATACCGAAACCTCCAATCATACCCCGAAAACGTTTGTGTTATATTTGCCGGTTCTCCCTCACAGTACCGCACCCCACACAGCCTTCTATGTGTATACCATGCGGTCGATTCAACCTAGCAGCATCTCAGATATCTGCACCACCAAATCTCACTCTCCCTCCTCAATTCACAGCCTTGGTCACAGGGTCACGTATTAATCTTGGCTACTATACAGTTTTGAGACTGCTTCGGTGCGGCGCACGTGTAATCGCGACAACAAGGTACCCAAGAGATGCCGTGGCTAGGTATGCACTGGAGAGCGACTACCCCCTCTGGAAAGAGAGGTTGAGAGTTCTCGGCGCAGACTTCAGAACCGCGGCAGATGTGTTTGCGCTTGTCAAAGAGACACGGCGTTGCCTACGAGACTGGGACGGCGCTGAGCAACTCCACCTGCTTGTCAATAATGCTGCGCAGACATTGACTGACAGTGTGCGTAAGGAGGAGCAAGCGATCGAGCGTGAGGTTGGCTTGCTGAACATGGCTGAAGAGTCCGGTATATATATACCGGGCAATTACAACGCAAGAGTGAGAGGCGGAGGACTGCTGATGGCGCTGGGTGGTGTCGACAAGGAGCGAGGTCTTATTGAGAACCACAAATCGAATGGATCCGAATCCCAATCAACAGATACAACAACAAAAGTTCACTCTTCCGGAACCTCAAAAGATGTAGCGGTCTATACGAAATCCTCCTGGGTGCAGAACCTCTTCGAGATCCCTTACGAAGACGTCATCTCTGCACACTCAGTCAATACATTCGTCCCACTAATTCTCTGCCGCGAACTACTCCCGCTTATGGGCAGAGTGCGAGATACCCAAGAGAATGATGAAAGACCCGCAAGCACGAAGCCTGAGGCCTACATCATCAACGTCTCCTCGCGCGAAGGTATCTTCGAAGACCGCACCGGATCGGCTGGCAAAGCAGGAAAACACGTTCATACGAACCTTTCGAAAGCAGCGCTCAATATGATCACCGAAACGGAAGCGGCATCTGCATGGCACTCGAGAAGAGTTGCAATGAACACCGTTGATCCAGGCTATATGAGCGCAGCTCCAGAGTACGAGGAGTCGTTTGGTGGGCAGCGGCCTCTCGATTGGGAAGATGGCGCTGGAAGAGTGTTGTGGCCGGTAGCTGTAGGTGAGCTGGAAGGTGATGCTGTTTGGGGAAGATTCTTGAAGCATTATGGGGCTGTTGAGGTGGATCCTGGCGCTGGGAGAGGCTGATGGTCAATTCTGCTCCCCGAATGACAGAGACCTAGGCAGCTAGTACAAAATTCCTCCTCTGACCTTAGAACCTTGATTAGGTTGCGTGTATGACGCCAGCGATCTGCTTGAGAGAAACTCTGGGCTTTCTGTTAAAACAAGGTTATCGTGTAACATCAAGCATCCTTCAATTCAGGACCTTGCTATTGGTGTCGAAAGCTCGATCCCAGCTACCCATGAGGGCTGATTTGACTGTAGGACGTTGCAAAGAGTAGTTCACTTGGAGGTGGTCAGGCAGCCTACTATGGCACAAGAAATCAGATACACCGATCTGAGGTGGGAGGTGCCTACGTCTATCCTAACCTGGCTATGTCTGTTCTTGGGATAGTGGGGAACTACCAACGTATCTGAGTATTATAATCTGCTTTACCAACTGAAAGTTTCATCTATCAGCACATATGCACGAGCTCGTTTATCATTCCTAGCAATCTGGGTGACTCTGTGCCGAACGTCATCGGCCAGGCCCGGGGGACCAGATATAACGATCGCAAGAGGCCCTCTGCGCGTACTACCATCGTCCACCATTTCTCGTTGTAGGATGGAAGCCAGATCAAATCGCTGCCCGACAAGTGTCTCAACTGTGACTTTGGGGGAAATGGAGTTCAAAGTGGGCAGCAAAGTCGTGATAAGTCCTTGGTGTCGACTGGACCAGAATAATTTTGCGTCCTTTATCTCGCAACGTTTGAGCAATGGAAGGCAAGCTGTAATGCCAACACCGCCTGCGATGCATAGGATGCTGCTACATGGCGCAATTTGCGAGTGCAGACGGCCAGAATGATCGTAGGGACCTTCAACGAAAACGCGTACACGTATCTGTTTGCCATCAGAGCTTCCAGCTTTGTTCAGAAGAGCCTTGGTGATGCCACTACGGGTGCGGGCGAAAAATGTCGTGCTGACGTCCTCGTCGCAAGCCTTGCCACTACTAATCGCTGCTGGTGTGATAGAATGACGACTGGATTCCTTCTCCCGCATATTGTCTTGCTCCGGAAGTGAATCTGAATCTGACCGTGGTGGAGTTGCATGCGTTTGCGCTATCCCAGACGCAGCGCCGCTTACTGAGAATGGATGGGTCTCCCAGAATCGCCAAGTGAGCGTTGGAAAGCAAAGGTAGGCGACGCCTTCCTTGAACTGCTTGCCATGCAGCTCAATACTTATGTAATCACCCTCGGTGTCCGGAATCACAGAGATGGTGGCGGTGCTGCTACCGTGAACAGCGATGCGGACGATCCGCACCAAACGCTCGAGTGCCCACAGGCCAGCGGCAATGAACATCCATATCTCGTAACCCCAGTTGTAGGTGTACAGATACCAGATGTGGTAGTAGTATCCGATAAGAAAAATCAAGGACAAAGTAACGTGTGAAGCGATAAAAAACTCATACAGCTTTTGTCGGACGGATAGAATGGAGAACGGGATTAAAGCACAAACTGCAACTGTGCCGACAATTCCCCATTGCCAGTATAGTCGAAGCATTTCCGTAGAGTATGTACCAGAGATGACGTAGTAGCGCCAGAGCATGGCGGAATGGATGACGGTATGCGCAACTGCGCAATATCCAAGCCAACGATGAAGCAACAGATAGGTGCTGTAGCTCCAGTCGGTGAAATACAGCAAGACGCTGTTTCGAGACGAGAAAAGGACAAGGGCTACAGTGTTACCAATAGCCATAGTTCCAGCGCGATTTCCTATAATACTGATAAATTGATTTTCCCTCGTCGTGAAGCTTGCCTGGGGCTGGTGGATCGTATATGGAGCAACCAATAAAATGACATTAAGCACGACGATTAATAGGATATAGAGGCTCTGTCCACGCGTAGGTACAAGTCCCTGTGCCACAGGCTGTCGGTGACGTCTTCCGAATACTGCAGGAGATATCAGAAGCGAGTTAAGTCGGCTCCAGCCCCGGCTGGCTGTCAGTCCCGGTATAAAGCGGAGGAAGGAGAATAATGCGGGGATAAAAATGGCCGCGATTGCGACAATAATCCTGTGGCAAATCAGTTTACGTTATCTCACAGAAACTACCAATCGAGATACTCACGTCATCATACTGTGTCCCTTCTCGTTGATCTCAAAGTCAGAGAGGTAGTTGTATTGCAATTGCCATTGTACAGGACTGACAAGGCGAGTACTGTTCAGCGCACCGCTGCCGCCAGTTGTGAGTGCGAGAACGCCCGAGACTTTGTGTGGCACTAGACCTTTGGGGATTGATGCAGGCGTGGAGGGCGTGGAATTATTGGCCTTTGCATTATCCTCGTCCTCGCGTGCTGCAGCCAGTGCGCTCGAATACGACATGATAGGGACATATTGATAATTGCCCAGGGTTCCAGTCCCGAGATGTGATGCCCAATAGTCTTCTATCAGACTCATTGCTGGCTCATCACTCAATGTACAATACGTGTCGATACATAGAGCCATGGTCTTCAAAAAGGCGTTGTCCTGAACGAAACATCTGGGTGGGGTCGCGACTGGATTGTGTGCTGTTCCGTGATTCTCTTGCGAAGCCGATGGTGTACATGCCAAAGTCTGCTTTCGAATGACATTGCGACAGGCAAAAGCGCAGGTTGGATGGTATAAAGTCTTGCCGAAACCTATCAATCCTGTGCCATCAGCTCTCGTTTCTGAAGAGAATAATTGCAATGCGCAAAGGGTCGAGACAAGCCAGACGCATGATAGGCGTGCCATGGTGGTCGATGCCGTCAACGCTGTGCTTGTTGAATCAGCAAACCAGATTTGCGAGCTATGGGAACGACAGCAATTTGTAGAGCATTATCGCCCGAACTGTGAGCATACATCTTGCTTGCTTTTCCAAGACCCACTGAGCTCGTGGCACGCTCATTCTTGGATTCGTTTGTTTCAACCTAGCGGAAACTCGGGTTTGAATCCATCGCACGACTTTTACACCCAGTAATTCGTGGTTGTGTGCAGTCAGAAATCATTAACTGAGGGCGTTTGAGTTAATTGCGCTTACTTTGGATATTCTGAGAAGCTTCGATATCTTGGATGTCTTGGCTCGAGCATTTGCGACGTTAGCAGGCATTGGCGCATATACATCTGGCCAGTTTGCGGGTACGCCAACGACCTCACAAACCTTAGTGCTGCGCAATGTGGGGTCAAGACAGTGCTCGATACCCTACGAAGGTCTTTGCAATGAGCGGCTTCTTACTCGTGTTCCGAAGCATCTAGTACGCAATCAGGACGGGATGCCTGATAAACTTCGCTGGAATCGAGCTGAACACTGCTTCGAATCAAATTTTCTCAATTATTTTTTCTACCGAGATCCCGTCAACCTCTGGATGCTACTTTTCCTAGTAGAGGTCATGCCCACCTAACCTTTGAGAGGCGCCCAGTCCTGCTGCTGCTGTGCGCTCATGAATGATCCAACGTACACATTCTTACCCAACTTGAACCCTGCCTTCCTTAGCAGCGTGTACATGGTGTTCAGGTGGAAGTACGAGTTTGGCAGGACGAAGGAATGGAAGTAGTCCGCGAAGGCAGTCATGTGTAGTGTAGGCTTTCCAGGCCCAATGGAGATGTCGACGCTCTTCCCAGCAGCGTCGTTGTACGCTTTCTCGTCAAGGCTCTCAAGCACGCTCTTTACGCCCTCGAAGAACTTAATGACGTCATCAAGAGTCGCGAAGTCGGCCGTCATGGCAGGGACGTCGACATTCGACAGCTTCAGAAACTCGATGGCTGCGACAGAGAACTTGGCGAGAAGCATGGGCTGCACGCGGAAGGGCAACATGTCGCCAAAGTTGGAGTCAAGGATCTCCTGGTCTGAGGGGAGGCTGCCCTTTGACTGCTCATCCTTGGCAGTGCGGATTGTGTTGATTGCAGACGAGATGATGCTGCGCAAAACAGGAACGGTAGTACCGTAGAAGTTGTAGGCGATGGGGTCGGACATAGCGGGCGATCGACCGAGGTGGGGGATGGCGGGGTAGCTGTGATGGGATTGAGTCGCGTTATTGACGAATTGCGCGAGTTGTGGAGTACTATGAGATGGTAAGTAAAGAGTTATAGTTAATCAAGTGACTGAAGCTCACATACTGCAGTTGATTGTGAGTGTAGCTGTGTCAAAAGGTTGCGATGGGCCGACGTGTTCTTTTGTCTCCAAAAGGCGGTCTGTTCTCAAATGTGGGCAGTACTAGCGCGGAACTCATACACACCGCATAGCCACCTCTGTTACTCGGATGCTTACAAATTACAGAGTGAATAAAGTTCCTGGAATAGTGTTGCACCTATCGATACGACTATTTAATACCAGGTCTATCCAGTTGTGAAGTGCCTTCCTTCTGCCATTCGGTCCGAACAGCTTAGAAATGACGGATCGGAATATCATTCTCAATTTCATCCGGTCCGACGTACGTAGACACTTCTTGTCTCAGGTTTCAGAAGTCATACTCTGCATCAAGAGAGCGGTTTTGGTCTTATAGTTGAAGAAGTTGCTGGTCTAAGTAGTCGCTCGAGCGCATCTCGCGGTCTTGCTTCTGCCACAGCGGAGCACATCCTGGCACAGAAATTTCGCCGAGCAATCTGGCTATATCAATATCGTGAATAACTAAGCCAAATGTGCTTGATCCAAAACAACTGGCGTGTAATTACTTTTCAGTCACGTGGGAGCCAAATCACCAGTTGAAATATGTGCACAAAGGAGCCTTCATCTCCACGTATAGTTAATTGTAAGTTAATTGATACCGACGATGCATGCTATCCTACCCTTCCAGGAAGTAATAACCTACAGCGGTCTATAAGGAGTAGCAGGCACTTCTCTTCCTTTTAGACAAAGAGGATCCACATCTGCTAACTAGATAGGCTTGGGCCACCAAAAATTATGCGGCAGTCTAGTGTGTTAGAGGAACTTCGCTTTCCGGGAGGAGGAGGGTGACTTAGCAACCTCCCAAATATCGACACCGTAAGCGCAAAGTGCTGCTTTAATCCGTCTCCCTTTCGCATCATCAAATTTCCGCCTTCCTCCGTGGTATTGGTAATCGTCCTGTGGTAGAATCCGGTCACCATTGGACTTTTGAGAATATGGTCTACCTCTCCCTCTAAGCCCTGAAGTTTCAAAGGAACTGCAGCTACTCTACTCTCCCTAGGTATCCGCTTGCACTATTGAAGATATTACAACAAGGCAGTCGGTGCTCTACCTGGAGTCTACACACAGGTAGACAGGAAAGAAAGCGCAGGGAACCACAAACTATCCCATCAATTCATGGCTACCTTGAAGGACTCCCAAAGTCTCCGGCGTTAAAGTCATCACGCATGCAGGAGACAGGATCTGGAGGCCGAGCCCTGGTGTAAAGGTGGCTAAGATAACTGAAAATGCCTTGCTGCCTCGCCTGCAACAGAAGGAAAGGAGAACCATGGCTGAATCAGTTCTGTGAGAGGTACCGATTAGGATACAAGAACTTTTATTTGCAGATCCAGAATGACATCTGTCGGGCAAGTGCTCAGGCAGCACAATGTTCTGAAATGCCTAGGTAGATAAATAGGCGGTGGTCGTCGTTTCTTATTTTCGAAGCGTGCTCTGATCTGGGTTCCATTTTGTAGGGTTTGGCCAACGCCAAGCAACCTTTCGGAGAGAGCGCGTGGATTTCTGAAATCTGATCTTGGTTTCTGGCCCAAGAGGTGTGATCGTCACCTGTAGTAGCCTTGGCGTTGCCTTGCCGCAACCTCTCGTTTCCAGCCCTGCTAGCCTCGAGTTCGATTTGAATTTCCAGGGTTACAACGTCTCCACCGTGCACGGAGTCAATGATGAGGTCACAGGCGCTGTGAGAGCCCTCTATAGAGCGTGTTTTCTTTATTGTCTGAAGTTATCGAAATATGCACTCTGCTGAGCACCGCCCCGAATTGGGGCGGTGCATCGTGCAAGGGTAGAGCAGATGCAATCTGCCATGTGCCTTGCAGCCTCACATACGAGTATCGCTGAAAATTGAACCTGAAGATCATGCTGAGTAATACGAAAGCTGAGGCCTTGTTGATTTGCAACTGCAGTATGGCAAGGGGACCTGGTGAGCTAGCGTCACTAGAGCCTATCGCGATTGACAATGGCGACCATACGCTTTCATAAGCTTGAGGCGCTCCTATTCGCACGTAAAAATATTGAATCTTGGTATGAGGACGAGTTTTCCATTCTAAACAAGTTGCCTGTGATGCCTGAGCTAACTAGATTGTCCGCAGGATCTGGTCTGCAGTGCGCCTCGCTCCTTTACGCAGCACCAGATCAGGACAACATTCTAATGCTGCCTAGATGCTTACTGCTACATATAATGGGTTAACTGAAACCTGATTCTATACTTATTCCTGTCGGTCCTCTATTTCCGCTGCGCTAAACTCCCTTCCACGACAAAACTCTTTATGCTGATACAATGGACGCTCCCAATACTCAAACCACAGCCGCAGGGTCTTTGATGGTATCAAACAGCTCTGCAGGCCATCATATGAATCTGAATGATGTTCCTGAAGACGTCCATCGCCTCATCCTGTCCGAGCTCTCGGAGTCATCGCCATCTGCCGTAGGCAATCTCGCAAAGTCCTCGAAGGCCCTCCGAAACGCTGCATTGCCTTTCGTGTAATTATTGAGACATTGTTTTGGCTAGAGGGCCAAAAGGAAGCAAGAAGCAAAACACTTACCAATCCCTCGTTGGAAAATTCGGCGACGATGATTACTGTGGGCTTGCTAGACATGTTCGGAGGATTATTGTTGAGAATGATGTACCTTCGGACGACTTAATGTTGATACTTCACAAAATTGCCAAGTTTGGAAATCTTCATTGGCTAAAGTATGTCTTTTTCATCGCAGCCAATGTATTCCCATAAGCTGACATGAGCAGTTGGAACACTTCGGCACACATGTCTCGAGCTGTTTTCGAAGTTCTCCACACAACATGGCCCAATCTACAGATATCCCTTTCCGTCATTAATCGCCACGATTCCAAAATTACTGCCCATCGACAGATGAATATGCGGCTCCTGTCGTCTCCTCTCTTGGTTGAATTGACCTATGTTATTTACGAGCAAGGCTACCGCCCAAAGGAAGCCAGTGGTTCTGAGTGGCCCAAGCTGACCCAGGCTTTGGCGGCTGGTGGTAATGTTCGATCTCTGCGAATACAGAGTTAAGCAGACGGAACCGAATACTACGGTATCAAAATTGTACCAGATACTGAGCCAGCGAAGTTAGCGCGCCTAGATTTTACACATGCCATGCAGCTACCTCGACTAGAACATTTGAGCCTTCGTAGCCAGCAAAATTGCGGCCATTCCTCCTACTTCTGGGACTATGAGCATTGTTGTATGCTGCGCGGATCTGTCGACTGTGCGCTCTTGCGTACGCTCGACTTTGGGGATGAAAATCCCTCGGTGTTCTTCAATTCTTTCACAAGCTGCTTTCCAGGACTCAAATCGTTGCGCTTTGGGGCTGCAAGTCAAAATATGGGCCCGGCAGTAAGATTCATCAAGTCCATCCCAGCGCTCGAAACCATCTATGTATCTCAAGCGCAGAGTGGAATTGACGAGCTATGGCCTGCAATTGCAAGGCATAAGGACACCTTAAAAGCTCTCAGCTTTGGGCCGACCTTTAGCGATTGGTATCGTGTTAATTACATGGACCGAACCGTTCTGGAGACAGTCGCAGAGATCTTTCCTAAGCTTGATCACCTCGGATGGCATGTATCTTGTGAATCTAATGTAAGTCGTTCAGGAACAATTCCGTATGGTGCAAGCTGACTTTGACGCTCAGATAGAGCCAGGTTGGCTAGCAATTCTGTCGACTATGAATCTCAAGGAGCTTGACCTGTTTATTCATATTCCCAGCGAAGCCTCGGAGCTTAGTGACCGGTTGGTTCAAAATGCGGAGGGAGCGATCACGGCTCCGCCACTCAATAAGAAACGGTCTCTGGCAGCTGCCATTAGTATGGCTGATCTGATCTCAGAGGCGCAGACCGTACCACTTGAACGTCTCACTCTTTACATTTCCCGCATTGGGTATCAAGATAGGGCTGATCCTTACATGATGCGTTCAGGGCTGCAGATCAGGAGGAACGAGTATGCAGATGCAGCACAGGCAGAGAGATATCATTTTCGCGGTCAGTTGGACTGGAACCATGTCCTACCCCTACACGAAGAGCTGCTGTTTAACGAAACTTAGTTGTAGCATGAGTGTTTGCGTAACCTTGAGATTGTGTAGCAACCTAATTCACAGAGAATTGGACAGACGTTATGCTGCCATCGTCCTTTACCTATTGAAGTAGATATCTTATAATGTCAGTCCTATAAAAAAGATATGATCTCTATTCTATCTAGAACTGCCAATATAATACAGCTAAATTGTGAGATAAAGTCGTTCTCAGATCAATGATGAGACTGTATTAGCTGAATATAAACATAAACTACAAAATTTAGTTTGTCCATGTGGGTGATTCACAAGTTAAAAGGCTGTGCTTTTACCTTTGATGGATGCTATCAAGAAAGGTCAGAGACAATTTCTGTAACCTTGAAACAGACACCCTCCGCTAGTGCGGCTTGTTTTTCACTGTACTGCACAGCTTCCATAGGATCTGGTGGTGAAGAGGGAAAATCTACCAAGCGATCTAGGCGCGCCTCATCCTACCAATTGACTGCTGTTGGCCCTGTGCTCCATCGTAGTTACTTCTGCCGCGTTTGAAGCTCCCTAGGTAGTACCCAAGCATTCAATAGTTTCCAAAGTCGTTCCTCGCCTTTTCATCTACACATCGAGCCGTAACATGCGCAATGAAAGCAGCGCTGAACTTTTGCTGGAAGCGACGGACTGGCTGAAGAATATTGTGCTTGCTATTGAGCACTGGCATTGGCCCTGCTTTTACTAGAGTATCGGCAATGCAATCAATGTGGAGATTATCTTGCACGAGGTTGTAGCTGCTCTGCTTTAGTAAAACCTTTCTTGTGTTGAGCCTCACAATACGTCCTTGGCATATAATGGACCTAATTGTTTTGAACTGATAAATTTCGGCCATAGGGACGCTGGCAGGCTGATACACGGTGGTTCAGGCATTCTTATGTAGACGCATTAGCTGACCCAAGATCTTCTGTCAAAAGGAAAGATCTTTAACCGAGCAGCAAACATGACTACCCTTTGGGTTTCAGCAACAGTGGTGATAGTATTACCAGCAAACTCAGGTCCAGGCAGTAAACAGCCGGTTCATAATCTCACTAGTCACCATGCAATGTTCACAAATATTCTGTGCATCCCCCCAGTTTGCCATCAACAACCAAAAGCAAGTGTCAATCCAATTTTTGTGACACCTACCACGATGTAAACGCTAGAAGATTTCAAGTCACTCATTAGGTGTAACTAGCCTTACATCGTCCGTTACCTCACAGGGTGAGGAGGCTGGTGGTTACTGACCATCAGCCGGTCAACCGATATCGTAACAACGAGGGTATGGGTCTTGTTGCGCCAAGTTCAGGCACTCACTAATAGCTATTGTTACCAATGACTTCTGTCTTCGCCCATTTACTGCCTTTGCATACTAATGCCATTTTCCTCAACCTGCCTCCGGCGTTCTGTAGCTACTCACAAAGAATTGAGCGTACCTCGCCAGGATTCATGAATGGGTGTGTCCGTCAGGAGCCGTCTTTGAATTGCAGCACAAAGTCTGCCTCTTGATTTTTGCCTCTCGTGTCAGTGTGGCGTTGAACTAAGGTGTTGTGAAAGTATTGGTGCATTAAACACCAACGTGTCGAATGAGAACACATTTTCTTGGTCTTGATGCCAAGGGATTCCGTTGTCAGAGGTACATGCCTTTCGCGTACCCTGTTGGCGTGCTGACCGCAAACCACGCGCCAGAGAGATGTGGTAGAGTGTGATCAACCAAGGAACATTGAGTTTTCTGTAATACCGGAGAGCTACTTAACTAATAGAGGATGACTAAGATACTATTCGCCATCAAATGTAAGAAGACTTTGGATGTGTACTCTAGCGAACCCACGTTGACACAACAGCTCCCTTCCACGGTGTATCGGAAACTCGGCAACAACCATTACACTTACATTCTCGACGGCAACACCGGCTACATCCAATGTTTGTAGCACAGCGCAAAGAGTTTCACCCGTAGCGAGTGTGTCGTCTACCACCACGACTGAGCCATTCTTGGGTACTGCATTTCCCTCTATTTCTATGATTTCATCTGTTGAGTTGCTGTAGATCAAAGAAGATACGTGTGATTGAGACTTTACAGAAGAGATGGTAGGTGGGGGAAGCTTACCAGCTTTGCGTATGAGCACCAATGGAACATTGACCTGCAAAGACAACGCAGATGCAAAGACAATGCCGCCGACCTCACAGCACACCACAGCAGCAACAGTACTCCAGTCACCAGTGAAATGGTTCTGCAAGAGAGATGTACACAAAGCTAATCCACCCGGGTGTTGGGAGATGCCGAGCACATGACGGAAGAGGATGTTTTGTCGTGGGAAGTCGGGTGTCGGACGCACCATATCAGCAAGCCGTAGTAAGTCCTCGTGCACCAAGGGCAGCAGGTTTTCCTCAAAAAATATTTTTGCGGCTTCATCACCGTGTGTTTCGTTGTCGAAAATTAGACTAGGTCGATGGCCCAAGTCCGTCCAGCTCAACTCGACTGGCTCACCGATCTTGTTGTTCGCATCGCCTCTTTCATGTTGACACCCATCCCGCAACTGTCGCGTTTGTCCACTAGCTTGCACGTAAACCTCGAGAAGCCTGCTGTTCGGCACAAGATACGATAAGGCAGCAACGGGTGCTTTGTCTCTCATACCTGTGATCAACAGGACGCCTACATCTGTGGCACTGTGCACCACTCTCAGAAACTGCTCTTCTGGTAGCTGAGGCTCGCACTTTACTTGCTCTAGGAAGTATGCCGTCAATGCTGGCCGGTGTTGCTCTTTGTAGGCACGGTCTGCAAGCAGGCGACCAAGGTCGGCACCAGTAGCCGCCGCATATTCCCGCTTGGTAGCTTCGCTGATGCTCACAGCGCGAGGCGTGAGAGAACGCTTTGCCAACATGGAAACCCACACATCGGCACAATAGTCTTTACCAGCGCAGCTTTCACCCGTAATGAGAAGAATGAGCTTCGGCCCTAGTGGCGCTTCCGGGAGCGGACAGGCGTAAGCCAGAACGTTTCGTGGATCCAACCTCGTTTTAAGTTGGGCGAGCCGTTGCCGATTGATACCAAAGGCTTTTCTGGCCAGTAAGGTATCCCTGGGGTCCGGCCCAAGGTCGCATCCGTAGGCTCCACTGGATAAGGGCAGAAAGTCTTCCGCAACACTGTAGACCCATTCTGTGGTAGCCCGTGCAACTTCAGTGCCATCTTGGCCGCGAGGCCAAACACCCGTTATCACACAAGCGAAGTGCCAGTCTCGAGCGCCGAAAGCCGTAGCCTCTGGAGCGGTGTCGCCAATTGCACCCCCACCTTGTAACAGGTGAAGGTAACACTGTGGCGACGGTCGAGCCTGCACAGCTGCCACCAAGCGCTCAGCTACCTTTCGATCACCGATGTCCTTCATGAACAGGCAGCGCTTGAAAGAAGACGTCTTACCTCCGCTATGCCCGCCATGCATCCTCGAAATGTACATCTCTGTTTCAAACAGACCGACACCGTCTACAGTCTTGACGTCATATTCTTCTGATCCCAACAAAGAACTTATGGTTGTCGAAGACACACATTTTGCAGAGACAGGCACCGTGATAGTGGACGAAACCAAAGTCACGCCAAGATGCAGTCGATCAGCGTCCCAGTAAAGGTAGGCATCCGCAGAGCAGTCTCTGCTGAGCTTCCTGGCAACGAGAGCATCAAAACTGCTGAGCTTGAGCTGCGCTTCAACACCACCGCTCAGTGGAATGTCCCAATTTCGGACTACGTATGCTGGGGCTGTGTATGCCCTCAAAGTAACGCTGACTACGATGCCGAAATTTGTTCCTGCGCCTTTCAAAGCCCAAAGAACATCGGCCTCGTTCACCGGTCGGTCGAATGCAGCCGGTCGGTGTTCATTTGGTACATAGCCGACGCATAGGACCTGACTGGAGTCGACACTGACCACGACAGCACCCACGATAGCGTCGCAGGAGAGACCATGAAGTCGAGCCAGGTGCCCAATACCACCCTGCAGCCACATTCCAACACCCACACTTGGTCGCGATCCCAACGGCACTGTTACACCTGCCGCCATAGTTTCCTTGATGACGTCGCCGGCTGTGCAACCAGCCTCGACGACGACGAGGGCGTTGCAATTCAAATCGGCGGCGAAGCCTTTCTCTTCGGCGCTATGGACGTATACTCGATTGAAGGCACCCATATCGACCGAGACACTGTTGTTCCAAACGCAGTGACCGCTGTGGCCCCCGCCGATGATGGCTAAACCGACCTCATGCTTCAGGGCCCATTGAACACATTTCTGGATGTGATGGATCTCTGTTGGTTTGAAAATTGCTGCAGGGCGGCGCAGACGAGCCTCTCGATTCTTGATCCGTCTCTCTTCCTTACACTCTGGGAACTGCGCTATAAGCTCCGGTAACTTGGTTGCATGTTGTGTGAAGGCCAGCATGACATCCGGCGAGCGGAACGATAGATAATTCGGATGACCTTCCTCGCGGTAACCCAAACTGTGACAAACTTTTCGCCTCATAATCTTGACAGCCTTGTGCACCTCTTTATCATACATTACGAAACCTGCAATAAAAGAAGCGAAGCCGTCTAAAATCTCATCCTCATCTGCCACTCGGACGACTCCTGTGGGGAAGGAAGCAGTCTTATGGCATACTAAGCTATCAAGGTGCAAGCTCTCATCCCGATGGAAAACCACTACTACTGCCCCTCTCGTATTCCCAAGCATTTCCAGTGCCTGTTCGATGGCATTAGATTTTGTTTGAATGCCATACAAACTGTGGCAAAAGAGGACTACGTCGTACTTTACGTCGATGTCTTCTATGTCACTATTGTTGCCATTGCGTATGATATGCTGTGGTCGAAAAGGGAGACGATGAATGATCGGTGGCTTGTCCAGAGAAGGCAACCGTGAGTTCTTCACGGTATCGACCGAAAGCCATGCTTCTAGGCTTGTTGCAAACAATTGGTTGGGTTCAAATGCATTATATCGTCGGATTTTTCGTCTTTGGTGATTTGGAAGACCTCCCAGCACACTCTTTGGCCCTGGTCCGATTTCGAGCACAGAGATTTGAGCACTCGATTCGAACAGTGGAGCCAAGAGCTTAGTCAGTTGGGGGAAGATGAAATCCTGATAACTCTTTGAGCCCTGCACCAGAGTTTCAAATCCGACGCTGTACTGCGTATCCGACAACATTTGTATCGAAGATGTTGTCATCTGATCTGTTGTGGATCGGAGAGCGCGTTTCAAATCCTGGAGAGTGGCCATCTTGTCTTAACCCTAATCAGAACGTTAATCGCGATCACTGAACACGAAGACGCTCGACGGGTTATTAACCAGGAAGTAAACAAGATTGCTGCCGATAAATGTGCAAATAATAGGGGTGGGAACTCTGAAGTAATATGTTCTGTCTAGTAGCTATGTTGGCCTGACGTGCGGCAGGGTGTAGCGAATACACAAGCTGTCTTTATACAGATATTTGTATCTGGCCGTGCCAAATTTTGGGTCGTACAATTGGTGTTGGTGTATGAAGGCCACTCAGTAGGTCGATTTCACTGCTCCAGGATGTATCTAGCAGGTTGTGAGACAAACTCTCGCTTTTGAGTAATACGTGGGTATTCGAAATGTCAGCACGCTTGCGCGAAACAGGCTTTCTTGCTAACATGGTAGCATGCTTAGCTTGTGAGAGCATCAGCGACAGAAACAGTCCAATGTGGAATGTAGACGGGTAATGTGTGCTGGCAAATGAACAGAGAACACGTTATGCAGCGACGAGGACAGGCTGCATGATTCAGCTTCCTTCAGGATCGCAGCACTCCGAGAGAGTATAGGCGGTACATGATGTATTTTTGTGCCTTGGTTGTTATCACTAACCTAAATCTTGAATTCTACAATTTGGAGGGTTACAGCCTCGGGGGACATAATGCACTGCTTCAATGATGACCTGATCAAACAGTGATTCTAGTTCGCACCCTTGCCCGCGGATACGGAAGGGTGGCCGCACTACATGTGAAGTCCAATTACTTGGTCCTGAAAAGCACGTCGGACGACTGGCTGAGTATGTGCCACGCAGCAACCGAGCTTGGCGTTTGTCTCCTTTTTGGAAATAGATTTCGGTATCAGGAGTGATGCAGAGGCTAAGCAAGGCAAATCATGGTAATCCAGGGCAGGCTCAACACGTGCATTGCTTACTTATTGGATGGAAAATGCTGTACGATAGATTGACGAGCCTTCTACATAGTGGCGGCTGACCCTCGCATGTGCCACTGGAAGTGCAAATAATTGACTCATCAGTCAACTTCCATCAGGTGCGGCGTATGCCATCGTTGATTTGCGGCTGGTAAATATCATGATACAACGACGGTCATTCCAAGCTACACTGAAACAAGAACTGCCATTCATAATAGTGGGCTGCAGGTCGATACATCTGCAGCGGCACAGTCCGAAGCAATTGCTTACTATACAGATTGAGAGTCTTTCCGATCCCATTCGGGAAGCGGAGCGCAAGACTCCAGCTTGGTAGTTAAAGTAGCGGGGAGGAAATTGGATTTATCCGATAAGGAACGTTGCAGATGCTAACAGCTGCAACGATCTCGAAAGAGTTCACCGGTAGGCTGATTTTGCTGACTCCCCTACCGCATGCATGTATGTACAACAAACTTGTATTGGTACTATAACCCCGCACTTGGCAGGCTATGTAACAGGCATTACTACTATCCAGGCTTAATATTTCTATATACCCAGGTATAATACTATAGGGTAAGAGTCCATCTATAGCTAGGAAAATTAACTAGCCCTACCAATTAGTTAATTTTATACGTATTACTCTACTTTATATAACGTACCTCACGGGCGAGCCGGTCACCCGAGCGAGCCGGTCACTTTTGCCAAGACCACACCAAACTTCACTCTACCTGCAATGTCTCAACGCAGTAACGCAACAAGGCCCTTAAACGAAGCAGATATACAGCTTGCCCTCCAGGCTATTAAACAAGACGCGACACTGTCTCAGCGACGCGCTGCAGCTATCTACAAAGTCTCTCAAAGCACGCTTAGTGATCGACTTGCTGGAACCTCCCCACGACGCGATTGCAAGCCCAACTCAATGAAGCTGAAAAGCACTGAAGAGGAGGTGATTGTCCAGCATGTATTAAAGCTGGACGCGCGAGGATACTCGCCCCGGCTTGCTGATGTGGAGGATATGGCTAATTCTCTCCTTGCTGAGCGCCACCAGCCCCCTGTTGGCAAGAACTGGGCTAGCACCTTTGTTAAGCGTCGGCCAGAGCTGAAAGTCAAGTTCAATCGGAAGTACGACTACAAGCGAGCCCTCTGTGAGGATCCCGGGGTGATTCAGGGCTGGTTCCGCCTTGTAGAGAATACCAAAGCTAAGTATGGTATTCTGGATGACGACACCTACAACTTCGATGAGTCTGGGTTTATGATGGGCGTTATATCCACAGGAGCTGTTGTCACAGGCTCTGAGCGTCGAGGAAGGCCAAAGACAGTGCAGCAGGGCGACCGAGAGTGGACTAGTATCATCCAGGGCATCAATGCAAAGGGGTGGGCCATCCCACCCTTTATCATCTTCTCTGGCAAGCACCACCTCTCTGCCTGGTACAAAGAGCCTAGTATACCTAACAACTGGGTTCTTAATGTCTCTAACAACGGCTGGACAAACAATGAGCTTGGAGTTAAGTGGTTAAAGCACTTTGATGAGCACACCAAGGCGCGCACTGTTGGCAGCTATCGGCTGCTTGTTCTGGACGGCCATGAGAGCCACAACTCGGTTGATTTCCACCAGTACTGTGAGGAACACAAGATTATCACTCTGTGTATGCCTCCACACTCGTCGCACCTGCTGCAGCCGCTTGATGTGGGATGTTTTGCCTCTCTGAAGAAGGCATATGGCCGCCAAGCTGAGCAGCTAATGCGGAGCAAGATTACTCGCATCACTAAACTTGAGTTCTTGCCGTGCTTTAAAGCAGCTTTTGACGCCTCAATCACTAAGAGCAACATACAGGGAGGATTCAGAGGTGCTGGCCTGGTCCCACTTGACCCAGAGGCTGTGATATCAAAGCTCGAAGTGCGGTTGTGTACTCCACCACTACCTACTGTGGATGAGAGTACGTGGGAGTCTAGAACACCAAGCAACACCCTAGAATTTGGGTCACAATCGAAGCTGATTCGAGAAAGGATTCAGAGACACGCTGACAGCTCGCCAACTTCAATGGTTAATGCCCTTAATCAGCTCACCAAAGGCGCAGAGATGATAGCGCATTCACTAGTTTTGGTGCGCAACCAAGTTGCAGACCTTGAAGCAGCTAATGAGGCCGCTACACGCCGTAAATCACACAAAAGAAAGCGAATCCAGCGTGAAGGGACACTAACGTTTAGTGAAGGATTGCGGCTAACTACTCTAAAGGAGTTTAACGCTCGCAGCGATGGAAAGAAGGCAAAGAAGAGAGCGCGTGTTGAACCTGGCACTCAGCCTTTAAGACGCTGTGGCACGTGTGGTGAGGCAGGGCACAACGCGCGAACATGCAATAATGATGCGCAAAGTACTGTAGATTAGTTTAATACACTTTAGCCTACAGTACATTCTAGTTGTACACTGTAGTGTTGCAAAGTAGTTGCAGTGTTGGTGTGGTCTTGGCAAAAGTGACCGGCTCGCTCGGGTGACCGGCTCGCCCGTGAGGTACGTTAACCTACTAATATTAAACAAGGTGTATATAGATTTCTTTATACTATTATTATTAATGCTTATAACATACGAGTTCGCTCTTTCGTACCCATCGGCAGCTCGACTCGTCGTACCGGACAGTATCGTAACATCAAAGACCAATTCTACCATCACAGTGGCGTGGAAAACGAACTCAGTTTGTCAGGTGGTCAAAATTGGCTCCATAACATTCTCACTCGGTGTATTGCAAACTGTAGACTGATTTTGCTTAATAACATCTGCCAGATATTAATTCCGCCTACGATTACTGGATCCCGAAGAATGAGGGCACCGATTCGAGCATCATCCTTTAAGCTGGATAACTTATTCGATCAGCGCGCGTACAAGTTTCAAATCTTGCTCAATTGTTAGTGTAACAAAGTCCCCTCTGCCTATCGATACGCGTCCCCTACCATCAACGAACACCATCACTTGAACTTCAGCATTAGCCTCCTCTCGCATATCACCGAAGTTGTTTCTGCAAATGACCCACACAACTCGAATGTGCTTCCCGCACGTTCCGCGATTGTTGCATCCAGATTCAAGGGCAGGAACAGCGAACAAATTACGACGCGATTGTTGGAGCTGATGGCTTACGCTGCGGGGCTTGCGCATGTTTGGGGCCATGCGAAGGTGTCTTCACCATGATCTGACTATACTGCAACATCCCAAAACGGCTCATGGATGAGATTGAGCTGATCTGTATTGTTCCAGGAAAGTCCTGATCTAGCAAGTCACTGCTCGGTATCAGAGTCCGCAGCCGGCCAGCTGCTGACAAATACTACAAATTCGATCCACCGATCTCACTGGGACTCTCCCTATCATCAATTTTGTGGCCCGATTATCCATTGTGTTGGATCACACGTGGTGGGCGTTAGCTTTGTGCGAAAGAAAGAAAGCGCTCCTGAAACCAGTTGCTCTTAGCAGTTGACTATTGTGATTAGGTATCCCAAGAGGCTACGGGCAGTGACTTTAGAGCATGCAGACGAAGCTTGAGTGCTCAGATGTTCTATGTGATCAAGAGGAGAGTGTTTTGCTGCGTGAGAACGTGTTGGGAGAGTCTAGCTAGAGTAGGAATACTGCGGGGTTGGCACGTGGTGTGACCGACGGGACTGGCCCCTTTCCCAAACTCGTATGGATCTCAAGAACAGACCTGATCTTGAAATGCTGCGCATAACACTACGTCATCCTTCAATCGATGCATGCATCCAAACCAAGGAGGAAAGGCTATCGTCGCTACCACTCGATGTTATGAAGTGTGCCCTGCAGCTTGACTAATCTCAGTGCATAGGCAGAAAGTAGGTTCCAGCATCCTGCCGCGACTGACGTATGACCATACGATGTCTGTTTTGTCAGATAAATAATGATAGGGCACTCAAACGTTCCAATAATTGAGCTCTACACCTCTCGTCCACCCACCGCACACATCGCCGAACGGAAACACTCACATCCCGCTATTGAATAATTGAACACAATGCCAGAAAGACGTCCCAGCGGTCACGGACTCGACGACGAAGCCATCAGAGAGGGTCATAGTTTCATTCACAAAGCCGAGCAAGACGCGCATGAGCGGGACGCAGCTACAAAGCGTGGCTTGCCTGATTCAGCTATTGAATCTGAGCGTGAATTTGAAGATATGGTGGAAGGTGGCACGAAGCAGGTATATGTGGTTTCCATTGTAGCTTTGTCTCACCACTGCAACTGCTAAGCGACTCCAGACGTCTTCACAAACAATTGGTGGTAAGGTTGAGCAAACACTTAAGAACTTGCTACCAGGGGAACATTGAGAATGAGGAAACTAGGCAAGGAGGCAGTGTCTTAGAGAAGGTCAGAAATTGATTGTGATTGATAATAACTGTTCGCAACTAGCTGATATAGTCAAACAAATGTCTGTTACTGAGCTTCGCGTTGTAAATTCCTGTTATTCGCGTTGTAACAAAAAAACAACCTCCAGTGATGCTGAACACAATAACAATGTTGTTCGAGACCTTCACATGGGAAACCGCAGCTTCGGCCTCGCGTTATCTAATCACATCCAACACTTAAATTTTAGCCTCTAGAGTCGAATCTATCACCCCAGCTTTCACTAGGGCCTTGATTGATGACACCATACGCTGTAGTGCCAGTGATAATCTCATTCCTGTTGTACAGTTTGTCCATGACACAAGCACTATTCGAGGTCTTATACAATTCGCATGTCTGCGAACGATGGTGGGACCGCAAATGTAACTTGTATGCTGTTTGCTAATGGTTAATCTGCCGCACCGTACGATTCTCTATGAAACCAGGACAACAGTAAACCAACTAAAAATAATAATTCAGAGTTTGAACACGATCCATTGTTTCCTACTAATACCTTCAGCATGCTTTTGGTTACTCTTTGAACCACGTCGCTTATACTGGCCGACATCATCTGAGGAAATTTTCGGTGTCGAAACGACTGAGCTGTGTAAGCCACTGGTGATGAGTCCAAAATACCCCAAAGTGTCAGGTGCGTTGTGTGCGGGTGAATCTGGTCATGGCATACAGCCATGCGGATTGTTCCTGTTGAGCGATGGACTGTGGCGTGGTGGCCAGATCCTCCAGGTTCACCCGACCATTGCGGCTGACCAAGGAAGCTGTGATGTAGTTCTCATCTTCAGTTTCGGTCTGAATGCGACGAAATGCTTTTGACATCCTTAGCATCGATCGCTTTAGAGACTGTCCAAAGGAACATACCTTCTGCGGTTCCGATCGTCAACAACACAGACCACTGAACAACTACAGCTTTCGATCTGTTTGTGTTGGCAATCTATCAGACCACGAGATCTTTCAGGTCGCAGAAGAGCCTCCAATTTAATGTACTCATCGCAAAGACTTACAAGCAGTGAAAAAGGTGTTCGAGGAGAGCATTCAAGAGCTAAGAGCTTAAGCAGTTTGAAGTCTAAGCAACGACGGGATTAAGTATTACACAGTAGATGATCTCTGAACTATACAATAACAACTATATATTTCTAAGTCACGTAATGAAGACAATGGCTACATACTTAGACTTCTAGCTTCAAGGCTTACTAAGGCGTACGCACTAACTATGTGGCCACTTAGCTGGTTATGGAGACTTACTAGGAGACCCTGTTGAATCTATCAAGATATATAAGAGACTCCTAGGTAAATATATCTCATAAAAATTGAACCTAGAAATGTGCAGCTCCTAAAAGGAGTTTCGAGCCGCTGCTCCCTTGACCCTAATTAGGTAAGATTTCAAGCACTCTTGTGTGAAAAGGACTTAAGACGACTATCTATGCCTGATAAGACCATCTGTAGATGACTTGATGGATGTTAGATGTTGTCTGTTGCTCTCTTGCGTATGTTTACAGCCACACAAAAACTCTGGACCTCAGAATATTGTTCAGATTCCCAACTATGCAGTCTTCAAAACTTCCTTTCCCCCCACTCCATTATTCGAGCTAATGAATGTACAAGTCCTTGAGCATCGCATTCGCGTATAGTGCGCCACGATTGAAGACAACCCATGTGAAACGCATCTGCGTGCTCGAAATGCACCCACAACCCATGTACAGGGTCTGTCACGATAGAGAAGCATGGCAGAAGCTCAGAAGCGGATGCGATGGTTTTCCAGGGCTGGCTGGAGCACCGATCACGATTTCCTAAAAGGGTTTAGTTCCCGGAGATAGGGAACACGAAAGTAGGGAAAGTGATCCCATCATTCCATCTCTATCGCGCGAGAAACGCCCTGCACTGGTTCGTGACCTTGTCCACCAATTTGTGCACCACACTCCGGGCAACGCGCGAGCTGCATTGGCATACCGCATTCTCCGATTGCAAACTGGTATTCACCGTTCAGTAAAGCTTGATTATCATACAAGACACTAGACTCACCGGATGTCCATTGACGCAGTTATACCAATGTCCTGAATGCGTAGCGATGCCGTGTGAGCCCGTCACCATAGCATTCTTGATAGCCGCAAGTTCCTCGGCTGTAACGTCCTCATACCATTCCTTTCGCAACAGTTTGATGAGCTGGTTCACCGCCTGTAGCTTATTCGCTGCATCTCGAAAACCATGCTTACATAGCTCAGTTGCTTCTCCGAGTAATGACTGTGCTGTGTTGTGATACTTCGTGGCCTTCTCGCGATCCTTAGATTCAGTGATGCCCGATGTCTCCAAAAATCGCGCGATACGTGCATAGTAGAGTATTGCTTCTACGGCAAGTTTCGGAAGTCTTTTTTCTTTACAAGTAGTGACAAAGTTTGAACACGATTGTAAGAATTGTTCAGCATAGGAAACTGGTGACTTCCCTGATAACATGGCAATAGCGGCGTGAGCTCCGTGTGTATGTTTTACAGACGATAGAATGCTGAACTTGTCTTCTGCGATTATACTGTCGACCCTGATCTGTAGCATGCATGCCCCAAGCGTGATGCGATGGTCGCGTTCATCCAATGCTGGGCATTCTTCTAATCTCATTGTCGCAATTGCACCTTCGAGGGAAGAGTTATGCTGCAACGCATGCAGCGTAGCTTCATGGAGCTTATGCGCGGGTTGATGGCGCTCAGCCACTCTATGCTGCACTTGGACAATAATACGTCGAAGTTGTGCGCACGCGCTGTATCGGGTGCTTAGTTTCTTTGCAATCTCCTTTACTTGTACCTTTTCGAGATTTCCAGGCAAGAATGTTATGCGTATTCCAGTGCTCGTCACATCTGCTCGAGTGTTTTGGAGGTTTATCTCCTCTGCAGTCAATTTCGCCTCCATGTCCTGTAGCTCTGTTTGGCCTGTCACAACGAATCGTTTTGACATCTCATCAATAACAGCGCGATTGATAAGACGATTGTATCTTTGGGTGACATACTGACGGATCGGTTGCTGGCAGTGCGGGCATCTTGGTATCGCTGGAGCCATCTTGGAAGATATTGACTTCAGACCGATTATGTCACCAGTCATGCCATCAGTCTTGTATACTTCTTTCAATCCAATTATGCCTACATTGAAGTTGGTCTAGTCAGCCCGGTTTCTTCTGAAGTAGATCTGAGCTTAGAATCAACGACCACTAAGAGAGACGATAAAGCTCTTGTTATAAGAACAACTGCAGAAGCCATGCTAGACCAAAAAAAATGATACATACCATCCAAAGTCTCAGTGGTAAAGAAGTGTCCACAAGCAAGGGCGACGACTGGTGATTCATCTAAATCAACCTCGCTATAGTCTTTGAACTCCAGCATGTCGACTTGAGCATCAAGTTTCATTTCGCATCCCTTGCAGTACTCGACGAGGCAATCTTCTCCGCAGAGTCCAGGACACTGATGACCGCACGGAAGTAGACTAGTGCAGCGCTCGTTGCAAGGCAGACGATTGCAGGGCGCCGAGCAAGGCATCCTACAAGCACCTTGATGAGGACAAGACCAGGTACACAGCTCGATGCATGGCGCACAGGCCTCGTGACATCTCAGTGTACATCGAGAGTGCTTACATGCCACCTAAACAGATTTAGCCCTCTTTCTCCGACCATTTCAGTATTTATTCTTACTTCACACTTGGACAGGCATAAGCCACAGTCTGTTCCGTCATGGCATCGTTTGGGACATACATGGTTGCACGTCCCGAAACGACGCCTACAAGACTTATCACATTGGAGATGTCCCACAGGACGACCTTTTATCCGGGCTTCGACGTTGCAACGGCCGCAAGTACCTGGGCAGATATGACCACAACCAAGCGGCGTGCTGCAAGGAACTGGACACATGTAAGTATCTCTGGTCACATCTTCATAACAATGCACCGATACCGTATGGTTGCACCCAGGGATTGCCTTGTCAACAACGACCATACACAGTATAGCATCGAGATTCTGTGTCAAGTGGCAGCGTGTGTTGTCCTTAGTATGGCCGCAGGGGAGTTTCACGTGACTCACTACTACCATACATCTACCACAATCTTCTCCGCACGTCGCCTTCTGGCACGCATGGCCGCAGGGCGTATGTCGGCGTTGACAACGCTCTTCGCATTGGAAGACTTGATGCATTGCTTGAGAGTGGCAACGCGCTTGGCATCGATGACCACAATCTGGAAGACGGTCCATACAAGCTTCCCGACAGCCTCCTTCGGGACTGAACTTGGCAAAGTCTTCAGGCTGTTGTATTAGGATTGCCGTGTCTGTGTGTCGTGGGCAGCAGAGCTGCAAAGCTGGCCCGACAGAGTCCTTGGCGCGCAGCATATCAATGACCTTCTGCCACATTGACACATTAGAGTACGTGTCCGTATTGCCGACAAGGTACATCCCATGCTGAGCTCGACTTAGCAGAACGTTGACGCGATTTGTTGTCTTAAGAAACCCAACCTTTCGTTCTTCATTGCTCCTAACCAAAGAGACGATGATGATTTTCGCCTCCTCACCCTGGAAATTGTCAACAGTAGCTATCCGGAGAAGATCACTAAGCTTCTTCTTCTCCAGCGGCTTTTGCTTGTTGTCTGATTCCACAGTGCCCTGATTTTCAGACAATTCTTGCGCAACAAATCCGTCCTTGGCTAATGCATCTTGATCTCTATCGCTCACAACAATCTCAAAGTCATTGCGCATCACCGCTCGTAGTTTCTGCAGCTGCCCAGTATAAGGGGTCAGGATTGCGATGTCGCTGCTTGCGTATACGCCTTGTCTGATCACATGACGTACTAGCGCGTGTACCATGTCGACTTCCCAGTCATTGGACTTGGACTTTTTGTGATGAATCTCCGCCTGGTCTGTAGCTTCAAGATTGTCATGGTCAAGCCAATACACGTTTCTGCGCATGCCAACAACGTCAGGAAGTTGTGTCGTGCTGGTATGATCGATGAAGTCAGGATATATCGTTTCACGGATCAAAGTAGAGATTTCCGGGCGCATGCGTCGCTGAACATTCAGTTGAGCGACGGGCATGCGTGGTCGTCCACGCTGGCCAACTGAAAGTCGCTCAAATTGGCTGCGATCTAGCTGATACAGTGCGCCTTGTGTGCTCTCAAGGGAAAGATCCTCAAAGTTGTTGATGGACGGACGTAGTTGTTGATGGTCGCCGATTTGAATAAAGTGTTCAACTGTAGGTAACAGAGCGGAGATTATGTGGGGTTCCATTACCTCACCAGCTTCTTCGCAAATAACAACCTTAGCCCTGACGTGCTGCAGCGTCGAGATATTTTTGGCAAGACCGCTTGTCGTCAGCCCAATCACGTCCGCGTCTTGCAACACGCGTCGATTAACCTCCTCGTGGACATTGGTGAGAACCTTTTGTACGTTTTCCACATCCTTGATCAATTCGAAGAATTGCTCTGACGCATCGTGCATGATCTCTTCAGTCCACTTGTCGATAAGTATGTGCCTCTGGGCATATGATAAGGAATGAACGTCTTGACTTGCTTTGAGTATCACATCATCAATATCCGGTGTCTCGGGAGCTTCTCCGGTCAGGGTGTCAGAAGTATCGCGCACAGAACCAGTCATCCAAATATCGAAAGGATGTCGACCAACAACGGTAAAGTCGTCGTCGTAAGTTCGGTGGAATTGTTGGTATGTAGCAGGGTATCGCATCGCAATGTGACGCTGCAAGTGCTTCCATCCCAAATGCTTTTGTAAGCTATGTAGTCTTCCTAGGAGTTGTTTCGACTTAGTTTCATACTCTTCCAGCTTCTGGTAAGCTGCTGCGGCTTGCCACCTCTCGTGTTTACTAGTATTAATACTCTAGACAACCTAGTATATACTATAATTAATATTAATAATTAGCTTTATAAGCTTAAATAAGAACTCTAAAATAACCTAAAGGCCTAGATACTTATATAGCTTACTTAACTACTATAAGGAACCTAGTATAGCTATATACTAAAGTATAATAATTAAAAGAGATATTACTAACTAAATATAGAGTACTATATCTATAGTAATATATAAGCTAAATACTATAGACTAGAAGCTATAGACTTATTAAACTTAAATAAAAGACTATAGTAGAAATAAACTAGTAAGATAGGTAAGCTACTAATATATTACTTATATAATAAGCTAGAATACTATATATATAACTATTAAATAAGGAATAAGGTATATTAGTAGGTTAATATATTTACTAGCTCTAGCTAGAAATAAGCTATTAATACTATTCTAGAAAATATACTACTATAACTTTCTATCTAGCTAAATAGAGTTAGAGTAACTATACTTTTAGACTTAGGTACTTAAGAGAACTATATATTCTATATAGTAATTAAATAAGCTAAGATTAGAGTATACTCTAAGAACTAGCTCTACCTACTTAAAGTAGTAAATAGTAAGCTAATACTAGAAGAGAATACTATTATATATAAGGTAGTAAATATACTCTTCTAGATACTTAACTATAAAGAATAGATTAGTCTAGATATACTTAGAACAGCTACTTATAATATTATTCTAGGTCTTTTATAGCTATAGAAGTATAACCTATATATTAACTAGATAATATAATAAATCTTATTAGATAACTATAGCTATAGTACTACTAAAGAATAAGTAGAAATAATAGTATACTATTTATTTAATAAATACTAATATAGTACTACTATACCTAATTCTATATAGTATATAATATAGCTAGTAGATAAGAGAGAGATTAGTACTATCTTCTTAAGTATTAAGATATACTAAGATAGAGTAGTTAACTCTACCTATAGTAAATAATATACTATATAAGAGGTAAGAGAATAGAAGATAGCTAGTGCACCTCTTAATATTCTAGATAAATATAGTAACTACTAAGAACTATTTTATAATAAGAAAATAATTAAAGTACTACTATAGTATAAACTATAGAATTATAAGATTAAATTAGAAGAGAAAAAAGTACTAATATTTAAACTAATATATTAACTCTTAGAATAGGAACTAATAGTACTCTATAAATATATTAATAAGAACTTTAAGAAGAGTATAATCTATCTATTAGAGTCTCTAGCTAGCTATCTTATTATATTTATAGTAAAGAAGAATAGTAGCCTATAGCTATATATTAATTATTAGAAATTAAATAATATTACTATAAAAAATAAATACTTATTACCTAATATATTAGAGTTATAGAATTAACTTACTAGAGTATAGCTTTTTATAGTACTTAATCTATAAGAAGTATATAACCTAATATAAATAAAGAAAGAAGAGAAGTAGAAAATAGTATTCTATACCTACTATAGGTACTATAAGTACCTAGTTATACTATTTAGGCTAATAAACACTCTAGCTATATACTAGGTACTTATTAATAATATACTCTAAGCCTACCTAGATTAAATAGTAGTAGCTTACCTAGATAATATTCTTATCTACTTAACTATAATAGAGGAGTATATCTAGTATATTAGACAAGTACTAGAATACCTATAGTAGGCTAACCTATAGCTTAAGCTAAAGAAGTATAAATAGTATAAAAATAAACTAAAATTTCTAGAGTTTATAGTAGGCTATAATAGAGTAAAGATAAGCTAGAGCAAGATATAAGTTATAAAAAACTAGCTAATACTAATAATAGTTAAGAGAATCTAGAAATTTCTTAGATTTATTAACTTTAACTAATATTTTATTAAGGACTACTTAACTAAGGCCCTACTACTTACTATATTAACTTAGAAGAATACTTTATTTATCTAGAATTAATAGTAGAGTAATATATTTAAGTTACTTAAATAGGTATATATTAAACTACCTACTCTAGTAATATTCTATAGCTATAAGCTTTTATAAATTAAAACTAATATATTAGACCTAGTACTTAGAGTATATACTATATAGAAATAATATAGTAGATAGTACTCTATTACCTACTACTTAAGAAAGTTCTCTAGACTAGAAGAATAGTATAATATATATAATAAAGAGCTACTAGTAATAGTATTAGCTCTAGAATACTAGCAGATCTATATAGAGAGCTGTGTTAATCTAATAGTATATATAGACTATAAGAACCTAGTATATTTTACTATAACTAAGATACTTAATTAATAGTAAGTTTAATAGTTAAAGCTTTTAAAATAGTATAAGTTTAGGATAGTATATACTCTAGGTAAGAATAATAGCTAGGTAAATATACTAAGTAGATAATATAATATTATAAAGATAAGAATATTAAATAACTATATAATCTTAGAATTTAATATAGATAGATTAATAGGGCCTTTATAATAGCTAAATAGGATACTCTAGATTTAGTAGAAGTAACCTATTCTATCTAGAGTACTATTAGAACTAGAGGAGAAAGTAATAAGTAGTTACTATAATAATCCCCTTTATAGATACCTAGAAATTATATAAATAATTAAACTAATATAATAATACTACTACTTTAACAATATAAAAAATAAGATAATAGAGTTTATTAAATACTATATTTATTATTAGTAGGATAAATATAATATATATATAAAGTATAGACTACTATAGTTAATACCCCTACTAAGAGTACTATAGATAAATATTAGAATAGATTTTATTATATAATTACCTACTTTTAAGAACCTAGTAACAGGCTACTATTATAATACTATTTTTATTATTATTAATTAATTTACTAAGTATACTAAAATAATACTATTTTATTATAACTATACTATAGAGTAGTATTATAATCTACTTATAACTAGCTAACTAGAATACTAATAGCTATAGATACTAATAGCTTTAATATAATAATTATATAGGGCTTTCTATATAGTATAGTTATAGTATAGTTTTATTATAGGTTATATAATAAGCTTACCTCTTAGTAAGTAAGCTAGGTAGACTATATATAAGGGCTTACACAGCTTATATTAAGCTTAGTAATCTTAGCTTATATAGCTTATAGTAAGCTAGGTAAGCTACTATAATTATTATAGTATATAGTAATTAAGAACACTGCCCTTATAGTAGTATATTTAACCTAATTAATATACTTTATTATTAGAATCTCTACCTATATATTAAGATAGATAGATTAACTATCTATACTCCTTACTATAACCTAACTTTTAAGATAGATAGTCTACTCTATACTACTTATTATTACCTATAGTTACTATAGTATTTTACTAAGTATCTATACTCTTTATAATCTACTATATATCTATTTATTCTAGAGAACTAATCTTAGAAGTATTTATAAGCTTTACTTAGAATATAACTTTAATATTTTAAATACTCTAAAATAAGTAATATATTAGAAGATTATATTATTAATAGTACCTCTACTATAACTAATATAGGACTAGTAAGTTATAAACTTAGGGTTACTAAACTAGACCTTTACTATAGAGATTAATCTAAGCTTAAAGACTAGCTACTCTAGTTTAACCTTTTCTTTACCTTCTAAGGTGTAACTATTAATAAGAATTAAAAGGTTAAACTAGTAGCTTCCTATATATAAGGTAATGCATTTAAATAAATTAAGCCCTTTATATAGAATAAGATAATTAATACTATAACTATTAAAGATAATATATAGCTTAATAATTTTAGATACTTTAAAGACAAGATCTAATAAATCTTTAGAGTCTCTAACACACTAGTTATTACTAGATATAGTATATAGCGCATTTATTAGACTACTTTAGCTACTAACTATACTATAGAATTCTAGGCTTTAGCCTATAATATAGACTAGAATAATACTATACTAATAACTATATTTTAATAAGGACTAAAGCCTAAGGTTAAAGAAAAACTTATATATACTAGTATAAAAATTAACACTCTTAATAACCTTGCTAGCAAAGCTATTAATATTAATATTTAACTCTATAAACTTTAATAAGAGTTATATAATAACTTATATACTTAAGTTATAACCTAGTTACCTTAACTACTATATAACTAGTAGCGTAGTAACACCTACTATAGAGGCTATAGAAATAGTTATTACTCTAATATAGGATATAGAATCTATAGTAATACCTAGAGTAGATACTATAGACTAGAGGTAATAGACTTATCTAATATCTATAAAGGGCCTACTACTACACTATATTAGAATAAAAAGAATAAAGAAAATAATAATAAGAATAAGAGTAGAAACTACTATAATTATAGCAAGCTAGAATATTTTACTAAGGACTATTATTTAAAGAATAAGGTCTTCTAATAGATTAATATTATTACCTATACTTTATATAATAAGGATATAGATACTAGTAAATAGAAAATTCTTACTAAAGAAATTAGACAACTTCTTATAGACCCTAAGCTAGAATATATATATAAGACTATACCTAGAATCTTAGAAATCTGTACTAGACCTAAGACACTATATTATAAATCTTATACTATACAGACTTTAGATTCTAAAGATAAGCTAATAATATAGGAGTATAATAAGAATATTAGGTAAGGTAATAATAAGTTATATAATACTATTTATAGACAACTTACTCTAAAACTACTTAAGAAATACTTATAATATAATAGTAAGGAGCACCCTGCGCTCTTATAAGCTATATAGAAAATAAAAGCTAAGTATATATAAGTCTACCTCTTATATAACCCTAACACCTTAAGCTAATTTAAATAATAATTAATAAATAATATACTATAAGATAAAGATTAGGCTAAAGAAATATTCTAAGAATAAGTAGAATAAAACTATATAATAGTAGCTAAGCTTAAACACTAGAATTATAATCTACTATAAAAAGATAAACTAGACTTTACTTAACTAGCAATTGCTCTATAAATATAAACTGCTATATTATATAAGATTAATAAATAAAACCTATTCTACTATAAAATATTATAGAAGTAATATCTATATAATAGATATAAGGAATATTATAATAAGAAAGTTAGATACTAAATATTCCCTATTAATATATAATAATATAAGGAGGAATAGTATTAATATATATAAGTATAATACTTAGATTACTTATTTAATAAGTATATATAATTATACTTTCTAGTGTATATACGCCCTAAAGATATTCTAGATATATAAATAATTATTAATAAAGCCTATAAAGAATATTAGTAGTAGCTATATATAAATAAGAAATATACACACTATATTAGTAAGAAGAAAGTCTATAGATTTAGACTAAAGTAGTATTTTTTAGGCCTATACTAACTAGCTCCTAGTATAAGACTATTAATACTATTAGAGTAGACTTACTTACTAAACTACTAATCTTTATTAATAGATAAAGATTTATAGTAATATTAGACTTAGAAGTAGAGAGTAGCTATATCTTAGAAGCTATAGTAAAATAAGCTAGACTCTAACCCAGATGGGTAGGCCAACCATTCCAATGGTTGATTTAGGGGTACGGATTTGTTAGGGACCAGGGCTACAGATTTGCCGCGGATATCTTATCATGGGTACGGTTGGTTTTTCTCCCAACTACGGTCGTTCTGCAACAACAGATTGGATCTGCTTCAAACTTGGACATATGTTTTGCGACAATAACCCGCATTACCTGTGCAAGTTGTAGCGAAATCGGCTTTGTAAATCATGGGGGTAGGGTTTAATGTTGTGGTTAGGGTTGCGCTAGCGCGCGGACAACAACTGCATCAACACAGCAGAACATCAACACTGTAAACACCAACGCAAGAAAGTAACACACTAAATGCACAGCACAGAGCAATTGATTACAGCACACTATGTGCCTGCAAAAGGCTTACAGAGCTCGATCAAGGTAAGCTGGCGCATTGCACGGGCGGCCGCAGGGCTGTTTGTAGTCCTTTGGGAGGGCGCAGGCTTGACGCTGTGGTTGTCACCATCTTCGCCGTCTTCCAGCTCGCTGTCTTCAATCTCCTCCACTTGCGTCGCTGATGTCGGCGTGTTTGCCTCGATCGACAGCGTTGCCTTCTCGCTGATGGATCCGCCAGAGATGCCTTCTGAGCCTAGCCAGGCGTCCAAGGCCATGCTTGCTTTGTGGGCCACCGGATTCGCCTTCGCAACCAACGTGAGCCAGATGTGCCAGAAGGGGATGCGGAGATCGTTCTCGACCCACGAGTTGGAGATGATGTCGTGCGGCATCAGGCAGAGCATACCCCAGCCAAGCTGCTTGGCTGCTTCGTACCAGCGGAGCGCTTGGTGCAGCCGCTTCTTGAATCGCTGACGCTGCTGACGCCCCGACGTAGCGGTGACGGACAGCAGCAGGGCGTCCATGGCCTCGGAGCTGACTTTGCCCCTGCCGCCTCGGTTCTTGGCATCCCTGCTGCGGGCGACGTCTTGCTCCTTGATCTGGTCCATCCTCTCGGTGTACGCCTTGCCGAGGAAAGCCATGGCCCAGCGGTACTTGATATGGATGATATCCAGCTCCTGCTCGTAGCGATCGCACAGGCTCCAGGCGGAGGCGAGCGCGCTCTTCGGCACCGTCGAGGCACTGCTCTTCTGCGACAGCGACCAGCGGGTGCGCGAGGAAGCGGGCGGGCGATCCTCCACGGACTCCTGCGCAAAGGGTGAACCTTGTGTGCGCCAGCTCCGCAGAAAGGCAGCCGCAGAGGCCTGGGAGGTATTATTGCCGATGGAGCGGGCCTTGTCGAGCATGCCAGAAGCTGTCAGGTAAGGCGCTGGGGCACTGCTGTACAGGTTGTCGCCATCATCGACCGGCTGCTTGAGGATCCAAGAGATGAACGGCTCATCCTGCCGCGAGATGGAGGCATAGGCACCGTGTTCCCTGCGAGACGCTGAGTCGGGCGGCGGTACCAACCCAAGGTCCTGTTTCTTCTGCGCTCGTATGAGCTCCAGCTTCCTGGCGCGCTCCCGCTCAGCACGGCGGTTTTTGTTAGAGACGCTTGTGATCTGGGCGGGTTCCTCCTGTCCAACCTGTCCATGGACGGGCTCTTTGGGGTCCTCGGCCGCCTCGGGTTCGCAGGGCGGCGCAAGCTGCTCAGGTTCCTCCGCTTCGTCCTCTGCTTCCAGCGGCGTCGCAGGGCTGGGAGGCTCGGTGGCTTGTCGGAGGCGCTTCAACGGCCGCGCTGAGCTGGATGCAGCAGCACGCTTTGTCGACGGTGGTGGGGAATCGCGGGGCCGCTGCGCTGAAGGGGGTTCCTTCTGGAAGCCGTCGCTCGGGCTGCTGGCAAGATCCTGCGCTGCAGAGACCAGCCGGGCCCAAGCATCAGCAGGCAGCGCGTCCTCGTCGAGCGTCTCCTTCAACAGCCATATCGCCGACAGCGCGGAGTGGGCGACAAAGACAGGCTTGCAGACACTCGTCTCGGCCGGAATCAGCCAGCCTGCGCTGTGCGGGCGCAATAGAGCATCACGCTGCGAGTCCGAGACAGTGGCCTTGTTCCAAAACAGCTTTCGGTAGTCCAGGTTCGGCGGGTCGTATGCGAGCCTGTGGGCAAAGCTCGACTCGCTGGCTAGCGGGAAGCTCCGGGGCCCGCCATCGAATTGCTCGGCGGCATCTTCCAACGCGGAGATCCAGGGTAGATTAGATGGTGACATAACTGTTTGTTTGTTGATGTAGGAGATACGGCGGAAGAAGAAGGATGTTCGTTGGGTTCAGCCCCTGACCAGGGTAACGGACCGAACGGAGATCAGCCCGTACAACATGAGCGGGCGCACAAGCTGGGGTGCGAAACTCAACATAATTCAGAGATAAGAGCAGTCGCCTCAAGGAAAAAAAACACACACAGAGGCTCGCAGAGGACCGCTAACATGTCAGAAGCCACCGTTGAGCATCAGTACTTTGAGCACTTGGCTGAGTACCAGGTAGCAGTGTGCAAGGAGTGCCGGTACGCAGTATGGCCGGACCAGATCGAGAGCCACTTGCAGAAGCAACACAAGAGGCCGCCAAAAAACGTTAGAGCTGTAGGGGATGCCGTCCGTCAGTGGGCGGGCTTGCTACAGTACCCCAGCGAGTGGACGGTACCAGACAACAACGTGCAGCCCATCCCCCAGCTGCCAGTATACGACGACGGCTTGCTGTGCCAACTTGAGCCCGAAAAATGCCGGCACATTGCAAGAACCATCGACTCGATCAAAAAGCACTGGCGCAAAGACCACAACGGCTGGTCGCTGGGAAAAAGGCAAGGACGCCCCAGCCGAACTCGGGCAGGGGCGTTGCAAGCCCAGATGGAAGACGGCTGCAAGCGCGTACACTGCCAGCGACTTTTCGGCAGCCGGCACGGATCACAGTACTTCGAGGTGCGTCACAACCCAGACAGCGGTCCGCAACCCGTCCCCACAGAGGGCGAGGCGGCGTGGGCGCGCGTGGGCGAGGAGATGGCCAAGACGTGGGCCAACGTCGAGGACCGGGCGAAGACAACGATCGAAGACGGGGAGAAGGACGAGGCGGCCCCATGGCTGGAGCGGACTGGGTGGCTGCCGTACTTGAACAAACTGGATCGTCCCGAATTGCTGGCGAGCATTGAGGAGCCCAACATAGACCCGGAGAAGGACGAGGAACCCGTCGAGGCTGCAATTTGGAACGCCATGGACGGACTGGCCCGCGTGAGCCAGGCGTCGGTCATCGAACGGACGGGCATATTCGTGCGTATGGAGGCGATCCGGACAGAGAAGCATCAGACCAGGTACACGCCGCTGCAGGCGTACATGGACGACAAGTCGATCAAAGAGCGATCACGCCCGTGGAAGCAGATACTGATGTTTTTTGCACGGACGCAGAGGGAGCACCGTTGGAAGAGCCCCAAGTACCGCTTCACACAGCAGCAGCGCGAGGCGTGGGAGGCATTGATCGAGCAGGCAGAGAGAGACGTAGGTGGGGTAGAGATGGGGGTAGCCGACGAGGACCAGAACGAGGACGGGGAGGACGAGGAGGACGAGATGATGATCGATGAGCTGGACGACGAGCAGGACCCGTCCGAACGCGACAATGAGCCCGAGCACGCGAAGCTGGGGCCGGTCGAAAAAGCGTGCTTGGACTTTTGCATGGCGCTGCTCAAACAGACCATCCGCCGCAAGGAGTACGACTGCGCGCTGGTGTGCGCGTTGGCTGTGCTTGGCGTCAAGGAGGACGGTTGGAAGGGCCCCGAGCTGTACCCGCCGATCTTGTCGTCCGTGATCAAAATCACCCGTTTCATGGTCGTGCAGCACGCACTGGAGCTGTCCGAGCCGTTTGAAGAGGAGGTGTTCGACGACGACAGCGCGTACGGGGGGAGCGACAGCGGCAGCAGTCCCCCCAGCCCGCGTCGACCAAAAGGCTGCTTGGAGTTTGTGCAGCAGATGATGGACAGCTTCATGGTGCGAGGCAGCCACAGCCCGATGCAGTGGATGCTCGACTTACGCACGTACGGGCTGAAGGTGCACTACAACACCACGTCGCGTGGCCACGTCGAGTGGATGGGGAAGGATGAGCTGCTGTACAAGAACTTGCACTTCACCATGGCCCAGTTCCGCGGGATGGTGCACGGTATGCAGGCGGAGGCTAAGCGGCTACTGGTGGAGGAGTTGCTGTTTTGCGGCAAGCAGACAGCAGGCCAAGTGCCCCAGATCCCGTGGGAGCAGCTGCGCGACAACCCGACCGATGAGCGGCCAGGGTGGAACTTTTTGAAAGACCACCGCACGCGCATGCCCGTAGATGGGGAGAAGTGGTTGTTTGAGCGCGCGGGGCAGGACGCCAACGTCAGGGAAAGGTTCATCAAGCCAGGAAGCCGTTCAGGCATCGACCGGAAAGAGGTGGAGCGGTACATGGATCGAGTGATTGCGTTTCGAGAGAAGCTGGCCGCGTTGGTGCACATGGCAGAAGGGCAACCCGCAAGGTGGCCAGAGCTGGGCAGCGTTCGACACAGCAACACCATCAAGGGGGGCCACCGAAACATTTTCATCGAGGACGGCATGGTCGCGTTCGTTACGCGGTATCACAAAGGGTATGCCGTGAGCGGCGATGTCAAGATCATCCACCGGTACTTGCCGCGCGAGGTGGGCGAGCTGGTGGTGTATTACATGTGGTTGGTGTTGCCGTTCCAGCAGCGGTTGGAGGCGATGGTGTGGGAGAAGGAGGCGATATCATCGCACATGTGGCCAGCCGACCCCAGCGGACGGAAGTGGACAAGCGACCGATTTCGGGAAATATTGAAGCGTGAAAGCAGAGTAGGTTTAAAGCAAGAGTTGACGATTGCAGCATACCGTGAGATTGCCATCGGCATCAGCCGGAGGTTTTTGCGGCCATCGTCGGCATTTCGAGCAGAGGAGGCAGAGGAGAACGAGGAGTGGAACGAGGAGAATATGCTCGCCACCATCCAGGACGAGCAGGCCGGCCACAGCGCGCACGTAGCCGGCATGGTATACGCGCGCGGGATCATGGAGATGGCAGGCGTCACAGCAGACAGGCGGCAGTTGTTCCGCAACTCGAGCACCGATTGGCACCGGTTTTTGGGTTTCCAGTCCGCCGTAGACGCAGTGGCAGACGTCAAGAAGCGGAAGAAGGCGCCGTTCGAGAGCGAGGCGGACGAGGCAAGGATAGAGAGGCTGGAGCGGCTGAGGAAGATGGACCCGGCAGCGCAACTCCAGCGAATGAAGGGCAAGAAAGCAAAGTTCAGAGGCGTGCAGAAGGAGGCCATCGAGGCGATCATTGCCGGCGAGAGCCCCGTCGTGGCCGTGATGCCGACTGGCGCAGGCAAGAGCATGTTGTTTATGTTGCCGGGGTGGGCAGAGCAAGGTGGAACGACGGTCGTCGTCGTGCCGTTGGTTTCGCTGCGTGGAGACATGATGCGGCGGTGCAAGGAGCTGGGGATATCGTGCGCCGAGTGGGAGAGTCGCTGCCCGCCCGACGCAGCAGCCATCGTGTTCGTAACGCCCGAGTCGGCCGTGGGAGAAGCGTTCGCGACATTTTTGAACCGGCTGCGAGCGACGCGGCAGCTGGACCGTATCGTGATCGACGAGTGTCACATTGTGTTGAACCGTCGATACACATTCCGCAAGCAGATGCAACAGCTCGGCAGGCTGGCAGCAGCCGAGACGCAGATGGTGCTGTTGACAGCAACGTTGCCGCCGACCGAAGAAGACGAGCTGTATCGACGGATGCATTACCAGCGAGGGCAGGTCAAGATGTTCAGACAACCGACCACAAGGACGAACGTGGCGTATCAGACCATCAAGATCAGCCGGTCCGTGAAGAAGAAGGACGTCGAGTCGATGGTCATCAAGACAGTGTGGCAGAAAATGCGGAAGTACAGGACAGGCAAGCTCATCGTGTACGGCAATTCGAAGCCGAAGGTGAAGGCGTTGGCAGAGCAATTAGATTGTCACGCGTATCACGCGGATGCCGTGGGCAAGGCGAGCATGTTAGCGGACTTCATGGCAGGCAAGCAGCGCGTGATCGTGGCAACGAGCGCGTTGGGAATGGGCGTGGACATACCGGATGTACGGTGCATCATTCACATCGATTGGCCGTTCACCATGTTGGATTACGCACAGGAGAGCGGCAGGGCAGGCCGGGACGGGTTGCGAAGCGAGGCGGTTTTGATCGTTCAGGATGGGAAACAACGCACCGAAGACAACGAGACAGAAGCCGAGCGGCAGTTGGTGAGGGAGTATGTTGAAGGTGGTGAGAGCGGGGCGGCTAGCTGCAGGAGGGAGGTGTTGGACGGGTATTTGGATGGGAGGAAGGATCGAGCAGGGTGTAGAGAGGAGGACAACGAGGAGATGTGCGACGTGTGCCGAGGGATAGATGGGCAGTTGGAGGAGGTGGTTGAAGAAGAAACAGAAGAAGAGAGCGAGACAGACGACAACAGTAACGATGGAGAAGAAATGGACGTCGTCGAAGCGGAGCGGGAAGAGATGCGGCGGGTGTTTCAACAGCAGGAGCAGGCGCGCCGGGGGCCGTGGCAGACGTTGACTGAGCATCGACAGCAGGAGTTTGCCGACGTAGAGTGGGTGCGCAGGCAGTTGGCGTGGTGGGCGAATCGCTGCGGGATTTGCGAGGGAGCAGGCGATCCACAGAGCGGACACGACATACGGCAGTGTTGGAGGGCAGAAAGCAAAACAGCGAAGGAGATGGTACAGAAGATAGACGACCAGGTTCGGTTCCACATGTTTTCAGGTTGCTTCCCGTGTGGTGGCGTACCGCAGGAAATTTGCAACAGCTGGGAGCCGAACGAGAAAGGGAAGTATCGAAGGGTAGGGGGAGGGACTTGTCAATACAGCGGGGTGTTGAGCGCAGGATTAACAGGCATAGTATTCGGTTACACGGAGGCAAACGCCCGATGGCAGGCCCGATTAGCGGAGTTTGGGGTGGACGATGCAGGACCGGGTAGGATGTTAATCGAATATTTAGGGAAGAAGCAGCCGCTGGACAACGTGGAGAGCAACAACTTGGTAAAGGAGTTTTGTTGGATTACACGGCTGTTGGCTGAGTAGGCGCAGTAGTAGCAAATGAAAGATTTTCCGTTCGCGATTCGCTGTGCAGCAGAGTTTGGTTCGGGCCGGGACGCAAGTTGGGGTAGTGGAGTTTCGGTTGGGCCCGGACGCAAGTCAGGGTGGGGTTACCGGTGTTTACGGCACGCAGATTATCAACAAGACAGACAAAGAAGCTGAGTGTGTAGGGAGCGCAGACAACGCGCATACGAGCGCAGAGAGTGTGAGCAGAGAGGGCAGTAGAGACAAGAGGAGGTGTTAGAGCTTGCAGTCAGGCCAGGACGCAAGTCAAGATTGAGATAGGGTTATACGTGGTTTGGTCAAGCGGGCAACAGCATACAGCATTGTAAAAGAACACAGCAGCCAGCAAGAGGTGCCCACCAACCCGAGTGGTTCCCCAAGTGGTTCCCCAAGTAGTTCCCCACGTGGTTCCCCAAGTAGCGCGCCACCCCAAGTGGTCCGAAAGTAGTCCCACCAGCCCAAGTGGCCCGAAAGTGGTCCCCCGCCCAACCAAGTGAGTCCACATCAGTGACGCCAAATTAGTAAGAGCCGATTATTTAAGAAAAACCAACAGCCAAGAAAGAGCGCGCAACCCAAGAAGAGCCCACAATCCAGGCAGAGCACCCGAAACCAAGTGAGTCCCCAACCCAAAGCACCCGTTTGTATTGAAAAGAAAGCGCAGGATCAAGACAGCGAAAATTTGGGAAAAGTAAGATGCGGAGAGGAGGCATTTGAAAAGGTCACCAGGGGGTTTAGGCAGATGGATCGGGATGGGGACAACATGTAAAAAGGTGTTTTGGGCGTTTAGAGAGGATTGTCACAAGATAGAACAGAAGCTAGGGGAAGTTTGGCAAACCCGATTGTGGTGCCGCAGCCAGAAAGGCATTCCCAAGCCCGTAGATGCCGTAGTGCGTGAGAGAAGGGTGGACAGTGGGCCCGCCAGGTGTCACACGAGAGCGAAGAGGCAGGTGCAGAGTTGGTTGGAGGAGCGGATGCAGGTTAGGGTTAGGGTTACCGGTATTTGGGGCAAGCCGACAAAGGAACAGAGGCCCGTAGAGAGACCCGTAGCCCGTGGAGGTGCCCCCGAACGCGTAGAAAGACAGGCAACAGGCAGGAAACAGCCGCAACCCGCGAAGATGCCCCCGAACCGGTGAAGAGACCGGTAATGCGAGGGTAAGAGAGAGAAGGGGGGGTGGGCGGTGGGCCCGTGGCAAGGTATCAGAGGGGGTAGAGACAAAAGGGCGGGCGGTAGGCCCGTAGAGAGGTATCAGAGGGACGAAGAGGGGTTGGCGGTGGGCCCCGTCAGGGCAGAAAAACAAGGCGAAGACCCGTAGGTGATTAGAGGGCTAAGAAGTGTTAAGGAGTGCGAGGAGAAGGGTTAGAGAGAAAGGGGATTGCGGTGGGCCCCGTTCAAGACAGAAGAGCAGGGCGAAGACCCGTTAGCGAGTGTGAAGATGTAAGAATGTAGGGGTGGGCGGTGGGCCCGTCAGGTGTCACAAAGCAGGCGGGCGGGGCGGTAGAGGATGAAGGAGAAAGAGGGGAGGTGGGTGGGGCCGTGATAAGGTATCACGAGCCGAGGGTGAGGGAGGCAAGAAGGGAGAAGAGAGTCGTTGAGGAGAAGGCAGAAGAGGGCGGGCGATGGGCCCGTCAGGTGTCACAGAGAAGCCGAGCGCAGCGGTGAAGTAGAAGGGGTGGGCGGAAGGCCCGTGGGGAGGCACAAGAAGCGCCGCGGTTGAGAAAAGAGAAGAGGCAGGCGACGAAGTCGTGGTGAGGTATTACCGAGAGGTCCGCAACCCGTGAAGAGGCCCCCGTAACCCGTGCGATAGTGACATGTAAAAGAGGGTGCAGCAGATACCCGTCCGAGTGGCAGGAGCCCGTAGAAAGGCCCCGGAGGCGCAAAGAGCGTAACGTAGAGCGGTTCAAGAGCGCAGCAAGGGTAGGAAAGAGCGAAGTAAAGAAGAAAAGAGCGGCAACCGGTAGCTGAGGGTAGGACGCAGGTAGAGGGTAGGACGCAGTTACAAGGCCCCGCAAGCCGAGGAGGTTTGCGGTCAGTAGCAGACAGCAGGGATCACATCATCAAGGCGTCAGGGAGGGCAAGAAGAGAAGTAGAAGGTAGAGGGTGAGCGGAGAGCCGGCAAGGTGTTTACAGCGTGAAGTTGGGTTCAGGGCCGGACGCAAGTCAGGGTTAGGGTTATCCGTATTTGGGGAAAGTAGACAACAGGACAGAAGCAAACGCGGAGGCCGAAACCCGGATCCCGTTAGCCGTTATCCGTTTCGGCAGTCCGCAAGCGCAAACCGTTGAATTCAAGGAAAGTTCAAAAGTTCAGCAGCTCAAAAGTTCAGCAGTTCAAAAGTTGAAAAGTTCAAAAGTTCAAGAAGTTCAAGAAGTTCAAGAAAAGTCAAGTTCAAGGAAAGTTCGAGAAGAGAGAAAAGATAAGCAGAGGAAAGGGAGTAAAGAAGAGAGTTGAAGTTAAAAGATCAAAGAAAGCGGGTGGGTAAGAGGGCGTAAAATTGAAAAGAAACGTTAAAGGTAAAAAGAAAAAATAAGCAGTTTAGTAGTTTAGAGAAATCAGTAAAGAGAAGAAAAAAGGATTAGAGAACACAGTAGAAAGGATTTGAAAGATTTTTTTCAAAGATAAAGAGAGTTTCAAAGAAGAGTTAGCAAGTAAGTGTTGAGAAATAAATAATAACAAAGAAAAGAGGTAAAGTTATAGGAAAGAAGTAAAGAGGAATAAGAAAAGAAATAGAAATACACAGGCAAACAGAAGAAACAAGTAGTTTAGTAGTTATAAAAAAAAAATCAAGGGAAGATGAAAAAGTTAAAGAGTTACAAAACGTGTTTAATAGAGAGAAGGCAAGGTAGAAACAAAGCAAGAAGGGGGATTAATGGTTTCAAAAGAAAGTTGACAAGAATAAGCAGGGGTTAAAGTAGCAAAAGAGGATAGAAGAGAGTGTTTTAAAGGAGGTGAAAGAAAGAAGATAAAGAAAGTAGTAAAGAAAAGAGAGGAAAGATTGAAATGAAAAAGATAGAGGGAGAATTAGGACAGAGGTAAAAGAGAAAGAAAAAAGGTTAGTTAAGAAAAGGGTGAGGGTAGAGACAATAGTAAGAGTAAGAAAGAAAAGAAGAATAAGTAGAATAAGTAGAAAAGAGATTCAGATTAGAATAGATTTAGAGATACAAAAGAAAGAAAGTGCAAAGTATTGTCAAAAAGTAGTAGGAAAAGAAGAGCGGGGTTAGGGTTTTATAGTTATAAGGAAAAAGAGATAAGAAGAAAGGAGGAAAGAAGTAATAAAGTAGATAAAAGACAGAATAAAAAGAAGTACAAATAAGTTTAAGTAGGGGTAAAAAACACGGAAAGAAATACAAGCAGAGGCGAGTATAGATACAAAGAAAAGGTGTAAACAAGTGAGGAGGTGTAAACAAGTGAGGAGGTGTAAACAAGTGAGGAGGTGTAAACAAGTGAGGAGGTGTAAACAAGTAAAAAAGGTAGAAAAGAAAAGAAAGAGTAGGCAGTAGGCCCGTAGGGTGTTTAAAGAGAGCAGTTATTAGTTAGTTACAAGTAGGGGATGTGGGTGGGGAGCCCGTCCGAGGGTGAGGGAGAGAGAGAGAGAGAGAGAGAGTGAGAGTGAGGGTGAGGGAGAGAGTGAGAGTGAGAGTGAGGGTGAGAGAGAGAGTGAGAGAGAGAGTGAGAGTGAGAGTGAGAGTGAGGGTGAGAGAGAGAGTGAGAGTGAGGGTGAGGGAGAGAGTGAGAGAGAGAGTGAGAGTGAGGGTGAGGGAGAGAGTGAGGGTGAGAGAGAGAGTGAGGGTGAGGGAGAGAGAGAGAGTGAGAGAGAGAGTGAGAGAGAGAGTGAGGGTGAGAGAGAGAGTGAGAGTGAGGGTGAGGGAGAGAGTGAGAGAGAGAGTGAGAGTGAGGGTGAGGGAGAGAGAGAGAGTGAGGGTGAGGGAGAGAGAGAGAGTGAGAGAGAGAGTGAGAGAGAGGGTTAGGGTTAGGGTTAGGGTTAGGGTTAGGGTTAGGGTTAGGGTTAGGGTTAGGGTTAGGGTTAGGGTTAGGGTTAGGGTTAGGGTTAGGGTTAGGGTTAGGGTTAGGGTT